>CM062816.1:1175773807-1176973807 GCA_031772625.1 Pinus tabuliformis
AGTGCACATGAACAAAGTTCCCACAAGGGGTCTCATAAATGATTTTTAGAAAAATAATTAAACTAATTTTTATGTGTGAAAATATAGTTTATAAATTGATTGATCATGCAACATGGTACTAAAAAATGATAATATCTTGTTGTCATTGATGAGATAATGATTTGTGTTCACTGATTTTCACAACATGTGACACTTGTGCCTTGGCATGCCCACATGATAGGTGGGCCTGGGCACCCATGGGGACGTCGTATGCTAGCCAGCATGCTATGCGCCCACTCCACAGGGGTGCCCGTGTGACGAGTTGGTGGTATACTTGACTTAAAAGGGGCAACACACAAAATAAGTAATGTCGCCCATGAATTCCCATGAACAGAGTTCCCACAAGGGGTCTCTTAATGATTTTAAAAAATTGACTAAATTAATGTTTGGGTATTAAAAGTTGGTTTATAATTGATTGATCATGAAACATAGGAATAAAAGAAGATAATATTTTGTTTTCATTAATGAGCTAATGAATTTGTGTTCACTGATTTTCATGACAGCACGGACGTTCATTCCTTCGACGTGCTTGCACAAAGGTGGGGCGCCCATGGGGAGTCACATGTTGGGAACTTTAGGGCACTCGCTTGGTAGGGGCACCCAAGCGACGAGCTGGTGAGTTGGCCTGAGTTGGTAAGGGGCACCTGCACAAAATAAGTAATGTTGGTCTATGACTACTGATGAACATAGTTCCCACAAGGGGGTCTCATAATGATTTTTAGAAAATTAACTAAATTCGTGTTTAGCTATTAAAAGTTGGTTTATAATTGAATATATATTATGCAACATGTAAATAAAAAATGATAATATTTTGTTGTCATTGATGAGCTAATGATTTGTGCTCACTAATTTGCACAACAGGGTGAATGCCCGCACCCTAGCACACCCACACGAAGTGGAGCGCTTGGACGCCCATGGGGGAGTTGCATGTTGGGCAAGCCAGGGGTGCCTATACAACGAGTTGGTGTGTCAGCCTAAATTAGTAAGGGGTTCCCATAGAAAGAATGTAAGTTCGACCCATGATTACCATGAATAGAGTTCGCACAAGGGGGTCTCATAATGATTTTTAGAAAATTAACTAAATTAATGTTGGTGTTAAAATCTGGTTTATAATCGATTGATAATGCATCATGGTACTAAAAAATGATAATATTTTGTTTTCATTGATGGATAATCTTTTGTGTTCAATGATTTTCATAGCAAGGTGAACACTTGTCCCTGGGCACGCTTAGACAAAGGCAGGGCAACCAGGCACCCATGGCGCATCACGTGCTGGTTGGCAAGCCATGGTGTTTGCTCAACGGGGCGGCCATGTGTCAAGTTGGTGGGTCGGATCGACTTGGAAAGGGGTGGCTACACAAAAGAAGTAACATTGACCCATGAATTACCATAAAAGTTTTCCCACAAGGGGCTCATAATGATTTTTAAAATTGACTAAATAAATGTTTGGTGTTAAAAGTCAGTTTATAGTTGATTGATCATGCAACATGGAAAAAAAATGATAATATTTTGTTTCCATTGAAGAGATAATTATTTGTGCTCATTGATTTGCACAGCAGGGTGAACGCCCGTGCCATAGGCGCGCTCGAATGAAAGCAGGGTGCTTGGGCGCCCAAGGGGGGTCTCATACTGGGCACGCTAGGGCACCCACCCCCACAGGGAACTCGTGCAATGAATTGGTGGGTTGACCTGACTTGGCAAGTGACACCTACATAAAAGAAGTAATGTCACCCCATGATTTCCCATGAATAGAGTTCCCACAAGTGGGTCTCTAAATGCTTTTTTGAAAGTTAACTAAATTAATGTTTAGGTGTTAAAACTCGGTTTCTAATTGAATATTGATCATGCAAAATGGAAATAACAAATGATAATATTTCATTTTCATGGATAAGATAATTTTTTTTTTTTCACTAATTTATACAGCAAGGAAAACACCTGTGCCCTGGGTGTGCCCAAATGAAGGTGAGATGGCCAGGCGCCCATGGGGACCTTGCATGTTGGGAATGCTAGGACGCCCACCTGGCATGGGTGCCTGAAATGTCGGCCCATGACTTCCCATGACTTGAGAATGGGGCCAACATTGAAATTTTTTTAGTTTGTGCTCATATCCACTAAAATTTGACATGTTATGGTAGATGCATGCATTGATAATATGGGAGGGTTTTTAAGACTCAAATACGACGCACAAAATTTTTTTGACAATCAAATGACAAAATTTAACATATATAAATGGAAAGGAATGAAATTATTTATTACTATTTACTAGTTGCGGGTTATAATGTACTTCATAGTTTAGAGGTTGAGAAAACTTCTTACCCTTCTTCATCATCTTTTTCATCATTTTCATCATCAACATCTTCATCATCATCATCATCTTTGTACCGGGCAAGTTGGGTGATGGGTGAACCAAGTGATGCATCCATGAGGTAGAAGTGTTTATTCCAATCCTAATATAACCGATTTAATAACTCATATCCATTCACAAACATAAATTATTAATATACCCTTATAATTCATAAACAAATGTAAGCATAAATATAATCAATTAAATAGCCATAAATAATGAACACACATCAATTTGGGAGAAGACTCACCATAGAAACAGTGTAAGGCTTATCTTATTAATCGCAAAATCTTTTTCAATCCATGGTGCTCCGTTCGTTCTTTTATAAAAAGTTCATGTTCCTTCTTTACAAATGATATATAAAATAATGACGATGAATGAATAAATGAATGTATTTCACTAATGCATAATCCTTACTTATAGGCAGAGGATAGGTTGATAAAATGAACCTCGATCATTAGATGAGGAACTGTTGGACATAGTCAATCACGATCCCTCTTTCTATGTTAATTTAACCAAAGTTACATTCATTTAAAGTAAGGTGGGTTTTATATACCCAACACTTGGTATATATGGCCTAGTGTGGACCACATTGTAAGCATGTTAGTAGAAGCTAATAGGTTCACAAAAACAACAATTTTAGTAGAAGAAATGAGATCACCATCTCTACATATACCCTAATAATGTGCTAAAAGGAATCCAAAAAATGCACTCAAATTGAAAGAAATATGTGACAATGAATATTTCTCAAACATAAGCCCCAATGGCTACATGGTCTTTGAGTATGTTGTACATTGTCCAAGCTTCTAGATAGACCTCCAAAAACTTGTGAATTTATTATTTTAATGCTACAATGACCATCTTAGAAAACATTGTAGGGGCATACTTATCCAAAATGCATGACATTGTCTAAACCCCATTTTGTAGAAAAATTTTCCTTCTTCTACTACTTGATAATATCCTAATAACCCATTGATGAAAGAACAAGCTTCCTTCTTGCAACATGGAAAGGAAACTAAACATTGAATGTGATCAAGAAAGTGTCATGGACACAAGAACCATTTTATACCTTGACATCCACATAAACACATATCCTTTCTCTTTTTTTTTTTTTATCCATAATTATGATTAGGGTAATCCACTCTTAATCTTTTAGAAATTTTTTTTTCTATAATTAACATCTTGTATATTTCCTCCTTTAAGTTCTTCCCCACTTGAGAATACATCTTGTAGGAACACTTCTTGATAAGTTTTAGATTTGGTTCAAATTGATTTTCCTCTCCCCTAACTCTCTTTTGATTCCATTAATCTCTATAAACTCCATGGAAAAATCCTCATATTCTCTAAGCAAGGTTGCAACTTGCGAAATGATATTAACATCCTAGTAATCCCCATTGACACTATGTTGGGGTTATCTGTAGTATCATATTTCATTTACTTATCTTTTGGGATGCTTGATAGATTTTCTCACCTTCATCATCCCAATCTGGTGATGCAAATCCTCACACTATACTATAACCCTATAACAATATCACCTAATCACCTAATATATATACATATTTATTTATTTATATATTAGGGATGATTGATAGATTTACTCACCTTCATCATCCCCAATCGGGTGGTGCAACTCCACACACTATAATATAACCCTATAACAATATCACCTAATCACCTAATCTATCTATCTATATATAATGTATGTATGTATGTATATGTATTATATATTATATAATAGGTTATATAATGTAGTGGTGGAGTAATATTAGAACATTAAGAATTGAAAAGGTTGGTTTAACACAGAGCGAGAAGGGAATTCAAGCAAGGTTGAGGTACTTTGTTAAGTGGGCACAAGGGCATTCGATAAGTGGGTACGAGGGAATTCGAGCAAGGCATAGATCATTTGATAAGTAGGCACAAAGATATTTGAGCAGGTGTGAGCAGGTGGTTTAGTATTGAGTCCACAGGTGCATTGGAAACAAATATAGCGGTAAGCTCAAAACCATTTGCACCATAAAGTGTGGCCATGTCTTTTAAAACGAAACTTGTAATGAAATTTTAGATTTTGTGTCGTAAAAATTTGTTTACTGGTTTAATGTCAGTATGGTGGTAAGCTTGAAACCATTTGCACCATAAATTATGGCCACATATTTTAAAATGAAACCTGTAATGAAATTTTCAATTGTGCATGGTAACAATTTGTTTAAGGGTTTAATGTCAGTCAAATAATGAAGAGAAAGCATACTTATTTATGCATTTTTTTTGAATCCAAGTGCTAATATCGGTATCCTGCCCTCTAGTTAGGGCTTCCCATTTTCACTGGCTAGTGGGTCGTACCTTACCCTCTCCTCTCATCCAATCTAGAAAGAAGTAAAACCACCTTCCATGCCATCAAGAAATTGATAATGAATAGCAAGGGGTGAAATGGTTTACTGCATTGGGGTTAATTATGTATATAGAGCATAGAAGACTAAATATATTAGTGCTAATTCTTCTTCCTTCTTGTATGGAAAGTCACGAGGCTAGTCAATCCTAATTTGATGGAAGTCCTAGTTTGATAGGAAAAGCTCTAAGGTAAGCTATGAGCTATAACCTATGACCCCTGTTGGTCTCCTCAAGTCTAATCAAAATATCCAGTAGCAAGTATCCTCAACCCATTCCCACTAGCTTGGGGTTAATATGTCATTATAGAACAAACCTATAAGGTATTTTGTTAAATTCAGCCTAGATCCTCTCCTAGGAGTATTCTTCTAACTGGCACATATAACTATATCTATGCACTTATCACTTCAATATATCCATAAGATTCCTTTCAAAAATTCCTTATAGTGGACTGCTATTTTTGTTCTGATGACGATGATATATTCTTTCACAAGATTGATACTTCATATAATATTGTCTATAGTAGAAGCTTCCAAGGTGCTATGTCAAGAAGATCTACTCAAGGTGATAGACTAATCCTCTTCTTGAGTTCAGGTCAGAGTTTTGTAGTTGCTCAACACTTACACATAATTTCTTTTTTTTCTACCTTTAACAATAGGTCTAGTCCCTTGAAATATCTGTAGCATTCTATTAAATCTTGTCCCTTTAGGGATTTATATAGTCCCAAAAGATGAGAATTGATCTTCCTTCAAAGTGTCACAACTCAATGGAGTGAGAGTTTTCTACTTGGAAATACTTGTATAAATCTCAATTTTTTTGAAGATAACTATGGTCCTTTAGGGTGACTGAGCTTTGGATCAGACCTTCCAAATGAGCCTACAATGCCTCTATATAATTCAGTCCTAGTACTTCTTAAAAGTAGTTTCCTTGCTGCCTATTAGGACTACCTCTAGTCCACAAAAGATGAGTTTAACTAGTAACTTGATCACCTTCACAGAATTGCACAAAACCTTATGATTTTCGGATCTTTGAAATGTGTTACAAGACCTTTGAATTTGAGCACAAGTCTTGATCTTTCTCCTATTATTCTCAACTTCTCGATGATTCAAACTCTCGATATCTGTATTTCTTATAAGATGTATTGAGATCCTTACTAAATTTGAAGATGACATATCTCATGTGTTTGTTGCAGTCATCAAGACATCTAGTATTCTCAATGACATGTCTATGTCTCACTAGTTCAATTTTGTTTCTGAGTTAAGTAGCCTGTGATTTCAACTGTGTTATCTTGTTCTCAGAAAAGCATGCCTTTCTTCTCCAATATTGCATATTTTTTTCAGAGACAATAATAACAAAAGGTCATTATTGTGAAATGATTGTTGGTCTATTATCCTCTAAATCGGTTCCTTTGAAATCATTTAGCATCCTCTAATTTTTCATCTTCTAATTGCTCGTAGGTCTGACACTGTAATTCATTTCACATGTGAGAGGTTGGAATTGTAGCTTCTTAGGAATGTAACATGTGTAGCCTATGAAATCACTCTATCTCAGGTTTGGAATCCGTGCACAATAGACACTAGATACAAAAATTTGGAATCCTTTGAATTGGAAAGGGATCAGACTTGTAACTGTTCTAAATTATGTAATGAATTGCCTAACCTATGCAAAATTTATGTAACGTGCCATTTTCATAACCCTAATGCTACCATTACCATCACTCTAACGCTCTAATCCACTGCAATGCCACCACTATCATAACGCTATCACTTAGGTCTTCCTATCATAACATTGTCATGACTAATGCCATGATGGGTGCCAGGATATGTAATGGAGCTTTCTAAGCTAACATATTCTCAATCTCCATTTAAACATTAATTGATCATTCAATTTCTCATTTTATTTTGCATCTTCTCATTTCATGTGGAGGCAACATTTCTTCTTTGGTTGTTCTTCATGTGAATTATCCTTCTTGGAGGCACAATGTTCATTACTCTATATGTTTTTTTAATTTTTTTTATCTATTTATATTTCTCCTAGGTACGACTTGAAACTTTTTCTTAGGTCCAATTTACAACGTCTCTGGAGGCACCATGATCTCTCTCTCATTTTCTGCCTTTCTTGGCTTATTCGGTATAGCATGTTGTTGGAATTTAATGAATATTATTATTGAGAAATTATAATCTCTATAAATTACAATGGATTTTGCATATAATTCTTTCATATACATCATAGATAGTAGAGTGTATCTATGACATTCATAGTCAACCAAAGGGAAATGTCATAAGCAAGTGCTTGAAGCTTCATTCAGTAGTGATTCTAATTTCTATAGTCACTCTCTGTAGAATTTTTGGTAGACTATAAATTTTTGAGCTTTGAAATTTCTGCTATTATTACTTCTTTGATGAAAATAATCTCTACATCTTTGTTTCCATCTTTCTTGGTCATTTTTTCTAGTTGTGATCTCTTATGCAATGTTTTAGAGGAAAACATGTTGCTAGGCCAGAAGAGTGAATAACATAACATGTTGTTGTTGTCTTTGGTTGACCATGTGATTGATGTCTCATTGTCTCTATATTATTTGTTTACTGTATAAGTTCTATATGTGTTAGTCCAACTATGATATTTTGACAATAGGAGCCCATAAATAGAAAGCTCCCATCATAGCAAGGATTTCTTTTGAGAAATTTCAAATATAAATTGTTTGATTGATTGGATTCCAAATCAATGATATCCTAATAGTAAATAAGACTCATGTGATATAGAATATCATGAACAATGATAGTCAACATAGCACATGATGCTCTTACACCTTCCAAGGTAATCTTCTCAAATGTTTCCTCACTTCCTAACCATGAACTTCTTCTCCACTAGTAAAACTATTTTCCATTTTCGAAGTTGTTTCATGTGTTGAAAATAATAAATGTGAAGCTTAACAATACATGAATCATAGTTATAATGTACAATATGATAATTGAAGACAAATATAGTGTTCCTTGAAATTAAGGGAATCTTCAAGGCCTAAGCATCAAAATCGAGACTCTTAGGAGCTTTTCCATCAATGATGGGAACTTGTGCATACTCTATAGGAAATCCTTCAAGATCCAAGCCTTTGAGCACCTCCAAATAATTCTAAAATACTTTTGAGTTCCTTGATTCCGAAGAATAATATATTTTTCCATCATCATCCCCATGAATGATCATTATAGCACCTCCATAGTATTCTACTTGCTCAAAAATATTTTCTTTGAGCCGAGACTCCATCACATCATGGCTAGAAATCATGACATTACCATAATCTCCATTGATCTCAGTATTAGGTACACATGAAAAATAAACATGAGAATTTATTTCTAGCATAATATAGACATTCAAATTGTGGCAATCAAACACAATAATTCTAATGAAAATTTGGATAGAATTTAATCATGTTTTGTGTATTAGTTTAAAGATAGAAAATTTTAAACATGCTCAATAAATCACTCTCCTTATGAGGTATAAAGCATTAATATTTTGACTCATCATGAGGCATTCCCAAGACCAAGCTAGCCACCAAACAATCTAGACAAATACTTCCCAAGACCAAGCCAACCACCAAACAAGCCAGACAAAGACTTCCCAAGACCAAGCCAATTACCAAACAATATTCCTTGAAAAAAAAACAAGATATATAACGAGTCAATAAGGTTGACCTTACCAAGAGTGTAACTTCTCTAAATTTCATCTTCATTAATCAATTCTACAACTTCAACTTCCAAAAAATTGAACCCATAGTAACCCAAGAATCACAAAAACTCACACAAGTGGGCCAATAATAGTGGGAGATTAGAATTCTTTCTTTTGCTAAGATTTTCTTATTTTCTTCATTAGGGTAATTTATTTATTCTAGCTTGCTCACACTAATTTTCTATCATAGATCGAATTTAAGGATCTGTGTCACTATAGGAGGTCGAAGTTCTGTTATTTATAGCCTTCACAAGGCTAGAGTGGGCCTCTTGTTGGCATTATGAGACAAGTGTTGTCCTTGATGGAAAATCACACTGATGACAAATCATAGTGCAGAAGGATAGCAGCAAGGAATTGATGATCAGACTACAAGTATGAAGAGAAAATATATACACACTGGTTCACTATATACCAAGTCGCGTATACAAGCAGGTTCACTATATACCAAGTCACGTATACGCAGGTTCGCTATATACTAAGTTGCGTGTACACGCAGGTTGGCTTCAGTAAAAGAGCGTGTATGTGGAAAACTTATCTTTGGTCTGTGACGGTTAGTCCTTGGAAGTTGTGCCTATGGTTTTGGACCATGGTGTCTCGACGGACGTGTCGATCCCTAGTTTTAAAGCTGATGGTATTATGTTACTATGGTTTTGGCCCGTGGTATTGTGAAGGGCCTAAGGCTATATAAGTAGAAGATCTTTAGGCAAAGGGAATGTATTGTGTGTCTGACGAAGTGAGAAGATCTGGTATTGCTGTTTATCTATTCGGGACGCTTGGCAAGGGTCGGATCTGATAGCGAAGGCATAAGTAATTATTTCTAGATCTGCACGCGGGTTGCCTTGGAGAAAGCGCGTATACACGCGGTTTTGGTACAGTGAAGTAGCGTATGCATAATAAGATTTGATATTTCAGGTTGCTGTTGATTCTGGTGGTATGAAACTCTTAAGATGCATAGTAATGAAAGCATAGCTAATTATTTCCTGCGTATGGATGAGATTGTGAATTATATGAGGGATCTGGGTGAAGAATTTGAGGAAGTTGTCTTAGTTGAAAAGGTTTTGAGATCTCTGTCTGCTAAATTTGATTCTAAAGTATCCGCCATAGAAGAAAAGGAGAATGTGCAGAAAATCACCATGTCACAGCTCCACGGGATCTTAACTTCTTTTGAAATGCGACAAGAGGTACCACCAGAAGCTGCATTCGAAGTGTTAGAGGAAGAAGATGAGGTAAATTTTGTCAAGAATCTTGAACGGGAACTGGACGGTTCAAAGGTAAGCTACCTTTCAAATGTTTTCTATGTGGTAGAGTTGGTCACTATGCTGCTAGATGCCCTCATAACAAAGGAAAGATATCTGAAGAAGATGGTAGAAGCTATTATACCCATATTACAAGTTCATTCAATGATAGTGAAGATATTAGAAGTCTCATGGCACATGAAAAGAAGAATGCTTCATCCAATAATAGCAAAGATATTAAAAGTCTCATGGCACATGAAAAAAGAATGCAGAAACTGAAGAAGTTACCAGATTAAATGAACAAATGGAGACAGTAACCAGGGTAAGGGAGCAATTGCAGGATGTAGTAAGGGATCAGAGCATAACTATTCAAAGGCTTGAATCAAAGATCCTCTCTCTAAAAGAAGATCTTAAAAAATCAAGAGAACAGAACAGAGAAGCTCTTGAAGATCAAGAACATGAAGTGATCAAACTAAAGCGACAAGTGGAAGAAGGAAGAAAAGTTGAAGAAGACCTAAGGAATCATATCTAAAAAAGGAAGAACAACATCAAGTTGAGGTAAATATCTTGAAAGGTAAACTAGAAGAAAAGGATAAGCTTTTACGATTTCAAGATAGTACTAAAGTCTTGGATGATATTCTTAATAGCCAAAGGTCTCCTGCTATCAAAACTGGTCTTGGTTTTCATGAATATGTTGAAGGTGAATCTAGTTCACAAGGTGAGGCAAGAAATTCTAAGGAGAAATCTGAAATGCTCAACAAGGAACAACCAAGGAAAGAAATTCCTCAAGGAAGATCCTTTAATCCTAACTATGGACGTGATAGACGATTATCTCCTCCACTGAATAATGTTGAATGTCATGTATGTCATAATCTTGGACATGTTGCAGCCAGATGTAGAAGTAGAATGGTTCAAGACCATTACAAAAGATCATTGCATCCCATGTATTTCAGAGGATATTGCTTTGCCTGCAATGCATATGGACACAAAGCAATTGATTGTGATAGAAGGAAAATGAAATATGTAAGATGTTATACATGCAACAAATATGGACATAAAGCAAGGGAATGCAGGAGCAGATTTCAAAATTCAAAACAAGAGGACCATACATCATCACAGTTCCAGGAATTGAAGAAGACAGAGACAAAAAAGTGTGGCATAACTCAGTCAGCTAACATAACAGACACAGGGGAATCTGAAAGTGATGAATTTCAGTATTCCTTGCATACGCTGATATAATGAAGACGAGTCGCGTATATACGCGAGTTACAGGCTGCAAAGTCACGTATATGAAGGAAGGGCAGCAGAACAGACCCAGGTTCAGTCATGGTTGGCTCAGGCAGGGGGAGCAGAACAGACTCAGGAAGTGGTTGGCTCACACTCAGGGGGAGCATATACTTCAAATAATTCATTGTTGGAATTATGGTTAGAAGTTGTTGATGAAACTAAATGATACATCTTGTTGTTTGATCAAAGGAATAGTATTGCAGACTGATGCTTATGGTACAGATCTGAATGGCTGGTCTTAGAACCTGCATCTGCTCAGGGGGAGCATGGATAGATTGGTACACTTTGGCATAAACAAAGGGGGAGCCAAATCAGAAACTTCAGCATGTACTCAGGGAGAGTATGGACAACAGTATGGACAGCAGAAGGTATACTAAAGAAGAAAATATCTTGGTCCGCCCTTTGCCCTTGATGTCAAAGGGGGAGAGTGACTTGGTGTGGTGGTTGCCATCAAGTCCAAAGGGGGAGATTGTTGGCATTATGAGACAAGTGTTGTCCTTGATGGCAAATCACACTGATGACAAATCATAGTGCAGAAGGATAGCAGCAAGGAATTGATGATTAGACTACAAGTATGAAGAGAAATATGTACACGCGCTGGTTCACTATATACCAAGTCGCGTATACAAGCAGGTTCACTATATACCAAGTCGCGTATACGTAGGTCCGCTATATACCAAGTCGCGTGTACACGCAGGTTGGCTTCAGTAAAAGAGCGTGTATGTGGAAAACTTATCTTTGGTCTGTGACGGTTAGTCCTTGGAAGTTGTGCCTATGGTTTTGGACCATGGTGTCTCGACGGACGTGTCGATCCCTAGTTTTAAAGTTGATGGTATTGTGTTACTATGGTTTTGGCCCGTGGTATTGTGAAGGGCCTAAGGCTATATAAGTAGAAGATCTTTAGGCAAAGGGAATGTATTGTGTGTCTGACGAAGTGAGAAGATCTGGTATTGCTGTTTATCTGTTCAGGACGCTTGGCAAGGGTCGGATCTGACAGCGAAGGCATAAGTAATTATTTCTAGATCTGCACGCGGGTTTCCTTTGGAGAAAGCGCGTATACACGCGGTTTTGGTACAGTGAAGTAGCGTATGCATAATAAGATTTGATATTTCAGGTTGCTGTTGATTCTGGTGGTTGTTGCAGAGTTCTGGGCTCTGGTTTGGGTTCTGTGTTCTTGATGAAAGGGTTTCAGTGATTCAGTATTGGGTTGTTTAATTAATTATGATGCAATTATGAGTTGATGATTGTATTGCAGTAATGTTTGTTTTGTACTCTTGGATCCAGTCTGAAAATTGATGAAACGTGGTCCCTGAAGGAAAGAAGGTTGTAGGGTCAGCACCTACGTACTAGTGAATGGATCGGCTAGTACAAGAGCTGAGGGGGTTGTAGCTCCCTTCCAGAAGTAGCTGGAAAATGAGAGAGGGTTATAGCCCTCTGCAGGTTGTAGCCTGCGTACTGGTAAAGGACTGCACCAGTACATTGTAAAACAAGTTTCTTATTAAAGAAGAAAGAGACGAATTGCAGCAGTTGGTTTTCACCCACATTGGGTTTCCACCTTATATCATGGTGTTCATGTGTGTGGCTCTTGTGTGATGTTCTGTTCTGTTATACTGCACCTGTTTACTGTTAATATGCTTAATAATATTCTGATGCATTTACTGAAGATTAAGCTCACTGAATTATGAGATCTCTAGATATACGCTAGTTGCGTTAGACACAGTAGCGTGTACACGCAGGTTCACTTAATTGAAGTAGCGTATATGTTTTTGAGTATGAAATTGGAAAGGTTTTACTGATCTGATAATACTGATTCACCCCCCCCCCCGCTCTCAGTATTATTTCCGACAATTGGTATCAGAGCAAGTCCTTCAGAGGAAGCTTGATCGCTTGAAGGAAAAGATCCATCAGAATGGCTAATCCAGAAAGAGAAGCACACATCAGGCCACCAGTCTTTGACGGGAATAATTTTACTCAAGGAAGATAAGAACCACTGCATTTCTACAATCACTTGGAGCAGAAATTTGGGGAATCGTAGAAGGAGGATATAAAATTCCCATCAGCAACTCCTACAGATCCAGCAGAGAAAAAGCAATATGAGCTCAATGCCAAAGCTGTTACTGTCCTATTGAGTAGTTTGACACAATCAGAATTTATGAAGATCATGCATTTCAAATCAGTTAAGGAAATATGGGACAAAATCGTCACAAGCTACGAAGGAGATGATCAGATAAAAAGAGCAAAGCTTCAAACTCTCAGAATCCGGTATGAAACTCTTAAGATGCATAGTAATGAAAGCATAGCTAATTATTTCCTGCGTATGGATGAGATTGTGAATTGTATGAGGGATCTGGAAGAATTTGAGGAAGTTGTCTTAGTTGAAAAGGTTTTGATATCTCTGTCTGCTAAATTTGATTCTAAAGTATCTGCCATAGAAGAAAAGGAGAATGTGCAGAAAATCACCATGTCACAGCTCCACAGGATCTTAACTGCTTTTGAAATGCGACAAGAGGTACCACTAGAAGCCGCATTCGAAGTGTCAGAGGAAGAATATGAGGTAAATTTTGTCAAGAATCTTGAACGGGGAACTGGACGGTTCAAAGGTAAGCTACCTTTCAAATGTTTTCTATGTGGTAGAGTTGGTCACTATGCTGCTAGATGCCCTCATAACAAAGGAAAGATATCTGAAGAAGATGGTAGAAGCTATTATACCCATATTACAAGTTCATTCAATGATAGTGAAGATATTAGAGGTCTCATGGCACATGAAAAGAAGAATGCTTCATCCAATAATAGCAAAGATATTAAAAGTCTCATGGCACATGAAAAGAAGAATGCAGAAACTGAAGAAGTTACCAAATTAAATGAACAACTGGAGACAGTAACCAGGGTAAGGGAGCAATTGTAGGATGTAGTAAAGGATCAGAGCATAACTATTCAAAGGCTTGAATCAAAGATCCTCTCTCTAAAAGAAGATCTTAAAAAATCAAGAGAACAGAACAGAGAAGCTCTTGAAGATCAAGAACATGAAGTGATCAAACAAAAGCGACAAGTGAAGAAGGAAAAAGAAAATTGAAGAAGACACTAAGGAATCAGTATCTAAAAAAGGAATAACAACATCAAGTTGAGTAAATATCTTGAAAGAAAACTAAAAAAAGGATAAGCTTTACGATTTCAAGATAGTACTAAAGTCTGGATGATATTCTTAATAGCCAAAGTTCCTGCTATCAAAACTGGTCTTGTTTTCATGAATATGTTAAGAAGAAAGGATGAATCTAGTTAATCAAAAAATGAAGGTGAATCTAGTTCCAAGTGAGGACAAAATTCTAAGAAAATCTGAAATGCTCAACAAGGAAACAACCAAGGGAAGAAATTCCTCAAGGAAGATCCTTTATCCTTACTATGGACGTGATAGACGAAATCTCCTCCACTGAATAATGTTGAATGTCATGTATGTCATATTCTTGACATGTTGCAGCCAGATGTTGAAGTAAATGGTTCAAGACCATTACAAAAGATCATTGCATCCCAGTATATCAAGGAGATTGCTTTGCCTGCTTGCATATGACACAAAGCAATTGATTGTGATAGAAGGAACATGAAATATGTAAGATGTTATACATCAAAAAATATGGACATAAAGCAAGGAATGCAGTGCAGATTTCAAAATTCAAAACAAGAGGACCATACATCATCGCAGTTCCAGAATTGAAGAAGACAGAGACAGAAAATGTGGCATAACTCAGTCAGCTGACATAAACAGACACAGGGGAATCTAAAAAGTGATGAATTTCAGTATTCCTTGCATACACTGATATAATGAAGACAAGTCGCGTATATACGCGAGTTACACTGCAAAAGTCATGTATATGAAGGAAGGGCAGCAGAACAGACCCAGGTTCAGTCATGTTGGCTCAGGCTCAGGGGGAGCAGAACAGACTCAGAAGTGGTTGGCTCACACTCAGGGGAGCATATACTTCAAATAATTCATTGTTGGCATTATGGTTGAAGTTGCTGATGAAACTAAATGATACATCTTTTGTTTGATCAAAGGAATAGTATTGCAGACATGATGCTTATGGTACAGATCTGAATGGCTGGTCTTAGAACCTGCATCTGCTCAGGGGAGAATGGATAGATTGGTACACTTTGGCATAAACAAGGGGAGCCAAATCAGAAACTTCAGCATGTACTCAGGGAGAAGTATGGACAGCAGTATGGACAGTAGAAGTATACCAAAGAAGAAAATATCTTGGTCTGCCCTTTGCCCTTGATGTCAAAGGGGAGAGTGACTTGGTGTGGTGTTGCCATCAAGTCCAAAGGGGGAGAATGTTGCATTATGAGACATGTTGTCCTTGATGGCAAATCACACTGATAACAAATCATAGTGCAGAAGGATAGCAGTCAAGAATTGATGATCAACAACAATATGAAAAAAAATATGTACACGCTGGTTCACTATTTACCATCGCTATACAAGCATTCACTATCTCAATGATAGTGAAGATATTAGAGGTCTCATGGAACATGAAAAGAAGAGTGCTTCATCCAATAATAGCAAAGATATTAAAAGTCTCATGGCACATGAAAAGAAGAATGCAGAAACTGAAGAAGTTACCAGATTAAATGAACAACTGGAGACAGTAACCAGGGTAAGGGAGCAATTGCAGGATGTAGTAAAGGATCAGAGCATAACTATTCAAAGGCTTGAATCAAAGATCCTCTCTCTAAAAGAAGATCTTAAAAAATCAAGAGAACAGAACAGAGAAGCTCTTGAAGATCAAGAACATGAAGTGATCAAACTAAAGCGACAAGTGGAAGAAGGAAGAAAAGCTGAAGAAGACCTAAGGAATCAATACCTAAAAAAGGAATAACAACATCAAGTTGAGGTAAATATCTTGAAAGGTAAACTAGAAGAAAAGGATAAGCTTTTACGATTTCAAGATAGTACTAAAGTCTTGGATGATATTCTTAATAGCCAAAGGTCTCCTGCTATCAAAACGGGTCTTGGTTTTCATGAATATGTTGAAGGTGAATCTAGTTCACAAGGTGAGGCAAGAAATTCTAAGGAGAAATATGAAATGCTCAACAAGGAACAACCAAGGAAAGAAATTCCTCAAGGAAGATCCTTTAATCCTAACTATGGACGTGATAGACGATTATCTCCTCCACTGAATAATGTTGAATGTCATGTATGTCATAATCTTGGACATGTTACAGCCAGATGTAGAAGTAGAATGGTTCAAGAGCATTACAAAAGATCATTGCATCCTAGGTATTTCAGAGGATATTGCTTTGCCTGCAATGCATATGGACACAAAGCAATTGATTGTGATAGAAGGAACATGAAATATGTAAGATGTTATACATGCAACAGATATGGACATAAAGCAAGGGAATGCAGGAGCAGATTTCAAAATTCAAAACAAGAGGACCATACATCATCACAGTTCCAGGAATTGAAGAAGACAGAGACAGAAAAGTGTGGCATAACTCAGTCAGCTGACATAACAGACACAGGGGAATCTAAAAGTGATGAATTTCAGTATTCCTTGCATATGCTGATATAATGAAGACAAGTCGCGTATATACGCGAGTTACAGGCTTCAAAGTCACGTATATGAAGCAAGGGCAGCAGAACAGACCCAGGTTTAGTCATGGTTGGCTCAGGCTCAGGGGGAGCATAATAGACTCAGGAAGTGGTTGGCTCACACTCAGGGGGAGCATATACTTCAAATAATTCATTGTTGGCATTATGGTTAGAAGTTGCTGATGAAACTAAATGATACATCTTGTTGTTTGATCAAAGGAATAGTATTGCAGACTGATGCTTATGGTACAGATCTGAATGGCTGGTCTTAGAACCTGCATCTGCTCAGGGGGAGCATGGATAGATTGGTACACTTTGGCATAAACAAAGGGGGAGCCAAATCAGAAACTTCAGCATGTACTCAGGGAGAGTATGGACAGCAGTATGGACAGAAGAAGGTATACCAAAGAAGAAAATATCTTGGTCCACCCTTTGCCCTTGATGTCAAAGGGGGAGAGTGACTTGGTGTGGTGATTGCCATCAATTCAAAAGGGGGAGATTGTTGGCATTATGAGACAAGTGTTGTCCTTGATGGAAAATCACACTGATGACAAATCATAGTGCAGAAGGATAGCAGCAAGGAATTGATGATCAGACTACAAGTATGAAGAGAAAATATATACACGCTGGTTCACTATATACCAAGTCGCGTATACAAGCAGGTTCACTATATACCAAGTCGCGTATACGCAGGTTCGCTATATACCAAGTTGCGTGTACACGCAGGTTGGCTTCAGTAAAAGAGCGTGTATGTGGAAAACTTATCTTTGGTCTGTGACGGTTAATCCTTGGAAGTTATGCCTATGGTTTTGGACCATGGTGTCTCGACGGACGTGTCGATCCCTAGTTTTAAAGTTGATGGTATTGTGTTACTATGGTTTTGGCCCGTGGTATTGTGAAGGGCCTAAGGCTATATAAGTAGAAGATCCTTAGGCAAAGGGAATGTATTGTGTGTCTGACGAAGTGAGAAGATCTGGTATTGCTGTTTATCTGTTCAGGACGCTTGGTAAGGGTCGGATCTGACAGCGAAGGCATAAGTAATTATTTCTAGATCTGCACGCGGGTTGCCTTTGGAGAAAGCGCGTATACACGCGGTTTTGGTACAGTGAAGTAGCGTATGCATAATAAGATTTGATATTTCAGGTTGCTGTTGATTCTGATGGTTGTTGCAGAGTTCTGGGCTCTGGTTTGGGTTCTGTGTTCTTGATGAAAGGGTTTCAGTGATTCAGTATTGGGTTGTTTAATTAATTATGATGCAATTATAAGTTGATGATTGTATTGCAGTAATGTTTGTTTTGTACTCTTGGATCCAGTCTAAAAATTGATGAAACATGGTCCCTGAAGGAAAGAAGGTTGTAGGGTCAGCACCTATGTACTAGTGAATGGATCGGTTAGTACAAGAGCTGAGGGGGTTGTAGCTCCCTTCCAGAAGTAGTTGGAAAACGAGAGAGGGTTGTAGCCCTCTGCAGGTTGTAGCCTGCGTACTGGTAAAGGACTGCACCAGTACATTGTAAAAGAAGTTTCTTATTAAAGAAGAAAGAGACGAATTGCAGCAAGTGGTTTTCACCCACATTGGGTTTCCACCTTATATCATGGTGTTCATGTGTGTGGCTCTTGTGTGATGTTCGTTCTGTTATACTGCACCTGTTTACTGTTAATATGCTTAATAATGTTCTGATGCATTTACTGAAGATTAAGCTAACTGAATTATGATATCTCTAGATATACGCTAGTTGCATTAGACACAGTAGCGTGTACACGCGGGTTCACTTAATTGAAGTAGCGTATATGTTTCTGAGTATGAAATTGGAAAGGTTTTACTGATCTGATAATACTGATTCACCCCCCCCCCCCCCCTCTCAGTATTATTTCCAACAATTGGTATTAGAGCAGGTCCTTCAGAGGAAGCTTGATCGCTTGAAGGAAAAGATCCATTAGAATGGCTAATCGAGAAAGAGAGGCACACATCAGGCCACCAGTCTTTGACGGGAACAATTTTACTCACTGGAAGATAAGAACCACTGCATATCTACAATCACTTGGAGCCGAAATTTGGGGAATCGTAGAAGGAGGATACAAATTCCTATCAGCAACTCCTACAGATCCAGCAGAGAAAAAGCAATATGAGCTCAATGCCAAAGCTGTTACTGTCCTATTGAGTAGTTTGACACAATCAGAATTTATGAAGATCATGCATTTCAAATCAGCTAAGGAAATATGGGACAAAATCGTCACAAGCTACGAAGGAGATGATCAGGTAAAAAGAGAAAAGCTTCAAACTCTCAGAATCCGGTATGAAACTCTTAATATGCATAGTAATGAAAGCATAGCTAATTATTTCCTGCGTATGGATGAGATTGTGAATTGTATGAGGGATCTGGGTGAAGAATTTGAGGAAGTTGTCTTAGTTGAAAAGTTTTTGAGATCTCTGTCTGCTAAATTTGATTCTAAAGTATCTGCCATAGAAGAAAAGGAGAATGTGCAGAAAATCACCATGTCACAGCTCCACGGGATCTTAACTGCTTTTGAAATGCGACAAGAGGTACCACCAGAAGCCACATTCGAAGTGTCAGAGGAAGAAGATGAGGTAAATTTTGTCAAGAATCTTGAACGGGGAACTGGACGGTTCAAAGGTAAGCTACCTTTCAAATGTTTTCTATGTGGTAGAGTTGGTCACTATGCTGCTAGATGCCCTCATAACAAAGGAAAGATATCTGAAGAAGATGGTAGAAGCTATTATACCCATATTACAAGTTCATTCAATGATAGTGAAGATATTAGAAGTCTCATGGCACATGAAAAGAAGAATGCTTCATCCAATAATAGCAAAGATATTAAAAGTCTCATGGCACATGAAAAGAAGAATGCAGAAACTGAAGAAGTTACCAAATTAAATGAACAACTGGAGACAGTAACCAGGGTAAGGGAGCAATTGCATGATGTAGTAAAGGATCAGAGCATAACTATTCAAAGGCTTGAATCAAAGATCCTCTCTCTAAAAGAAGATCTTAAAAAATCAAGAGAACAGAACAGAGAAGCTCTTGAAGATCAAGAACATGAAGTGATCAAATTAAAGTGACAAGTGGAAGAAGGAAGAAAAGCTGAAGAAGACCTAAGGAATCAGTATCTAAAAAAGGAAGAACAACATCAAGTTGAGGTAAATATCTTGAAAGGTAAATCAGAAGAAAAGGATAAGCTTTTACGATTTCAAGATAGTACTAAAGTATTGGATGATATTCTTAATAGCCAAAGGTCTCCTGCTATCAAAACTGGTCTTGGTTTTCATGAATATGTTGAAGGTGAATCTAGTTCACAAGGTGAGGCAAGAAATTCTAAGAAGAAATCTGAAATGCTCAACAAGGAACAACCAAGGAAAGAAATTCCTCAAGGAAGATCCTTTAATCCTAACTATGGACGTGAGAGACGATTATCTCCTCCACTGAATAATGTTGAATTTCATGTATGTCATAATCTTGGACATGTTGCAGCCAGATGTAGAAGTAGAATGGTTCAAGACCATTACAAAAGATCATTGCATCCCAGGTATTTCAGAGGATATTGCTTTGCCTGCAATGCATATGGACACAAAGCAATTGATTGTGATAGAAGGAACATGAAATATGTAAGATGTTATACATGCAACAAATATGGACATAAAGCGAGGGAATGCAGGAGCAGATTTCAAAATTCAAAACAAGAGGACCATACATCATCACAGTTCCAGGAATTGAAGAAGACAGAGACAGAAAAGTGTGGCATAACTCAGTCAGCTGACATAACAGACACAGGGGAATCTGAAAGTGATGAATTTCAGTATTCCTTGCATACGCTGATATAATGAAGACAAGTCGCGTATATACGCGAGTTACAGGCTGCAAAGTCGCGTATATGAAGGAAGGGCAGCAGAACAGACCCAGGTTCAGTCATGGTTGGCTCAGGCTCAGGGGGAGCAGAACAGACTGAGGAAATGGTTGGCTCACACTCAGGGGGAGCATATACTTCAAATAATTCATTGTTGGCATTATGGTTAGAAGTTGCTGATGAAACTAAATGATACATCTTGTTGTTTGATCAAAGGAATAGTATTGCAGACTGATGCTTATGGTACAGATCTGAATGGTTGGTCTTAGAACCTGCATCTGCTTAGGGGGAGCATGGATAGATTGGTACACTTTGGCATAAACAAAGGGGGAGCGAAATCAGAAACTTCAGCATGTACTCAGGGAGAGTATGGACAGCAGTATGGATAGCAGAAGGTATACCAAAGAAGAAAATATCTTGGTCCGCCCTTTGCCCTTGATGTCAAAGGGGGAGAGTGACTTGGTGTGGTGATTGCCATCAAGTCCAAAGGGGGAGATTGTTGGCATTATGAGACAATTGTTGTCCTTGATGGCAAATCACATTGATGACAAATCATAGTGCAGAAGGATAGCAGCAAGGAATTGATGATCAGACTACAAGTATGAAGAGAAATATATACACGCTGGTTCACTATATACCAAGTCGTGTATACAAGCAGGTTCACTATATACCAAGTCGCTTATATGCAGGTTCGCTATATACCAAGTCGCGTGTACACGCAGGTTGGCTTCAGTAAAAGAGCGTGTATGTGGAAAACTTATCTTTGGTCTGTGACGGTTAGTCCTTGGAAGTTGTGCCTATGGTTTTGGACCATGGTGTCTCGACGGACGTGTCGATCCCTAGTTTTAAGGTTGATGGTATTGTGTTACTATGGTTTTGGCCCGTGGTATTGTGAAGGGCCTAAGGCTATATAAGTAGAAGATCTTTAGGCAAAGGGAATGTATTGTGTGTCTGACGAAGTGAGAAGATCTGGTATTGCTGTTTATCTGTTCGGGACACTTGGCAAGGGTAGGATCTGACAGCGAAGGCATAAGTAATTATTTCTAGATCTGCACGCGGGCTGCCTTTGGAGAAAGCGCGTATACACGCGGTTTTGGTACAGTGAAGTAGCGTATGCATAATAAGATTTGATATTTCAGGTTGCTGTTGATTCTGGTGGTTGTTGCAGAGTTCTGGGCTCTGGTTTGGGTTCTGTGTTATTGATGATAGGGTTTCAGTGATTCAGTATTGGGTTGTTTAATGAATTATGATGCAAGTATAAGTTGATGATTGTATTGCAGTAATGTTTGTTTTGTACTCTTGGATCCAGTCTGAAAATTGATGAAACGTGGTCCCTGAAGGAAAGAAGGTTGTAGGGTCAGCACCTACGTACTAGTGAAAGGATCGGTTAGTACAAGAGCTGAGGGGATTGTAGCTCCCTTCCAGAAGTAGTTGGAAAACGAGAGAGGGTTGTAGCCCTCTGCAGGTTGTAGCCTGCGTACTAGTAAAGGACTGCACCAGTACGTTGTAAAACAAGTTTCTTATTAAAGAAGAAAGAGACGAATTGCAGCAGGTGGTTTTCACCCACATTGGGTTTCCACCTTATATCATGGTGTTCATGTGTGTGGCTCTTGTGTGATGTTCTGTTCTGTTATACTACACCTGTTTACTGTTAATATGCTTAATAATGTTCTGATGCATTTACTGAAGATTAAGCTAACTGAATTATGAGATCTCTAGATATACGCTAGTTGCATTAGACACAGTAGCGTGTACACGCGGGTTCACTTAATTGAAGTAGCGTATATGTTTCTGAGTATGAAATTGGAAAGGTTTTACTGATCTGATAATACTAATTCACCCCCCCCCCCTCTTAGTATTATTTCCAACAATTGGTATCAGAGCAGGTCCTTGAGAGGAAGCTTGATCACTTGAACGAAAAGATCCATCAAAATGGCTAATCCAGAAAGAGAGGCACACATCAGGCCACCAGTCTTTGACGGGAACAATTTTACTCACTGGAAGATAAGAACCACTGCATATCTACAATCAATTGGAGCAGAAATTTGGGGAATTGTAGAAGGAGGATACAAATTCCCATCAGCAACTCCTACAGATCCAGCAGAGAAAAAGCAATATGAGCTCAATGCCAAAGCTGTTACTGTCCTATTGAGTAGTTTGACACAATCAGAATTTATGAAGATCATGCATTTCAAATCAGGTAAGGAAATATGGGACAAAATCGTCACAAGCTATGAAGGAGATGATCAGGTAAAAAGAGCAAAGCTTCAAACTCTCAGAATCCGGTATGAAACTCTTAAGATGCATAGTAATGGAAGCATAGCTAATTATTTCCTGCGTATGGATGAGATTGTGAATTGTATGAGGGATATGGGTGAAGAATTTGAGGAAGTTGTCTTAGTTGAAAAGGTTTTGAGATCTCTATCTGCTAAATTTGATTCTAAAGTATCTGCCATAGAAGAAAAGGATAATGTGCAGAAAATCACCATGTCACAGCTCCACGGGATCTTAACTGCTTTTGAAATGTGACAAGAGGTACCACCAGAAGCCGCATTCGAAGTGTTAGAGGAAGAAGATGAGGTAAATTTTGTTAAGAATCTTGAACGGGGAACTGGACGGTTCAAAGGTAAGCTACCTTTCAAATGTTTTCTATGTGGTAGAGTTGGTCACTATGCTGCTAGATGCCCTCATAACAAAGGAAAGATATCTGAAGAAGATGGTAGAAGTTATTATACTCATATTACAAGTTCATTCAATGATAGTGAAGATATTAGAAGTCTCATGGCACATGAAAAGAAGAATGCTTTATCCAATAATAGCAAAGATATTAAAAGTCTCATGGCACATGAAAAGAAGAATGCAGAAACTGAAGAAGTTACCAAATTAAATGAACAACTGGAGACAGTAACCAGGGTAAGGGAGCAATTGCATGATGTAGTAAAGGATCAGAGCATAACTATTCAAAGGCTTGAATCAAAGATCCTCTCTCTAAAAGAAGATCTTAAAAAATCAAGAGAACAGAACAGAGAAGCTCTTGAAGATCAAGAACATGAAGTGATCAAACTAAAGCGACAAGTGGAAGAAGGAAGAAAAGAATGAACAACTGGAGACAGTAACCAGGGTAAGGGAGCAATTGCATGATGTAGTAAAGGATCAGAGCATAACTATTCAAAGGCTTGAATCAAAGATCCTCTCTCTAAAAGAAGATCTTAAAAAATCAAGAGAACAGAACAGAGAAGCTGTTGAAGATCAAGAACATGAAGTGATCAAACTAAAGCGACAAGTGGAAGAAGGAAGAAAAGCTGAAGAAGACCTAAGGAATCAGTATCTAAAAAAGGAAGAACAACATACAGTTGAGGTAAATATCTTGAAAGGTAAACTAGAAGAAAAGGATAAGATTTTACGATTTCAAGATAATACTAAAGTCTTGGATGATATTCTTAATAGCCAAAGGTCTCCTGCTATCAAAACTGGTCTTGGCTTTCATGAATATGTTGAAGGTGAATCTAGTTCACAAGGTGAGGCAAGAAATTCTAAGGAGAAATCTGAAATGCTCAACAAGGAACAACCAAGGAAAGAAATTCCTCAAGGAAGATCCTTTAATCCTAACTATGGACGTGAGAGACGATTATCTCCTCCACTGAATAATGTTCAATTTCATGTATGTCATAATCTTGGACATGTTGCAGCCAGATGTAGAAGTAGAATGGTTCAAGACCATTACAAAAGATCATTGCATCCCAGGTATTTCAGAGGATATTGCTTTGCCTGCAATGCATATGGACACAAAGCAATTGATTGTGATAGAAGGAACATGAAATATGTAAGATGTTATACATGCAACAAATATGGACATAAAGCGAGGGAATGCAGGAGCAGATTTCAAAATTCAAAACAAGAGGACCATACATCATCACAGTTCCAGGAATTGAAGAAGACAGAGACAGAAAAGTGTGGCATAACTCAGTCAGCTGACATAACAGACACAGGGGAATCTGAAAGTGATGAATTTCAGTATTCCTTGCATACGCTGATATAATGAAGACAAGTCGCGTATATACGCGAGTTACAGGCTGCAAAGTCGCGTATATGAAGGAAGGGCAGCAGAACAGACCCAGGTTCAGTCATGGTTGGCTCAGGCTCAGGGGGAGCAGAACAGACTGAGGAAATGGTTGGCTCACACTCAGGGGGAGCATATACTTCAAATAATTAATTGTTGGCATTATGGTTAGAAGTTGCTGATGAAACTAAATGATACATCTTGTTGTTTGATCAAAGGAATAGTATTGCAGACTGATGCTTATGGTACAGATCTGAATGGCTGGTCTTAGAACCTGCATCTGCTCAGGGGGAGCATGGATAGATTGGTACACTTTGGCATAAACAAAGGGGGAGCCAAATCAAAAACTTCAGCATGTACTCAGGGAGAGTATGGACAGCAGTATGGACAGCAGAAGGTATACCAAAGAAGAAAATATCTTGGTCCGCCCTTTGCCCTTGATGTCAAAGGGGGAGAGTGACTTGGTGTGGTGATTGCCATCAAGTCCAAAGGGGGAGATTGTTGGCATTATGAGACAAGTGTTGTCCTTGATGGCAAATCACACTGATGACAAATCATAGTGCAGAAGGATAGCAGCAAGGAATTGATGATCAGACTACAAGTATGAAGAGAAAATATATACACGCTGGTTCACTATATACCAAGTCGCGTATACAAGCAGGTTCACTATATACCAAGTCGCGTATACGCAGGTTCGCTATATACCAAGTCGCGTGTACACGCAGGTTGGCTTCAGTAAAAGAGCGTGTATGTGGAAAACTTATCTTTGGTTTGTGACGGTTATTCCTTAGAAGTTGTGCCTATGGTTTTGGACCATGGTGTCTCGACGGACGTGTCGATCCCTAGTTTTAAAGTTGATGGTATTGTGTTACTATGGTTTTGGCCCGTGGTATTGTGAAGGGCCTAAGGCTATATAAGTAGAAGATCTTTAGGCAAAGGGAATGTATTGTGTGTCTGACGAAGTGAGAAGATCTGGTATTATTGTTTATCTGTTCGGGATGCTTGGCAAGGGTCGGATCTGACAGCGAAGGCATAAGTAATTATTTCTAGATTTGCACGCGGGTTGCCTTTGGAGAAAGCGCGTATACACGCGGTTTTGGTACAGTGAAGTAGCGTATGCATAATAAGATTTGATATTTCAGGTTGCTGTTGATTCTGGTGGTTGTTGCAGAGTTCTGGGCTCTGGTTTGGGTTCTGTGTTCTTGATGATAGGGTTTCAGTGATTCAGTATTGGGTTGTTTAATGAATTATGATGCAAGTATAAGTTGATGATTGTATTGCAGTAATGTTTGTTTTGTACTCTTGGATCCAGTCTGAAAATTGATGAAATGTGGTCCCTGAAGGAAAGAAGGTTGTAGGGTCAGCACCTACGTACTAGTGAATGGATCAGCTAGTACAAGAGCTGAGGGGGTTGTAGCTCCCTTCCAGAAGTAGTTGGAAAACGAGAGAGGGTTGTAGCCCTCTGTAGGTTGTAGCCTGCGTACTGGTAAAGGACTGCACCAGTACATTGTAAAAGAAGTTTCTTATTAAAGAAGAAAGAGACGAATTGCAGCAGGTGGTTTTCACCCACATTGGGTTTCCACCTTATATCATGGTGTTCATGTGTGTGGCTCTTGTGTGATGTTCTGTTCTGTTATACTGCACCTGTTTACTGTTAATATGCTTAATAATGTTCTGATGCATTTACTGAAGATTAAGCTAACTGAATTATGAGATCTCTAGATATACGCTAGTTGCATTAGACACAGTAGCGTGTACACGCGGGTTCACTTAATTGAAGTAGCGTATATGTTTCTGAGTATGAGATTGGAAAGGTTTTACTGATCTGATAATACTAATTCACCCCCCCCCCCCCCCCCCCCTCTCAGTATTATTTCCAACACCTCTTTAGGCCGACTTTATCATGGATGGACGACTTGGTCATGGGGTATTTATAGACTTTTCTAAACAACAAAATAATATTTTCTTTCTTGATACAAGATACCAATCAGGTCTATTATATCATGACATAAACTTTGATTCAATACAAAAACCCTAGAGCACTCAATGAGTGCTTAGACCTAGGAACCAAAACCTTTAAGCATGAAACCATTGCTTTAATAAATAAATTTTCTTTTATAATAATTTTCTTTTTCATTTGATATGTACATAAGAGATACATCTTTTCATGAGCCAAATACAATTATGAAGACCAAGATTATTTAGAACTTTTAATAGGAACTTTACATGTTACACACCTTCAATGTATTCTAGGGAATATTGCTCCTCAACTAAACTCATCTCTCCTTATTTTGTACTTCACATTTCTTCTTATTTGCATACTTGATCTAAAATGAAGTGCATGATGATGTATCTCAAAGGAGGTAGAATGTATACTTTATATAGCATTCTAAGGGCTCTTTAAGCCCAATGTGAATCCAACTTTAGCTAGCTAGCTGGCTTGTTCCTGGGAGCACTATAAACATTTTTCCAAAATACAAAATGATTTTATTTCTTTGATACAAGTGCTCAAACGGGTCTTTAAATAATGACAATGAAATTTTGACTCAAGAAAATCCTATAGGCATGTAATGGATGCTTGACCTATTGACCAAAGACTCAAGCATGAAACCCATGCTTTATAAATTTTTCTTTTTACAATTTCTTTCTTCTTTTGGTCAATATATAATAATTACATCATGACATGAGACAAATGACAATGATGAAGGCCACAAGTAGTTACATTTCCGAATAGACAGGAGCATGTTTATTCAACTAAGTCATAGGATAAACACCAGTTATGTTTCCATTTTGAGTTTCTCGCTCAGTTTGGGAAAAAGTTTCATTTGATACACGATGATAACAAGATAACTATGGTTCATGATATATGTTGCATGATGAGATTTTCTAGTCCTCCAAGTGCAGTGAAACAACATCTCCAAGGGAAATGAAACAATATCTATTTAAGATGACATCTCTTATAGCCTTTCATGATCACGAAGGCAAATTGCAACATCTCCAACAATTTTGGACTTGAGGAAACCATAGAAACCATAGGGTATTCACACTTGTGAACATTAGAAGAAAAATTACAAACTTTTGAAATATTGATGTGTCTCTCAATAGGTCAAATATCCATATTTATATATCCTTTCCAAGAGCCTCCATTTTACCTCTCTAGGCTGACTTTTCCTTGGCTAGCCGACTTGGCCTTGGGAACCTTCTAGAAATTTCTAATTTTAAAATAATTTTTCTTTCATTGATACAAATTCCTGAAAGGCTCTTTTACAAGATGACAAGGACTCTTGACTCATGAAAAACCTAGGAGCATTCAATGGATGCTTGACCTAATGGCAATGTGACTTGAGCATGAAACCCATGCTTTACAAAAATCATTTTCTTCCCTATTTTGATAGATACATAAGAATTACATTATGACATGATTCAAATGACAATTATGAAGACAAAAACTAAGTACATTCTTCAACATATCGAAGTATGTGGGTAATATTTTGTAATGGAAGATTAAATACTATCATATTATGTTGAGTTCTCAAGTTATCAAGTGAGTTCATTTGTTAGGATGAGTAGGTTCTCAAGTTCTCAAGTTTTTCAATATTACTTGAAGATTTTAAATGCAAAGAACTTCCATGTAACTCAATTTTACTATTATAATGTTCTTGTGGTTTTGTCAAGACGTTTCTCAACATCCCCAATGACACTCGCTAATAATTTCTCTCATTTGATGGAGTTTTATAGGATGTTCAACCAAATAGGTATTTGTTAGATCTATCTTAGTTGAGTGAAAAAATTTCAGGTAGGATAGAAAGAATTGACCAAACATCTGCTACGTCATCTAGTAGGTGAAGATCAACAAGAGGTGAAAATATTAGAAGAAAAATACATAGATACATGAAATTTTTTCTTGCTAAAGGGGGGTCATGTTCTTGTGATAATGAGAGCATATATGACATCGAGGTGCCCTTGACATACAAATATCTAGTGAAAAAATGGGAACCCAAGGATATTCTTGAAATAAATACCATTTTTTCTATCAATGAAAGGATATACCACATTTCCCTATCGTCATTACATGGTTTGGCATTATTTTCCATGGATAGCATAAAGGTATGTTTCAAAGGATTAACTAAATTGATGGAGTATGTCAGACCCTATTACAACTATAATCATTGGGTATGGCTAGTCCAATATACCAAAAGTATGTGAAGATATGGAGTGGCCACAAAATATATAAAACTAAAATACAATGATGAAAATAAAGGTTCAACTATGTATATTGATGGAAGGCCAAAAGCAGTAGGGAATATTGCAAGGTTTATAAATAGTACACGACCCGTAAACACAAATAAGCAACCTAATTTCATATTTGAGGAACATGAAGGAAGTCATGTATTTGTATGTGCCATTAAATCAATAGTTGTAGGGGAAGAGTTGCTCATTGATTACAATTTGAATAGAATAAATACAAATATTGTTATTATGGGGGCAGTATGTATTCAATTTTACCCAACTTGTAAGCAATGTTTATTGTATGTTATGATTGTCATTTACTACAATATATTGTTAGACATCTTGTAAGTTGAGGAAACATTTTAATACATCATGGTTAAAATATTGTGTCAAATTGATCAAGGTTAAAGGGCACCAACCACACAGTAGGTAAACATCAATGTAGTTGTACATAAAATAATATAACCATGAGACATAGATAAAATTAACATTTTATCCATTATAGAGTAAGTCAAATTCATATTTTTAGGCATCCTATAACTAAATGAAAGATTCACTATGCATATGACCAACTTGAGAAAATAAATTCCTTCATCCTTTTCAAAGTATTGTTTCTATATAATATGGAATATATATTGATCCTATCATAA
Source organism: Pinus tabuliformis (assembly GCA_031772625.1). Taxonomy (NCBI): domain Eukaryota; kingdom Viridiplantae; phylum Streptophyta; class Pinopsida; order Pinales; family Pinaceae; genus Pinus; species Pinus tabuliformis. The sequence continues at coordinate 1,175,803,206 of CM062816.1, forward strand.
TGCCTCTTGCAAGATCCTTCCAAGCTGATGAATTTTTTATAAATTTAGAGCCTTTTATACTGGCCATGATATAACGTGAAGTTTCTATATAAATTTAGACATATGTTAGTAGTGGTTTTCTTATTAATATAATGATGATTATATATGGATGAATTGCAAATTACACTTATTTGATAAACATGGTGATAAGGGGAGGGCACGAACCTTAGCAAAATCCACAAATGTTCATGAGGAAAAGGTTACTAATGAAGCAATTTTTATGTTTGCCGATCCAATCTAGATAATAAATAAGCTTAAAATGAAAGCAAACAAGAAACTTAATTCTTTACTTCTAAATGAGCCTTAGACAAATGAGATAAAAGGCAAAATCAGAAAATTGCTACAACAAATTCATTGGTATGGGGTGAGAAACTCATTAAATTATCCCATTTATTTGTTTATGATTTAGTTATCTCATCCTTTATAAAAAAAGTATTTATTTTACAGGGATTTTTGGTGGAGTACGATCCTCATGCTATGACTATTGGGGCCGACATTGGTAGTAGTGTCAATGCTCCACCTATGAGTGAGTCACTAGTCATTGAGATCGGTACACCCTTAACCACCCATAGAAATATTTGCACCCTTTAAACAACGTACATCTGGATATACACATGATGTTGTGGATGCAGAGCATGATCCAATTACACAATTTGAAGTGAGATTTCCCGGATCTTCCCATGTTACTAGAACAAGATCATTACCAATCAAATTTTTGGTAGATGATGAAAATGTCCCCATGAAAATAGAGAAAGTTACAGATATTTAAGAAGTGTTTTAAATTTTAAGTACAACCTAAATGATTTTAACGTATAGTTTGTCATTATTTTAAAATAATGATAATATCATTTTGTAGGAAATTATGTATTTTATATGCGATAGTATGAAAAAACCTTGGAAATATTTGTGCCGACCATTTACACAAACTGGAAATACCAAAGTTCCAAGTTAAAAGATGAACTTATTAACAGGATGGTTCATTTGTTTAGTGAGGGTACCTTAAAAAATTTGGAGCTACCTCAAAGGAAGGCCTACATTTAAAATATTTGTAGGACCAGTATAGGTATCAATTGGAAAGTTCCAGGTCACATGAGCACCCTCCCTCGATTCCAGAGATGGAGTGGAGAGTACTCGTGGAAGATGCACATGAGAAGGAACTTTGAAAAGCAAGAAAAACTCCACCCAGACCAAGAAGGTATGAGGCACTTTTAATAATGTAATTATGGTGCTTTATCATCATTACGACATCTAATTAAGTTTTCAATGTTTTAAATATAGGCTCGTAGATACTTCAAAACCCACAATGGCTAGAATAGCCAAACATGGGAAGCACCATCTTGGCTTGGTTAGTTACTCAAAACTAGTTGCAAAAATTGTAAGTTTATTAAAAAATAATTTGCATCCAAATTATAATTATTAACAAATTTAAATTAATATCATAGAAGAACAAAAATTCATGTTCTAATGCAAAATTTCAAGGGCCATAATTCAAAGAGGCTCCCACAAAGGAATACCTAAAGCTTGCTTTCAAGTATGGCTATCAAGTCATGGTTGAACGGAGGAAAATCTTGGAGTCTTCAAAGTCTTCCACCACCTAACCTAACACTCAGGAAAATAAAAGCAATTAATAACATTTATAAATCATTACTTGTAAAATCTATTGGTTAGTATTTTTGGCCATAAAGAAATGTGCTTGATTGTAAAAAGTAGGCAAGAAATGTAGATACAACACATGAGTCTATTGATGGTGGAGTGTCTAACCTTGAGATTGATGTTCAACTTGATATTAGAGGTATTTCATGTGTTATAAAAAATTGCAGTATGGAATACAATTAAAAATATTGAAATGAAAATGGTGTATTAATTATAACCTTTCTTGTTTCCGCACCAAAGCATGTATAGGATGTGTCCAGGTAAGAGCAGGAACATATGGCCACATCCAAAAGTATTTTGCTTCGATCCACTATTGAAGAAGGATAAGAATACTTTACTACTCTTTTTATTAATAAAACATTTGTAATAATAATAACTATAAATATGAATTTAACATGTATTTCTTATTGCAATTGATGCTTGACCGCACTTGTAGCGGCATATTCGTAGGAATAGGTTAGCAGTAAGACATATTACACTAGAGACAATAACAACTGAAGGGGCCAAGGTCAAGACAGCCTTGCTAACTACATATTAAAAATGAGAAATAAAGTTATAAAAAATGTATGCACTTGTTTATTTAGAGCTCTTTTTTTTGAGTACTAATTTTTTTACTAAGAGGCTGAATGCCTCATGGCATGTGCACATGTAACTTTAGACTATCTTAATAAAAAGTTGTGGATTTTCCATTGCAAAAAATTAGAACATTTTTTTTCATATTATGTAAACATATATTTTGTGATAATTTTTTTTGAGATAAAATATTTTGTTGATGTGCGAATGAATGAATGAATGATGACACCCTTAAAGGCATCATATATTTGTGATATTTCTTCATCCAACTCTAGTTTGAGGTTATGATTAAATTGTAATGCAAGAAATCATTTACAAAGGCTCAACCAAAACCCATGTAAACTAAATAAGGGGAAAAATTGAGAAGACACATTCTAATATTTTGTCTCATATAAACTTTGTTTATTTTAAAAATCTTGGTATACAAGTCATTTTGAAATATGTATGACCCTTATGACTACTAGGCAAACCATGGAAGCTTTCATAGGTTATAACACTAGTTTCCATGAGATTTATAATTAGAAATACCATGCATTAAACTTGTTTATAACGTACCAACATTTGTTAAATAAGCCACTCATTTTATTCTTGGGGATGAGATACTTATAAAAATTTGCCTACTAAAGGATTTGAGTAACTCCAAACCTAATTTGTTGACTAATGGATTACTATAGTGCAATATACATGACCTTTAGGATTTTCCATCCACAATATTGTGTTACAATACTTCTAACGTTCTTGTTAATAAAAAGAGTTTATACATTCCTTTCCTTGAATAATACATTTCTTCTCTTCTCCCTGAACTACTCCCTTAGTTGTGATGCCTCAATCAACCTTCCAAATGAATAGTTAACGATTTAATCCTCTACATTCGAGTGACTAAATTGTTCATCTTCATGTGCCCCTTTCAACTACATAATGGTTTCAACTCATGTGATAATTAACTCAACTATCCATTTGAAAAGATCATGATCAATGGAAGACATGCTTCCCATTGAAATATACCATTGAATCATTTAGTATTGCTAACTAGGACTCCTAATGTACAACTAATCCAAGTCAATTCAATTAAAAAAAATATTATAGCCCATTGTCCAGTCACCTAATGATGGTTCTCAGCCAAATGATACCCAATAAAATTTTGAGCTAACTCATTAAATTGGAAGTTTTTATTGATCGAAAATGTTTCATCAAATTCAAACCTTTGAATATTTATAGTCAAGGATGGTGTAATAAAATTAAAAATTACATTTATTTGATAAACATGGTGATAAGGAGAAGGCACCATCCTCAAAGCAACACAAACATGTTGCTGAGGAAGTTCTTAGTGAAGTACTTAATGATCCTGATTGGTTTGATGATGATGAGTTGTACATGTCTTTTGACCCAATCGTAACATTCAATAAGCTTGTAGTTAGACCAAACGAATAACTTGCTCTGTTAGGATATTCTGACACATAGGAAATAGTTAAGTATAACTTGGTCTAGTATAGAGTTAGGTAAAGTGTGTTTCTTTACTATGTACATTTTGTAACTTACAATCTGACGGTCACGATATGTAGTGATCCGACGGTTCATTCTCTCCTCGGTATTACCAACACTTGATCCGTGGCTTAACACCCGATTGGTCGATGATCTCTATTTAAAGAGCATGGAGGGTCACTTGTAGGTTAACTGTTCATGAGAGAAGCTTATGTAAAATTTCATTCTTTTATTAATAAATTTCCTGAAGTGGCCGCATTGGCTCAGGCTGTGGACTATTTCCCTCTTTGAGGGTTTTAACCACGTCAAAATACTGGTGTATTGATCTGTGATCTGTGTGTGAGCGGTGTCCTTTGGTGTTCTGTCTGAGGAACTTACCCTGTAAATTTCTACATGCTCATTTGGTTCACATTAGAAATAAAATTATTGACATTAAAGACAAGCTCAACATGTTCAACCAACATCTTCAGAGATATAAGGTAATAACCATATTTTAAAGTGATTTTTTTTTTTTGTCATAGGTTCAATTATGAATGTTTGTTTTTTAACTTTTAAAAAACCATTATCTTTCTTATATAGGACTTTTGGTAGAGATCACACCACAACATACAGAAACCACATGGCATCCAAAAGAGGAACATAGGGTAACCATTCCAATAGTGTCGACTAGTGCATGAGGTAAAGAAAACTCTAGTGCTATTTTTATTAATGAATAATAACAAAAAATATCAATTTAACCTTTCTTTCTTGTTACAATTGATGATCCACCTCTCTTGCGGTAGCCTCGACAATGTCATGAGTACATGACCAAGCCATCAAAAATAAAGAAAAGGAAACATAAATGATTTTAATTGTTATATCATTAAAAACATCACGCACAATATTATGAAAACATATTTTTGATGATAATTTTTTTTGATATGAAGTATTTTGTGTCTATGATTAATGAATGAATAAATGTTATATGTTAATGAATACTTTCTATATGTCTCTTTAAATGCTCAAATTTTTTATTTTTCGATGAACAAGTGTAGAGTATGGTTTTTGGAATTCTTTCAACAAGGCTTAAGCTCAGAACGAGGTCATCAATACCATCGATCTTGGATCTCTTTTATGCATAGGTGTATCATAGTTCTTTCGGCTCCCTTTGAAAAGGTGACAATGAAAAACCTTTTAGGGCTTCCAAAAGAGACTCATTCACATGCATTTCAACTTGAGATTATGATCACTCAAAACTTTTGTAGAACAAAGACTTGATAGATGAATTTTGAAGGCTTCATATATTGTAAAATTACCTCATGCCTTCGCTTACTTTTTCAAGATGCTTGGCATTTCTTGAGCTCATTAAATATCCTTTCGGTTCATCAATATCATAGTCCTTAAGATCTTTCTCTTCTTGAGTAAATCTGAGGTTATGTCACTGAGAAGAGGGCTAGTAGAATGGGCCTGGAACTTTACTTTCATGTTTGATAGGTTCAGTCCAGGGAGAGAAGGTCTTCTATCTATTCAGACATCAAGAAAAGTGCTTATATCCCTCCAAAACCCCTTCTTCTTTTCTGTGTATACTATTGACCTTATCTCTACAATTATGCCTAGTAATTATGGCCATATTTTTGTTCTTCTTTCCTTCACAAATTTAGACTAAGGAATTCACTCTTCTTGAGACAAGATGGTGCCAAATTGAGCTTCTTTTTTTCCCTCACTTCAAAACCTGGCTCTTCTACCATGTTGAGAAATTGAAGGCAGAGAGTTAGTTTAAATATTAACTTGATTTGTCTTTAATATTTGACACTTTGTTGAGATTCAGATCCTTCCATGGATTTGGTTACAGATCAATGTGATTAGTCTTTCGTAGATTTATATCCCAATACATTCATCACAAATTCATAGCTGATCCATCTTGGATAGCATAGATAGGTTGATAGATCATCACTTTGGTCCATATAGATAGAGAGACAGGTAGGGTTAGGCTATACACCAGGGATGTGTTATCCCACATGGGCTTGATAACCCTTGTTCACTAACCTCAAATATAAGGAGGGTGTAGAATACCATATATTTGATAAATTCATGGTATAATTCAATTAACTCCATTAGGAAAACCAAGAGCCTAAAATCAGATTCCCATGTTAAACTAAGCCTTTACATAATTTGTGTCCATGATAAGTTAACCATCTACTACTTTTTATCCCTATCCCATCCCACCATACACTACCACACTTCTAATTTAGGTCCTAGCTACTCTTGCTTCAATGCCTAATCATAATAATTTGTGATTATGATGACAATATAAGTACATATGCATGTAATTTTCTTGGTGGGACATATGCATTATCCTCCCCAAATTTCCCGTCAATGATTATAACCTTAAATGGGTTAGCACTAGTCTATCTCTTCATCTCAAAATGAATTGACAGATGAAAATTTAAATTTTTTGTCATCACCACTTCACACTATCTCATGGATGACCCTTTATACATATTATATGCATGAATTTATGGAAGGCCATCTCCTCTACCCATCTTATGATTGATTGTGATAACAAGTGAATATAGGACAATTGACAGATATTTTTTGACAAGATCCCCTAATTATAAATTGTACTTTGTTCACATGTTCTCACAATTAATCATGGGCTAGGTAGAGGGGATGACCTGCCAAAAATTCATGCATATAATATGTAGAAGGGGTCATATATGAGACAGTGTGAAGTGATGATGATAGACATGGTAGATTTTCATCAGCTAGGTCATTTTGAGATGGTAATAACAAACTAGTGCTAGCCCATTCAAGGTTATAATCATTTATGGGAAATGTGCGGAGGACAATTCATACATCCCATCATGGACAGTGCACTCATATGTACTTAAATTATCATCATAATAACAAGCTATTGTGAATTGACAACTAATATATGTCAGAATTTTGTTAGACTAATATAGATTAAAAAATGCAACCAATATATAGATTAGTTACAATAAATATAGTAGAAAATATAACAACCATTCCAATAGTGTTGACTACTGCATAAGGTAAAGAAAATTCTAATGTTATTTTTATTAATGAATAATAACAAAAAATATCAATTTAAAATTTCTTTCTTGTTATAGCTAATGATCGACCCCTCTGCAATAGCCTTGAAACCGTCATGTTTACATGACCAGGCCATAAAAAATAAAGAAAAGGAAAAAGAAATGGTTGTACTAGTTATATCATTAGAAACATCACGTACCATTTTATGAAAACATATTTTTGATGATAATTTTTTTTGACATGAAGTATTTTGTGTCTATGATTAATGAATGAATGAATGTTATATGTTAATGAATAATTATTATATTTCTCTTTATGTACATGACCTTGTTTCATATTATGTAAACATATTTTTTATGATAAAATTTATTGAGATGAAATATTTTGTGGATTTACAAATGAATGAATGTTTGCTATTTTTTTACTTTATTTTATTTTTTATGTATCTTAATGTCTTGCTTTCAACTATTTCCTATATAGTAAATAGATTAGGTACAAGGGAATTGAGAGTGATGTGTGGGGCGGGGGGGGGTGGGTATGAGAGTTTCCACCTTCATGTGGTTGGCCCTATTTAGTAAAGAATAAATTAGGATTTGGATAATCTTGGAGCAAAGAACCTTCAATCCAATAGAGAAACAACACAATCAATGTTGACTTCACTGATGCTTCATCGGGTGAAGGGGGTTTGCTCTAAGATTAAATTACTCCAACAATTCTTGAAACCAAGAGGATCTCATTAAGTTATTCATGCACACAAGTCATTTTAATTATTATTTATTCATGCAATTAAATTTAATATCTGGTCAAATTTATTCTATGTTTTCCTCACTAGTATCAAGAATATGTGTAGGAAAACTAGTATCAATTCAGATGTTCAAGTGGAACAACTATCTGAAGCAAATATATCAAAAAGGTAATGGTTTAGGTGAGACAAAAATGTGTTTGATATTTGTGTTGTATGTCTTGTCCGAGTGGGAGTTACATAAAGGTTTATAAGAAATAACAAACTTTTCGATGAAAAAAATTCATGCAGTATGTGTCTTTCTTTGACCATTGTGTTTATATTTGAGTGAAAGAACATAAAATGTCATTTTTCATGCAGGGTAGTGGGAGAAACTGATGCTAGCCTAAGCCGACTTTACCCGCAGTATGCATATAAAATGCATAATCTCATTTGTCCCAGGAATTTCCATTACCCTGCCTAGTCAAACCTTCATAAATTAAGGTTTAAGGTCCCTTAATTAAATCTCATGCGAAAATGTTTTAATTGACTGTCCATAGTCTTAATATTAATTAGTCCTTTTGAGTGTAACTTTATTCAACCCTTCTTAACCTTTGGTTAATTCTTAATATCTGCTCGTCTTAACCATACCATGGTTATACTTTGGTAAAAGCTGACTTAAGCCATAATACCTTTCCTCCATTCCACGACCTTGCACATTTTTTGATGCTCACCTTTATCACATTCAACCTCCACTGTTGATTTCACTCCATCAGATCAATGAGTGTCGCGTCGTATCGCCACTTAAACCCATTCATCCGCCGAAACTCAAATAACTTAACTCGCGTTGATAAACTTCTCGAGTTCACTCAGGCCCAAGCCTTATTGACTTCAATCTTTGTTGTTGATCTCACCCTTCAATGCGACAGTTGATGATTCACCTGATCAACCAACCTAATTGATGATCCACCACCATTGATCAAGGTACTTTTGATCCAACGGTTAACAATGATATCAGACGGGAATCTTGTGCGACGTTTAATCACCCTTACGAAGTCGATAAGGAATATGAATCCTTGATGTATAAATGTTCGGGTCCAATTTTGAAATTAAATTTCAATCACTTTATGACCTGATATCTGTTGGATATAAGAGGCCATCAAATCTATGGTTTGTGGGACTTCAACCAGCACATGGATTAAAACAGCCTTAACTCCTGCAGTTGACTATGATCTAAGAGGTTGAATATGAGATCGACGGCTAGGAGTGAGTGCGAGACTTCAGCCACGATCAAGGAAATCCATACTCTCTTAACCCCGTAGTTGCTAATCACCGTTGATCTAACAGATCTGTCGATCTAACTATCCAGATCTATTCCTCGACCATTCTTCATCTACCATTAATATCCGTCAATCTAAATGATCTGATGGCTCCTATGCACATTTAATTCCTTCCTTTGTGCCTTTACGCCTTTACTTTCTTCACCTTTACATGGTTTCTCAAAGTCCTATGTGATTTCGGGTTCCTCCAGAGTTTCTGGTCTTTGATTGTTCTGCAACACAACTCCCTCTTGATTTAACTCCACGTACTCTTAAACACTGTCACTCCCAAACTTCACATTGATCCTTCAATCAGATTCAACGATCCGACACGATCCTTCATCCTCACTTCTTTGTGTTCTGCCCGAACTCCACTTGCATACATATATTATGCAGAACCTCTAATTCACACACAATTTATCATTCAATTACTCAAACCACACCATTCCACAATTTAGGAATTGAATATTTGTATATATATATATATATATATATATATATATATATATATATATATATATATATATATATATATATATATATATATATATATATATATATATATATATATATATATATATATATATATATATATATATATATATCTAGATATATATATACATAATGAGACTCTCTGTCTCTCTGGCCTGATGTTCTAATCCGTGGCCTCTGTTTTCCTACCTGCCGTAGGCTTACAGTCAAACCTATCTAACTCTCAACCTGACGAACTAACCAGCTAACCCCCGACTATGCATTTTATGCTTACATTTATACAAAAGGATTCTACAACCAATTCTTGGTTTAGATCCATAACCTTCTCAACAATCCTAAAATCTCTTCCTTATCTCTAAGGATCCTCTCTAATCCACAAAATCATGAACTAACTCCTAATATAAGTTTTACAATTAATTCTCAAATCACTCAATTATCCTAATTCTCTCATTAAAATCACCCAAAACCTTAATAATTACATTAATTCAAAACATAGGAAACCAACTTCCTTGGAAACACAAGACCGCCTATGTCTACTAAAATACAATGATATTGTTGAGCTGAATGCTCCTGCATCAGACTCTTAAGGTTGAAAATAATCATGATCTCCTGATCATGTGCTTTTGATCTGTGTCCTCCTAGATCCCATACTTTGTTATGTATTCTTTCCTTGGTTGCTGTTGTTGTTGTTCTCCAGGTCTCCACACTTTATGCTGCATTGCCCCACTGGGTATGCTCTCACAGTCTGCTGCTATCTTTTTCTTGCTACTGCTTTGCTTTCTTACTATTGTCTTCTCAATTTGAGACACTTTTCACATCAAATCCATCATCAATTCAATTTCTATGTCCAACTCATTTCTTTGCTGGACCCTTTCCTCTTCCTCTCTTGCATATCCTTTGCAATGTTCATCATGTTCTTTCTTCCCTACTGGTGCTTTTAGCTATTTCTCCAATAGCTCCAATTATTTCTCCCATTCACTGATCCTTTGATGAGAGTTTAGCCCTTATTCTTTATTGACTGCCTCAACAACTTCCCTGGTTATCTCCATTGTGCCTATCATCATGATGGAATGATCATCCTTTACTATGCTTTCAGCTAACATAGTCTCTTCTTTAAATTTTCCTTTAATCTTCTACTGGTTACCTTCACTTTGTAGTTGCTGGTTCCTTACTACCACCCTTACATACTTACCTTGTTATTGCTTCTGAACTTCTCTTTCATCTCCAAATAACTTCTGTTCAATTTCTTCGATCTTAGCATCACACTCATTCATTCTATGCATTTTTCCTGCAAACAAACTATTAGTTTGTGAATCAAAACATTCTTTGGTCTCCATGTCTTTTAAAGACCCTCTATTACTGTTAAGTACTACTGTAACCATTTCTCTTCTATCTCCATTTCCTCCTAGCAACTTATCCAACAATTCAATTTCCTCCTTATATTTAGCAAGTGTTTTATCACAATGCTTTTCATTTTTAGCTTCATCCTTTACATGGTCACTATTGCCCAATGTTTCAATCAGACTGACTTCCATAGACAATTCTGTCTCATTCATCTCCATAGAAATAAGTTCCTATTCGACACTTATAATCCTTGTATTCACACAACAATTGTCACTTTGAAAATTGTAAGGCTCAACAGCCTCAACAGCCTCAACTAATGTTTCACATATCAACTCTTTAGACCAATCTTCATCTCCTTCTTCCACAAGGATTTGTCCTTGTTTTGTAACAGTTCCAAACATCAATTCATCAATAACTTCTTTTTGTTGCAACAATTCAATTTTTTCCTCATTCAAGAGGCATTCTTCATCATACTCTGCTCTAGAATACTTATCCTCTAAAAGATACTCTTCATTCTTTGTCAGTACATCAATATGCTGATCCAAGTTCTCCTTTGAAATCTGGTAATTTTTATCAAGTTTTATGATAGCTTCATAAGGCTGCCAATCCTTTGCAAAACCTATACTCATAAAACAATTACTATAATTAAAAACATAAGGCCTCAGTGGCTCTTCTTCCTTTGGAAACATTTCAATATGCTGCTTTGAACTATCCCAATAGTTCATTGATCTCCATTCTTCATCTTCACCTAGAACTTCACCTTGTTCTGGTTCACAAATGGAAACTTCCATTTCCAACTCAGCTTCTTTGAGTTTTTCCATCTGCCACTTTACATTCTTCTGTTGTAGCCTTCTTTGTAACTTATGCCACTTTACTACCTTTTTCCTCAAGACCCAACCTTGTCTCTGGCTTTCCTCCATTATCCTCCTTAATGCATCGAGTTGTTCTTTTAACTCTGCAATTTCCTTGTCAAGCTCCTCTTGACTCATTCTCTTGCCATTTGCCTTGGCAACCTCCTTCTTCACTTTTCTTTTGCTGTGGTCTTCCTTAGAAAACCTATGCTATGACTATCAATAATCATCTTCTCCTTCTCTATCTTCATGAGCTCCTTACTCACATGCTATGAGCTGCACTAAAGCCTCTGCAACAACAAGTCCTCCCTGCTGCCACTTATCTCACCAAGCTTTCCTCTATAATTGGTCTTTTGGAAAGCCCTTGGTTCTACATCTCTGGAACCTCTTTTGAGCTCTTCTCTCTGCTCCTTCTAAGATTCAACTCATTTGAATATTCTAAGAACACAACTATCCTCTTGTATTTCAATCACAATGGAATACTTGGTTCTGACCACCTCTTCTTTCACATAGAAAGTCTTATCAGCTTCCTTCATTACTTAGCAATTCTACCCACACCCTTTGTGGAATTGCCTTTGTGAGCTACAATAATACCTCTGCAGTCACAAGTCTCCTTCTTGCTACATATGCCTCACTATGATTCTCTCCTCTGAGCTCAATCTATTAACATTTCTCTGGTTATTTCCTCTGGAACCAATTGAACACTCGTTGCTATAGGTTGTTGCAATCTTATCACCTTCTTGTGTTGCTACCTGTGCAACAATATAAAAACCACAAACTCTCCAATCTTCAAATCAAATTAAAAAAAAAACATATCATTTCACTTTCAAGACCTCTACATGATCTTGTTCTACCATTCACCTGCACTTTGAATGGATTGTTCTCTATTTCTTGCATTTGCAAGTTCTGCTACACATTAACTCTGTGTGCCTACTGTTTGTCAGGTTAGAATCTGATCTCGTCTTGCCTGCTTTCATCACCATTCACTTGTATACACATCTTCAAAACATAATTCAATTCTAAATTTTCTCAAAGAAAGTTTCACATAAAATTTCTTTGTGCTGCTCTCATACCAAAATGATGCTAGCTTAATCCGACTTTACCCACAGTATGCATATAAAATGCATAATATCATTTGTCTGAGGAATTTCCATTACCCTGCCTAGTCAAACCTTCATAAATTAAGGTTTAAGTCCCCTTAATTAAATCTCATGCGGAAATGTTTTAATTAACTGTCCATAGTCTTAACCTTAATTAATCCTTTTGAGCAGAACTTTATTCAACCCTTCTTAACCTTTGGTTAATTCTTAATATCCGCTCATCTTAACCATACCATGGTTATACTTTGGTAAAACCTGACTTAAACCATAATACCTTTCCACCATTCCATGACCTTGCACATTTTCTGATGCTCACCTTTATCACATTCAACCTCCACTGTTGATTTCACTCCATCAGATCAACAACTGTCGCATCGTATCACCACTTAAACCCATTCATTCGCCAGAACTCAAATCACTTAACTCGTGTTGATAAACTTCTCAGGTCCGCTTAGGCCTAAGCCTTATCAGCTTCAATCTCCGCCGTTGACCTCACCCTTCAATCTGACGGTTGATGATTCACCTGATCAACCAACGTAATCAGTGATCCTCCACCGTTGATCAAGGTACTTTTGATCCAACGGTTAACAATGATATCGGACGAGAATCTTGCGCGACATTTAACCACCCTTACAGAGCTGATAAGGAATATAAATCCTTGATGTATAAATGTTCGAGTTCAATTTTGAAATTAAAGTTCGATCATTTTTTGACACGATATCCATTGGATATAAGAGGCCATCAAATCTATGGTCCATGAGACTTCAACTAGCACATGGATTAAAACGGCCTTAACTACCGCAGTTGACTGTGATCTAAGAGGTCAAATATGATCGATGGCTAGGAGCGAGTGCGAGACTTCAGCCATGATCAAGGAAATCCATACTCTCCTAACCCCGCAGTTGCTAATCACCGTCAATCTAATAGATCTGTTGATCTAACAGATCTGTCGATCTGACGATCCAGATCTATTCCTCTGCCATTCTTCTTCCGCCATTAATATATATCGATCTAAGCAATCCAATGGCTCCTGTGCACATTTACTTCCTTCCTTCGTGCCTTTAATTTCTTCACCTTTATGTGGTTTCTCAAAGTCCTTTGTGGTTTCGGGCTCCCCCAGGGTTTTTGGTCTTTGATTGTTCTGTAACACAACTCCCTCTTGATTTAACTCCATGTACTCTTAAACACTGTAACTCATAAACTTCACATTGATCCTTCAATCAGATTCAATGATCCAACACGATCCTTCATCCTCATTTCTTCTCTGTGTTCTGCTCGAACTCCACCTGCATACATATAATATGAATAACCTCTAATTCACACACAATTTATCATTCAATTACTCAAACCACACCCTTCCACAATTTAGGAATTGAATCTCTGTATATATATATATATATATATATATATATATATATATATAAACAAGTGATTACATAATGAGACTCTCTGTCTCTCTGGCCCAATTTTTTAATCAGTGGCCTCTATTTTCCTACCTGCTGTAGGCTTACAATCAAACCTATATAACTCTCGACCTGACCAACTGACCAGCTAACCCCCGAATATGCCTTTTAGGCTTACATTTATATAAAAGGATTCTACAACCAATTCCTAGTTTAGATCCATAACCTTCTCAAAAAAATCCTAAAATCTCTTCCTTATCTTTAAGGATCCTCTCTAATCCACAAAATCATGAACTAACTCCTAATCTAAGTTTTACAATTAATTCTCAAATCACTCAACTATCCCGATTCTCTCATTAAAATCACCCAAAACCTTAATAGTTACATTAATTCAAAACATAGGAAACCAGCTTCCTTAGAAACACAAGGCCCCCTATGTCTACTAAAATACAATGATATTGTTGGGTTGAATGCTTCTGCATCAGAAAATCTTATATTAATTGGGCATAAGGAACTAGTATGAATTTTCTTCTATTTTATTAATTATTTATCACATATAACTTCTCCTCCTTCCTTTGTTTTGCAGGTACTTTCATTTGCATATTTAGATTTGAAAGATTAACTAGGATTTAAGTCATATACGTAGAAAAGAATCATTGAAGTACTGCTCCACTTTAGCCCACCAAGCACTTGGCTACTAGGTGCATGATTAGTTTTGCGTTGCATCTGATTTCAATCAGTTTTTTATTTCTACATTGCAAATCTTCCAAGACCATAGATGTTGACAAAAACTAGGGAAAACATGATTAGGGTTTCTTTTATAATGTCTTCTCTTGTTATCTTGACAATTCTTGTGATATAATGTTACTTCATCATCATCATTATTATTTTTGTTCATCATCAAGACAATGCCAATAAAGAATATCACAATGCAAACAAGAACACCATAAATAGGCTCCATGCCAATGCAAAACCCATCCACAGGGGAAAACCCCAAAAACTTCTCTTCTTATAGAAATTCAAGGAATACCTCCAAGATCTTTGATCAAGACAACTCACCAAGTCATAGGTCAACCACCCAAACAAAAATGATTCTCTCTATAACTTGATCTGCTACTCTTCTCTAGCTCTAAATATGAACAGAGATAAATTTCTTCCCATACGTGTGAGCTTTCCAAACAAATAATTGATGCACAAGATAAACAAATAGACCTTCTTGTTTTCCTTGCTATCCTTCTCCTCTCTCTCACTCTAAATTTTCCCTGGAGTTATTGAAGAGGGAGAATTACTTATGTGACTCAAATGAGGTTGAATTTCTCTCCTTTCTATATCCTTTTGGTGGGGTTTAAGTGCCTCTTGTGTGACTGACTTGATGGGCTAGCCGACCACACTTAGGGAAAACATTTATCCCTTAAGAACACTAAGTTATGTGGGATCAACAAAGAACTTGAATAAAACCAACATTATAATATGTTTTAGTAGATGTTTTATCTCACCTACTATACTTTTCATCATATGACAAGGGAGTTTATTTTTGAATTACTCAACCTCCTTCTAGAGCTAACTAACATAGTGACTCAAACTTCACTATGATTTAATATAATTTCAATAGTATTCATATATAATTATATTTCCCCATCTAAAAATAATCCCATGGAGGTCTCATCTGTATGTAAAATATATAAGTCTAGTGATCTAACCCCTCACAAAAAAAATGTATTTTCTAATTTCCTAAAATTAGTCATTATTAACCACCTATGTGGCATCCTTTCCTTTTTTTCTATGTAATTTTTGAACAAAGGATTAATCAACATCCCTATGTGTCACATTTTGGATATTTACAAATAAATATTCTTCCTAATTAACAAAAATAATAATAATATATTAATTTTCACTCCAAAAGTGGGTAATTTTTAAGTGAATTACTATCAACATGTCCACCTACATTTGCGCTAGTTTAAGTAGATTAGGAAGGATTAGGGTTTGGGAGTAAGGATTACACACCACTAATTCATGTCCTATATGATAACTATGAAATAAGGACTCCATCCCCTTACTCCCATTATTCCCAAGGTGGAGGCATTCAACTCACATATTTTACAAAGTGGGAGTCCTTGCATTTTTCAATGCATCCTAATTATGTTCCACACCCATATATTGTTAATCTATCAAAGCTTTTCACTATGCCTTGCACATGCATGCACCCACACATGTCAAATAGATTGAGGCATAACATATCATATTTACACTTCAATTTCTTCGTATCTGAAGTTATGCTTTATGGATATTTTGATCATACTCCCACCTTGGGGTTCTCCCCAACAATTCTAATCACAAGATTGGTTCTTGCATCATAAATATTAATGTAGTTTTATAATAACACTAGTATGTATAAATTCATGTACCTCATCAATATGTCATAAAATAAGACTATTATTATTTACTCATGATTCCACACTACATATTTAGGCTTCCATAATCTTCCTGTTTATGTAATGAGCTCCACCAAGGAGTTTGATATGTCTCCTCAACTTGCTATAGCTCACACTTGCTTAACATAATTAGTAATTAGTTCTCACCATGTCATTAAAATGAAACCATCCGTATCCAAGTTATAAATCATTAATTTATAAGTAAAAAACATTTTCATCATCACTACATCGCAATAATTAACTCAATAAGTACAAAACAAAATACTTCTCATTAACACGTAGCATTCCTTGTCATATGTATAGATAAACAATTAATATGATGACCATAGAACTTATAAACAACCTTATATTAAGCTCCTAATCCCATAAAAAAATTAGTTAAACACAAAGATGCATTATATATACAATCCAAATGTGTGATACATCCAATGACAATATCAACTCCATGTGTCTATGTTGTGTGTGTTGTGGTGTATGTGCATAATAAACATACCTTAGTTATTTGATGAGATAAGGTATACAAAGAGTGGGTAAAAACATATTTATGTATTTATTCCTTTCTCCTTGGAATGTATACTAACTAATACTAATTGGAACATAAATTCAAATGAAAAACAACTCAATTGGGGGGGCGGGGGAAGAGGGGAAGAAAAGAAGTTCTTTATTTACCAATTTAAATACAAGAGAATAAAAAATATATCACTGAAGGGGAGTCTTAGCAAAGTGGTCTGTAATATCTCTCTATGGGGGAGTTCTTTTCTTCCTCCAATGTGTTCTCTTTGATTTTATAGAAATCCAACATCTCCCATTCTAAAAAGAAAACTTGAGGGGAAAAATAAGCATCATGAGACTAAGGTAACTCAAATATGATAAATGATGTTAAAATTCCTAGTTGTATTTTGACAAATTTATTCTTCAAAAATTCACCATATTGAAAAAAGGTTTATCCCACATGCATCATGATATTTCCTTTCCTTTCACTCCCTAATATATAATAAAGGCGAAGGATATTCTATCACGTGTGTAAGAGTACAATTTAAGGACCTCTAATACCTATGTGGGGGTATAACGTTTTATGGTTGGGAATTTACCACATGTATTTCACATAGGAGATTAGGACATGTGGATCTATTGTATGTTTATGCATATTTATAAATTCTCACATGGTATCAAAGCAAATTATTGAGCTCTAGCTCCATGAATAAGTTTTTTTATTGAATTTTTTGCATCAGACTATAAACAAATAGATAAGTTTTAATTGGATTTGAGCATATTTTTTCTATTTTAAATAGATAAGTTTTCATTGGATTTGAGCAGCACTGAAATAGGGAAATCAAATAAGATCAACTATTCACTCACTAAATATGGCTTCCATTAAACCAAAATTTAATTAATTTTCCTAGCCTAGCATAGGTGCCATTTTTTAATCCTAACCTTTTTTGCGCATATTTAGGTTTGGTAATTACCAAGCCTTTTTTGTACTAGGTCTATGTTTTGTTTTGAACATCATAACTTTTGAACTAGGAGACCATTTTGGATGATTTTTTTTCTTGGGTTAACTTTCTATCTATCTAATTTTTTGGCCATACATGTCCTCACATTTTCTGGACATGTATGAATATGTGTAGCCTCATATAACTAGGTATGACCACCATTTCTTTGCAAACACATTTTTTCTCAACAATTTCAAAGTTTGTTCTATAATCTCACTCATTTTTTATCAGATCTAAGGTTAGTTTTCTCTTGAGGCTAAATTTATCTTTGCTTGAACCATTTATGGACTCTAATTTGTAGTGTAAAACCCCATTTTTTATTTGTTGGACTCATTTTTTTGTTGTATAATTGGTTTCCTTGCTATTGGGTTAACTCATATACTTTATGGATGCAATTTCTCAATGTATAGATCATACTTGTGAGGTACAAATTAGATTTGTAGTATTTGTAATTATACAATTGTGGGTTCTCTAAGATCAACTATTTATAATGAATTTATGTTTTTGTGATGTCAGTACCCAAATGACAATTTCTCTCTATCTACTAGCATGTAATAAGATAAACTGTAGAGATTAAATAGAATTGTATTACTATGGAAATTTCTCTTTGACTATATCACCACATTCATTCAAGTCTATGGTCTACCAACCCTGATTGGCCTTTTCCAAAACATACAGAATCATATATGGGAATATTTTGTTTCTAGGAAATTGGGCTTAGGGATGATCTCTCCAATTCTTTGTAGATAGGGTGTGTATTTGAAGTGATATCTTCAATTATTTGTAGATAGAGAGGAGTTATTTAACCACAACCTCTCTGAAAATATATCTTATTGGGCATTCCTTGTTGCTAAGAACTTGAATTACTTCATGGAATTTTCTTGATATCTGATAGATGACTGGTATATTTTTTTCCCTAGAGCCACACGGCTTTACCTTCTCACCTTCTTATTGCAAATATGACAGTTCATTAGATGCATCCTTCATTGGATTGTGGCATTGTTTTAGTGGATCCATGCATAATGCTTCATCCTTGATAATTTGTTTGGTTACCAACACTATGTGGGGTATTTCACTTACATATTGTAGATCATATACAAATTATTGAACATGAGCACAATTATGAGTGTTTTTAGCACTAGTATTGGTAAATTTTCTCATATTTATTCAACTATGTATGATGGTGAGAATGCTAAAACTTATTTAGGAGTGTTTCTTGTTGCTAGTGATTGTATTTGTATTTATTTAGAAGTGTTGTTTTGTTGCTAGTGATAACATTCAAACTTCTTCAAGACTGTTTCTTGATACTAGTGACAATTTTCAAACTTCTTCAAGAGTGTTATTGTACCATGGTTGGTTAGCCTTTGTAGTCATAACAAATTAAAGGGAATTATTGTGCTATTTTTTTTCTCCAAGATAACTTTACATAAGGGTGTTGGAACCAAAGGTTCCTTGAGTACCTAAAGAAGTAATGTGGCTCTAGTTGCTTTATAATTTTGCCACTAAGTTGTGGAAATTGATGTTCTTGCTTATAATTTATTATATCACTCCAAGACAAAATACGTTGATCTTTATACTCTTTTGAGATCTGGTATCTAATGATGTTTTTTTCTCCATCACCAAACACAACGATATTGATACTCATTTGAGATCTAGTAGTTGATGGTGTTTTTTGTCTCTAATACCAAACACATTGATCTTGAAATTTATTCAAGATATGGTAGATGATGGTGTTTTTTTCTCTAAGAACAAACATATTAATCTTGATACTCATTCAATATTTGATATTTGTTGGTATTTTTTTGTATTTAAGACCAAAAACATTGATATTGATACTGATTCAATATATGGTAGTTGATAATGTTTTTTTTTGTCTTGGGCATTGTCCCATTGAATAGAAAGTTGTGGATATATTCACCAAATCCATCACAATGATGAAGTTTCTCTGAATTCATAATTTCTTGAGGATGCAAAAAGTTGTCATCAGGTGGGAATATTAGTTAATGGAATATTCCTCCTATGATTAGATACCTATAGTTATCATTAAGGGGGATGTTAGAATGTGAACATATTAATGATTTCCTAGTGGTATTTTGACCAAGTTATTCTTCAATAACTCACCATATTGTGAAAAGGTTTTATCCCACATATATCATGGGATCCTTTTCCTTTCACTCTCTAATATATAATAGAGGTGAAATAGACTCTATTGAATGTGTGAGTTAAGAAAACATGCACTAATGGAGTGTAATGTATACATTTGTAATGTGGTCCAATGCTTATCTGAGGGTGTATCCTTGTATGGTTTGAATTTTATATAGAAAATAAAGGAGCTACTTACGTGAATGTTTCTCCAAACTAGAGTTTTACCATATAAATTCCTTTGTCCCTCTTTTTTCTTTCTTGTTTTAGTTCCTACATTTTCTTATGCTTTCTTAGGACATTATTCCAAGTAGATATTTTTTATATGTTTATGCATATTTATCAAATATAATATGGTATTAATGTTTATCTATAAAATAAAGAATCAATGTGGTTCTAGTTGGTTCACAAAGCTAAGATATATAAATAATGGGGCTTCCTTACAATCAATATATCACTCCAAGGCCAAACACATTTATCTTGATACTCATTCAAGATTTAGCTAATGGTGTTTTCTATCTTGAGTATTGTCTCACTGAATAGAAAGCTGTGATATATTCACCAAATCTAGCATAGAGACAAAGTTTCTCAACTTTTTAACTTTTTGGGGATACGTTAAGTGGATGAAAGTGACATGATAACCTATGCCCTAGGAAGTGTTATGGTTAGGAGAGTGTTTTATAGATAAAATTGATAATGTATTTATGGAAAAGGGGTTGAGGGAGAGATTAGAAATGAGGATAAACATTACTAGAAGAGAGGAGGAAACCTCCAGGACAACCATGGACATTTAAAGGTGGAATTATAACCAAAATTGTTGTATGGATTGAAGAATTAAAAATCCTAAAAGTAACAATGGTTGAGATAAAAAAGTGGTGAAATTATATATATATATATATATATATATATATATATATATATATATATATATATATATATATATATATATATATATATATATATATATATATATATATATATATATATATATATATATATATATATATATATATATATATATATATATATATATATATATATATATATATATATATATATATATATATATATATATATATATATATATATATATATATATATATATATATATATACGTAGACTTCTATCAAATATTCAATGTCATAGGTTAGCCGTTGAATATTCCACTCCTATCAGTCAGTGTAATGTTGGCTCAAGGGGTTTGGACCAAGGTTCAAAGTGTATTCTGTGCCAACAAAAACCCTTAACCACTGGCCCTCTCGGTAATGAACTGTAAGCAGATCATAGTCTCACCAAAAGAAATTATGGGAGGTTTCAAAACCAGGTTTCTGCAACCATAGGGATATCATATTGTGGCACCCATGTGTTTTCTTATATTTTATAGTAATATACAATTTCACATACATAAAAATCTTCACCCTAATACTTTACTTCACAGATGTGTGCTTATTACATAAACATATAAGAGAATAATGTAACATGTATTCTTTCACATAAATAAGTAAGCATGCATATCAGTACATATGAATGTAGATTATGAATATAGATACGCAAGAATCCGCCAAAACGAATCCGCCAAAACTTCTTCTTATTTATTAAGATAGATCTTTCAGTACATGTAATTTCTTTGACCTGCACACCCAGCTACAGGTGGTCTTCACACTCAGCTGCATACTCTTCCAAGGCCTCTGTGCACTCAGATGTGGAGCCTATCCTTAACACCCAAAATAGAGACTAAAGACAGAAATTATGATCAATTAATCTACACATGTCTCCTTGACAAAGAATTACATCTCCTTATATATACATATTTCATTACTACAAAATCATGGTCCACATACTATGGTTTCAATAAAACCATGAGCCAAACCTTGATACCCATTACAAAATGAGGGGCTTTGACCCACCCCAAAGCCCCTAGACTTTGTGCAGTGAATAGAACTCCGCAAATTCCGCATGCTTCACTCCTCAAAATGTGGAGTCTTAGACCAAAACTAGACCAAGTTGTGCCATGCCCAACAGGTCCCCAATGCTCACATGTGACTCATCCTGAGTCACTCAACTGTTATGCCGTGAATATTTGTTGTGATGCTCATGTGGGAGACATTATACTGCTGAAGTATTTCTACTACCTGCTTCTCCTCTTGACGTACTTCTTATAGCAATGCCTCTGTGGTTGGTCTGACAGTCTTCCGTAGAGCCTTTTTCTCCTTCTGTCATAGCTTCATGAGCTTACTATTGACTTCCTGTGAAACCTAGAAGGCCTCATCCTGCCACAGTTGAGTCCTTTCTATCAAAATCTACTCCTTTCGCTAAAGGTCTTCAATCTTCTTTTGAAAAGTCTTTCCTTCAGTGATCCTTACGAGTCTCTGCGAGACTGGTAAGGTCTTTGCAGTTGTATGGATTTCATCCAACTACTTCTACTTCATTTGGAGCTCCTCATCAATCCTTTGAATATTTGGATCCTCCTCTAGTGAGGTCCAAATCTGCACAGTTTCATTTAGTAGTTTGGCACAGTTTGCCACTGTGTCAGATATGCCTTTTAGTGAAAATTTCAAATCCTTTTCCCTCTGCTCATGTAATTTGGTGGCGTGACTAACTGTAACCTCATTTGCAGCTTAGTAATACTGACTTCATACTCAAAATTCATCTCTGTGAGCTTATTCTTTGAGTCTTTTATCGCGAGGGCAAGCTTCACGACCATATTTGCTAGTGACCCCTCTTTGCGGACCTTAATATTCAGAACTATGTTATAATTATCTGCAATGACCTTTTCTAGTTGTTGATGTTGTTGGCATTCTCCACCCCTTTCCTTTATCAATTGATCGAACTCCTTCTTTAATGAATCTCTATCCTTCTCCACCTGAATTATTAATAGCGAACTGTGTTGTTCTCTCTCCTTCATTTCATCTGTAATATTTTGATGGAGTTCATGTAATGCCTGAATCAATAGTGCGACAATGTTCAAGTTGATTTTGTCCCAAGATTTTTCTCATTCTCTATCCTCTGGTGATTCAAACTACAATGCTCCAGCTGGTACCTACAAAATCCTTACTCTGAATGTTGTTTCTATTCGTCACTCTAGATGCGATAGTTTACCTATCTGTGCTGGTTGTCTGGCTATGTGTGCCAGTACCTTTAACTCCATGACGCATTTCTACATCTCTGTAAAAATCGTTTTGTAACAATCATAGACCTTGTCCCAGGTCTTGGCCATTACTTCCTAGAACTTCTCCCCAATCTCACTGATGTCCCCATCAATGAGGAAAAGCGGTATCATGCCCTTAAGTTTGCTCACCTTCTGTTTCTTCCTTGGGCCCACGTAGTTACTATAGGTACCCTATTCTTAATGATGAATGGTGATTCATCTGTTGGATCTATGTCACTGAGAGGGTCCTAGATATCTTTTTTTTGTCTCTGGCTCTGGTTCCTCTGCTTCTTTTACTTTGTCTATCTCACTTGGACCCGCGTGTTGCGTGGTGCCCCCTACTGCTTCATTATCGTCTATGGTTGGGGTCATCCATTTAGCTAACCATTGTTGGATTACTGTGAGCAGGTCATCTTCAGTGACCAAGTATGGTAGAGGATGCCATGTCTTTATTGAATCCTTCCATGCCTTGATGTAGACTCTGTAAAAATCAGCCTTGAATGCTGCGATGTTGTAATACTCCTCATAAAAACTAGGTGATAATCTAGGATACTAGTTCACAACCATGTGCAAAGCCATGCTTAATAGCAAAAAAAAATTATATTCTCATGCGCACGCAACAACTCCTTAGTATGCCATAGTGAGGCACACCGCACGGCTTCACATACATCTATTTCAATGGGAGGAAATTGTGAGTCACTTGGTTCCTTCTATGCTATCAACATGATGATCAAGATCAACCACGTGTAATAAAAATTTTTCGCTTGTTCTTGCGCTTCTCAACAATCCTTCAAAACCTCCCTGCATAAGTACCCAACCTAGTTGAATAGAACCATATCACTGCACTGTGCAACCAAAGAAAACATGACTGCAGAGACTTCATTTTCTTTGTATTTCCTCATTATTTTTCCCGCTAAGATGTGTGCGGAGAAGTGCACCCTTTGGTCTTTGATAGAGTTGATATCGTAACCATGCTAGTTCTTAATAATCTTGAGCTTCTCCTTCATAATATGTACCATTTCCTTGTCTTGGTTTTTACTAATGAAACATTCAACATGGTCCTTTTCTTAGTAAGGTAGCCGAATAATCCTTCTTATCAAAATCTCATCGATTGGGATCCTTGTCCCCAGCCAAAGGCATCCATCATGCACCAATTCTAGTAATTGTCATACAGAGGTTGTGTTGGATGTGCTTCTATTGAAGTGTGGCACATATAACATGTTTAGCAAACCTGATCTCTGCAATCCTACATCCCACTAGTGCAGCTCCAACCTCATAACTTCGCTCTTTGGATAGTAGACCTGGTGTAGGTACTTTCTTAGTTTGAACTGTGGATATTTACTTCTGTCATTAAAGTCCCAATCCTCCATTTTTAATTGTGATATTTTCCCCAACACTTTGCCTTCAAATGACACTTTCTTCGATAGCAATGGTGTGAACGTGCCAAATTGGATCCTTGACTAACCTGGCACTTGGTTTTCTCGGTGGAAAATATGGTGGCAGTACAGAGGGAATTTCTGCACCCTCTGTCTCTATTTGAGGCATATTGGCTTCCTCCTCACTGTCATGGATTTCCTCTGGTTCTTCCTATTATACTTATTTCTTGGCCTTCTCCTTAGGTTTCTTATCTTGCCTGGGCTTCGGATGCTGCTCCTTGGTGTCTTCTTCCTTGGGGAAGTTCTGAGCTGTACTCCTTCAGCTAGCCTCTTTTCAGGTCTTTTCTCTTGTAATTACTTATTTCCGCGGTGACCTCGTGGGCCTTGGGGACATGGGTACATTTTACACTCCAGTTTCACCAACCTAGGGTTCCATGACTCCTGCTAGCCCTTTCTATGCAATTCTCTAACCATTTCCTCAAATCTTCTCTTAGACATACAACAACTCACTTCTCTCACACTTAGTTTCAAATTTTCAAACTAAATTCTCCAGACAGAAAAGTGTAAAATGTGGCGTGGGACATGGATTTTATAGTGAATTTGAATTTCGAACCCCATGATTGGCTTATATTTTTCTCCTTTAATGCAATTATGGTGGTATATTCGGCCAAATGTGCTTCATAAATTGTTTCTCATGTGCCTTTTAATGGCAAATTTATTTTAATGGTAGATTTTTCCTTCTAACGGTCATACTTTTCAGTTATCTTTGACGATAGCGTAGTAATCTACCGTCTGTCATGGTTCTTCCAAAATGTGTTATACTTATGAATATCACGTAGTAATCCTCCTTTGGTGTAGTTCTTTTTGGACTTCGACATACCCCAGAATATTGCAGTGCAATCTTCTTTGGCGAAGTCCCCTTCTGCAGAGTAGTTTATAATCCAGTGCCCACTTTCAAGTGTAGGTGGCACTAAGAATCTTATCCTTTCCTCTTTCAGTGTGAAGCTCCAGGGATAGAGTCGTCCCTTTATACCTTCAATCTGCTACCATTCGCTCGTCCTGGAATCAGTTAACCATTTAACTTCACGAGCTGAACTGCGCCACCGTTAGAGATATGTTTGATGATATATGGTCCTAAATAATGTGTCTTAAATTTCTCAGGAACTTTGTGAATTTTTTATCATATAAGAGTACAAGATCTCCTTCCTAGAATATATTTTGCTGCATGTGCCTATGATGCTAGGTTTTCTCCCTTGCTTTTTATACTTGTTAACTAAAACCTGCTATAAACTTGTCCTCTTCAAAGGCAAGAAATTGCACCATCCTCTCCTCCATTATATCAGAAAATACCATGTTTGTGAAGGCTTCAATTCTTAAACTGGGCACTATGTACTCCATAGGCATGACTACTTCTTGTCTGTATACGAACCTAAAAGGTGTCTGGTCTGTCAACTTCTTGCATGTTGTCTTGTATTCCCACAAAATAGCTGGAATTCTTAGATCCCAGTCATTTTGGTTCACATTACAAACCTTTGTGAGTGCATTCTACAAAATTTTATTGAAAGCTTTGACTATCCCATTCACTTGAGGGTAACATGGGTGTTTAGTCAATTTAATGTTCTTAAATTGCTTACATAAATTATCAACCGAAGTTGGTAAAATTGTGAAGTGAAAGTGCACTATATATGCTAGAAGTATTTTTGAGTTTATTAAGATGATGATTGTGTTTGTTTAAAGGATTTTATTTATTCCTATGTTCCTAATGAAATTACAATTAAATTCCTACAATCAACTCTTGAAAAGGAACGTAAGACAAGTTATCATGATCCTATTTAACTGACTATTATTAGTTTGAAAATAATTACTATGCAAGGTGATGGAAAAGAAAAACTACTTTGTAAATTCTATGAAAACTTCATTAAGATAAATTGTGTTTTTGAAAAGAACTAAAAATAAAGTTATTCTAGAATATATGAATAAACTACTTATGTTCTAGAAATACAATTATTTTTGCTCCAAAAAGAATCACTTCTATTCAAGAATAAATTTATAAAGCAATGTATGTTAAGATCTACACACAACACAATTAACAACTCTACTTGAATTAATAAAACAAAAATAGAAGGAATGCGATCTTATCAAACATATTTATATGAAAATAAGATAATTATGTAGATAGTTCTATTTTAGAAAGTACATAGTTCTATTTTAGAAAGCATACAAATGATTTGAAATTGTCAGACAACAAAGGAAAGAATGTAAAAAAATAATTACAAAGAAATTGAAGCTGTAATAATGCAATTCTGGAAATAACGAAAACGAAATGCACTAAGCTAAAAATAAAAGAAAGAACCTCAACTGTCTGCAGGGTTCCTCCATAAAATAGAAGGCTTTAAGACTTTAAATCAACAACCAACTGTGCATGAGATTGACGAGAATACTTCTTCAATTAAAAAGAACAAAGTTATGAAACTTCAACCTGTCAATTAAAGATTACATATGCGTCGTGGTTTTCTGTTTGTAGAGTTATATATATAGAATTTGTGCTCAACAGTTTGAGACTTTTATGCCTTATAAACTTAAAACAATCCTAATATGAATTCTAATCTTATAACAGAGAAGTGAAATTTCTCGATGATTTGGTATTTGGAAAGGGAAATCAGAGAGTTGTAATCTATTTGAACTCTCGCTATTCTGTTTATCCACGTATTGACCTGCTTCTTTGACTACACCACTAGGCGATTTACTTGATGATTTGGCTCAGGAAAATAGGAGGAGATCTATGAGGAGATCAATCCCCATCTGCCCATGTGCTTCTTTTCTTGTTTTGCGTAATGGAATCCGAAAAACCATGGAGATAGTTGCATAATCATGAAACAACTACATAATTGTGTTAAGTCTGTAGCTGTTACAATCTTTTAACTTAATAATAAGGCACATTAATAGATATGAAAATAAGACATATGAGTACCTTACCATGTCAAAATCTATAGTTTACTATTTATTTGAGTTGATAGCAATGATAAAAGGAGGGAAAATGGATGGAAATGGTGTAAAAAAACAAAATAATCATGAGACTCTACATTCCCCCATGTTGAGGTCTTTGCATGTCCTCATGCAAAACACAAAAATGACGTCTCCTGTTTAACTACTGCATTTCTTTTGAGACCTATGAAAGTACATCTAACTTCATCTTTTTCCCTTTCTTTCCAACCACTACCATCCTTGGCTTTTTTATGAGAATCTTGTACTTCAGGTTGATGACTTGTCTTGTAGAGTTCTGTTTCTTTGCTCCAGCTTCTTATTTTTCTTATACCATAGACTTAGGTGTAAAAGGATATTGTCACTCTTAGCTATTTGGATTTCACTATGTGCCTTTAGGGTTTGATTCTCCTTATGAATGTACCTATTTAGTATCTTTAGCTCAAAAATTTCTTGTTTTAAAACATTTATTACTGGTGGTTATTGTGGTTTACTAAACTGGACTTCTTCTTGATTTGAAGCTGATGTTTTTTCTGCATCTCTTTTCTCTAGGGACTCAATATACTACTGTACTCTAAGGAGCTGTGAGGAAATTTGGTGGAGAAACCCTTGAATCTTCCTCTGCTTCTAAGTCAATATGCTCCATACTTTTTGAAGGTTGTTCTTTGGTCGCTGGGTTGAATTTGGTACTTCTCTTTAAGCTTGTCATAGGAGGCATTTGAATTTTTTATTTCTTTCTTTCTATCTTAGGATTCTTTTTTTTGGGTGTGCTCTCTGTCTTTTGGGTGGATTTCTTTCTTCTAACATCTTTCTTGTTTATATTCTCTAAAATTTCTGCAAGAGGAATGTCATCCTCTGATTGCTCCTTTCACTGTTGTTGTCCTTGTTCTATTGGCTCTTCATTTTTCTTTTTCTCCCTCTCTTTTATTTTCTGCTGCTTGGATGTTCTTGGTTATCTTCCTTAAAATTATTCCTCACTAAAAAGCTTTCCCAATTATCACACACATCTTTAAGATGAAATTCAACAAGGATTTTAACAAGACCATGGTGATACATGGTGTTCTCTATAAACTGAATTTTCCTTTGAACATTCCCTGACATCTTTGTTAGACTATTAAGTAAGAATATGGAAGATTTATTTCATTATCCTCGATAAAATTCATCAGCAGTCGAATATGATAGAAAAAAAACCATCCAAACCTCCCTTTGAAAGCAACAAATTTTTGAATTATCAGAAGTAAATTTTTCCACTTACTTTTCAATGCTGTGCTCAGAATTCCCCACTTGATAATGGTGGTGTCCATGCTAGGTTTCTTCAAAAAATACTTCCAGTCCTCCCTCCTATTTTTAAACCATTTATCTTGAATTCGAGGCAATCCAATAGGTTTGGCAACAAAGGATTATGTCATTGTAAATTTTATGTCCCCTATCTTGACTTCCACCCCATCAAAGGATTTGGCAAAAGATTTGGTTACTTCTTTGTGGAAACTATCAAATTTATCCACAAACTCCAGCCACTGTGCTTTCTACCATAATTCTCTTGTCTGTGGATATCCTTCTAAAATTTTTCTTCCTATTGGTTCTACTCTGACTATAACTCCCTTGAATGAGAAGCTTTGTCTTAAGACTGTTTGTTTGACAGCAATGAGGATGAGAGTGTGAATAATGTAAGTGTAAGCGGTAAGGGTATGAAGAAGTGCGACAAAATCTAACCGTTGATAGCATGAATGAGCATGATTTGGGTGATCGGCTCAATAAAATCGGGATGTGGATTGGAGTGTAGGTATAATTATGAGGAGTGAATGGTGGATTAGATCTAATTTGACATTATACTATCAACTCTTAGTAATAATGATTTTGAATTTGGTAGTACAATGTCTATATAATTCATACATTTAATGTTTTTTATTCCTATTATCAAATTAAAGAGTTGCATACCTTTGAATTATTACTTTCTAACCTATGGTTGTTGTCCTTTGTATTGTCTTCAGGTGCTTTGTAGTAGAGGGAGTCAATCACTCTTTCAATTATTCCATTAGAAATTTTTGTCACATTGGCTACAGAAATCTGTTAGAGCTATAGAAACTCAATAATTATGTATCTATTTTATTATTATTATTTTTTTAAAGAAAAGATATGGATATAAAGAAAATGGGTTTAGAACATATGTGAAGAAAATTTAAGGTGTTAAAAATTGATTTTCACCGTATATTTTCTATATAAACATGCCAACCATTGTTGGTTTTCAAGTTTATACATTTCTTATTATTATTATTATTATTATTTTAGAAAGAAAAAGACTTTTGGAGTTCAAGTTGGGGAAGAAGGAAAATCCTTTTTCACCAACTTTAAATTAGTATTATCTTGCAAATATTTGATAAATTATTCCTTGATCAATGTCTTATGATAGATTCTTAGTCAATGACCATTCACAAGAACAGTGATCCTTTCTTCATCAATAGTTCTGATCCTAAGTACACCATTGTCAAAGAATATTTCAATCTCATAAGGCTCAAGCCAATGAATTTGAAATTTCCCTTGGAAATATTTGAACTTTGAATCAAATAGTAATGCCCAATCTCCTAGCTGGAATTTTCTCTCTTTGATATATTTGTCATGCCATCTAGATATCTATTCTTGAACTAGATTGGTTCTTTGGATTGCATCTTGTCTTATCTCATCAAGTTCATTCAGTTGCTCCATTATTTATTTTTGTGCCTCTGAAATATCAAGACCCAATTTGACTGTTGTCTTGAAAGTTTTGACTTGAAACTTAATAGGAAACATGACTTGTTTCCATAGAAGCTCATAAGGAGTATGTACTATAGTATTTCTACATGTGGTATGGTATTCCCATAAATATTCTGGAATATTTTCTACCCAATCTCTTCTATGAAAATGCACACTTTTGGTGAGAATTTCTTCAATGACTTTATTGGTGGACTCCACCTGTCCATTTTC
This sequence comes from Pinus tabuliformis, assembly GCA_031772625.1. Taxonomy (NCBI): domain Eukaryota; kingdom Viridiplantae; phylum Streptophyta; class Pinopsida; order Pinales; family Pinaceae; genus Pinus; species Pinus tabuliformis. The sequence goes on from CM062816.1 coordinate 1,175,833,750, forward strand.
TTGAAGATGATATGGAGTAGACTTTCATTGTTTGATTTTGTATTCCTCCATTATCTTCTGTACCAACTTGGATGTGAATTGAGAACCTTGATCTGTTATAATTTCTCTTGGAACACCAAAATTAGTAAAGGTATCCTCAAAAATAAATGAAACTACAACATTTTCGGTAGTAGAAAGAAGTGCTTTAGCTTCTGCCCATTTTATAACATAATCAATGCAAACAAGAATGTACCTTTTTTGTCTTGAAGGTGGATTGATTGGACCAACAAAATCCAGAGCCCATTTTTCAAAAGGCTGAATAAGTACTTGAGGTTGTAGATGCATCTCATAAGAAGGAACATGTTTCCCCATCCTTTAACAGCTATCACATATCTTAACATACTCTCTGGCATCCTTAAAAAGGGAAGGCCAATAATATCCTAAGAGAAGGACCTTGTAAGAAGTTCTTTTGTCAGCGAAGTGTCCTCCACATGGCTCATCATGAAAAGCCTTCAATATCTCTGGTACTGTTATCACCCCAACAAACTCTCCTAGGTTGTATATCAGAGATGCTCTGGAACATTAGAAACTCAACAAAAATGTTGTAAAATGGTGGATGAATGTAAGAAATGCTGTATGTTCAAGCTAGATAACCAGTTCTACTATGCTTAATCCCATACATGAGTGAACACCCCCAAACTACAAGGCTTTAGACCACCAATTACTCACAGTTTTAGGGAAAATGTGAAGATGGAGAAGGTTGATCACACCAGCAGATGCACAGGACGGTGAGATGGCCAGCTGCAACCAGTTAAAAGGTCTGTCAATCTATTTCTTAATGCACAGACAGGATGACAACTTTCTGGCATTAAAACAACAGAAAACTGCATACATTTTCAGTGATGAGAAGAATCTTACAAATCATCCTATATATGCAGTGGACACTGATTTTGGAGCATGTATTCTCCTAATAGAAGAATCTCAGAAGGCCTCAATGCAGCTCAGGAAACCAACAGTTCAGACCGAAGAAGAGCAAGGAAGTCAAGTTTGGGAAATGTTCTTTGATGGAGCATTTTCCAAGGAGACTGCAGGAGTAGGGGTGGTGCTAGTATCTCCAAATAAAGAAAGCATTCAACTGTGTTGTAAGCTAGATTTTCAAGTGACAAAAAATATAGCAGAATATGAGGCTCTACTATTAGGCCTTAATGCAACAAAAGATAGAGGAATCAAGAGTATAAAGGTATTTGGAGATGCTGATCTGATTATTTAGCAAGTAAATAAAACATTTCAAGCAAAGCACCCAAGGCTGAAAGCATATAGAGATGAGGTATGGAGAATCAGAGACTCTTTTGATTATTTCTATATTTCATACATTCCTAGAGCCCAAAATCAGCTTGCTGATTCCCTTGCTATCTCTACTAGTCTATTTATTCCTCCCATGCCTCCTAGACTAGTGTATGAAATCCGAATGAAGTATAGACCGTCCTTGCCTGATAATATTCACCATTGGAAAGTTTTTAATGATGATGATGAGATAAATAGGTTCCTTCAATTCATTGATGAGTTCTCTGATATGCAAATTGACCAATAAAATGATGCCTTGGAAGAAAATCCCAAGTCACAGCTTAGAAATTAAACTGGTAAAGACAACATTGTTCAGCTTCCTAGTAATCATATTCCTAAGGGTCTAATTCCTCTAGAAAGATTGTTTGATCAAAATGATGTGCCTTACAAAGCTCCCCAAAAAGAAGATCAATCTGTAGTATGTAAGCATGATATAGGAAGTCCAGGTCAGCCTAGATATGTAAATTTGTCCACTCATTTGTTAGCTGATCAAAGTGCTGAATACTGTAATTTAATGAGGCAATTTGCTGATGTGTTTGCCTGGGAGTATAGTGATCTGAAAACATATGATAAGAATATAATTCAGCATAAAATCCCTCTGGATAAAGATACTATTCCTTTCAAACAGAAGCTAAGACCAATAAATCCTATGCTTCTTCCACTGATCGAAAAAGAAATTAAAAATTTGTTCAAAATCATAGTTCCTCTTAAATACTCTAAATGGGTAGCCAATCTAGTGGTGGTGAGGAAGAAAAGTGGAGAAATAAAGAAGAAAGCATGAAAAACTACTGCCAGCCTTGTACAACCAAACCAGCATTGCTCAACACCTATTTTGATCCATCAAGAATCAAAGAACATAATAGAGCTAACAGGTACTTCATCTTCTCTAACACACCTTCAGATGATCAGATATGGACTTATTTTATACAATTATTCATTTATCCATGAATAATATGCACTAATTTGAATTACCTTCCTTTTTTTCTCGAGGAGACAAGTATGATGGTAATTTTCCTGTAGCCAAATAGTTAGCAATATCTGCAAACCATGGAGCTTTATTAGATATTGCGAAAATATATTCATAAGGGAAAATTATCTTCTACAGGCATGCCATTGTTATCATTTTGAATCCTTGATAAAAATTCAGCAACTGTATTTTGTTTTCTAGGTCGATCCAAAATAATAATGTTAAACTCTTGCAGCAATAACAACCATCTAGTAATTCTGCCAGTAGTGATTGATTTATTCATTAAGTATCTAATTGTGGAATTAACAATATATACAAAAGTTTCATAGCCAGTAATATAATGTCTGAATTTATTGATGGCATGAACAACGACTAAAAATCCTTCTTTGTGACAGTATAATTTAACTTTGCAAGAGTAAAATTTTTATTGGTGTAATAAATGGCATATTGAGTTAAGTCTTTTTGTCTTAGTACAACTCCTAAAGTTGCGTCTGAAGCATCAATCGAAATGTGAAAAGGTAATTTCCAATTAGGTCCTGTAAGAATGGGTGCTTCAAAGATTTTCTCTTTTAATGACTCAAAGGCATTTTGGAAATCAGAATTCCAATTGAATTCACATTTTTTTGTGAGTAGTTTGAAAAGTGGAGATGCAATTTTTGTAAAGTTTTCTATAAATCTTTTATAATAACTAGTGAAACCAAGAAAACTTCTAACATCCTATTCACAAGTTGGAATTGATAATTTAGAAATAACTTCTACTTTAGATGTGTCCACTCTAATTCCATTTCCTCAAATATGGTGTCCTAAAACAATTCCCTCAGTAAACATCATAACACATTTTTCATGGCTTAATGAGAGATTTGCCTCCTTACATCTAGTGATAACTTTTTTCAAAATTTGAAGAGATTCTTCAAAAGAATTTCCATAAACTATAAGATCCTCCATATATACTTCCACACAATCATGAATTAGATCAGAAAGAATGCCTAATACTACTCTTTGTAATGTTGCAAGAGCATTACATAATCCAAAAGGAAGTACTTGGATTTGGTTATACCCACTAAAACCATCTAAAAATGAAAAATATTTCTTTCCTGCCAATGTATCTAAAACTTGATCTATGAAAGGGAGTGGAAAGTTAACTTTTAAAGTGGCTTTATTCAATTCCCTATAGTCAATACGCATTCTGCATTTTCCATTCTTTTTAGGAACAATTACTAAGGGTGAAACCCATTATCTGTCTAATGTTGGATAGATGAAATTGACATTCAATAAATTTTGTAGGTCTTCCTTAACAATATCCCTTATATTAGTATTCATTCTTCTTTGAGGTTTTCGAACTGGTTTGACATTTTCTTCAATGTAGATATGATGTTTGCAAGTATTAGGATCAATTCCCTTCATGTCAATATATTCCCATGCGTAACAAGATGAATGCTCTTGTAACATCTTGATTAATTCTTTCTTTTGAAATTCTTCCAAATTATTGCTGATATTCAAAGGCTTTCCTGGAAATATTTCAATTGTAGAATTGCCAAAAATTTCCATAGAGTACAAGGATAGTTGATGAGATGAAAATGATTCAATATTGCATTTCTCCTACAAACTTTGACCAGATTCACAATATGATTAAGATTCATTATTTTCCACTAAATTTTAAATTTTATCGTCTTCATCTATTTGTGAAGTAGCAAAGATTGGTCTTATATCAAATTTATCATTTATCCATTCTTAATTTTCAACCTCTACTGTTGTTTTGCTGTTGGATACAGTGTGAATTTCTTTGTTGTACTCCCATCAGAAATAAACATATCATCATATCTACAACTTATGAAAGCATCGGCTATAGCTAGCCATGGTCTTCCTAGAATCGATGTATGTCCTCCTAAGTTATTCTTGGGTGTTAAAATCATAAAATCAATAGGGTATTCCCAAGAATCTAAGGATACATATAAGTCTTCTAATACACCATTAGGTTTGATTACATATCTATCTATCAATTGTAATAGTGTAGGTGTATATTGAATATTAGAAAGTTTTAATTGATTCATAGTTTGTTTACTCATGATATTTATGGTTGTGCCTAGATCAATCAATGTATTTGGGATATCTACACCATTTGATGTGTGTTTTCACAATGGGACTTCCTGGATCAAGATATTTTTGAATTGTTGTTTTACCCATCATGATATCTACATTTTTTCCAACAAGTTGGATTCTTTTGATTTCTTTTCTCTTTCTTCCAGGTATTTTTATGCTGAAGTCCCTAATTGTTTTTGTGAAAATTTGCATTTCATGAATTGATTGAAGCAAAGGAATCTTTATGCAAACATTCTTTAGTTCATATAATATGTCGTAATCAGACAATAAAATTTGTTTTTCTACCCCTTCATCAATTTTTAATCTTCCAAGGAAAGGTGGTTTTGAAACAAATACTGAAGGCTATTCCATAATAGGAGTTGAGTTATTTGAATGTGTTGGAGTAACTTGTTTTTGAGTTTCTTCTTTTTCATTAAGAGAAATTTCTTCTTCAGTGATCTTTTCTTTTTCACTTTCTTAAATAACAACTGAGAGGGACTTCTTTTCTAATATTCTACCAGATCTAAGTTGAACATTATTTAGATCTAGTGGAGTTTTCATGTAGGTTTGAAAATTTTTTCCTTCCATATTGTAAACAACTTGTGAAATTTATTATTATTTGGATTTGGAAGTGGTTGGGCGGGAAATTCATTTGGTCTTTGAGGAAATGTTAGTGAATGTTGTGGATTCACATTGTGAGGTTGATTTTGTTGAATAGGATGAGGATAATATTGTGGAGGAAAAGTAGGACATGATTATTGAAATTGTGGAAATTGAGGATATTGAGGGAATTTTCTGTGAGGATTTTTCCATCCTTATGACCAAGGTTGTGGCCAAGGTTACCAAGGAATTGGGGCAGTGCAATTACTTTGCGAAGATTGTGCAAATGGTTGAGTATTAAAAGCTTGAGTTGTATTTGTAGTTGATTTTGCAAAGGTATTTTAGCAATAAAATAGAGAGGATCTACCAGATTTGGTACTCCTTCTTGATAAAAAACTTTAAGACCTGGTATTGAGGGACATTCTTTTGTATCATGATTTTCTACAAAAATAACACAAGTTCCTACACTTTTTAAATCAAGAGGACATTCTCTCAAGGCATGTTTCTTTCTGCACTAGGGCAAAAAAATGGATAATGCAACATTTTCAACTTTTTGCTTGTTTTGTATTTTAAAGGTGTCAATTTATTCACTAATGCTCCATAAAATATCCGTGATAAAATTATCAAGAAAATTTCCTAATTCTGCTCTACTTACTATCCCAGCTGCAGATTTATTAATCCTTGATAAAAGAGGATCTCTTGGATTTTTCTTTGTTCTTGCTTTTCCTCTTGAAATGTGCATGCACAAGTCACACATTTATCCTAGAGACAACTGAGAAATGTCTCACTTCCCCATTACATTGATAAGATCAATCCACTCATCTCTAATTGATTTCAATAAGAGAGCTTTCAAAGTTTCCTCATCTAGATTATTCATTTTTTCCCTTTTTACATTGTAAGAAAATCTTTCGATGAAATCTTCAATATTTTCATCTTCTTTTTGTGTCATTTTAAAGACTTCATATTTAATGTTAGGGGGCATACAATAATCCTTATATTTCTCTAAGAATGTAGTTTTCATTTGTTCCCATGTTCTTATGGAGTTTATTCCTAAACCCATAAACCATTTTAATGTTGCATCTTTAAGGGTTGTAGGGAATAATTTCAACTTTTGAGGATCATGTAGATATTCATATGATCTACACAACACTTCAAATAAAAAGATAATTGTCTTAGGATCTTCACTCCTTAATCCATGAAAGTTCATAAAGATAGAGGGTGATATATTTTCATTGTTACAATTGTATCTTCATCGAGGATTGGAAATCCAAAGGGTTCTGGATTTATATTCTCTCTTCTTCCTCTTCCCCCATCTCTCCTACCTTCTCTTCCACCTTGTCTTCCACCTCCTTTACCCTCTCCAATCCTAGGTTTCTCTCCATTCAAATTATCTACCTCTCCTTCCCCTTATCCAACCATTGTATATTCTTCAGAACTAAGATAGGGTTCTAGTTCTTGTTCTAAGATTGGGTTCTCAACTTCCTCTAGTTGCTTTGGTTCTTCTATAAATGGTTTTAAGTAGGTTTCTTCTTCCTGTTCTTCAGTAGTAACTTCTAACTCTTGAGCTAGAATTTGTTCTCGAGTTGAAGATATGAAAATTATTCCTGTTGTTGGGGATATGGGATCTTCTTCGATTATGGCTTCTGTTGATGAAGTTGGTGAATCTCTAGGTTTGATTTCAGATATTAATACCTATGGAAGTTTATGTTGGCTTCTATGGATGGAATTTGAGTTTGTGTGGGTGGTGTGGTACTACGAGGTCGTGGTGAGGTAAGTGATATTATTGGATTTAAGCTCTTTCCTCTACCTGCAAATCTACCCATAGAGTCTCTTTCCCTATGCATATAATGTTTATTTATTTATTTATTTATGTATTTATTTTATTTTAATATTATTTGTTATATGTATATATAAAAGAAATCAATACTTTTATTTACACTTCCTTGGCAACGGTGCCAAAATGTTTAGTCAATTTAATATTCTTAATTTTCTTACATAAATTATCAACCGGAGTTGGTAAACTTGTGAAGTGCAAATGCACTATATATGTTAGAAGCCTTTTTGAGTTTATTAGGATGATGATTGTGCTTTTTTTAAGGATTTTCTTTATTCCTCTGTTCCCAATGAAATTACAATTAAATTCCTACAATCAACTCTTGAAAAGGAAAGTAAGACAAGTTATCATGATCCCATTTACTGACTATTATTAGTTTCAAAAGAATTACTATGCGAGGTGATGGAAAGTAAAAACTACTTTGTAAATTCTATGAAAACTTCTTTAAGATAATTGTGTTTTTGAAAAGAACTAAAAAGAAAGTTATTCTAGAATCTATGAATAAACTACTTATGTTCTAGAAAGACAATTATTTTTTCTCTAAAAAGAATCTCTTATATTCAAGAATAAATTTATAAAGCAATCTATGTTAAGATCTACACACACTACAATTAGCAATTCTACTTGAAATAATAAAACTAAACAGAAGGAATCCGATATATTCAAACATATTTTCTATGAAAAGAAGAGGATTGTGTACATAGTTCTATTTTAGAAAGCATACAAATGATTTGAAATTGTCACACAACAAACGAAATATCGTAAAAAATAATTACAAAGAAATTGAATTTGCGATAATGTAATTATGGGAATAACGAAAACAAAATGAACTGAGCTAAAAATAAAAGAAAGAACCTCAACTTTATGTAGGGGCCCTCCACAAAACAACATGTTTTAAGACTTTAATTCAACAGCTAAATGAACATGAGATTGAAGAGAATACTTCTTCAATTAAAAATAACAGAGTTATAAAACTTCAAACTATCAATTAAATATTACTTATGCGTCCTGGCTTTCTGTTTATAGAGTTATATATATAGAATTCAGTCTCAACAGATTATGAATTTTATGCGTTAAAAACTTAAAACAATTCTAATCTGAATTATAATCTTATAACAAAGAAATAATGTTTCTTGAATATTTTCTATTTGGAAATAAATCAGAGAGTTGTAATCTATTTGAACTCTCATCATTCTGTTTATCCATGTATTAACCTGCTTCTTTGACTTCACCATTGCGCAATTTCCTTGATGATTTGGATCGAGCGAATAGGATGAGATTCATGAGGAGATCAATCCCCATTTTTCCATGTGCTTCTTTGCTGGGATGGCATACTGGAATTCGGAAAACCATGGAGATAGTTGCAGAATCATGAAACAACTACAAGACCGTGTTAATTATGTAGCTATTACAATATTTTAACTTAATAATAAGACAAATTAATAAATATAAAAAATAAGACATCTTAGTACCTTACCATGTTCAAATCTATAGTTTACTATTTATTTGAGTTGATAACGATGATAAAAGGAGGAAAAATGGGTGGAAATGGTGTAAAAAACAAAACAATCATGAGATTCTACAATGGGATGCTTTTTTGATGGTGTACTTAAAATTCCTCAGTTAATGCTTCAATAGTCGTATTCAAGAAATGTGACTCTTTTTCACTCATAAATATCCTTGGACACCCAAATATGGACAAAATGTATTAAAAAATTAAGATCACGGTGGTATCTGCACTGCAATCCTTCGCTGGCTATGCCTCGACCCATCTCGTCAAATAATCAGTTCAGTGATTATGTATCTTGCACCAGTCTTTTTTCCTGGTGGGTTAATAAGTCCAACAAAGTCAATATCCCACTTGTCAAATGCTTGCAACATTTTTTTTTTCACTTACTGGTTCACGGATACCCAGGTCAGTGGGTAGCCGCTACGTCCAGGGTTTTAAACACTGAGTGGATGCCACCCGAAGGGCATCAACACCCCTCGGCCTATTTACTGACCTAACCCCAAGAGCTTTTGGGATTCGACCCTGTGACCTCCCATTGGCGAGGCACTTGATTTGATCGATTAAGCTAACTCTTGGGGCTCAAATGCTTGCAACATTAACTGTGTATTTAATGGAATTTCGCCTCTTCTAGATGGCTTCCCCGTCCTTTGACATATGTCACATGGCCGACAATTTTTTTTTATATCCTTGTGTACTTTGGGCCACCATAACCTAACTCTTGATATTTTTTACATAGTGGAATTTCCTGCATAATGTCCACCTATGACTCCTCCATGAACTTCTACTGGAATACTCTGCCTTTCATGCTCTGAGACATATCTTTGCAATATTTCATCTGGTTCCATTTTGTACAAGTGTCCTGCAATCAACATGAAATCAACTACTTTTATCACCAACTCCTTCTTCTGTTGTGTAGTGTACTCCACGGGGGCAATTCTTGTGGCCATAAACTGAATAATATTCATGAAGTGATCATCTGTGACCTTGATTGCTAACAACTATGCGTTGGGTAGGTTATCTTCGATACTGGCGAGTTGTTGGGTCCCTATAATACTAGTAATAACCCCATTACTATTGTAGTTATACCCCTTATTTATATTGGTGTGCCCCTATTACCCCCATATTGTTATTTCTGTGCCCCATAGAATCCCTCTATTTTTATTTTTGTGGCTTTATATTATTATTGTTAGGTCGGCTGGATTATATTGTGACTCCTTAGACTCCTATATATAGAAAGGAGGTTTTTTCATTTGTATCATCCAAGAATTGTTTATTTATGTAATGTAAAGGAGGTTGCCCCCTCGAAGAGGCTGAATTCTAAGGCGTTGATCTCTCTTTTCTATCTTTTCTTGAGCTGGTTTCATAACATTTGGTATCAGAGCTTTGGATTCTAGGGTTTCGCTGCTCCAAACAGGTCATCGTGGCATTTTCGCTATAACCTTTTTTCTGTGACGTTTAAGAAGTTGAAAAAAAAACCCATTTGAGAAGAGATCGCGCTGAACCTTGGGTCCAAATTTCAGAGCTTTGCGCGTGATATTTTCGGAGATATGATCTGAGGAAGTTGGTATTTTTGCAGACTCCTGAATTACACTCAAAACAGGTGACCTGGGGAAAATCGTCATAACTGTCTTTCTGAGCATCGGATTGAAATTTCGTAAGAAGTTACAAAAATAGGACGGATGGTAGTTTTCATTTATATATTTTTCAGAGTCAAAGGTTTAAACAGTGACACGTGGCACTTCATACAAGTTCGCTCTACTGAACTAGTCTATAATCAGGTCACTGCGGGAGATTGTGCATAAATCTTTCTTGGAGAATCCAATTTGGATCAGAATAGTGGCATTGGAAAGAGGACATAGAAGGCTACTACAGGACACAATTTCAGAACTGGATGATTTGAAATTACAAAGATACATCAGATTCAATATCAGGCTTCTACAAAGTAAAAAAAAGGTGTGTAGTTTTTTTTTAATTTTTGCATAGCTTGGTTTGAAGGAATTCAAAGGGCATAGTAAAGCATTATTATCGGTAACTGATGCCCCGAGGAAAGAAAATGCAAACACCTAGTAAGGAACCTGAAAGCTCTAGCATGACTCATGAAGAAGAGGAAGAAATGCTACATGATATATCAAAATTACAAGAACAAGTGCAACAAATGTCACGCTCACAAAAGCTAACAGATGCTAAGATAAATGGTGTGGAATCTAAGATAAATGTTGGCATTATGTTTCTGGTATGGCTATATGCTACAGATGTTGTACTTGATGGCAACTCTCGTGGCAAGGCTCTCAATTTGTTGAAAATTAAGAAGTACGCAGGAAATCAGTTCAGAAGGTGTGTACCCGCAGGTACACCATGCAGGGACAGTGTCCAGATACGCAGGCCAGCCATTCAGGAGGTGCGTACCCCCAGTGCACACATTTCAAGGCAAAGGAATTCACATGTGGGGTTTTCTTATGTGTTACTCTTGGTATTTAGCCCACGGTATTGGGTTATTATGGTGTCGGCTGGTGGTATTGTTCCATGATTTTAGGAGAAGCTTGTCTATATAAAGCAAAGGAGATCACTTGGCTAAGCATCTTTTGCAATCGAATATCTTTAGATCTGAAATATTGGGTTATGGTCTTAAAAGCTTGATCTATATGAAAGAGAAGATTTATTAAAAGAATTGTATAATACTCATTCACCCCCCCTCTCAGTATTATTTCCAACAATTGGTATCAGAGCAGGTCCTTCAGAGAAGCTTGATCGCTTGAAGGTAGATCGTTCATCATGAGCAACTACGAGAGAGAAGCATCAATCAGGCCACCGGTTTTTGATGGGACAAACTTCAATTATTGGAAGGTAAGAGTTACTGCCTATCTTCAATCTCTTGGTACAGAAGTTTGGGACATCGTAGAGATAGGCTATGCTTTTCCTTCAGCTACTCCTACAGATGTAGCCGAGAAAAAGAAGTATGAAACAAATGTGAAAGAAGTCAGTACTCTATTAGGATGTATATCTCAATCAGAATTCATGAAGGTAATGCACTATAAATTCGCAAAAGAGATATGGGACAAAATTGTCACGAGCTATGAAGGAGATGAACAGGTAAAGCGTGCTAAACTTCAAACTCTCAGAATTCAGTATGAGACTCTCAAAATGTATAATGATGAAAGTGTGGCTAACTATTTCCTTCGGGTAGATGAGGTTGTTAACTGTATGAAAAATTTGGGTGAAGAAATAAAAGAGGCTGTTGTGGTTGAAAAGGTTCTAAGATCATTGTCCCCCAAGTTTGAATCTAAAGTATCTGCAATAGAAGAAAAGGAAAATCTACGAATTCTTACTATGTCTCAGCTACATGGAATTCTAACTGCTTATGAAATGAGAAAGGGAGGTCCATCAGACAGAAGAGAAGTTGCTTTCAAGGCATCAGGCAAAGGAGATTATTATGAAGCGAGCCACGTCCCAGAAGAAGAGGAAGAAGAATCAAATTTTGTCAGAAATCTTCAAAGGGGTTCTGGAAGGTTCAGAGGTAAGTTACCTTTTAAATGCTTTTCTTGTGGAAGAGTAGGTCATTATGCTGCAAAATGTCCTTATAAGGATAAAGGAAAGGAACCTGCTAGATGGAACAAGAAACATAATGCAAATAAGAAAAGCTACTACACTCATGAAGATAGTGATGGTCTATCAAACAGTGATGAAGATGGACAAGGTAATGAATATAAGTTGTTAATGGCATTTGAAGATGATGATTATATGGATGCTATAGATGTGGATAACCTTTATGATGAAATTACTAGACTCAAGAGATGTATAGAAGAAAAGAACATGATCATTGATACTCTACAATTTCAAATTGATGAAAAGGAAAAACATCTTGAAAAATTAGAAGGTGAAATTGTTGGTCTTAGAAAAGAGATTGAGAAAACAAAAGCTATTAATCTCAAGTTTGTCAAAGGATCTGAAACTTTGGATGAGATTATCAATGTGCAGCGGTCTCCTCTAAACAAGATAGGTCTGGGCTATAATGGAGAAAATTCTCAAGCATCCACCTCAAAAAGTTATCTTGATGCAGCAAGAAGAAATGAGCAAAAGCACAATGAAGATCATCAGGTAAAGCAGGGACAAATTACAAACAGAAACTATCAGGGGCAATCCATCTTAAGGGTGAACAAAAGCTACAACTAGCCACAGGTAAAATCTTCTCAATTTGGTTCAAGAATAGATGACAATAGAAATTACAATCAATTGGCTGGTAGATTCGATAACCGCAGAAGTTTCTTCAATGGACAATGCTTTTCTTGCCATAACTTTGGTCACAAAGCAGCTCAATGTGTTGCATATAAAACGATCATGACTAGGGAAGCTCAAAAACAAAGAAGTATGACGGGGATTACAAAAAGGACCTATAACAACTTTTCGGTTCTTGAAAATGAAGTTGAATGTTCTATTTGCAATAACTTTGGTCATGAAGACTCTGAATGCAGGAGCAGGTTTCAGCAGAAAAAGGAACAAGCCTCAAGCACCAAAACATGGAGAATAAAGGAACCTCAAACAGAAAGATGTGGGATAGCATTTTATGCAGAGGGACAGGAAAATATATGGTACATTGACAGTGGATGTTCGAAGCATATGACAGGTGATAAAGAAAAACTTGAGTCTTATTCTACTCTAGAAAAGGGAAAGAAAGTCTCTTTTGGAAATGATACTCCTGCAACTATAAAAGGAAAAGGCATTGCTCAGTTAAAAGAAAAGGTCAAGGCTGGAAATGTTTTGTATGTTGATGGATTGAAGCATAATCTTCTAAGTGTCAGCCAGATGTGTGATCAAAGAACCGAGGTTATATTCGGATCAAATGGATGTCTTGTTCGTGATCTTGATACAGGTAAAACAGTGATCAAAGGCAAAAGAACTGCAAATAATCTGTACATATTTGAAGAAGGACAACAACAATGCTATCTGAGCAAGGATGATGAACACTGGTTATGGCATCGGAGGTTGGGGCATCTAAGCTTTTCACAAATAAGGAAAGCATGCAAATATCAGGCAGTTTGCGATCTTCCAGATATCAAAATTCCTGACAACACCATATGCAAATCATGTCAGTTTGGAAAACAAACCAGAACTAACTTTCCAGAGAAAGAAGGATCAGCTAGCATGCCTCTTGAGCTAGTACATACAGATACATGCGGTCCTTTCAGGAAAAGAACACCTCGAGGAGAAGAATACTTGATATTATTCATTGACGATTTCTCCAGGTTTGTCTGGTTAGTACTTATGAAGCACAAAGATGAAGCATTCGAAAAATTCAAATCCTTCAAAGCCTTGGTTGAAAATGAATCAGGTCACAAAATTAAGTGCCTCAGATCCGATAGAGGTGGGGAATTTACTTCAAATGAATTTTTCGATTTCTGTGAAGAACATGGGATAAGAAGAGAATTCTCTACAGCAAGAACTCCTCAGCAAAATGGAGTTGTGGAAAGGATGAACAGAATAGTCCAACAAATGGCTCGTGCTATGCTTGATGAGTCAGGAACTCCCGCAACTTTCTGGGGTGAAGCTGCACATGCTGTGGTTGTTATTCTCAACAAAACAAATGTCCGGGTGAACAGCACTCAAACTCCTCATGAGCTCTGGAGTGGTAGGACTCCTTCGGTAAAGCACTTCAAAATCTTTGGGAGCAAATGCTATATCAAGAATACTGATGAGCAGCTTGGCAAACTTGAACCTAGAGCAGATGAAGGCATTCTTCTTGGTTACTCTCCACATAGCAAAGCATACAAATGCTACAATAAAAGACTTGGCAGAATTGTTGACAGCATTGATGTAGTGGTTGATGAGAAGGGGTACATTCCTAGGCAAGTACATCATGAAGACATCGAAGAAGATGAAGGCTACCCCCAATGACAGAATGATGAAGAAGAAGAACCTCAAGAAGAACCTCAAGAAGAACCAGAGGAGCAAACAAGAATAGAAGAAAAAACTCCATCCAGATATGTTCAGAAGAATCATCCAGAATCTCATATTATGGGGCAGAAAGAAGCAGGTGTACAAACAAGAAGAACAGTTGCAGAAGCTTCAAGCTATTTGGCATTACTCTCCTCTACTGAACCACAAAATGTGAAAGAGGCATGCAAAGATGAATGTTGGGTGAAAGCAATGGATGAAGAACTTGAGCAGATCGAAAAGAACAACACTTGGGAGCTGGTTCCTAGACCAAAAGATAAGAATGTTATCAGGACAAAATGGGTCTTCAAAAACAAATTGAATGAAAATAGAGAAGTAATTAGAAACAAAGCCAGACTTGTGTGTAAAGGGTATGCGCAGCAAGAAGGAATAGACTTTGAAGAAACCTTTGCTCCTGTTGCAAGACTTGAGGCCATCCGAATGTTCCTTGCCCTCTCAAGTTTTCAAAACTTCAAAGTATTTCAAATGGACGTGAAATCAGCCTTTCTAAATGGAGACTTGGAAGAAGAAGTGTACATTGAACAGCCAGATGGGTTCATTCTTGGAAATGATCCAAATCTTGCATGCAGATTGAAAAAGGCTTTCTATGGTCTCAAACAAGCTCCAAGGGCTTGGTACTACCGGTTGGACAAATATCTTCATCAACAAGGCTTTTCAAAAGGATCGGCAGATAGCAATCTTTATATAAAAGTTGAAAATGACAAATTGCTAATACTTGTTGTGTATGTAGATGACATTATTTTTGGGAGCAATGAAGAAGCTATGAGTCAAAGCTTTGCCTCGGTCATGGAGAAAGAATTTGAAATGTCCTTGCTAGGAGAACTGACATATTTCCTTGGTTTGCAAATCCAACAAAAAGAAGGAGGAATCTTTTTATCTCAAACCAAGTATCTCAAACAGATTTTGAAGAAATATGGTATGGAAGATGCAAGACCAGTATGTACACCCATGGTCACAGGATGTAGCCTCAGTGCAAATGATGAATCTGCAGCAGTACATCAACCAACGTACAGATCTATGATTGGAAGTTTACTTTATTTGACAGGTACCCGACCAGACATCATGCATGCAGTTGGAATAGTTGGAAGATTTTAGGCAAATCCGAAGGAGACTCATCTTCAGGCAGTGAAGAGAATTTTCAAATATCTTCAAGGGACTCAAAATTATGGCTTATGGTATCCTAGAGATACAGATCTTACACTTTATGCTTATACAGATGCAGATTGGGCCGGAAGCGTGGATGACAGGAAAAGCACAAGTGGTGGTGCGTTCTTTATGGGTTCCAGACTGGTATCTTGGTTCAGCAAGAAACAGAGTTCGATTGCCTTGTCTACAGCTGAAGCGGAATATGTTGCTGCTGCATCTTGTTGCACCCAACTCCTTTGGATGATGCAGACTTTGCAGGATTTTCAAATCACTTGTACACCACCAATCCCCATCTTATGTGATAACACAAGTGCAATCAACATCTCAAAGAATCCCGTTATGCATTCAAAAACCAAGCACATACCAATCAAGTATCATTTTCTCCGGGAACAAGTGCTTGAACAGAAGGTCAAGCTGGAGTATGTTCCTTCTAAGGAACAAGTTGCTGATATTCTCGCCAAACCATTGCCCAGGGACACTTTTGAATACCTCAGGCAAAAGCTGGGGGTTGTTGATGCATCATCTTATTGTTGAACCTTTTCTGATTGATGGTACAGGTTCGGGGTGGAGCATATAGTGCATTGTTGGCATTATGGAGGATGGTCAGAAGGAGATCTTGGAAATAGCTGCAATATGTCTCTATCTCTTTCATGGTGGATTATGGTTCTTTGTTGCAGATCTGATTCATTTTCAGGGGGAGCATGATCTTAGGGGGAGCATATCCCTTTGCCCTTGATGTCAAAGGGGGAGAAAAGTTTGTGAGGTTGCCATCAAGTCCAAAGGGGGAGATTGTTGGCATTATGTTTCTGGTATGGCTATATGTTACAGATGTTGTACTTGATGTTGTACTTGATGGCAACTCCCGTGGCAAGGCTCTCAATTTGTTGAAAATTAAGAAGTACGCAGGAAATCAGTTCAGAAGGTGCGTACCTGCAGGTACACCATGCAGGGACCGCGTCCAGATACGCAGGCCAGCCGTTCAGGAGGTGCGTACCCCCAGTGCACACATTTCAAGGCAAAAAAATTCACATGTGGGGTTTTCTTATGTGTTACTCTTGGTATTTAGCCGACGGTATTGGGTTATTATGGTGTCGGCTCGTGGTATTGTTCCATGATTTTAGGAGAAGCTTGCCTATATAAAGCAAAGGAGATCACTTGGCTAAGCATCTTTTGCAATTGAATATCTTTAGATCTGAAATATTGGGTTATGGTCTTAAAAGCTTGATCTATATGAAAGAGAAGATTTATTAAAAGAATTGTATAATACTGATTCACCCCCCCTCTCAGTATTATTTCCAACAATAAAGGGCATGGAAGCTCAGGTGAATGGCATGGATGCTAAAATTGATGGCATGGATGATAAGATGGAAGAATTGAAGATAAATATGAATAAGTTGCTACAAGAAGTGGTCACTAAGGGTGAAAGAGTACTAAATGAAACTCATGATGAGAACAAAAGAAATGTTAATCATGATTCCATAGACTCTAATGTTGGATCTAAGACTCACCATGTTCCAAAAATCGATATGAGGAAGTTTGATGGCAAGGATCCCGCCACATGGATATTACAGATGGAGCAATTCTTCGATCTCAATAATGTGCAAAACACACAAAAGGTACGTATGGCAACTTTATATTTGGAACCAAATCAGTTTGTATGGTATCAATGGCTTTGTTCTCGTAAACAATTTATCACTTGGGCAATTTTTACGGAAGAATTGATAGCACATTATGAGGATACAAAAAGCAACACTTTTTTTAGCCAATTGATAAGTCTCAAACAAAAGGGTTCAATAATGGAGCACATTGAGGAATTCCAAAAATTGAACATAAGGGTAAAAGATATTCCAGAGGAGCATAGGATTGATGTGTTCATAGGGTCTTTAAAGGATAATATCCAACATGATGTGCGCCTTTGGGAACCTGATTCATTAGAGAAGGCATTCAGGTTAGCAAGAAAAATGGGAAGCAAAATTATGGCAACTAGGAAGCATACCATTCACAACTATAAAGACAGAAGTGTTGTTGCCCATAGTCTTCCACAACCTACAAGGTTGACACCACAACAATTGGAAGAAAAAAGAGCAAAATGGCTTTGTTACAATTGTGATAGCAAATACACAAAGGGTCATAAGTGTGGTGAGAAGAAATTATTCTACATAGATTGTGAAGAGGAAGAAGAAAAGGAGCAAGAAAGGTCAAAAGAAGAGGATATATTCCAGGAACAAAGCCTAGATGAAGAACAAATAAATCCGACCATATCTTGTAATGCATTGGCGGGAATTACTACTCCTCAAACCATCAAGATAGAAGGACAAATCAAGAAGAAAAAGGTAATAGTGTTGATTGATTCAGGAAGCACCCACAATTTTATTCATTGTAGGGTAGCAAAAGAATTGAATTGCTTCCTATATCCAGCACCAGAGTGTCAAGTGATGATTGCAAATGGAGGAACAATAAATTGTTCTGGAAAGTGCCATAATATCAAGCTATCCATGGGAGAATATGTATTGACTAGCCCAATGTTTTCCATTCCAATGGGAGCTGCTGATGTTGTACTAGGAGTCCAATGGCTACAATCCTTGGGTACAATAGCTTTTAATTTTCAAGAACTTTTCATGAAATTTTCTGTGGAAGGAAAGGAAGTTGAATTAAGGGGTATTGCAGGGAAACCAGGAAAGATAATCAGCTCTAATGGCATGACAAAGCTTCTAAAAAAGGAGCAAAGAGGTGTAATTGCACAATTATGTTCGCTAGATGTTTCCACATTGGAATCACCTATTTCTCCAGATCTCCAAAAAGTCTTGGACAATCATTCCAAGGTATTTGAGACTCCCAAAGGTCTCCCACCTATGCGTGATCATGATCATGCTATTCATCTGATTCCAGGAAGTGTTCCTCCAAACATCAGGCCATACAGATATCCATATGTCCAAAAAAGTGAAATTGAACGCGTGGTTGCAGAAATGCTAGAGGCTGGTATAATTCAACCGAGTCAAAGTTCTTTCTCAGCTCCAGTAGTATTGGTGCACAAGAAGGATGGATCATGGCGCATGTGTCCAGATTATAGGGAGCTCAACAAGCTCACTATTAAAGATAAGTTCCCCATTCCTGTCATTGATGAATTACTGGATGAATTGCATGGATCAATTTACTTCACCAAGTTGGATCTTCGTTCGGGATATCATCAAATTAGAATGAAGATTGAAGACATTCCGAAAACGGCATTTAGAACTCATGAGGGTCATTATGAATTTTTGGTCATGCCTTTTGGCCTTACCAATGCACCTTCAACATGTCAAGGTTTGATGAATTCAATTTTCAAACCATTCCTTAGAAAATTTGTGTTGGTATTTTTTGATGATATACTAATCTACAGCAAGCCTTGGAAGGATCATGTTGAACATGTTGACAAGGTGCTACAACTATTGGAGGAGAAACAATTATATGCAAAAAGATCCAAATGTTTCTTTGGAGTCCAGGAGGTGGAATATTTGGGTCGTATTGTATCTCATGAAGGATTTAAGGTAGACCCTAGCAAAATTAAAGCCATTAAGGAATGGAAAATCCCCACATCCATAAAGCATCTGCGAGGATTTCTTGGGTTGACAGGGTATTATCGCAAGTTCGTTAAGAATTATGGGAGAATAGCAGCACCTCTAACAACATTATTGAAGAAAGATTCATTTTCATGGACTCCGGAAGCAACAAAGGCCTTTAAACATCTTAAAGAGGCAATGTCCCAAGTACCGGTCTTAGCTACACCGGACTTCACAAAACCTTTATTGTGGAATGTGATGCTTCAGGAAATGGAATTGGTGTTGTTCTAATGCAAGATGAAAGACCCATTGCTTTTGAAAGTCGTCCAATCAAGGGAAAGTTTTTAAGCAAAGCTATATATGAGAAGGAAATGTTGGCAATACTCCATGCACTTAAGAAATGGCGACCCTACCTAATGGGAAGACACTTCAAGGTAAAAACGGATCATGATAGCCTTAAATACTTTTTAGAACAAAGATTATCCTCTGAAGAGCAACAAAAGTGGGTCACAAAGATGTTGGGTTATGACTTTGAAATCATCTACAAAAAAGGGAAGCAAAATGTGGTGGCAGATGCACTCTCAAGAAAGGATGAGGATATGGAAGCATTGTTGTGTGCCATTTCTATTATCCAACCAGATTGGATAAACGAAGCAAAGGAGGAATGGAAGAATGACGAAGAAGTGTGGGCACTTATTCGAAAGCTACAACAAGATTCCAGTACTTCTGATACATTTAGCTGGAAAAATGATTCATTATGGTACAAAGATCGCTTATACCTCTGTAAGAATTCCCAGCTAAAACAAAATATTCTTATGGAATTGCACACTTCTCCCTTAGGAGGGCACTCAGGATTTTTAAAAACTTACCACAGGGTTAAGAAGGAATTTTTTTGGGATGGCCTTAAATCAGATATTCAAAAGCTTGTGGCGGATTGTTTGGTTTGCCAACAAAATAAAGTTGAAACAATTAAGACACCGGGTCTATTACAACCTTTATCCATTCCAAGCCAACGTTGGGAGGAGGTTTCAATGGATTTTATCACAGGTTTACCCAAGTCTGAGGGAAAGAGTGTCATCATGGTGGTAGTTGACAGACTTACCAAGTATGCACACTTTTGTGCATTATCACATCCATTTAAAGCCAGTACAGTTTCTGCTGCATTTATGGAAACAGTTCAAAAGCTACAAGGAAACCCAAAGATTATTGTAAGTGATAGAGATCCCATTTTCACTGGAAATTTTTGGACAGAATTATTTTCTTGTCTTGGTACTCAGTTAGCTCATAGCTCATCTTATCATCCTCAATCTGATGGGCAAACTGAGATAGTAAACAAATGTTTGGAAGGATATCTTCGTTGCTTTGTATCTGATAAACAGACACAATGGGTCAAATGGTTGCCTCTGGCTGAATGGTGGTATAACACTTCCTTCCATACAACAACAAAAATGACCCCATTTATGGCACTTTATGGGTACCAACCACCATCAATCACATCATATTTAAGAGAAAATTCTAAGGTTCAGGCAGTGGAACATCACATCGAACATCAACAACAAGTCCTCCAACTCTTAAAGGATAACCTCGTGTTGGCACAAAATAGAATGAAACAACAGGCAGATCAACATCGCAGTGAAAGAAGTTTTGATGTAGGTGATTGGGTATTCCTATGGCTACAACCATATAAGAAAATGTCCCTAAAGCAAGCTAAGAAGGATAATAAATTATCACCAAAGTATTATGGTCCGTACAAGGTGTTGGAAAAGATTGGTACTATGGCATACAAATTGGAGCTTCCTGCAGCTTCTCGATTGCACCCAGTTTTCCATGTTTCATGTTTAAAGAAGGTCATAGGCGACAAGCTCCTAGTTCAAACAATATTGCCAGAACTTGACGAGGAAGGAAAAATTATATTGGAACCGGAAGCAGTCACAGAAACAAGAACTTGACAGCTACGAAATCGATCAATTTCAGAGTATCTTATCAAGTGGAAGAACTTGTCCGCTGAAGATTCCACATGGGAGGATGAGAATTTTATGCAGAAGTACCCAGAACTGCTCAAGCGTTGAGGACAACACTTTTTTGAAGGAGAGGGGCATGTTGGGTCCCTATAATACTAGTAATTACCCCATTACTATTGTAGTTATACCCCTTATTTATATTGTTGTGCCCCTATTACCACCATATTGTTATTTCTGTGCCCCATAGAATCCCTCTATTGTTATTTTTGTGGCTTTATATTATTATTGTTAGGTCGGTTGGATTATATTGTGACTCCTTAGACTCCTATATATAGAAAGGAGGTTTTGTCATTTGTATCATCCAAGAATTGTTCATTTATGTAATGTAAAGGAGGTTGCCCCCTCGAAGAGGCTGAATTCTAAGGCGTTGATCTCTCTTTTCTATCTTTTCTTGAGCTGGTTTCATAACACGGGTTCTCCAGTCTCCAATCTTGACAGATGATCGGGCCCGATATTCAATCTTCTCGACTTGACTACAACTTCAAAATTGTACTCCTAGAAAGACAACCACCATCGACAGATTTTTCCTCCTAAAACAAGCTTATTCACCAAATATTTCAGCGCAGAGTGATCAATGAACATCTTAAAATGTGCTTGCAACAAGTAGTGCTTGAACTTATGTAACACATAAACCATAACTAACCCTTATGTTTCTGTTGTAGTAGGGTTATTTTATGTCTTGGACAATTTTCTGCTTGCAAAAGCTATGGAGTGATCAACTTCGCCTATGCTTGGATGTGCCAACACTCTACCCGGTGCTATGTAAGATGCATCGACATGTACATGAAATTCCTTATTCCAATCTGGAAATACTAGTATTGGCGTAGTTACCATATTCTCCTTTAGTATATATAGACTCTTCTGACATTCTTCGTCCCATTTAAATGTTACATCTTTCTTCAATAATTTCTCCATTGGCGTAGTTATCTAAGCATTCCCCTTTATAAACTTTCTGTAATAACCAGTGTGTCCAAGTGTCGTGCGTAGTTGTCTTACTGTTTTCGGTGCTGGAAAGTTCACAATGACTTATATCTTCACATGATCCACCAGGAAACCTTGTTTGCACACAATATGCCCCAAGAGTATGCCACAAGGCACACGAAATATACTCTTCTTCAAGTTAAGTGAAATATGATGCTGCCTACATGTATCCAGCATAAGCCTTAAGAACACAATACGATTCTTTAATAGCCCAAAGAATGTCCAATCATCAAAGCAAACTTCCAAGAATATATGTATGTACTCCTTAAATGTTGTGACTACGACTCTAGAATAGATGGCAAGTGCATTATTTAATCCAAAAGGCATCACCGTGTAATGAAATGATCCCCACTCTATTGCAAAAGTTGTCTTATGTCTATCTTCTGGTGCAATTCTGATTTGATGGTAACCCGAAAAGCCATCTGTGAAAGAATAGGCTTCGTGACCTCCTACATTGTCCAATACTTCGTATGTAAATGGTGTAGGGAAGTGGTCATGTACACACGCATCATTTAGTTTCCTCAAGTCAACACAAATTCTGATATCTACTTTAGTCTTCTTTTCCTAAATTATCATGGGAATTTCCGATCTAGACTCTTCGACAGGTTTGATGATCCTTGCTGCTAGCATTCTCTAGTTCTTCCTTCAATTTTTCCTTGTATTTCAGATTCAACCTATAGGGTCTTTGCTTCACAGGCTTCACATAAGGTTTCAGAGGGATCCTCATAACTCCTAGGTCCCCTAATATGCCCTTAATTTCTGAAAAATTCATAGGGAATAACTCCTGGTATTCATGTAGCAACTCTATGATTTTACTAACTGTATCTGCATCCTAATAGTCTCTAATATTCATGAAATTTGGGTCTTCCTCTGTCCCAATATTCTTGTGTTTTTACTAGCTGCATATTATCGATATTTTGGGTTCTGGTCCAACAACTTCGTGATGTCATTCTGATTCTGTTATATCAAAATTGCACAGATCTTCATCTTCTTCGGCAGTAATATTATAACATTCCAATGCATTTTGTAACTGCACAACCCAATCATGTTGCCATGTTAATGGAGCTTCATTCTCAAAAATATTTACTTTGATTTCTTGAAGAGACGAGTCTATACATGGGAAATCATTGTCAAAACTAAATGTTAGCACAAAACCTTCAACCAAATCTATCAAGTTTGCAGTTCCATGTCGTTGTTTTGTTTAAATATACCAATTCATAGGAATAGTTTCTAGTGTGTGGATAAATCCATGTACCCACTCTTGTTTTGGAATTTCTTTCAAAACTGAAGTGCAGTGATGAATATGCTCCTAGGGATCAACCTTACCATCATACTTTACTTCAATTTCTTTTTCGATTGAGCGAAACCTGATCCACATTAATATTTGACACTACTGCTAATATGCTATATTTATTTTATGAGTACCCCACCATCTAGCAGGTGTAGAACCTAGGGCTACATCCAAATCTTGCAACCTCTTAGATTTTGGTATTTCCCTTTCATATTATTCAAGGAATATGCCTAATTCTCTGATCCCATCATAATAAGGTAGATTACATACCTCAGAAGTTATGTAGTGAAGTGATTTTGTGGTAGAGACTTCATATAACCCTTTTGCCAATTTTCTAGTTCTTCCTCGGAATCTAAAGTACAAGAACTATCCTAAGCCCATCGCAATTCGCCATCTGCAGTAGGATTAATCCAATCCTCCTCCTTAGCTATTATCTGATAATTTTTTTCGACATCGTTGTCACAGTACTCATCCCAGACATGCTATGTATAGTACACTCCTTTTTAGGGGTCTAGAGGGATGATGACCCTCATATCGTCTCTTTCGAACACCATTTGTCTCTTCTTCAAATTGATTATCACCAAATTATTGAAAACCCAATCCAATCCAAGAAATTCTAGATAAGGGTTTCTATCATCTACAATTTTGATCACTTCAAAGTATGCAACAGTTTAGACTCCTTCGATGTCTACTATGATGCCACATAACCTTCCCATAGGGATGATCTTATGTTGGATATCCATCCTCAACTGTATTGGTGACCATTACAACTTTGAGCTTCCCATTGAATCTAAAGTTTGCTTAGGTAAAACGTTGGCATCAGATCCTAAATCTAGGATTACCTAATCCATATCATATTCCCTGATCTGCACAATTAATCTACTTTCCTTCCCCGTTCTTTTCTTGTGTTGATGTAAATTGTTTACTACGCAAAGATCAATTCATGGTAGCTCTTTATTAGTGTAGGAGTCTATCAACTCTTGGAGTCATTTGAAAACCTTCTAGTTCTTTAAGAGCTTCATGCAAGTATGTAAAAACAAGTTCAAAATACTTGGATCTAATTCTTGTGTTGGAGTAGACACTTTGTCGCAGTCCTTCTTTGGCATTAAATTCAGTTGTGCACTAGATGTTGAAGCACCAACATCCATAAAGCTTCATTTCGATCCCATGAAAGTTTCTTTTTCCTTTTGGATACTGAACCCAGGGACCTTTTATGCGATCTTTCTTACCCATGTCTCTTCTACCTTTTTCTTGCCATTATCATCTCCCATTGCGGTTCCACTCATTATTATGATGTTGATGGGCAGTTCATCTTCCCTTGGCTCAACGATCATCATTTGAACATTTTTTGCGGGCTATTGGTTCCTTTTCTCATGCATATTTGTGATAAGAACATGACATTCTTCTATTACGTGATCAAAAGTTTTGTAGTAGCTGCAGGTTGTAATAGGGTTCTTACAATCTCTTGCAAAGTGTCCTTCCTGTCCATAGTTATAATAGATAATCTGGCCGCTTCCTCGACTAGCTCCTTGTCCTCATCCTTGAAATCCACCTTGGCCAACATGCTAGCCGGGCTCATCACATGTATGTCCTTCATCTTGTAGTCTATAAGCATCAACAATGCACTCCATCATCATGTCATAACTTCAAAAATTTCTCTCATCATGGCACACTAACTTACAAAATTTGAAAAACAATTGCTTCGGGGTCCACACATACTTTTGTAATAAATAACAATCTTCAGAGAAATGTTGGCCTCTCATTCTACAAATCTCACACCATGAACTTGATCTTGGGTTTACTGGATTAGGTGCTTCACTTGCCAAGTAATATCTAAACACAGGGTATTGATCCTTATAATGGCCCTCTATTTTGCATTTTGTACACCACACTTTAGATCTGGTTTTTTTAACTTTCTTGAGATATTGCAATTCCAAGGTCAAATTTTTTAGCTGACTCTGAATTTGTTGTACTCTTGCATGAGTATCTTTGATCGGAGAGGCTTCTAGCTTCATTGCAATCTCCAATGCCTTAGTTTGAGTCTCTATCTTCTACTGCTTCAAGGGTAACTTGATATGTGGTAGTAGTGCAAATATAAACCATTATTTATGCTTTTATGGGGGTATGTTAAGGCTTACTTGTCCCATTGACACCTTGAATCATTAATCCAATTCCCTCACGGACTCAGTAATGCATTATGATTCTGATTTCGACTTCTTGAATTTTGATACCAATGCTTTCTTAATATCATCTAATGAAGCAGCTTGATTAGTCACACAATACTTCATGTACCATGTCAACGCTCTTTCTCGCAGTGTCATGATGAGTTGCACCTTCTTTACATATTCATAAGTGATCTGTCTTGCTTTCCATACTGCATTAGCTACAAAGTACATTAGGATCCTCTGATCCAAGGCCTCTAAAAATAGGCAGCTTAATTTCATCGCCCATTTTTCTTCTTGGGGTCTTAGGGGGTGGGGGAGGGGGCGTAGGGGAATTATGGGGAGGGGGATTGGGGGTAAGGGGAGTAGATGGATGGGGAATCCAAAAGATGCCCTTATTTTTCTCAACTCCTAACTTTGACACACCTTCAATATGGGAGGGGGAACACCGCGGGGTTACTTCCTTCTTCTTCACTCCCAGACCCACCTAATAGGGGACTATAGTCAGTCTCAATAAATTTATTTTTTTCATGCTCTACTCTATATCGCTTCCCACTTCATGTAGACCTTGGTCCTGGTTCAAACTTATTTTGTCTTCATCCAAACATTAATCTAATTGCATTCATAGTATGCCCTTTTCACACAAAAGCATGTTAATCCACAACTTCAAAGAGTTTAGGTACTTACCTTGCAAGCCCTTAAAAAATATTTTCTCAGCTTCACTATAAGATACAATCATTTCTATTGCTAATTTAGTAATAAATCCTCCCAGGATACTATCAATCCAAAAATCAGCTACTCTTGAGATATTGTTGTTAGTATTCTTCAATCGATGTATCAATACAGGGCTCCACACAATAGGCTCATCATTTTTGAAACAAATATTCTGCTCAGCCAACTTTGATACCCATTCATATAGTTCATTAGCAAAAGTTGTGAAGAAAATCTTGTGTTGTTTTGTAAAGAGATACTTCTACAACCAGGCTTTAGTCGATAATTGCAGATTTTTGTTTTCTTGAATTGCAAATTCTCACTCTTTTTGTTCAACCCACTCTTGGATTTCCTTCTTCGATGGACGCCAAAACATATCCCTCAAATAGATCCCAGTCCTGAGAGCATATCCATTTGTTGGCTCAAGGGGCTTGGACCTAGGTTCAAAGTGTATTGCAAACCAACAAAAACCCTTAACCACTAGCCCTTTCAGCAACAACCTGCAAGTAGATCGCAGTCTCACCCGAAGCAGTTATTAGAGGTTGTAGAACTAGGCTTTTGCAGCCAAAGGGATATCACGTTGTGGCACCTATGTGTTTTATTATATTTTATATTGATCTACAACTTCACATACATAAAAGACTTCATGCTAATTCTTTGCTTCATAGATTTGTGCTTATTA
This sequence comes from Pinus tabuliformis, assembly GCA_031772625.1. Taxonomy (NCBI): domain Eukaryota; kingdom Viridiplantae; phylum Streptophyta; class Pinopsida; order Pinales; family Pinaceae; genus Pinus; species Pinus tabuliformis. Next base: position 1,175,860,545 of record CM062816.1, read on the forward strand.
CATAAACATATCAGAGAATAATGTAACATGTATTCTTTTGCATAAATAAGTAAAAAACATGCATATCAGTACATATGAATACAAACTATGAATATATATACACAAGACTTCACCAAAAATTCTTCTTCTTTATTAAGATAGTTCTTTTAGTACATATAATTTCTTCAACCTGCACACCTAGCTGTAGGTGGTATGTGCACTCATCTGCAGACTCTTCCAAGGCCTCTGTGCACTCAGCTGCAGAGCCTATCCTTAAGGCTCAAAATACATACTAAAGATAGAAAGTATGATCAATTCATCTACATATGTTCCTCTACAAAGCATTACATATCCTTATATATATTTCATTACTACAAAACCATGGTCCACATAATATGATTTTGACAAAACCATGAGCTAAAACCCCGATACCTGTTACAAAATTAAGGGCTTTGACCCACCCCAAAGCCCCTAGACATTACACGGTGAATAGAACTTTGGGGATCCATGTGATTCAATCCTCAAAATGTGGAGTCTTTGACCAAAACTAAACCAAGTTGGGCCGTGGCCAACACGTAATCATCAAATAATCGATGCCAAAAATGACAGAAAGAAGCTTCAATCATTTAACACTCTCGTTGGACAAAAATATTATATGTCGAATATTTGATGCATCACTGTTGACCTACATGCTCCAAACCGACAAAAATATGCGTCTAATATTCAAAAATCTCATTGAAATAATTCAACTTGACGTTGGTTATCTGATGTTGATGCATCGAACAAGACACTCAAGACTAATGGAAGGTAGCGTTGGAGCAATAACACTCCCATCACACAATTTACATAGACTGTCAATTATATGATGCCTAAACGTTAGTTTTTCCCATCAGACCAAACTAACTAATTCTCTAATATTAGAAAACAAATTGTTTTAATTTTCTAAAGTCATTGGTAACATAACGCAACCTGGGACCTATCGAATATTTGATGTTTCATGTGTCATATCTCTTACGAGTTATATCATCGCAAAAATGACTTCAAAACATTGGTTTTTTATGACAATTTCAACCATTTTTTGTGTCGCATAATCGACATCTGTATCATCAAATATCTGATGTTAACTAAATTGTCTACTATTAAACAAAATGCTAGCGAAAATTTGATGAGCATCAATGTGTTGGATAGGTGATGCCAATAAGTTGCATATCTGACTAATAGCCATCGTATTTTGGCCCCATTTGTACTAGTGACATTGGCCATGAAAAACACCCTTTATTCTTCCTACTAAGCACATTATATCCAAAAAGATGTTAATTAATGTGATAAGATAATATTTTATAGGCTATAGGATGGAAAAATGGCCTTATAATATACCTATTATGGGATCCATTAGGAACCAATAAGAATTTCCTAGTCAAGATAGTGTTGGCAAGCCAAAGAGGAATATCATGCATGATCTTGAAGAAGAGAGGAGCAAAAAATTTAAAGTAAATGCAAAACCAAAGAAACACTTGAAGCAAAGAGGAAAATAAAGGAATTAGAAGAAGCAAGGAGGAAGAGATAGAAAGAGGAGCAGAGATAGGAAAAAAAACAGAAATAGGAAGAGGAATGCAAGCTGGAGGAAGAAAGGAAATAGAAAGAATAATAAAAAAGCAAGAAAAAAGAAGACACGAAAATAAGAAAGGAAGAGATGAAAAAGAGAAAAGAAGAAGAAGCTAAGAAGAAACAACAGGAAGAAGCTTTGCAGAAGCAAAGGGAAGAAGAAGAATGAAATAAATTATTAGAAGAAGAAGAAAGTAGGAGGAGACAAGAAAATGATTTGCAAGCCTAGCAGGTGAATTATGAACAAGAGAAGGATGATCAAGAAGTATATATTATGCTGATTGTAGGATAAACAAGAGATCTTCCCCCACCTCCTCTTATTGGTGGCCATCTCTCTATCAATGAAATGGGAATAGTTCCTCCACCAGATGACAGGGTCATGGAAATTTCAAACTTTGCCTTCGATTAGCTAAAGAGAATAATAGTACAGGAAAGAAGAAGGAATTTTTTGAATTATCCTCATCACCCTATGTCCATCAACACAGAAAGGGTGATTGTGTCAAATACTATGAGGAATCCAAGAGTAGTTGTAGCAGCGAATGAAACCTTTATGGAATCAACTGAGGTTAATATTGATTGCTTGATACAAGAAAATGAAAAATTAGCAAAGGAATTGGCTATTTCAAGCCAATAGATTGGTCATCTCATGGCTTTGAACCATAGATTGTCTTCCAATAATGAATGTAGGAAGGAATTGAAGGCAACAATACGTGAAGAAATCAATTCATTGGAAGACATTATGAAGTAGTCATATGATGATATGTTCACTCTCCATGAAGCAGTGGTGCTCTTGCATGAATTACAAAAGGGGTCACAAAATATGGTGAAGTTTTTGAAAACAATTTAAATAACCATAGATGTGATCTAGGATTAGGGCATCAAATATCTGAATACACCTAGAGTGTTGGTCAGGAAAATTAGACAGGATGCCAAAATGGATATGGTAGAAATCAAGATGTTTATAAAAAGTTATGAGAATCTCCATACTTTTTTTACCAACACCATAAGAACATATTCATTAATCTATCATGGATTGAATGCTTTGGTAAGGATGCATAGGATACCTTCTATTGGAACATTTATAGAAGTAAAGGGAAGGAGAATTATCAAGCAAGAGATAAAATATGTATTCAACAACATCAAACATGTGACCACTCTCGATGAGCTCAAGGTGACCAAAGAATCTATTTTGAAGTATGGGACTTAGCCATATAATATACACATGAAGTTAATCATTTTGTTGATAAACATTTAGATAGATTCTGAGACTGCAGATCTAAATGCACTGAAGGGTAAAATCATATATAATACTAATACACCACTGAAGGTTGAGCACATAGAAACAAAGTACAAATACTGGCACGACTACCTTACAACAAAATTACATGTCACCATTGCCGAGTTACAATTTCATAAGTTTAGCATGATGTATTATTTTTCCTTATGGCTATAGCCACATTTTTGTCATATTGTAATTTTGTATTTTGAAAATAATGATAAAATGTAAAATGTGTAAGTGGAATTCCTAGAGTCACATAGGGAATATGAATGGTCATTAGGTAGCTCAAAGGTTAAAGAGGATATCAAAAAGGAAAATGGAATCTCAAGAGTCATGAGGGATCTCAAGAGTCACATGAGGACGTAAAAGGTGACCTCACTTGTTATAAATAAACCTTCATAGCTCAAGAAAAATACTTGGAATTTTGGATACCTAGACTTGGCTTCTCTAGTTTAACATAGAAGATAAAATCATTCTTTGGAGAAGCAAGTGGTAGATATATGTTCCACTATTTGGGCTAGTGTTTCATCATTGTAATTGTGTTCTTGGAACTTTCACTTAATCATCAGAAGCTCTTAGAGCCACTGCACTTTCATGCATGTATCATGAATGTTGTAAGACTATTCTTTTAATGTTTGTGGTATATGTTTATGCTCATACATACTAAAGGAAATGAACTAATTTATTATCTTTGGTATATATCTTGTTGAATATGTATTTCTATTCACTTTCATGATCGTTGTTATCTTGTGATATATTTTGCAATTAATTAATGATTCTTTTCTTTCTCTCATGTCTCTCTTTTAGGATAGTATAATTAATTTTCTAGTAGAGGCTCACTATTTATTTCGTTTCCATGGAATTCCCTTTTATACATTCCAATTGGTGTCCCACAAAACCTACTCACCTGTTGATGTCAAAGTTATGTGCATGATCTCTTCTGTTATTTATTACATCCAAGGCATATCCTTAAGATCACTCTAATGACATCCATGCCCATATTCCGGATGGGGAACCTATCCCAAATGGTGTGAGGTCTAATTGGGACTTCATACCAGAAAGACCCCCTTATCTTTTGGCGACTTCCATCACTGTCAATAGGTTTTGGTGCTAGAAGGAGGGTCAGGCGACAAGATGAGATCGTGAAGTTTGGTTTCAATTTTCATATTAAATGACTTCCTCCCAAATTAGGATCCCAAGATTTTTTTCTAAGAGTGAAAATATTAAAATTCCCACGAGAATAATTCATAACTTGTTGAATTTGGATTTTAAGGGCAAGGGTGAAACAACAATTCTTAAGCATACTCTTTTGTTTCTCAAATTTTGTGATTCTTATGAAGTTAATTGTGAAGTTTTTTCCTATAGGTTTCTCATTCTCACTCTTGAGGTCCGTGTTAAATAATGATGTCATACATTACCATATTCTTCCATTGACACATTCAAGTAGCTTGTCACAGAGATTCACCAAGATTTTGACAGGTATAACCATCAAAATGTGTATAAGAAGATTATTCACCTTAGAATGCAATATAATGAATCTTTAGAATATTTTCTTGACTACTTTCTTCACTTCTTTTATGAAGTTTCTAAGGAAGATGTGGATTGAGATTTTATGAATGAAAAGTTTTAGTATTTACTTCAGATATCTTTAGAACCATCTAATTTGAATCATCTTTACGTCTCCCAACCTTTCTTGGTCTTGGGACACTTAAAGTTTCAAGGATGAAACTATTCTTCCTTTTATTCCCTCGCCCCCCTTTTCCTTTACACTCATGTGCTAGTGTGGAAGTTGGAAAACTTGAAGGTTAGATTGTTGATTCACTTATCCCACCTCCATCTGCCCCTCATATTCATAAACTTGATGTGGATAAATTAAATCTTGAATCTAATTTAATTGATGATATTGCTTTCTCAATATATGTCTCTTGTCCTTTATCATATAATTCTTATGATCCTCTTTGTCTTGATTTTCCTGATTAATTTGTTCCATTAAAAATTGTTTTGAATTCTCTTAATTCTCAATCTGATGGTTCAGGTGTTGATCAAGTACAAGAGGGTTTCATCACTCAAATAGATGAGCAAGAGGGAAATATATTTTTCATGATAAATATGTGTGGGGTTCAAATTTTGAGAAAGAATCAATTGAAACTGATGATCATCCATTCGATTTTTCCTCTCTCTCTTCATCTTCAACACATTATTGATCATTTCTTGATATGTTTAATGAAGCTCTTATACTAGATTGTTTAAATCACGGTCAGGTATGGAATAGTGTTGTTTTTCAGTCTAGAGAGGAGAAGGATGAATATGATGTTCATGATTTATTTCATTCCTCACCTTTAATATGTGGAGAAGAAGAGTTTGAACTTTTAATGTTCAAGTGATCCCTTCATTTGATTCATCTAGATTCTATATTCATGAAGAGTCTCATGTGTTAAATGTTAAATATGATTCAACTAGGGGCATTGAAATTGTGTTTATTGAAACATTTACTGACAATTTTACTTATCCGTTAGTCAATCTTTGTAATCCACCTATATTCAATGATTCACCATTTGAGAGTTTGTAAACTTCCCAAGAGGTCGAGGCACTTCACCCTTCATTGATGGTTATTTCTAATTCTTGCGATATTGACAAGGTTTTCAAACATGGTCAAATCAAGGTTTATCACAATATACTCTTCATAATCTGATTGTGTGAATTGGGAATTTATATTTTTTCAAATATCAATATTCTTCAATGGGTTGTTTTCAATATCATGATTTGATTCATGAATGGTTAGAAGAATCTTACTTGGAAAGATTTGTTTCTAATAATAAGTTTCGATCTTTCATGATGTTTTCAAAGATAGAATACCTGAGTGAATGTACTCTCATAGGAAATTACCAAGGTTTGTATGGTCATCAAGGTGAATTCGTAGACTGGTTAGCAAAATTATTTTTGTCATATTTTTCTGCCAATATGTTGGACCTTCAACTTGATGTGCAGATCCTTAAAGTTAACCTTTTCACTATTAAACTTGGTTTCACCATGGTTCTTATTGTTCTTATCCTCTCCCTTATAGGCCAGGAGCCAATTTTGTGGATACACTGGAAATGTGATTTTATGTGATCTCGACCTTCCATATATCAGTGTAGGTGTAGGTTAGCTTAATTTTCTTTCTTGCATTGTTTTATTTTTTTCTCTTTCTTTGATTTTCATTTGACTTTGGTCTTTCTCACTTTCTTTTGAGTTTTTACATAAATAAGATTTTGTGTGAAAGGTATATCGTTTGGCTCTAAAGTAACGTGGCAAAGTTCAAGAGGACATTGCAACTAATAACAAATCTTGAGTAACTTTGGGCCCCCTTCTTTATCTGAGCCTATATCTTTAAGAGTCCATGATGCTTGAACAAAAAATGTGTTTCTTTCCTAATAAAATATGTAGTAGATCTATGATGATTGTATCTATAATAGGATCTTCATTCCTCAAACTAGCAATTTTTATTATTAATCAGTTCAATCTGTCAACTTGGTCGAGTAGAGAAGGAAAAGGAGGAAACTCAAGCGAGCAAGCTAATTTTTAGAGGTATATACAAAGAGTCTCTGTAAAACAAGGAACAACCTATCTTGCTTGTTAAATAAGTTGGGATCCATCTTCTTCCTATGGCAATGTAAACATCTATAAAAATCCAATGAGAATAATGTAATAAACAAATAATGGGTGAAAGAAGAGAAAGGCTTCCTTCGTAGACATGTGAAGCAAGCATCTTCGCTAGGGTACTGAACATGCTCACTAACAGTGAAGCAATGCTTGTGATTCCTTGAACTGACCCCATTGGGGTGCTGAACATGCCTATTGGTAGTGGAGTAACACCTTAGAAAGTAGTAAAACTTTGAAACCTTAAACTTGTTTATTTACATACTCCTACTTCCCAATCAAAACAATTGTAGTTTGACTTGTTCTATGAATGTGTTAACCTGATAAGAGGATCATAAGAGACTACATTGGTAACAAGGATGAATAAGGAATCTACGGTGATCAATAGGATGAAACAATACTTCCCGAAAGCTAGACACTGTGCATAAAGTTGGACCTAGACAAAGAAGTTTGGGTTCTCCCAATGAATCACTAAGTGTTATAGCTGGTACAACCCCCTCATTTTTGTCTTGGAACTTTTTTTTGAGCTTCTAAATCATCCTTGGTCCTACTATTCCAAGTGTCAAGCCTTCTTCAAGTAAACTCAAGTGTCATAATTTCTTGTTCTCACATGCCTAGCTTGTAGCCCTCAATTGTGCACTCCATGATGAAAATTACTCCTTGTCACTCACAAATTCACTCTCTGATGGCATAGATTGTGCATTATTTGACAATCTTGGTTGTGAAATCCTTTATGGTAGTGAACTGTGCAACTCCTTGTGACAGGTAATCTTGCAATCTCTTGTGTCAATTAAGTATGTAATCTCTTGTGCTAGTGAATTCCGCAATTTCCAGAGACAGTCAACTATGTAATCACTGAGGATAAACAATACACATTATTTGTGAAAAACTAATCTACACCACTTGTTGACAATGTGTGCACACTTTCCAAAGTTAGCATTGTTACAAGTGGCAACTAACTAACTCTAGATCATAGATTTCCAACATGCATGTGCAAACCCTAACCCTAGATCTATGAGCATTCACCTATATAATAAGCTAGCTTGGAGCTCATTCTCATACTCATACTTGAATCTCTGCGCATTTCTTGAGCACAAGGATCTTTTGGTTTCATGTGCACCACTATTCTGGGTAACTTTTGTAACTATTTCTTTTATCCACTTTTACATTTTCTTTTGTCATTTTTGCTTTGTGTGAGTGTCATTTTTGCCTGATTTTTTCTTTACAAGTGTTGTTTTTTCTATATTTAGCTTTTTCATGTGTCATTTATCTCTTGCATGATTCTTTTCTAGTGTCGTTTCATATTCCAAGTCCTTTCACATTTCAATAATCATTGCAGATGAATATATTTATGCATGTTAATATTCTCACAATCCTCATTTCTTGTTGTTAATCAATACTTAGTTGAATTTTGAGAAAATTTGTATCCCTATCTCTATATCTATGCATTACTCCCTTCCAGACATCAAATCTCAAGCCTTTCTCTCCCCTGATCTGACATGTGCACCTATTAGAACTTGCCTCTCTTGAACTATGCATTGTGCAACTCTAGTCATCAGTGGTGCCATCCTTTCCCACTGTGATTGTGAACTACACAATCCCTAGCCTCAACTATGTGATTTGCACTTCCAATCAGCAACATTCACCCTCCTCTTCCCTGTTTATGTGAATTGTGAAGTAGAGAAGCCCCCTCTCTCAGCAATTGCACATTGCACAGTGATACTACCGAGGCCTTCAATCTTGCATCTTATTGAACAAGCATGCACAATATATCCTCTCTACCATTGAATAATGTGCACTTCCTATAACTAGTTAGGTCACCCTTTCATCAATTTTTCCCTCTTGTGCTTAAAGCTTACACATTCCTCCCTCTCAATGGCTAATTTTGTGTTTGATAGCTTGATAGAATATGTGATTATCTATGGAACTAAATTTGTGTTTCCAAGAGTTCATATCCACTTCTAGGTGCTATCACTCAAGAGCTTATCAATCTCACATCCTCCATTGACATGATGCCTCTTGTCACAAGATAACCATCAACTAAGGAGGCCACTGAAAGCAGTACTTAAGGTGTTGGGGAAAGTTCTAAGTCAACAGCTCCTATCTTAGTGGATACTAGGTGTTTTGTGGATAAGTCTACTACTATATCATGGCTGACCACAAAATATGCTTTCAGCAATAAAGAGTTCCCAAAGAATCTATAAGATAGAGAAATTTATATCAATGTTAATTGATCTAGGTTTCACAAAGGTTCTTGTAGATATTTGGTGCTATCTTGTGCAAAAGCAAGCAAATTGATATTATATAGTATAAACTCCAAAAAAAATATTCTAAGCAGTGTGAGTTAGAAATATCTTGTAACATATCAGCCACATTATCTCCTTTCATGCTAAAAACTGTCATGGCCTCAAGATTATATGAATTATAAGTGTTATGTAGTTTGGTCCCATTTGAATAAAAATGATTTGATCAGATCATGGTGGTAGGAACCAACAAAGTTTCACCAAAATCTAGATGGGATCTAAAGGATAAAATCATTAAACAAAGCCTACTAGTACCTCATGGAAATGCATTATAGACTATATGGAAGGGAAATTAGCACCAAGTTTTGTGAAGAACGATGGATATACATGATTTACCTGATGGGTACTGAAGGGAATATATTCAACTGGTCGAATATAACTTCCCAACATCTACAAATTAATTTGTTAAAGGAAAGGAAGGATGAATAACACAATAAAACTTGTCTCTTTATGTTTGCATACTGTTGATGGCGTTGGGCCCACCAACATGTTAGGGTATCTCCCCAATAAGAAGTTCTAATTAGACCTCAGACCATTTGGTGTAGGAGTCCCAGGAGTGGGTCATACGTGTTATCGGGAAAACTAGTGTCTATACAGAGCTGCTAGTCCCACTAAGGCTAGTAGCTACCTTAGAAACAAACACACTAAAAACTACCTTCGTTTTCCTTTATGAGAAATAGATAAGAGAAGAATACGGAGACCAACCTCTGTCTTGCGCTTGGTTTTTTGCTTGATTCCTCTATCTTCTGGTAGGTCTTTGTCACTCGCTTCCTTGTCTACCCAGCTTCAAGGAGTACCTGTAGAATCAAAGCAGCATAACACTATCCAAGAACATAGATCTATTATCATAAACAATATAGGATCAGATGTACATTGACCACACAAATGCATAAATCATCAATCATACAAAAATGTGGAGGAAAACTTGAATAGCTTTATTGATAATCAAGAAAGAGCAAAGAGGATTACAACCAATTTTTCTGACCCAACATCATCCTCTCAGCAAGAAAGCCCTTCTTCACCTCATGAAAAGCTTAGATCACCCAACACTATGATATTGCACCAAGAAACCAACAACACTTCCTTACAAGATACAAAATTCCAGCCTCTGGATCTCTGGGATGAGGGATCCATATATAGATGTATGCAAGGGAGGTGAGTCAGCTTTTGAGATTTGATTAGTGTCCTCTCTGATAGTTCTTGATTCCACTTGGAGATTGATGATCTCTTACTCATCCCTGGTCGAATTCATAGAGGCAAGTGTCACATGAGAAGTTTCTGGAATATTCCATGCTCCTCCACCTTGCGGATTGACCCTGCCATTTGTCCACTCTCACCCATCGTACCCCATAGAAGGGTTTTTTGACATGCATCGCACCTACTCTGTGTATTCAGGTGGGATGCAACACACTTTGCCTATGGAGCAGGTGAAATGGTCCAGTTTTGACCAGTTTGAGTAGTTTTTCATGGAGAACTTCTGGGAGATGTTGTAATCAGTTGAACTTGTTATTTCAGGGGTTGGAACAACACCTTTAGGGACTTAGGAGCCCTTGGTTTATGGAAATTTATGCTTGGGATTTCAGTGCCCAAAAATATCTATAACAGTTGACCCCTAAAGCATGAGGTCGTTAATCTTTTGATGTCGGGTGAAATGCTTTATCATGAGGATCCGAAGTTTTTTCGAGCTGGAAGGCGACCTGTAATAAGATACAATACAATACATTATCTTCATATTATTTTCATGATCTAGCTGAGGTGGGCATTCCCATGCTCAGCTTTGTAAATTCATTTTCATGTACATAGGACAGACAATCGTCTGAGTGTAGACTGATGATTCTGGTAGAGCCATCATCCCTTAGATTGGATGATTATATGTGAAGCAATGATGTACATTTGATGTCTTTATTTTCCTGAATATATATCGCAGCCCAGATGGATGAAACTAGATCCGGGGTCTTCAATCTCGTTCGATATTCACTCAAAGTACAAGTCGATCCATGTGAGAGATGTTCTGGAGTCGAACATGGAAAGACATCGCCTGATTACCAGCCAATGATGTAAGCTGTTAACAGGCGCGAGAGGAATCACCGATAATGATAATGACCCTCAAGGTACTGTAGTACAATTCACGTGGTGTGAATAAGGGACTTGGTGTCAAACACCACACAAAATCTTTCGGTCGAAGGCCATTGATGTAAACCTATCGCCGGAAGTGAGAAACTTGCCATTGAGGCATGCAAGCTTCAAAGTACTGAAAGGGTTGTTCCTAGATCGACTTCTTGGATAATGAGCTGATGTCAACAAGAAGCGATCCATCATAGGAGGGCCTTAGTGAATCCCACATCAATGACACGGAATGGAGCAAATGATTTTAATGGAGGTGAAAACAATCTGGTGATATACAGTTCAGGGTGGCAGTCATGAAAGAATGGAGTGAAAATGTATTATAGTGGGCGAGACACAAGTGAATTCTCTGAGCGACTTCTCTTGAACATATCGGCGACACTGACATGATGGATTGGAAGCATTAACCCCAAATGTGGATGGTGTGATGGAACCATGGTGATGTGACCAGTGAATGGAACAACCCAACCCGACTCAGATGCGAAGTGAAAGTGTCATGTTCAAGAGCGACTTGCTACCAACAAAGTTTCTTCAAGTTTTCTTCCCAATTTTTCGCCAGTCATTGCTAACCAGTACCTCTTTATTTTTGTCAAGCTTGAGGAGGATAACATATGATTGTCCTATAATTTTCCCTTCGGGCAAACCCATCGCTATGTTTTAACTAGCCTAGCGATAGTGAAACTCGTTCTTGTCTGTTATGGACAAGTTTGTCACTATTAGGTTTTAATGAGTTCAACGACAAAGATAACTCGGTCCTTTTCAATTTTAGAGAGTCTAAAAAGGGACGTAAAGGAAACTCCAAAAATCCTTTTTCATCATCTAATCCCTTAAGTCCGAAAAAGTATAAAACAATACAAAAGGGATGAATTTTCGGTAATTTTAACGAGCCGAACAAAACAAGCACTCGATCTCTTTGTGTAATAATCCCTCAGGTCCAAAAAGATTAAAATCTAAAGGAGGGATAGCACTTCTGGTCACTTTAACGAGCTGGAGAGGCCAATGGCTCGGAAATATTTTCATATTTTATGAGTCAGTTGAAAAGAGCTTAAAGGTGACTCGTTTTTTGAGGAAAGAGTGATAGATTCGGGTAGCAACTGATTCCAGGTAAGGTTTGGAATTTTCCAATCACGACAGTGTCACAAGGATGGCTAACAAAATCACTCTTCGCAGCTATTCCTCAAAAGGGGTAAACAATCAAGTGGAGGTGAATGATCGGCCAATACAGAGTGGAGGTGATGATGAGAACACGACCAAGGCTTCAAAGGCTAAAGTAATACATTCATGATGGTTATTTACCGGAAATTGGTTCATTTTTTATTTTAAAATGAGCTTAAACTCTGGAGGAACATTTTCTCATTGCTTATGTTTATTTTTTAACGAGCTTGAAGTCCGCGTTAAAACTGCTCGATCCAGTCATATAATAAGAATGTATCATCTAAAAATGGCAATTTTTCAAAGCTTTGCCCCACATCCTTTCTTTATGCAAGTTAGGAAACGATCAATCCTACGAGTTTAGTTAGAGGGCCTATAAATTTAAAAAAATAATTGGTCGCTCTTCGCTTGCATGCCAAAAGGTTTGCATGCCCCCAGGTATAGTGAAATAGAGTTTCAAGGTTACCCTTCAATTTTGCAGACAAAAAATTTGTTTTATCGGGAAAGGCCTACATTTTTCAGGTTACCAAAGATTGTTCTATTTATACCACAAACAAAACACTTCTTCGGCGATGTCTACCGAAAGAGACAAAGGTGAGTGGCGTAGACACCTCCACTCATATAACTTTGACGAGGGAATCTTATTCTAGCCTAATCCCATTTTCCTAAATGGATGGGTGTGTCAGACTAGTCATATATCCTTCGCAGAAACCTACCCTATACCTGAAGTTTTCCTGCCGAAGCAGAACAGGGTGCATGCCCCCTGGGTTTCAGTCATGCCCTTCGAATCACTCGTGCTCATCAGGAGGATGGACTGGGGATTGATGAGACATTCCTTGCATGAAAAGACCATTCATGGTTGGTATATGACTATTTGCTATGTGTGAACCGGGAAATGAAAGCTGGTCTATGAGCTTGACCACTCTTCCTTCGTGCGGAAAACACATTACTCTAAAGAGTGAGGAGACAATGGCTCCCATGCAATAAATATAGTCTCGTCCAAGGAGTAGATTATAATCCAGGGGCCCTTGGACTACCATTACGTTCATGTGAACAATTTTCCTTCTCAATGTTATCGGCACATCGGGAAGGATCCTTAACGGTCGACTAGTTCCTTTGTCAAAGCCTGTTAAATTTCTCATTTCAGGTAAAAGCGATGGCGAACCAAGCACTTTCCAAGCAGTTGGGGAAAGGATACTCATAGAAGCCCCTTCATCTATGATGGTACTGGCCATGACCATTCTATATATTTGAGTAATGATTCGAAATGGTACACTAGCCGATAAACGGGGTCTGCCTAGTAGATTCCAGTCGAAGGAAACAACTAGGTTTCTTGGAGGTGGGACCGAATAGACGGCTGGATACAACTCTGACGAACTTCCTTCCTGCGATAAAGGAACGGGTAGACTGCCCCATGTTCATCGGATTCTGTGCTTACGAAGAGAATTTGAACGGTGTCGTTCTTGTTCTCTTCGGTGACTGTATCATCTGAAGATGGAACTTCTGAAGGCAAGAATGGGTCAACTGCCGCCTCGACCTTTTGACTTTCATCTTGTATGGATTCAGATGGTTTATCTTCAATGATAGACGCTTCGACTGACCACAAGGGTGCGTCAGTCAGATTTTCAACTAGCGACGGACTCGGCAAGAGTTGCTTGTATCCAGGAGAAAGCCGTAACGGTGAAACTGGACGGTCATCCAAAACTCCTTTGGCTTCATCTAAGAAGGGACAACGGTGGACGACGTGATTGCCTTCACACAATTTACAAGAAAATTTATATTTTCCTTTTTGTCTAGGGGCTTCACTTTCACTAGTTGACAGTGTATGCTCAACATGATCGTCAGAGGTTGATGACACCGGATTGTGCAAACGAGGAGACCAGTCCCTTAAGATCCGAGGGATGCAAGGAAAATCTCGATGATAGTGGTCGCCTTTGCAAATGACACATGGCGATTTAGGCCTGGTCGGTGCAGTGTGTGGATTTTCACTAGACGATGCTTGGTTGCCCCTTTTCACCTTTGGCTCCTTCTTCTTCTTCTCTTTCTTCTTCTTCTCCTTCTTCTTCTCAGTTACTTGATTTTGGGCTTTACCGGCTCCATCAAGCGAAGAGGAAGGAGGAGAGGAAGAATTGGACGAAGTAGAGGGTTTGGGGTAGCTCTAATATCGTTTAGTTGCTAACTTGACTGTTCAGGAATCGCGGTATTCTGAATGACAGAAGTTGAGAAGAGCCATACGGGCAAGCCGATTGTCAATCCTGGAAGAGACAATGTGGCCATATGGGGTGCACCAACATCTCCCCAAGAGGAGAAGGGACTAGGAATTCCTCCAAGGGGAACTCCTTGGTTGGTGGACTCCATTTTTCTCAACTTAAGATCAACGTAGGAAAGGTGATGATTATTCCGTTTAAAATAAATTTTAGACGCTTTGACACAACTTGTTTTTTCAAATTTTAAGAGTCGAGAAAAAACAAAAGATGACTCTAGTCGCCTTCGATTTTTAATGAGCTTGAAGTGACAAGTGCTCAGATGGACCTTTTCCGTTAAGGAGTCTGAAAAGGAACGAAAGGGACTGCTCTAGAAATCTAGACAGAGGGATTACCAAACCAATTGCAAAACTGCAGAATACTTTTTATGGTACGGCAGTCAATCTTCCTGAATGCTATGTTCAGTGCATTGCGATCGATACGGCGGCAGACACGGCTTCCTATGGATAAAGGATAAAGCCTATTGTGGTCTCCCAAAATCTACTCAACGGTACGTGGGAGCACAAGTCTGTATTGGCACTTATCATCTCAAAGTGGAGGAATCACCCAACCAACAGTGAAAACAACAGTTACCAGGCTTTACGACGCCGAAATACGTCTCTAGCCTAGACTTCTAGATGTTGTGCGTTAGGTTCCAAAGTGTTTTTAGATTCATTAAATTTATTTTATGGTTGATCTTGCTTAAGAAATTTTCCTTTTAGGTTCATCGCGTGATGTATATGTACAATTCATAAAATGCAATCTAAGATGATAAATAGTCATTTAATCTTCTTTTTGCAATGAAAATCCTAGCTACTAAGGAAAGAGAGATGGCGTTCTTTCAACAAAGAGCAGAGAGCACACACTATATGCACTGTCCTAAATCAAACCAACAAATAGTCTAAATGCAAATGCACATGCTTGTATTTGTTTTCAGCCTTCTTAATGTGTGAATGATAAAAATAAATCTAAGCGCGAATCTGAATTATTTTCCAAAGCGACAATTACTGACAAGTTTCTTTTCAAAACAAAATGAGGACAAGGACGACACTTTGTTATTTGGAATTGAAAACTTGCTTTCGACACTTGAAAAACTACTAACTCAAATCAAATACAAGAGTAACAGTGTAATCGACTATCAAGAACAATCAGATTCTCTTCTATGACTGAAAACGACACTTGCGACACTTTCAAATCAAGAAACGACAGTACAATTACGCTACTTCTTTGTAAAGGAGAACTGAAAATGACTCAAAAATACATAAAAACATTTACAGTTCTTTGCACAATGGAGGCGGAATAATAGCAAGGAAAGGGGTTTCAAACAGAGGTGTACTGACTGTAAAAATCATGAATAGAGCTGAAAAGAGTGAACACAGAAACTAAAATTTAGGAACAAGGCCTTGTCTGATCAGCGCACCTGTAACACAGTGAAACTGAAATGCAACGCACCTACTACACTCGGGAAGTGTGATGCATTTGAAGTTCACGGAACAGATAGTGCGCTGGACCAGGGATGAGACTTTGATTGGATTCCAGGTCACAGTTTGCAGTTCAGTTCAAGGATTTAGGCCAATCAAGTGGTAATCAGTAAATCAATCACAGGGGTAGATCTAAGGAGGTTACTAGAGCCACCACGAGGGCAATTAGAGAGCTTTTAAATCAATCGTTTAATTCATAAACAAAACCCGGAGATAGACTGAAGCAACGTTGATCTACTTTGCACTTGCATAGCAAATGCAGTTCGAAGGCTAGTTGGCTTGACTTCAGGCTCCGTCTGTATGTTTATAAAGTAAAAAAATGTAGATGAACAAACAATCTACTTGCTCCCCAACGGAGTCGCCATTTTGTTATCGAGAAAACTAGTGTCTATACAGAGCTGCTAGTCCCACTAAGGCTGGTAGCTACCTTAGAAACAAACACACTAAAAACTACCTTCATTTTCCTTTATTGGAAATAGATAAGAGAAGAATACTGAGACCAACCTCTGTCTTGCGCTTGGTTCCTTGCTCGATTCCTCTCTCTTCTGGTAGGTCTTTGCCACTCACTTCCTTGTCTACCTAGCTTTAAGGAGTACCTGTAGAATCAAAGCAGCATAACACTATCCAAGAACATAGATCTATTATCATAAACAATATAGGATCAGATGTACATTGACCACACAAATGCATAAATCATCAATCATACAAAAATGTGGAGGAAAACTTGAATAACTTTATTGATAATCAAGAAAGAGAAAAGAGGATTACAACCAATTGTTCTGACCCAGCATCATCCTCTCAGCAAGAAAGCCCTTCTTCACCTCATGAAAAGCTTAGATCACCCAACACTATGATATTGCACCAAGAAACCAACAACACTTCCTTACAAGATACAAAATTCTAGCCTCTGGATCTCTGGGATGAGGGATCCATATATAGATGTCTGCAAGGGAGGTGAGTCAGCTTTTGAGATTTGATTAGTGTCCTCTCTTTGATAGTTCTTGATTCCACTTGGAGATTGATGATCTCTTACTCATCCCTGGTCGAATTCGGAGAGGAAAGTGTCACAGGAGAAGTTTCTGGAAGATTCCATGCTCCTCCACCTTGCGGATTGACCCTGCCATTTGTCCACTCTCACCCATCGCACCCCATAGAAGGGTTTTTGACATGCATCGCACCTACTGTGTGTATTCAGGTGGGATGCAACGCACTTTGCCTATGGAGCAGGTGAAATGGTCCAGTTTTGACTAGTTTTGAGTAGTTTTTCATGGAGAACTTCTCGGAGATGCTGTAATCAGTTGACCTTGTTCTTTTAGGGGTTGGAACAACACCTTTAGGGACTTAGGATCCCTTGGTTTATGGACATTTATGCTTGGGGTTGTAGTGCCCAAAAATTTCTATAAAAATACGGTAATGCCTTGACCGCTATTTCGCACAGAGGCAAGTATGATGTCCCTGTTGGTAGCAAGGGTGTGACAACTGCGGCGAGTCAAGGAAGGTGTGTGAGATGTTCTAACACATGGGGAGTGAGGTGAGTGCACCCCTTGAAAACCTATAATAGTACTCAACTTAGAAGGGAACACACAAGCAAAGAAGCATCACTAGCTGGAAAGCAAGATAGCAAGCAATCCAAAGTGATATTCAAACCAAAAACACATTTGCAACAGATTCATACAATTGCATAAAAAATACTTCATACACAAATGCATAAGTTAAATAACATACATTACTACAGCAACTAGAATGGTCCAACTACAATAACAACATATGCATGAAAACTTGCTGGCTCTGTTATATTAAGAAGTGTAAGTTCCAGTCATACAATACATCCATGTATACCTGCTAGTTCCAATAGTAGAACGTTACAACCATAGCTTCCTACTCCTCCAAAGATATATAATAGCTTTGTGCAGTGGAGAAGCCAAGGCACATTACAATACTATCCAATCTTTCTCTGAGATAGTCCTGTCAAAGCTTGGTTAAGCAAATGCCTGTACAATGAGTTATGAGGGACTATGTATAGCAAAGGGTGGGATGGCCCTTGACATTCCCCTTTGTGACAGTTTATCTACCCTCATGACTCTTCATTTACTTTATGATTGTTACATCCAACTATTGACACTTGAAATTACGCTTGACAAAATGTTACATTACAATGCGCATGTACCCATGTGAGACAAAATGGCTTGAGTAAGCCATGCAAGGCATCACTATGACTCAGAAAATTGTGGGAATTCCAACTCTTCGACATCCTCGTGATGATTGACAGTAGCGTATTGATGCCAATATATGTAGTCTCTGATGGTGTCCATGTACTCCAAGGTGACATCCTTCTGGAACTTGACTCTTGCCTCCATAGCATCCGGGTACACTACTTGGGCTCCTCTTTCCAACTTGTTTGAAAGCATGCACATTATCTTCTTTAGTGCGGTCGGACCAACAACATACTTGTGCATGATGTCTGCACTGATGGGCAAGTTTGGGCTGGTGACTATGCGCATCAACTCGTCAAAGTATGAGTTAAGCTCTAGTCAGAACTGTGCCTTTGTCTTTGCTTGGGTGGGAGTCCCAATAGATGGGATTGCATGTGCGTGCACCACAACATCCATACTCTTTAATACATGTGAATGAGAATCCTGTAGACTAGTGATGAGTTGCGGGAGCTCTTCATACTTACGGATTTGAATCTGGATGCATGCCTTTAGCTCGGCCACTATAGGCTTCATCATCTTAGGAAAGTGAAACGGGGCTCCCTTATATCTCATCGTCAATGTTTGCATGTAACCAACAACGACATGCACGCTTGACAAGATACATGCTCTTCTAGCACATCACTGTTTCCATCCATTGAGATGGACGAATGCCTTATGCACAATACCAAACTTGGAATACAATGCCCACATTAATGTGTCAAGGGACAACGTGTCATCAAGTATATCCTTCTTTAGTTCTACTTGGGTGGACGTTGTAACCAGCTCACCTCCCTACTTGGCCATCTATAGCTCCTTCGTCATTTGCTCATTGTGAGCTATCAGAAAGAGAACACTTAAGCTAGTGGCTTCGACATATGCTTTGGTAGCATCAACCAATGTTATTGGATGTTTGTGCACGTCAGACACGATCAATCATTCCTCATACCGCACAAGAGACATATGATCTTCCAGAGTTGACACTTATGAGATTGCACAACTCTATGTTGAGACTCATCAAATGAGATATTGTGCATCTCTCCTTTCTGCTGATCTCCAAGGATCTCATTGTCTCCTTGGTCGCTTGGGACTTGCTCATATTCTGAATGTGGTGAAGTTGGTGGTTGACCTCTTGGTGGTGCGGAATGAGGTCGGTGTCTTGCTCTAATTCCTGCCACTCCATATCCGTATCCATTTTTTCAAGTACTCGTTCTATCTCCTGGGTGAAGTCCTGCTCCTGTGATGGCTCACCCTGTTTCCTGATGCCAGTTGTTTTGATGAGTCCACTACTTGAATGGGAATTTCTTCATCTGTCTACACAAGATGTGTCCCCTAATGTACCTTTTCTTGTTGAGCTTCCTTCTCCTGTCTGTGCAGCTCCTGTTCCTTCCGAAGTTTCTCCTTCAACCCATGTAACTCCTTCTTCATTTCCTCCACTCTTTGTTTCTCTCTCTTCCATTGCACATTTTTATTATCGCGTTGTTGCCTTTTTGCCTCTATATCCATAGCTTATTTCTCCACAAGTGGGTCTACTCAGAACTTGCAACTTTGCTCTTCCTCCATGCGATCAACAATCTTCCTCTTGCCCTTGTCGCGCACTGGTATGTTCACCTCTATTGTTGTTGCTACTTTTGGTTGTCTCCAGGATGCTGCTTCACGTTGCTTTGCTAACCATTCCACAGCTAAGCTGACTGGTTCTTTAAGTCTAGAGGATTTGAAAAAATATCTCCTTGGGTCCTCCTCTGCCCAATGACATGCCCTGTGGATCTAGTTGAACTATACTCTCATGCAGTGATCTTTCATAAGACAATGCAGGACATACGGATTGTAACTTTGGAGGTTGAATGGATACTTCTTCATCTGCTCTGCTTCGACATCCGCATGCTTGAAACTCTGGATCTTGTATAACCCAATGTGTAGCAGAAGAGAAGGCCAAAGTGCCTTCTTCTTCCTATGTAACCTAGCTTTCAATCCTGCCGAGATGTGATGTGCTACTTCCTATATGACGAGTATGTCCAAGGTAAACTTTGTTAGAACATGCGGAGGCTCTCTACATTGTACATCTGTATGAAGGTTCCAGACAGTGAGGCATACCAATCAATTATGCCTATCAATTCCTCCATTGTTTCCTTCAACGTGCAGGGTGGATCCTGTTCGAATATCATCTTGTAAACCAGGGTGAGAAAATGATTGGATAGCCATGTGATAACTTCTCTAAAGATGCATTCAGACAACATCTTGCAATAAGTGTTCACAGCAGTCTCCGCTAGTGTCCATGCCCACGTCAAGCCTGGGAACTCCTATTGGTCATAGATTGCATCCAAGATGTAGGCAGACATGTAGACCTCTGCTTGCATACATTTGGGTGGCTGTTGAGCCCTTGCTACCTATTCCTTTAGCTGATGATGCAACATGCTAGATCAATTACATGCTTTGCCCTCTTTGGACAGTTGGTACAGCGTGATCACCCAACTCTATGGGAAGGTTTCCATGCTTTCTTGGCCATACAGTTGACATGAAAATATGACCAAGTATTGAGACGCCTTTCACAGTACCTTCGTCTTGTAGATTTGGTTGGGTGTCATCCTGAATTTAGCCAACTCCTTCACCCAGTTCCTCAAAATGTCTCTAGAGTTGGCATTGCTACTGGGTAAGCTGAAGGGTGTCTCCATAAGGGTCATGGGCTTCATCATCTAATACATCCTATCATAATCTTGTGTCATGAAGGTAGCATCTTCATCCTGCTGACACTGCTCAATGTCATCGTCATATGATCGGTGTGCGAGACTATCCAATGTATCATGTCCATGCATGGGAGAACGAGATACCTACATGCAATTTAGTACAATCTGGACTTGTGGATGTTCATATACACCTAGTGGTCTTCGAGGTCCTCCCCAAATGTGCCTACAAATGCATCTTTGACCTCTTGTCACTTCAACTTGATGTCCTTGTCTAGAAACAACTTGGTATCTTCATAGATCAGTAGACTGGTAAACACTTACTCAACTGCTGCTCCAGATGAACTTCCATCAGTATCCTTTGATCTAGCTCTCTTAGAGGCCATTGATCCTAAACTGCAAAGAGGAAGATGAACACCTACTAGATCTAGAGACAAAGCAACATGCGTGGCAAGAATTGTGTCAGTGAAAACCAAAGTAAACACGAGGAAAGACATGCAACATACCTGGGGATTTATAGGCAAGGATTACGCAATTTCTTCTAGGAGGCTGGCTTAATGGCTCCTAGAACTATGAAAAAGGTAGTATGGGCTGTCTCATGAGGCTAACTGACTGCTCGAATTGTGCAATGCGCAATCCAGACTGGCTGACTGGCTACTAGAATTGCACACTGCACAATTTCAGCTGCCAATCGTTGCAGGCTCAGTGATTGCATTGCACAATTTTCTAGGCCAGTAGTCACTGTCCCTCAGAATTGCATAAAGCAAGCCTGCAGGATAGCTCCCACGAAAAAATATGCATTTCCTAAGAGGAAGACAACCCTTCTCAGGATTGTGCAATGTTGTCTTGGTTAGGTAGAGTTAGGGCTAAGGCTGCCCATACCTGTTGACGGGCAGCTGAAAGAAAATGTGAAGGTGAATGCATGGAAATATTTGGTGTAAGAAGAAGAAAATGATGGTGCATGAAAACAGTGAATGAACGATTCAGAAAACAAAACAACATGCATGTGGGTTAAGCGTGTCACCGAATTGGCAAACATTAGTGAAAAACAGTTTCATGCATGCGATAACAGTGAGATGCTAACGAAAACTAAAATGGTGATAGTACAAGCTTGTATACATGTAAACGACAGCAAGCATTCACAGAAATCAAGTAAACACCACTCGCACAAACAAAAATACAAAAAGTGACATAAATGATGCAAAAGACAAGTTGAGGCCACTTACCCATGAATAGCTAAGTGGATGTGTCAAAGAGTCCTGGATGTGTTGTGGGATGTCAGAGCTCCAAGATCATTGTGAAGAAATGAGCTCTAATGCATTTAATAAATAAGTTTGAAGCTCATGACGCACATGCCACAAATCTAGCAAAAAGAAACACTTGGAGGAAAGATTCTAAAACGATCTTTGCATGTAACCTCCAACTGCTAAAAATAACTCCCTAAAATATAGGGATTCTTTTTGCATGTTAATTTTTCTATTCTGGGAAAAAGCAGCCCATGCATGCAAGTCAAGTTTCCTTGGTCCCGGGTGGAATTGGACAAAACAACTACACATGCAAGAGACTGCTCAACTGTTGGGAGAAAATGCACATTTCTGGGAGGGAGCTGGAATGGTTGCCCAAGCGATTTGCACAATTTCTGGGTAGAGCAGTTGATTGTTTCCCAGGATTGCATAATTCCTAGGCTGAGAAACCCTGCTAGGAGGAATTGCATAATTTTTTAGAAGAAGCTTGTCTGGCAGATTTGTGCAATTCTGGAGCCCAACTAGTTACCAGAAAAAATTACGCAATTTCTGGAGAAAACGCTGGTTTCCCTTCAGAATTGCGTAATTTCTTGAGGGATCTGTTCAAATTGTAGCACGACCAAGTCTGGAGAAATAGGCCGTGAGGGGAATGCAACAATATTTGATGGATAAGTTGTCTTTCAACAAGAAAACCACTGAAGCTTGTGTACTTGACGAAGCAAGACATGCTGCTACGAAAGGTTGTTAGGGAGGCTCGAAAATGAAGCTAAGGAAAAATTCTGGAGGGTGGTTGTAGCCGCTACAAAACTTGGCGACACACTAGTAGAACTCCAACTCTTTGAATGGACCTTGTTCATGAAAAGAAATTCTAACACCTCCAGAAGTATTATTCAGTTCTCAGTTTGTCTTGGTTTCACATTAGCTTGATTGTAAGATGTATCATTTGCCAAGCTCTTGGTTGACTGACACACATTCCAAGAAAAGGAAACATAGTTGTTTCGATTGGGGTTGAGGGGTATATTGGTGCATAAGAAATATAGTCATCAGAGTCTTAGTTTCATTTCCGGTGTTGCTCCGCTACTACCAAGCCTGGATAGTACTTCGATGGAGTCATGCAGGAACACAAGCATTACTCTATTGCCAGTGAGCTTTATTAGTACCCCGGTGGAGTTACTTGCATCACCTCTCAGCGCAGGAAGCCTTTCGCTTCTTTCGCCTTATTCAATTTTCATTTTTTCATTTTTCACTTTTTATTTTTTCATTTTTTTCATAACTGTGCATAGCACTTATTTCATTTTAGAGGTGGAAGAGCGATCCTCAATTATTGAGAGTAGAAGAGGTTGTTCCTTCAAAGAAGTGTTTTATCATATACCTCTGACATGCTTATTAAGGTTTTCCCCCTCACCTTACTCTACTTGACTGAGCTAACAAGGGTTAACCCAGAACAACCAACTAGAGTAGGTGACAATAGTTAGCGCACAAGTGTTGTGTTTTCACCAAGGTTCACCTCGAACAATACATATCTTCCATCGACGTATCATGGACTAAAATTAACAAGTTCTTCATACAGAGGTAGGATGAAAGATAACCAAGTAGTGATAGCTGCACAAGGCTTCTTGTATTTTACCCAGCTTGTTTCAAGAGTCAGACATGGTTTCATTTGAAACTAACCTACGAACAAAATAAGAAAAAAAGAAAAAAAAGCAGAAGCAGAAGAAAATGCAAAAGAGAAGTAAGAAAACAAGCAGGAAAACAAACAAACAAGCAAAGCAAGTAAGAAAAGAAGCATGCAAGAAAACAAACTGAAAGAAAACATTACTCCTACTCCAAAGCTAATTGTGCGTGGGTCTGATCATGTGAAGTGATATTTCCAATGCAGCGACCGACACATTGGTTGACCCATGTTGGTGAAGGCTTGGTCCGTGGCAACCCAGTTGTGCGAAACAGTAAACAAGAAAGATATAACACTGAAGACAAACATACTTCATGTTTCAAAGTGTCCACAGGACATAAGTGAGTGCAAGTACATGAGATGCGGTTAGTGGAATTGTCATAGTGTTGTCGACACTGCGTGCAGCTTTGAAGAATATGCATACTCTTGACTGTGACATGTAAGCAAACGAAAGAAACAAAGACAACTTGCATTGCGCATGATTGCTTGCAATGCAGGATTCCTCAAATTCATGAGTGATGGGATCATACAGTTCGAGTGGAGGAAGCATGATTTGTGTGTAAGATTGATCTTCAATGCATAGAGATGAGTGATGAGGAGCCTCAGGTGATTGAAACATTTCCTGATCGAGAGTGAAGCCAACTTTAGGACAGCGAGGTCCTGACATAACCATCAGCTCGGGTTGAAGTGCCTCAACAGTCTAGGGGGTTTTGACTTCTTCATCAGATAGATCATCATAAAAGGTGGCTTCAAAAATCAACTGCAATAGAATAATGATCATGATCGAATATGGGAGTAAATGGATCACGACAACCGTGATTAGAAAAATCAATGATTTCATTGGCATCCTCATGATTTGATGAATCAAACAAAGGGGTAGATGAGAAGTGAACAAATTTGTCCTCTGTGTTTCTGGAAAAGGTTGATGAAAGATCAAGTGGGATTTTAATGATAACTCGTCCTCCCCGTTTTCGAATAGTGGATTGACAGCTGATGTGTCCTGTGAGTGATCAACAATGGGTGCATCTGTAGATGAAGATAAACATGGGAAATCATGGATGGTAGGTTCAACAAAGATGTCAGGAAATAAAGGAGGAGGATCGGATGGAAAGGAGTCATCCTTCGTCGAGTGTTGATGCTCAAGCTCCCAGTCATACTCTTCATGAATGATAGTGCATGTTGGCTGTACAACACCAACTCCACTAGTGTCTTGATCCTCAATCACAAAAAGTGTAGAGTCTGGAATGGAAGAACATGGGACATCATCATCTAGAGGAACAACTGAGTATGAAGACAAAGGTTTTCATACAAAATGCATATGAAAACTCAATGGAATCACAACCAAATCTGCGCAAAAGTTAAGAAAAGTGATGTTGGGAGGATGTGACAACTGAATAGATGTGTGATCATGATCTCCCGTATCAATTTGTAGTGGTGGAGCTACTTGATGAGGGGACGGCAGACAATCACTTGTGACAGTGACTGTGTACATCTATGATTGTGCAGCTCTACCACTAAAGAATGTTAAGCGAGGCTTGAGTTCAAAATTTTTCTTGGATGAGTATATTTCTTAAGGAGATTCAAAGCATCTATTATATTTTCCATTTTCTCTTGGCGGAGATTTTTGAACTTTTAGCTCCTATTTTTCCATTTTCAGGAGGCAGAGGTTTGAACATCTTTCGATGGCTACTTGAATCAGTCTCGAAGATAGAAAAATTTCATGTAGCTCTTCGGAGCTTGAAACTGAAAATCACGGAAGTTCTACCAAAAATCCATAGGCGATTCATGTGGAGCCTTTTGTTGCTGTAATAGTTTTTGGTGAATATTTTCTGGATCAAAATGATAGAAAGTGTCTTCATTAGATCACAGAAGTGCTCAAGTGAGTGCACACTGTCAGCCGGTAGGCGACACAACCATCGATGTGGAGATTCGCAAAGTGTGTATGCAAGCATTAGACTAGCCTGTTTGTTAGAACATACATCTTCCTCATGAAGCACGGAAAGGAATTCAAGTAAGATCTCAGGCCAGGCCACTTCACCTTCACCATCATACGTGTATGTGGACAAGAGATTGAAAAAATCCCTCGTGATGGTAACAAATTCAGCATGAAAAAAACATCACGAAGGGAGAAGAGTGCAAGACTCCATGATAGATATGAAAAGGTTCAAAACAATATGAGAGGACATAGCTTTTCATTCGGCCCTCCTTCTAGCGCTAGAAATGTTGACAGTGTTGGACCCACCAACATGTGAGGGGATCTCCTCGGTAAGAAGTCCCAATTAGACCTCAGACCATTTGGTGTAGGAGTCCCAGCAATGGGTCGTCTCGTAATGCCTTGACCATGATTTCACATAGAGGAAAGTAGGATGTCCCTATTAGTAGCAAGGGTGTGACAGCTGCGGCAAGTCAAGGAAGGTGCATGAGAGGTTCTAACACATGGGGAGTGAGGTGAGTGCACCCCTTGAAAACCTGTAATAGTTCTCAGATTAGAAGGGAACACAGGAGAAATGATGCATCACCAGCTGGAAAGCAAGATAGTGAGCAATCCAAAGTGATGTTCAAACCAATAGAACATCTACAACGATATTCATACATTTGCATACAAAATAGTTCATACAAAAATGCGTAAGTTAAATAACATACATTTCTACATCAACCAGAATAGTCCAACTTCAATAACAAAATATGCATGAAAATGTGTTGGCTCTATTATATTAATAAGTGTAAGTTCTAGTCATACAATACATCCATGTACACCCACTAGTTCCAATAGTGGAACGTTACAACTATAGCCACCTACTCCTCCAAGAGATATACTAGCTCTACACAGTGGAGAAGCCAAGGCGCATTACAATACTATCCAAGATTTCTCTAAGATAGTCCTATCAAAGCTTGGCTGACCAAAAGCCTGTAAAATGAGTTATGAGAGACTATTTATAGCAAAGGGTGGGGTGGCTCTTGACAGTCCCCTTTCTAATAGTTCATTTACCCTCATGACTATTCATTTACTCTATGATTGTTACATCCAACTATTGACAGTTGAACTTACACTTGCCAAGATGTTACATTATAATGCACATGTACCCATGTGAGACAAAATGGTTTGAGTAAGCCATGCAAGACATTACTATGACTTAAATAATCATGGGAAGTCCAACTCTTCAAATCCTCACGTTGATCAATAGTAGCCTACTGATGCCAATATCGGTAGTCCGCGATGGTGCCCGTGTACTGCAAGGTGACATCCTTCTGGAACCTGAACCTTGCCTCCATAACATTCGGGTACACTTCTCGGGCTCCTCTTTCAACTCATCTAAAAGCATGCCCATCATTGTCTTTAGTGCGGCCAGACTAGTGACATACTTGTGCATGATGTCTACACTGATCGAGAAGTTTGGGTTGGTGGCTATGCACATTAACTCGTCAAAGTACAAGTCAAAATATAGTCAGACCTGTGCCTTTTTCTTCACCTGGGTGAGACTCCCAATAGATGGGATCACATGTGCACACACCACAACATCCATACTCTTAAATACATGTGCATGAGAAGCCTATAGACTAGTGATGAGCTGCGGGAGCTCTTCATAGTTCTGGATCTAACTCGGGATGCATGCCTTCAGCTCGACCGCTCTGGGCTTCATCATCTTAGGCAAGTGAAGTGGGGATCCCTTATATCTCATCATCCATGTTTGCATGTAATCAACAGTAGCATGCATATTCGACAAGATACGTGCTCTTCTAGCACATCGCTGCTATCATCCGTTGAGATGGACGGCTGCCTTATGCACAATACCAAACTTGGAATACAATTCCTGCATGACTTGTCAAGGGACAACACTTCATCCAGTATTTCCTTCTTCAGTTCTGCTCAGGTAGATGTTGTAACCAACTCACCTCCCTTCTTGTTCATTTGTAGCTCCTTCACCATTCGCTTGTTCTTAGCTATCAGAAAGCGAACACTCGAGCTAGTGGCTTTGGCATATGCTCTGGTAGCATCAAACAATGTTGCTAGATGTTTGCACACATCCAACACGATCACTCATTCCTCATATTATGTAGGAGACATATGATATTCTTAAGTTGACACTCTATAAGATTGCACAACTCTATGTTGAGACTCGTCGAATGAGATGTTATGCATCTATCCTTCTGGTTGATCTCCAATGATCTCAATGTCTCCTTGGTCACTTGGGACTTCCTCATATTTTGAATGTAGTGAAGATGGTGGGTCGAACTCTTGGTGGCGAGGTACGAGGTTGGTGTATTGCTTTAATTCTTGCCGCTCCATATCCATATCCATTTGTTCAAGTACTTGTTCTATCTCCTGGGCAAAGTCCTACTCCTACAATGGCTCATCCTGTTTGCCTGATGCCAACTGTTCTAATGAGTCCACTACCTATATGGGCATTGCTTCATCTGTTTGCACAAGATGCACCCCATGTTGTACCTATTCTTGCTGTGTGTTCTTCTCTTGTCTGTGCAGCTCTTGTTCCTTCAGGAGTTTCTCCTTCAACTCATGCAACTCCTTCTCCGTTTCCTCCATTCTCCATTTCTCTCTCTACCACTGCGCGTTTTTCTTGTCGCATCGTTGCCTCTTCACCTCTGTAGCCATATCTTCTTTCTGCACAAGTAAGTCTGCTCGGAACTTGCAACTTTTCTCTTCCTCCAAGCAATTGACAATCTTCCTCTTGCTCTTGTCGCACACTGGTATGTTCACCTCTGTTGTTACTGCCACTTCTGGTGCTCTCCGTGATGCTGCTTCACATCGCTTTGCTAACCATTCTACAACAAAGTTGATTGGTTCATTGAGTCTGGAGGAGTTTTAACAATATCTCCATGGATTCTCCTTCGCCCAATGACATGCCCTGTGGATCCAGTTGAACTGTACTCTCGTGCAGTGATCTTTCATAAGACAATGCATATCATACTAATTATAACTTTTGAGGTCGAATGGATACTTCTTCATCTGCTCTGCTTCAACATTTGCATGCTTGAAACTCAGGATCTCATATAACCCAATGCATAACAGAAGAGCGGGCAAGGTGCCTTATTCTTCCGATGCAACCTAGCTGCCAATCCTCCTGATATGTGATACGCTACTTCCTGCATGACAAGTATGTCCAAGGTAAAATTTAGTAGAACATGCGGAGGCTTCTCCGTGCTGTAAATCCTTATGAAGGTGCCAGACGGTGAGGCATACCAATCAGCTATGTCTATCAATGCCTCCATTGCTACCATCGACATGCAACGTGGATCCTGTTCAAATATCATCTTGTAAAGCTAGGTGACAAAATGACTAGATAGTCATGTGATAACTCCTTTGAAGCTACATTCAGACAACATCTTGCGATAAGTGTTCACAACAATCTCCGCCAGTGACCATGCCCACTTCAAGACCAGGAACTCCTGTTGGGCACATATTTCATCCAAGATGTAGGCGAACATGTAGATCTCTACTTGTATACCTTTGGGTGGTTTTCAAGCCCTTGTTACTTGTTCCTTCAGTTGATGAGCCAACATGCTGGACCAGTTACATGCTTTTCCCTCTCTGGCCAGTTGGTCCAAGGCGATCACCCAACACTGTGGGAAGGTTTCCGTGCTTTCTTGGCCATATAGTCGACATGAAAAGATGACCAAGTATTATTACGCCTTCCGAATTATCTTTGTCTTGTAGATCTAGTTGGGTTTCATCATGAATTTAGCCGGCTCCTTCACCTAATTCTGCATTATCTTCATCTTGTAGATCTAGTTGGGTGTCATCATGAATTTAGTCGGCTCCTTCACCTAGTTCTTCAAGATGTCTCTAGAATTGGCATTGCTACTGGGTAAGCTGAAGGGTGTCTCCATGATGGTCACAGGCTCCATCATATAATACATATTATCATAATCCTATGCCGTGAAGGTAGAAACCTCCATCCCACTGACATTGCTCAATGTCATCATCTCAAGATTGATTTGCGAGATGATCCAATGTATCATGTCCATGCATGGGAGCGCGGGATACTTGCATGCAATCTAGTACAAGATGGACTTATGGATGTTCATATACACCTGGCGGTCTTTGAGGTCTTCCCCAAATGTGCTTGCAAAGGCATCGTTGTCCTCTTTCCATTTCAACTTCATTTCCTTGTCTAGAAACATCTTGGTATCTTCATAGATTGGTAGACCAGCAGATACTTGCTCAACCACTGCTCTAGATGAACTTCTATCAGTATCCTTTGATCCTTCTCTCTTGGAGGCCATTCATCCTAAACTGAAAAGATGCGGATGAACACCTGCTAAATCTGGAGACAAAGTGACATGCATGGAAAGAAATATGTTAGTAAAAACCAAATCAAACTTGTGGAAAGACATGCAACATACCTTGGGATTGATAGTAAAGGATTGCGCAATTTATTTTTTGAGGCTGGCTGACTGGCAGCTAGAAATACACAAAAGGAAGTCTAGGCTGTCTCGGGAGGCTGACTGATTGCTGGAATTGTGCAATGCGCAATCCAGACTAGCTGACTGGCTACTGGAATTGCGAAATGCGTAATTTCAGCTGGCAATGGTTGCAGGATCAATGACTGCATTCCACAATAGAATTTCACAAAACAAGCTTGGAGGATAGCTCTTGGGAAGAAATGTGAATTTCCTGAGAGGAAGACAGAGCCTTCCTTCTTAAGATTGTGCAATGTTGTCTTGGTGAGGCAAAGTTTGGGTCAAGGCTGCCCAGACTCGCTGATAGGCAACTGAAATCAAATGTGAAGGTGAATGCATGGTGATACTCAGTGTAAGCAGAAGAAAATGATCGTGCATGCAAAAAGTGAATGAAAATTTTAGAAAACCGAACAACATGCATGTGGGTGAAGTGAGTCACTGAATCAACGACCATTCTTTTAAAACAGTTTCATGCATGAAACAATAGTAAGATGCTAACACAAACTGAAACGGTGCTCATACAAGCTAGTATACATGTAAACAACAACAAGCATTCACAAAAATCAAGCAAACAACACTCACACAAATGAAAAACATAAAAAGTGACGAAAATTTTGCAAAAGACAAGTTGAGGCCAGTTACCCATGAATAATTGAGCTAGATGTGTCGAAAAGTCCTAGATGTGTTATGGGATGTCAGAACTCCAAGATCAATGTGAAGAAATGAGCTTTGATGTGTCGAATATAAAAGATTGAATATCATGACGCGCATGCCATAAATCTAGGAAAAGGCGACACTTGGAGGAAAGATTCTAAAACGATCTTTGTATGTAACCTCC
Source organism: Pinus tabuliformis (assembly GCA_031772625.1). Classification (NCBI taxonomy): domain Eukaryota; kingdom Viridiplantae; phylum Streptophyta; class Pinopsida; order Pinales; family Pinaceae; genus Pinus; species Pinus tabuliformis. The sequence goes on from CM062816.1 coordinate 1,175,891,394, forward strand.
AGCTCCTAAAAATAGCTCCCTAAAATTTAGGGATGATTTTTGCATGTTGCTTTTCCTATTCTAGGAAAACACAACCCATGCACGCAAGTCAAGTTTCCTTGGTCCCAGGTGGAACTGTTCAAACCAACTGCACATGTAAGAGCCTGCTCAACTACTGGTAGAAAATGTACATTTCTAGGAGGGACCTAGGCTCGATTCCCAGGAGATTTGTGCAATTTCTGGGCAAAGCAGCTGATTGCTGCCCAGGATTGTGCAATTCTTGGGTTGAGCAGCCTACCAGGAGGAATTGTATAATTTTCTGGATGAAGCTTGTCTGGAATATTTGCGCAATTCAGGAACCCAATAGGTTGCCAGACAAAATTGCGTAATTTTTAGAGGGAATGTTGGTTGCCCTCCAGAATTGCACAATTTCTTGAGGGAGATGCTCAGCCTGCAGCTGGACCAAGTCCGTAGAAACATCCTCTGAGGGGAATGCAACAAGCTTTGATGGACAGTTTGTCTTTCAGCAAGAAAATCACTGAAGCTTGTGTACTTGATGAAGTAAGACATGCTGCTATCACAGGTTGGTAGGGACGCTCCAAAATGAAGCTATGGAAAATTTTTGGAGGGTGGTTGTAGCTGATACAACACATACCTACTTTAATAATTCAGTTACAAAGGAGTTTACGAAGAATTATATGAGAAATTATTCATTGTGCTCTATCATATGGTATTTGAAGTTGTGGCTCCTTGCATGACCGATCAATCCAAATAAGTGGTTATTGAAATTTCATATCGGTTTTCTTCTTCTTAGGGCACCTCTATCAGAATATTTAGATCCCAAAAGCCACCTCACCTGTTGTTGAAGTATGTAACTGATAAGGTCGTCATGTGGGATATTGAATATCAAATTTTCTCATGATCGTCGTAGCTATTGCATAAGAAGAAGAAGTTGCCATGGACTCTCCTTCCTTTGTACGTGGGGTGTTATGAGCTAAAGAGTCTGAAGGGAGTATAAGAAGATGTTGTAAAACTCAAGTGCCTTAGATTTGGTGAAATGAGTTTCCATAGATATGACTCCAGGGAAGTATGTAAATTGTTGGAAATAATACTTGGGGGGGGGGGGTGAATCAGTATTAGCAAGTTCACAATATTTCATTTCCATAAACAAATTTATATACGCTCCTTCTGTTAATGCAACTTGTGTGTATATGCAACTGTGTTTAGAGCAACCAGCGTATACCTTGCAAACCTATAATTTAGTTAGTTGATCTTTAATCTGTGTATTAGACCATATAAATAGTAACTAGGTGTAGTAAACAGAACAGGAAATCACACACATGAACACAAGATATAAGGTGGAAACCCAATGTGGGTGAAAACCACCTGCTGCAATCGTCTCTATCTTTCTTTAATAAGAAACTTCTTTTTACAAATTTTGTACTGGTGCAATCTTATACAAGTACGCAGGCTTCTGCTTGCAGAAGGCTACAACCTTCTCTCATTCTCCAGATTTCCTTGGAAGGGAGCTACATCCCCCTTAGCTCTTGTACTAGCTGATGTGTTTACTAGTACGTAGTTGTTGACCTACAGAAGGATACAACCTTCTCTTTTTTTCCAGGGACCACATTTCATAAATTTTTAGACTGGATCCATCAATAACATCGATCAAACATCAAATATATCTACATAAACCAATCTCCTTTGTACCAACCAAAAGTGAATCAAATAATCGCTTTTTGAATGCTGTAACCAGAATACAGTAACAGTAACCAGAACTCAATCTAGAACCTAAAACACTGCAACAGTAAATAGAAGTAACTAAAACATATTTTATGAGGTATACGCTACTTCAATGTGTCAAATCTGCATGCATATGCACGTTTCTCAAGGTGTACCTACGTATATGCAGTTTTGAAATGCCAAACTAGTGTGTATAAGCACCTTTACTATACTGAACCTGCGTACAGATCTGTAAAAGATGATTTAACCTTTCCACTATTCAGACATCAGTTATACCTAGATCATCATATTTACAGATAACGACATGTGCCAATTATTCAGATAAAAGATCAAAACTACACAAAGATACTTCTCTTCAAGTCTCAAGATCTTGACCCATCAATAGAGCTTATCCTTCTTCAAGTGCTCAGGTTCCTCCTTGATTCAAATCTAGCTATGCACCATAACCCAATGACCAGTATTCTAGATCTTGCTCTTCATTAGATATTCAATACTTGAGTGCCTTTTCCTAATTATCTCCTCCTCCTTTTATAGTATTAGGCCTTACTCAATACCATGGTCCAAAACCACTTAGAAACAATACCTTGTACCAATTACCTAGGGTCAACACTTCGGACAAGATGCCTTGGACCAATACCATGGATCAAAATACCATGGTTCAAATATGATGGACCAAAACCAAATTATCCAACATGTACATGCCTTTCCTTGTGTGAAAGTGTGGGTATACGTATACGTGCCTTTTGGTTGGCGAACCCACGTGTATACGTGGCTTGGTCAAGGGGAACCTGCGTATATCTCTTTTTCTTTCATTCTGTGAGCCTGAACTGTGATCTGTAATTTGAGTGAGTTTCCATCAAGGACAACACCTGTGTTATAGCACCAAACCTATGTCATAATGCCAACAATCTCCCCCTTTGGACTTGATGGCAACCCCAAGTCACTCTCCCCCTTTTTCATCAAGGGCAAAGGGTTATGCTCCCCCTGAGTACATGCTGAATTCTATGATATGCTGAAGTGTGTTGTTCATGCTCCCCTGACTGTAAGCAAGGTCTGCAAAAAGATGTTCTACAAGAAGAACATGACTCTATACATCATAAATGACCTTCCTATCACCAAAGGCTCATACATACATCCATCTCCCAACCAAGTGGGGATATACCAAGATTGACTCATCCACCCAACCAAGTGGGGATACACCAAAATTTTATACATGATAAAACAAGAACATTACATCATCCATCTTAGGCATAGTGGGGAAACAAAATAGGTCATTACATCACCTTGATAATAAAAGATATAACATAGAGACAAAATATCTGAAACAAGACTATGATAGTCATCAGTAACTATCATCAACAACATCTGTCAATCACCATCTAAACCAACAACCATGATCTCCCTCTGCACCTGTTCCACCTGAATAAAAAACAACTGTGAAGTTGTACCAAGAGCTTCTAAGATAATGCCAACAATGCATTATTAGAAGAATATTCTCCCCCTGAACCTGTACTAGATGATCATTGTTAGACCCATATCAGCCTCTTTTCATCTTGAGTCTGGCCATCTGATATTCAAACCAACATATATGCGGCTGTATCCACAACAACCGCGGATACGCTTCATGAAACGCGTGTACAACCACTGTTCTCGGAAACAGATAAGTGTCAACGACAAGATGATGCATCAACTACTCCTAGCTTCTATATGAGGTATTCAAATGTCTCTCTGGGCAGTGGTTTGGTGAATATATCAACAACCTATTCCTTCAAGGGAACATACTCCAATTTGACCTTTTGTTCAAGCACTTTTTCCCAGAGAAAATGATATTTGATAGGTATGTGCTTGGTCTTGGAATGCATGACTGGATTCTTTGAAATATTGATTGCACTTGTATTATCACATAAAATGGAGATGAGTGGAGTACATGTGATTTGAATGTCTTACAATGTTTACATCATCCAAAGGAGTTGTGTGCAACAAGATGTAGCAGCCACATATTCTGCTTCAGCTGTAGATAATTCAATTGAACTTTGTTTCTTGCTAAACCAAGACACTAATTTGGAACCCATATAGAATGCACCACCACTAGTGCTTTTTCTGTCATCCACGCTTCCTGCTTAATCTGCATCAGTATATGCATGAACTGTAAGATCTATATCTCTAGGATACCATAAACCAAAGTTCTGTGTTCCTTGAAGATATTTGAAATCCCGTTTGACTACCTGAAGGTGTGATTCCTTTGGATTTGCTTGGAATATTCCAACTATTTCGACTGCATGCATGATGATTGGTCGGGTACCTATTAGATAAAGCAGACTACCAATTATGGATCTGTAGGTTGGTTGATGTACTGCTGCTGATTCATCATTTGAGATGAGGTTGCATCCTGTTACCATAGGGGTACATACTGGTTTAGAATATTCCATGCCATATTTCTTCAAGATCTACTTGAGGTACTTGGTTTGTGATAAAAAAATACCATCTTTATTTTGTTGAACTTGTAAACCAAGAAAATATGTGAGCTCACCAAGCAGGGACATTTCAAATTCTTTCTGCATTACCAAAGCAAAGTTTTGACTCATGGCTTCTTCATTGCTACCAAAAATGATATCATCAACATACACAACAAGTATGATAAATTTATCATTGTCAATTTTTATATATAGCTTGCTATCAGCTAATCCTTTTGAAAAAGCTTGTTGATGAAGGTATTTGTCAAGACGATAATACCAAGCCCTTGGAGCTTGTTTTAGACCATAGAGAGCTTTTCTGAGTCTGCATACAAGTTTTGGATCATTTCCAAGGTTGAATCTGTCTGGTTGCTCAATATATACTTCTTATTCTAGGTCTCCAATAAGAAAGGCATATTTCACATCCATTTGATATACTTTGAACTTTTGAAAGCCAAAAAAGAGCAAGGAACATTCTTATGGCTTCAAGTCTAGAAACATGTGCAAAATTTTCTTCAAATTATATACCTTCTTGTTGAGCATACCCTTTACAAACAAGTCTGGCCTTGTTTCTAATAACTTCTCCATTTTCATTCAGCTTGTTTTTGAATATCCATTTGGTTCCTATGACATTATTATCATTTGGTCTAGGAACCAATTCCCAAATATTATTCTTTTCAATCTACTCAAGTTCTTCATTCATGGCCTTGAGCCAACATTCATCTTTACATGCTTCATTTACATTTTGCAGTTCGACGGAAGAAAGCAATGCTAGATAGCTTGATGCTTATGTAATAGTTCTTCTTGTCTACACACCTGCCTCTTTCTACCCCAAAATTTGAGTCTTTGGGCGATTCTTCTAAACATACATAGATGGAGTCTTTTCTTCTACCCTTATCTATTCTTCTGGTGCCTCATCGGTTTCTTCTTTAGAATTAGTCTGATTTGATGTGGAAGGATAGTCCTCATCTTCTTCATAATCTTCGGTTTTTACCTGCTTTGGATTTTTTCCTGCTTCATCAACCACAACATTAATACTTTCAACAATTTTCCCAAGTCTTTTATTATAGCACTTATATCCTTTACTTTGGGAAGAGTAACCAAGGAGAATGCCTTCATCTGCTCTAGGTTCAAACTTGCCAAGTTTTTCATCAGTCCTTTTGATGTATCATTTGCTTCCAAAAACTTTGAAGTATTTGACAGTAGGAATCTTACCATACCAAAGTTCATGTGGCATTTGAGTGCTATTTACCCAGATGTTTGTTTTGTTGAGAATAGTGACGACAGCAAATGCAGCTTCACCCTAGAAGGTTGTAGGAGTTACAGACTCATCTAGCATAACACGTGCCATTTGTTGAACAGTTCTGTTCATCCTTTCTACCACTCCATTTTTTTGAGGAGTTCTTGTGGTAGAGAATTCCCTTCTTATTCCATGTTCTTCACAGAAGTCAAATAATTCATTCAAGGTAAATTCCCCTCCTTGATCCAATCTAAGACATTTGATTTTGCGATCTAATTCATTTTCAACTAAAGCTTTGAAGGCTTTGACCTTTTCAAATGCTTCATATTTATGCTTTATAAGTCCTATCCAACACATTCTTGAAAAATTGTCAATGAACAATATAAAATATTCTTCTCCACGAGGTGAATTTTTCCTTGATGGTCCACATAAGTCAGTATGAACAAGTTCAAGAGGCTTACTAGCTGATCCTTCCTTTTCAGGGAAATGTGTTCTAGTTTGTTGCATATTTTATATTCTAGAATGTGGATATTCGGAAGATCACAAACCGCCTGGTATCTACATGCTTTTATTATTTGAGGGAAGCTTAGATGCCCCAGTCTTCTGTGCCATAGCCAGTGTTCATCATTTTTGCTTAGATAGCACTGTTGTTGTCCTCCCTTGAGTATGTACAAGTTGTTTGGAGTTCTTACACCTTTGATCACTGTTTCTCCTATATTGAGCTCACGAAAAACACATCCATTTGATCGAAATACTACTTCATTTCCTTGATCACACATTTGACTGACACTTAATAGGTTATGCTTAATACCATCAACATACATAACATTTCCAGCTTTAACCTTTTCTTTTAAGAGAAAAGGGCCTTTACCTTTAATGATAGAAGGAGTGTCATTTCCAAAAGAGACCTTCTTTTCCTTTTCTAAGGAATTATATGAATTAAGTTTTTCTTTGTCACCTGTCATGTGTTTTGAGCATCCACTGTCGATATACCGCTGATTTGCTTGTCCTTCTGCATACAAGGCTATTCCACATATTTTTGTTTGCGGTTATTTCTTTCTCCATGTTTTGGTACATAATGGAGCTTGCTCCTATTGAGATGTTTGCCGAAATTTACTCCTGCATTCAGAATCTTCATGACCAAAGTTGTTACAGATAGAGAATTCTATTTCATTTTCAAGAGCAGAAAAGTTATTGTAGATCCTTTTCATGATCCCAGTCACATTCCTTTGATTTCGTTCTTCTCTAGTCATGATGGTCTTGTAAGAAACACATTAAGTAGCTTTGTGTCAAAAGTTATGACATGAAAAACATTGGCCATTAAAGAAATTCCTATGATTATTTAATCTACTGACCTGATGATTGTAGTTTCCATTGACATTCATTCTTGAAGCAAATTGAGAATGATTTACCTATGGTTGGTTATAGTTTCTATTCATCCTTGAAGTAGATTGAACCATATTTATCTGGTGATCTGCTTTATGCCTTTGCTGACGATTGTCAACCTGTTCACTTCTCCTTGCTGCATCAAGATAGCTTTTGGAGGTCGATGGCTTCTGTGTTTGGGATGTTTCTTCAATATATCCAAGACCTGTCTTTATCAGAGGAGAACACTGCACTTTGATAATTTCATCTAAAGTTTATGATCCTTTAGCAAACTTGATATTGCGAGCTTTTGTTTTCTCAATATCTTTTCTTAGACCCACAATTTCACATTCTAATTTTTCATTGTGTTTTTCCCTTTCAGCAAGTTGGAATGTCAGAGTATCTATAATCATACTCTTTTCTTCTAAACAGATTTTAAGTTTAGAAATTTCCTCATAGAGACCATCTTCATATAAGGCATCCAAGAAATCTTCATCTTCAAAAGCCATCAAAAGTCTATAGTCATTACCATGTTCATCTTCATCACTATTTGATAAATCATCACTATCTTCATGCATATAGTAGCTCTTCTTACTTACATTTTGTTTTCTATTCCATTTTTCTGGTTCCTTACCTTTATCAAGCTTATCTTTATAAGGACATTTGGCTGCATAATGACCGAATCTTCCACAAGCAAAGAATTTGAAAGGTAGTTTACCTCTAAATCTTCTAGAACCCCGTTGAAAGTTCTTGAAAAAGTTTGCTTCTTCCTCTCCTTCTAAAATGTGTCCTGATTCATTGAGCTCTTCTCTTCCTGAAGCCTTGAATGTGGCTTCTCTCATATCTGATGGACCTCCTTTTCTCATTTCAACAGAAGTTAGGATTCCATGCAATTGTGTCATAGTCATACTCTGAAGATCCTGCTTTTCTTTTATGGCAGAAAATTTTGATTCAAACTTAGAAGAAAATCTTAAAACCTTTTCAACTAAAGTAATTTCCTTTATCTCTTCACCCAAGTTTTTCATGCGATTAACAATCTCATCTATATGTAGGAAGTAATGAGCTATACTTTCATCATTGTGCATTTTGAGAGTTTCATATTGAATTCTGAGAGATTGTAGTTTTACATGTTTTACCTGATTGCCTCCTTCATAGCTTAGAAATATCTTGTCCCATATTTCTTTGGCGGTTTTGAGATTCATAACCTTGACAAATTCTAATTGTGACAAACTCCCCAATAGTGTATTGACAACCTTGGAATTTGTTTCATATTGTTTTTTACCTGCCGTATCTGTAGGAATTGGTGATGGAAATGTATATCCTCCTTCCACGATTTCCCAAACATCTGTTCCAAGAGATTGAAGATAGGTTGTGGTTCTTACCTTCCAATAGATGAAGTTGCTCCCATCAAAGATTGGTGGTCTAATGGATCCTTCTCTTTCGTAGTTGCCCATGATGATAGATCTTCCTTCAAGCGATCAAGCTTCTTTTGAAGGACCTGCTCTAATACCAATTGTTGGAAATAATACTGGGGGGGAGGGTGAATCAGTATTAGAAAGTTAACAATATTTCATTTCCATAAACAGATTTATATACGCTACTTTTGTTAATGCAACTTGCATGTATACGTAACTGTGTTTAGGGCAACCAGCATATACCTTGCAAACTTATCATTTAGTTAGTTGATCTTTAATATGTGTATCAGAACCATATAAACAGTAACCAGGTGTAGTAAACAGAATAGGCAATCACACACATGAACACAAGATATAAGATGGAAACCCAATGTGGGTGAAAACCACATGCTGCAATCATCTCTATCTTTCTTTAATAAGAAACTTCTTTTTACAAATTTTGTACTAGTGCAGTCTTATACCAGTACGCAAGCTTCTTCCTATAGAAGGCTACAACCTTCTCTCATTCTCCAACTTTTCCTGGAAGGGAGCTACAACCCCCTTAGTTCTTGTACTAGCTGATGTGTTTATTAGTACGTAGGTGCTGACCTACAGAAGGCTACAACCTTCTCTTTTCTTCCAGGGACCACGTTTCATAAATTTTCAGACTCGATCCATCAATAACATCAATCAAACATCAAATATATCTACATCAACGAATCTCCTTTGTACCAACCAAAACTGAATCAAACAATCACTTTTTTGAATGTTGTAACCAGAATACAGTAACAGTAACCAGAACTCAATCCAGAACCCAAAATACTGTAACAGTAAACAGAAATAGCTAAAACATATTTTATGAGGTGTACACTACTTCAATGTGTCAAACGTGCATGCATACACACGTTTCTCAAGCTGGACCTGCGTATACGCAGTTTTGAAATGTTGAACCAACATGTATACATGCATTTGCTATATTGAACCTGTGTACAGATCTTTAAAAGATGATTTAACCTTTTCCACTATTTAGACATCAGTTATACCTAGATCATCAGATTTACATATTACGACATGCGCCAATTATTAAGATAAAATATCAAAACCACATCAAGCCTTAAGATCTTGACCCATTAATAGAGCTTATCCTTCTTCAAGCGCTGAGGTTCCTCCCTGATTCAGATCCAGCTATGCACCATAACCCAATGACCAGTATCCTAGATCTTGCTTTTCATTAGATATTCAATACTTGAGTGCCTTTTCCTAATTATCTCCTCCTCCTTTTATAGTCTTAGGCCTTACTCAATACCATGGTCCAAAACCACTTAGAAACAATACCTTGGACCAATTACTTGGGGTCAACACTTCAAACAAGATACCTTGGACTAGTACCATGGGTCAAAATACCATGGTCCAAATACCATGGACCAAAACAAAATTCTCCAACATGTATGCACCTTTCCTTGCGTGAAAGTGCGTGTATACGCATACACACCTTTTGGTCAGCAAACCTGCATGTATACGCGGCTTGGTCAAGGGGAACCTGCATATATCTCTTTTTCTTTCATTCTGTGAGCCTAAACTGTGATCTGTCATCTGAGTGAGTTTCCATCAAGGACAACACCTGTGTCATAGTCCCAAACCTGTGTCATAATGCCAACATAAACAACATTAAGCTAAGATGCATTTTTCCTGGCCATATGTTTCCATTTCTCTATGTACAATGCCTCTAGAGAAACTAGGCTAGATGATGAGGTGGGCCCTTCTAACACAAATCATATACCAAACAATTTTCAATAAGGGAACTAGTAGGAAGTGCATACTCAAGATAGTATTGTCAAGCCAAAGAGGAAGATCATGCATGATCTTGAAGAAGAAAGGATATTTTTTTAAAATGAAATCCAAACACCCAAGCTACAATTGAAGAGAAGAGGAAAAGAAAGGAATTAGAAGAAGCATGGAGGAAGTGGAAGGAAGAAGAGTAGATATAGGAAAAAGAACATAAATAGGAAGATGAATGTAGGAGGAATAAAGGAAACATAAAGAAGAACAAAAAAGGAAGAAAAGAGAATACATGCAAAGAAGAAAGGAAGAGATGAAAAAGAGAAAATAAGAATAAACTAAGAAGAAACAATAGGAAGAATATTGGTAGACGTAAAGCGAAGAAGAAGAGATTCAAAAGTTATTAGAAGAAGAAGAAAGAAAGAGGAGATAGGAAGAGGATTTGCAAGACCAAAAGGTGGGATGAATAAGAGGAGGATGATTAAGAAGTAGAAATTATGCCAATTCCAGAGAAAACAAGCTATTGAGCACTACCTCCTCTTATTGCTGGCCATCTCTCATTCAACAAAATGGAAATAGTTCCTCCACCAGATGACAAGGTCATTGGAATTTGAAAATTTAGCTTCAATTAGTTAAAGAGCATAATAGTACATGAAAGAAGAAGATATTTTCCGAATGACCTTCATCAAGGTGTTTCCATCATGATGGAGAAGCATCGACACATCCTCTGAAAAAATAGCAAGAACGAATTTTGGAAGGTGAAAATGAGAAAAAAACGTCAAAAGCCAAGGGATTTGTTAAAAAGCTTGAAAAATAGGTATGTGGGGGATCTTAGGGATTACGTTAAGAAATTTTTGAAAAATATCTCGTTGAGATCTTTGTGGAGAGGATCATGTTGAGAGATTTATGGAGAAGATCATGGATCTTGACATGATCGACAATATTGTAATTCCCTCTATAGATTTTAGCCTCTGGGCATTGAAAATAGGCATCCATTAGAATGAAGATCTCGTCAACCAAGGCACCAACATATGTTATGTAATAGTTTAGTGGGTTTAATTAATGAAACTTGATTTCTACTTTATGTAATTCTATGTATGTTCATGGTGATTTAATGCCTTGATGGCTTGATGCATAGATCCGTTGACTTTGTTTGATGGATTAATGTTACATGTAGACCACATGATTCTTCAGTTTGAAATGGAAGCAAGGATGAGTTGAGTTTGTGGGCTTATAATCCATAGGTCCTGGGATCGAGACTATAAGACCACTTGAAATGATAGACCCCTATAAATCATTTTCATCAAGTGTTATCAGAGCACAGAATATTCTTGCTTGTAGTGTGGAGGAGAAGCAACATAAGAAGGTACAAATGGTTGAATATATGGTAAGAGATTTGTTTTCTCCATGCAGGTGACAAAAAATGAAGGCAAGAGATTTGCAACAACCTATAGCAAGGAGTGCTCAAAGTGTTCTAGAGAAGAGAACCAGGAATATTCCAAAAGGCCAAACTTAGGAGAATGTTTAGTGAGGTATCATGTAGAAAGGTGGAGACTTGTTACTATAAAGGTGAGTTGTAGCTCACAAGTTGAAGATGTTACAAGAAGACTAGATGCATATGACCAGGAGGTCATAAATTTTTGTACCTTGGGAGTCTGATGCAAGAGCATCAACGCATCCTTTGAAAAAATAGCAAGAATGAATTTTGGAAGGTGAAAATGGGAAAAATGTGTTAAAATGCAAGGGATTTGTTAAAAATCTTGAAAAATAGATCTATGGGGGATCTCAGTTATTATGTTGAGAGATTTGTGAAAAATATCATGTTGAGATCTTTGTGGAGAGGATCATGTTGAGAGATTTATGGAGAAGATCATGGATCTTGAAATGATCCACAATATTGTAATTTCCTCTATAAATTGTAGCCTTTGTGCATTGAAAAGAGGTGACCATTAGAATGAAGTTCTAGCTAGCTAATGCACCAAGAGATATTATGTAATAGTTTAGTTTGTTTAGTTAATGAAATTTGATTTCTACTTTATGTAATTTTATGTATGTGCATGGTGATTTAATGCATTGATGGCTTGATGCATAGATCCATTGACTTTGTTTGATGAATTAATGTTACATGTAGACCATAGGGGTCTTTAGTTTGCAATGGAAGCGAGGATGAGTTGAGTTTGTGGGCTCATAAGCCATAGGTCCTAGGATCGGGACCATAAGAAAAATTGAAATTATAGACCCCTATAAATCGTTTTCATCACATCAACATAGAAAGGGTGATTGTACTGGATACTAGGGAGAATCTAAGAGACATGACAACAATAAATGCATCCTTTGCAGAAGCCACAAAGGATAAATTTTATTACTTGATGCGAGAAAATGAAAAATTATCATATGAATTGGTTGTTGCAAGGCAACAAATTGATCATATCAAGGTCAAGAATCAGATATTATCTTCCACTAGTGCAAACAAGAAGCAATTGAAGGCAACAATACTTGTAGAAATCAAGTTGTTGGAAGACACTATGTAGTTATTTGATGAGATCTTCACTCTCCATGAAGCAGTGGTGCTCTTGCATGAAGTGAAAAAGGGATCACGAAAGATGGTGAAGGTCTTAAAAACAACTTACACAACCATAGGTGTGGTTTAGGATTGGGGAACCAAATATTTTAATACACTTGTGGTGTTGGCAAGGAAAAGTAGACAATATGTTGAAATGGATAGGGAAAAAATTAGGATATTTATACAGATTTATGAGTAGCTCCATAATTTTTTTAACAACACCATAACAACATATTCATGAATCTATCATGGATTGGATGCTTTGGTAAGGATGCACATGATACCTTTTGTTGGCACATTTACAAAAGTAAAGGGTAGGAGCATTATCAAGCAAGAAATAAAATATTTCTTGAACAACATCAAACATGTGACCACTTATTATGAACTCAAGGTGACCAAAGAATATATTTTGTAGTATGTGACTAAGCCAATTAAGATATAAATTGTTGAGAAACATTCAAACATATTCCAAGACCATATATCCAAATGCACTGGAGGGTAAAATCAAATATAATCTTGATACATCACTGAAGTTTGGGCACATAGAAATGGAGTACAAATATTGGCACCAATACCTTACAATAAAATTACACATCATAGCCATTGAGTTACAATTTCCATAAGTTTAGCATGACGTATTATTTTGTCTTATGGATATAACCACATCTTTTTCATATTGTAATTTGTATTTTTAAAATAATGAGAAAATGTAAAATGTGTAAGTGGAAGTCCAAGAGTCACATAGGGAATATGAAGAGACATTAGGTAGCTCAAAGGTTAAAGAGGAACTAAAAAGGAAAATGGAAGCTAAAGAGTCATGAGGGAGCTCAAGAGTCACAAGGGGTGGTGAAAGGTCACCTCACTTGTTATAAATAAACCCTCATAACTCAATCAAAAGGCTTGGAATTTTATAGAGATAGCCATGGCTTCTATTGATTAGCATAGGAGAGAATATCATTATTTGGAGAGAAAGTGGTAGCTTCATGTTCCACTATTGGGGCTAGTGTTTCACCATTGTAATTGTGTACTTGGAACTTTTACTAATCATTAGAAGATCTCAGAGCCAATGCACTTTCAGGCATGTATCGTGAATAGTAAGACTATTCTTTTAATGTTTGTGGTCTATGTTTATGTTCATACATACTAAATGAAAAGAACTAATTTGTTAGATTTGGTATATATCTTGTTGAATGTATGTTGTTATTTTCTTTCATGATTATTGTTATCTTATAAACTATTTTGCAGGTTAACTAATGTGTCTTTCCTTGTTCTCATGCGTCTCTTTTAGGATAATACTATTAATTTTCTACTAGAGACTCACTCTTTGTTTCCCTTCTATGGAAGTACCTTTTATACATTGCAATTGGTGTCCCATAAATCTTACTCACTTGTTTATCTCAAATTTATGTGCCTCATTTCTTGTGTTGTTTATTACAACCAAGACATATCCCTAAGATCACTGTAATGGCATTTGGGCCCATATTTTGGATTTGTCTTCTATCCCAAATGGTGTGAAGTCTAATTGGGACTTCATACAGGGGAGAACCCCTTACCTGTTGGAAGCTTCCAACACCATCAACAGATACCAAATGTAGAAATTTAATAAGAGATGCCGAACATATTGACTGAGAGAGATCTTGAAACAACTAATGAAAATAATAAAACATATCATGAAAACATAGAAACAAAATATTCACTCTTTGAAAACCCCAAATACAATGAAAAACCCAGCCAATGGAATTCCATTAGTCCTTATTGAAGACCCTAACCAAGTTGGCCAAGTGAACCTTCACCACTTACCTCCATGGAACCATTACAATGAAGTATTCCAATTATTTTAAAGGCTCCATTATATGCAATCCACAAGAAAATTTCCATGGAATACCAATCCATGGGCCCAAATTCACTATTATTGACCCAATCAACTTTAACTCTTTGCACGAGTAAATTTCACCTAACAATAAGAAAGTCTCCTTATGAGGAGTAATTAATTTAGTGGCAATTGGGCCCACATATTGGTCAGAATCACCATCCCAAATAGATAAATGTCTAATTGGGGCCTTGACTAGGTGATCCCCTCATTGTTGGCTTGGTAAAATCCTAGCATCAACAATGCTCTATGATGGTCTTATTATGAAGAGAAATAACATTGATCTACAACTATTATGGTCCAATAATTAATTTTACTTTTTTTGTCTAATTTGGAAGTTCAATCTACATTGACATCTTTGCCCAAAAACACTTTTTAGGAAAGAGATGAAAAAAATTATGAATGTGTGAAGAAGGAGAGCCTAACTCACAAGCCTCTTTTCCAATATGGTTTGTAAAATTTTGGAGCTAGTTTTTATATCCTTCTTTAGTTTTAGACTAGATGTCCTATATGGTGGGATTCTTAAGTATGTGTATTTCAAAACCTCACATTGTTTTTCACTTAAGTTCTTGCTATTTCATTATGTTCTGGACCATTTGAAGGTTTTATCTAATTATTTGTAAAGTTTCTTTAGTATTCTCAATAGGTGATTCCATTACATGTACTTTGAAATGATCCTACAAAAATGATGTAATACTAGGAGTTAGATATTCATAAATAGCTTGAAATGGAGATATCTTGGTATATTATGATGTTTGTCACTTATGTTATCCATCCTTATGGAAAAACCCAAAAATTTTAAATTATAGTACTCAATGGAACCTAAATTCTTGATTTGTGCCAACTACCTAAAGTAGTATTGTTCCTAAACTTTACCATAATTCACTTCTACGTCCCTTATAAATAAGCTCCAAGTATAATGATAAGAATGATGTTTCCTTTTAAATACCCATTAATATTGTTGGTATTGTTTTGTCTCAAAGTACAAAATTGCTAAAGAAATCCATCCTCCATAATATTTTTCAATATTTGGTTCACCCTTGTAAAGGCATCTATTCCATCTGAATTTCTTAATCAATATTTGGGAAAATAGTTACCATTTGGAACCCATCCATGATTAGCTCTAATAAGTATGTAATTTACCTCTAAATTTAAGTTTATTATTATTATTGTTGTTGTTGTTTTTATTTAATTCCATATTGTGATTGTGGCACAATTTTCTTTAGGAAAAGGTTCTAATTCATGACCATATAGAATCTCTCTTCCCTTGTGTATGTTCTTAGTGTGCTTTCAATTGATAATATTTTATAGAGGAACTCTTGCTATCATGGTTCATTTACTTTTACATTCAAAAAGATAATACATATATATTTCTATGAAAAGGAATAAGATTCAACCCTTTAACCTTGGGTTCCACAATTACTTATATAATCCTTGTCTATCCACTATATAATCATCTTTCTAATGTAAAATATTCCTTGTAACAAAAATAAGTTGGGATTGAATTTGGAACATGCTTGATACTAATTATACCTTTGCCCCATACCTAACCATTGATGCTTTATGTGATATGCAAACTACCATCTTGGTATACCTATACCTAGCCATTTCTATTTCCCCCTCCCCGAGATACACTTAGAGACTATACTCATATGCACCCTCACACCACTTTTCGAGTATTCAGACCACAAATCTAACCCATCCATGTGAGAGGGTCATAGATGGATTGTTTAGTTTTATGATCATCATACAATTATGGCATAGAATGACTACCCTCCTAAATCTATCATTTGGAATTTCTTCTTCCTTTGCATTTTGAAGTTCTTATGATGCTACTCTATGGTTATGCTATGTAACTTATTTTTCCTGGTAATGAAGGTATTTTTCTTCCACCCACACTTTGACAGCTACTCGAATGGTATATGGTAGGTAAGTTCAAATTTTCCCTTGACAATCAATCTGTTAATATTATTGTTGAGGGTTTTAATAGTGCTAACTTAAATTGAGCATTAATTTCTTGGACTGACAATTATTTTTATGGGTTTCCTAACATACTAACGTTTGGTGATTTGTACAAGTGTTGTAGGTATTCCATAGTCTGCAACAAGAATAACCTAATATCTACAATTTTCATAGGTTAAATATTCTTGGCTTAGGTTTTATATGTATAACTGGTTGTTGCATTTGTTTCTCTATAGTTTTTTAAAGAGGGATTTTCTTGTGAATTTCCCTTTTCATATTTTTGAGGGTTTTCATGTGTATTCCATCTCAGAGTTATTTGATTTAAGTTGTTATAGGGTTTTTTTGTTGGAATACTTTCATGGTTTCAACGAAGTAATTTTTTTAAGTCGTTACAAGACCGTATTGAAGTCAATTTACTAAGGAATAGTTCCCTTGATGATTGCAGTAACTTCAAATTTCATTTAAGAAGATTTTGCTTTCCTTGGCACATTTTATCAACAATTCTCTCCAGATATGAGAACTGATTTAGGGTTTTATTGTTTGACCATTTAGGAGAGTGACCAAATCCAAAAATTTGATCTCGACACTTCTGGTATGAACTATTTAGATGATACATTTGATTTATATGTTATAGAGAAGGTTTTCTTACTTGTAATATTTTCATGGTTTTGATTTAAGGAATAACATGAGGATTTTTCTTCAGTTGTAGGAATTTTGAGGGTTTACATGCTCAAATTCCTCACATGATCTATTGGAGGCCTAACTTGTTGAGACAATCCTTCTCTATTGGGTATCGTATGTAGCCATGAATGCAGATATTTGTTTCCATTAATTAATATGAGAGTACTAACAAAAAAATATTTTTCTCTATATAGATTAGGCCTTCAAACCCCATATCAATGTTTTCTCAACACTACCTCACCATTATATTTATGATTTACCTTTATAGGTAAGAATTTCCTTTAAATCCTACCACCTTTCATAGTGTTTACTAATATGGATATTGAGACCAACCAACGAAAGCCATGTTTGTTCTATTATTGTTTCAATAGAGGTTAGCACACTCCGCCTTGAGTTATGCAATTAAATTAAGAATTAAGTCTTTAGTTTTTTTTTTATACTATGTATGTCAAACAATGATGTTAAATGATTGTAGAGTGTTTCTAAGGAAAGCTCGTTTTGGAGTTATTATTATTATAATATAGTGTACTTCACTTTATTTATCTAGGGTTCATAAACCTATATTATATATATATGGTTGATGTATATGTTTTCAAACAAGTATGAACATGCTATTTTGAATATATCTTGTTCATTGTAAATTATTTTCTTTATGACTTGTTTTTACATGATTTGTCAACCTTGAGTATGTAGGGTTACACTTTTTTTTATGTTGTTTTTGTACCTCTCTTCTTTAGTAATTATATACTTCATTTCCTTTATTGTCTTAGTTTTTCCTCAATAATTCCTCTCTTTGAAACATTTGGTCAAATTCAATGCTTAGATTTCTGCTAGGCAGGCTCTGACTAGAAATATAGTTATAGGATTCCTGTACATACAAGTTTTGTAACTTATTTTTTGAGAGTGTTTTACAGATTAAGTATATATTGCATGAATTAGGAGGCTACTATGGAGGTTATCCCTTCAGGTTAGCTTACAAGCATGCTAATCCTACTTAATCATTTTTTCTTCTTGCATGGTAGCTTGTATTAAAACATCCCCAAAATTTCCATTTTTTCACTATTTGCAATACTAAAAAAAAACAACCATATTTGACTAGAACACCAATAGATCTAAAATTGTTAAAATTGATGATTGAAGTACAAATTTGTAGCCTTTATTTAGAAAATATTCATAATTTTCTTCATCATATTCAACATATTTTCATATGAATAAATTTGGTTTTTTTAGTATGAAACAAACATGTGTCTGTACTTTACTTACTATTCATAGTGACATGCAAACATGGAGATTACTATTGAAGTTCTTCTACATGCTAGTAATTTTTTCTCCATGGTGCAAACAACCACATGCTGTAATACACTATTTAGTACATGCTTGAAACCTTTATGATAACCAAAAATTACAATAAAATTTTACTTATCTAAACCCTTGAAAATAAAGTAGGAACAAACACCTTCCTCCCAACAAGTGAATTGCAACCACAAAAATTCCCCTCGAGCCTCATGATTCTCTACTCTTAGTAACCTATTTTATTCTTTTCGGAATAATTCTTCTTTCCCACATAGAATTTAGCAACATCCTACCTTTTCTAAGTTTGGTTTATTTCTACTATTCACAGGAATATTTATAAGAAAGTTATGTTCTTCACATTCAACATTGCAATTCTCTCCAGCATATGTTGTTTGTCCTATTTTATCCCAACATAACATCTCTCTCCAATTACACTACCTCTTGTGGTGATCCTTTTCCTAGAATCTTTGTGAGTCATGCAGAGTTATAATTGTGGCAACTACCACCTTTACTTGTCCACTCTTGGGACTCTAACCACTTGAACAATTACTTAACAATAAAGTAGCTTGACTACTCACAGGCTAGATCCCATAATATTTCCAATTAAAAACAATATTTTATTTACAACCATCCATAATTATTTACATATGTCGTTCAAAATGTTTAAATTTAGTCTTGGCCCAACAACTAGTGTCTGTAACTTAATATTTATGAGTAACATAAAACCATAAAGTCTTGCAAAAAGTAATTGCAATAGCCTGGGTATTACATTTTCCCTTACCCTTAATTTTAACATTGTCCTTGGTGTTTCCTTTTCATTCATCACTTCTAGAAAAGTGAAGGAAATGTGTTTTGCATTTTCTCCTCTATCTCCCAGATGGCCTCCTTAGGGCCAAAGTGATTCCATTTAAATTTAACCTAGCTGATGGATTGATTATAAAGTCCATTTTCTCTAAAATTCATAGAGGCTCGACTTGGAACTCACCTTCTAGTTCGACCTATATCACATTTTAATCAATGATATGAGTTGGATCATGAATATATTTCTTTCAAAGTGATACATGAAATACATTGTGTACTTTTATGTGGGTTGGTAGTGCAAGTTGGTAGACTGTTTGACCTACTCTAGCTAGTATTTTAAATGGTCCACAATGTTGAATTTTGTGGCTATGGTCAGTCTTCATAATAATTACTTTTATCATTGATGTACTTGTAACAATATATTTCTATGTAAAACATGTTATTGATGCTAAAAAGAAATTTTTATTATTTATGCATTTTTCAAAAGAAAAATTAGAAGGCATGTACTTCATGAGCTTCTTAAATTAAAAACTGAAATTTTATTTTTTATTTTTGGCTCCACAAGATATCCAAGTTATCCCTCCTTTGATCAAGTCATCTCTGCCCCAAGAAGCACCTATTTGAACCCTCTCAAGTGTGTATAAATAGGTCATTCGACCTCCATCCAAAGGGAAATTCATATCACATCCAAAACAAGTATATTTATATTCTCTAGTGAAGTATGACAAGGAGAAAAGAGGTTGAAGAAAGAGAATACAAGTCAACCAAAGTTCCAAGAAGACTCTTGCATGTGTGAATCTTCCCTCTTATCTTCTCTCACATGTGACCGCACAATGTGCAAATTTTTCTGTAGTAAATTCTGTGGTTAGGCTGAGATTTTTTATGGGAGAGATAGGCCAAAATTTGGCCCTTGTTTCAGACCATGTTGTAGACCTTTGACCAAGTTTTGTGTAGGGTTGATGTGGCTTCTTGGTGGATTTATGATGTTGTCATTTTGCTAGTCATTTTTTCTATGATTTTTAATTTGATGCCTCTCTTGTTGAAATGATTCTCTAAGGAAAGCATTGTTGGTTTCCCCCCATGCTGGTTTTCCTAGGGTAAACTCTTCATTCTCGTGTGACTGTCTCTTTATTATCCTATAGAATTTTGTTTTACTATTGATATTCCTCTATGTAATTGATTTATGATGGAAAAGATCAAAATAAAAAGATTAACCTAATGGAAATCATAAGGAGTAATTATCAGTTTAGAGGATGCCTTAAAAACCAACATGGTATTAGAGCTATGGTGGAAGAACAACCTTGAAGAAGAATTCATATCTAGGGTTTGTCAACTCGCCTTAGATTCCCTAGTTCAAAGATCACATTCTAGAAGAATGTTGAAAGTATGAAAGAAGCCCTAATTTGAATCTCTATTTAAGGTCACAAATTTTCATTTTTGTCTATTTCTAGAAGAGAACCACTCTTACATTTGTGAGAAGGCTAAATTCCAAATCTTATGGTGAAAAGTCTCAGACCTCATACCAAGTCTCTATCTGAACCTCAGTCCAAACCTAAGGATCTATTATAGGTGGTGAAAAATATTTAAAATTTGTGAGACCTATGCAGGATGAATAAAACTCATAATCTAGTTCATAGGATCAAGGTCTCAACATGTAGACTAATAACCTCCACCAAATTTCATATTGTTAAGTCAAAGATCGAAGATACTTCAGTTAGGTTATAGAAGATTGAGAAAGCCTTGTGCCTAATGATGGTATACTGAGTGATTTTATAAATAATATTAGCAAAACCATAGTCAAGTCAATCTACTTTTTGTTTTGATGTATAACCATTTTTTGATTTGATCAAAGTCTCATAAAACCATAGAGCGTACCTTGTTTACAAAAAAATGTCCTGACTTTTTGATTACATGATTGTAAGTATACTAAGGTCGAGAAGCCTCAACCAACAATATTTTATAAACTAAAGGATTTTATTTATGGTTTAAAATCAATTCCATAGTGAAATCTATATGAATAAGAATAAGTTCTACATTGATCTTTGAATGTTTGAAGTCATTCCTAGAAGCCAAGTCAATTAAGGAGCCAATCCGGTGTCACTGTTAAAAGAGGTTATAATCTTAAAATTATGAGATTGTGTTATGAAACTAGCTCACAAAAAGATAGAAAAGAGAGATCCACGCCTTAGAATTCAGCCTCTTCGAGGGGGCAACCTCCTTTACATTACATAAATGAACAATTCTTGGATGATACAAATGAAAATACCTCCTTTCTATATATAGGAGTCTAAGTGGTCCCAATACAATCAAAGCCTACATAACAATAATATTTTAGGGAACAACAATAACAATAGTGGGCTTCTATGTGGCACAATAGTAACAATATGGACACTACATGGGTACATCAATATAAATAAGGGGTATAACTACAATAGTAATGGGGTAATCACTAGTATTATAGGGACCCAACATGCCCCTCTCCTTCAAAAAAGTGTTGTCCTCAACGCTTGAGTAGTTCAGGATACTTCTGCATAAAATTCTCATCCTCCCATGTGGAATCTTCAGCGGATAAGTTCTTCCACTTGATAAGGTACTCTGAAATTGATTGATTCCGTAGCTGTCGAGTTCTTGTTTCTATAACTGCTTTCGGTTCCAATATAATTTTTCCTTCTTCGTCAAGTTCTGGCAATATTGTTTGAACTAGGAGCTTGTCGCCTATAACCTTCTTTAAGCATGAAACATGGAAAACTGGGTGCAATCGAGAAGCTGCAGGAAGCTCCAATTTGTATGCCATAGTACCAATCTTTTGCAACACCTTGTACGGACCATAATACTTTGGTGATAATTTATTATCCTTCTTAGCTTGCTTGAGGGACATTTGCTTATATGGTTGTAGTCGTAGGAATACCCAATCACCTACATCAAAACTTCTTTCACTGCGATGCTGATCTGCCTGTTGTTTCATTCTATTCTGTGCCAACACAAGGTTATCCTTTAAGAGTTGGAGGACTTGTTGTTGATGTTCGATGTGATGTTCCACTGCCTGAACCTTAGAATTTTCTCTTAAATATGATGTGATGGATGGTGGTTGATACCCATAAAGTTCCATAAATGGGGTCATTTTTAATGCTGTATGAAAGGAAGTGTTATACCACCATTCAGCCAGAGGCAACCATTTGACCCATTGTGTCTGTTTATCAGATACAAAGCAACGAAGATATCCTTCCAAACATTTGTTTACTATCTCAGTTTGCCCATCAGATTGAGGATGATAAGATGAGCTATGAGCTAACTGAGTACCAAGACAAGAAAATAATTTTGTCCAAAAATTTCCAGTGAAAATGGGATCTCTGTCACTTACAATAATCTTTGGGTTTCCATGTAGCTTTTGAATTGTTTCCATAAATGCAGTAGAAACTGTACTGGCTTTAAATGGATGTGATAATGCACAAAAGTGTGCATACTTGGTAAGTCTGTCAACTACCACCATGATGACACTCTTTCCCTCAGACTTGGGTAAACCTGTGATAAAATCCATTGATACCTCCTCCCAACGTTGGCTTGGAATGGGTAAAGGTTGTAATAGACCCGGTGTCTTAATTGTTTCAACTTTATTTTGTTGGCAAACCAAACATTCTGCCACAAACTTTTGAATATCTGATTTAAGGCCATCCCAAAAAAATTCCTTCTTAACCCTGTGGTAAGTTTTTAAAAATCATGAGTTCCCTCCTAAGGGAGAAGTGTGCAATTCCATAAGAATCTTTTGTTTTAGATGGGAATTCTTACAGAGGTATAAGCGATCTTTGTACCATAACGAATCATTTTTCCAGCTAAATGTATCAGACGTACTGGAATCTTGTTGTAGCTTTCGAATAAGTGCCCACATTTCTTCGTTAGTCTTCCATTCCTCCCTTGCTTCATTTATCCAATCTGGTTGGATGATAGAAATAGCGCACAACAATGCTTCCACATCCTCATCCTTCCTTGAGAGTGCAACTGCCACCACATTTTGCTTCCCTTTTTTGTATATGATTTCAAAGTCATAACCCAACATCTTTGTGACCCACTTTTGTTGCTCTTCAGAGGATAATCTTTATTCTAAAAAGTATTTAAGGCTATCATGATCTGTTTTTACCTTGAAGTGTCTTCCCATTAGGTAGGGTCGCCATTTCTTAAGTGCATGGAGTATTGCCAACATTTCCTTCTCATAAATAGCTTTGCTTAGAAACTTTCCCTTGATTGGACGACTTTCAAAAGCAATGGGTCTTTCATCTTGCATTAGAACAGCACCAATTCCATTTCCTGAAGCATCACATTCCACAGTAAAGGTTTTTGTGAAGTCCGGTGTAGCTAAGACCGGTGCTTGGCACATTGCCTCTTTAAGATGTTCAAAGGCCTTTGTTGCTTCCGGAGTCCATGAAAATGCATCTTTCTTCAATAATGTCGTTAGAGGTGCTGCTATTCTCCCATAATTCTTAACAAACTTGCGATAATACCCTGTCAACCCAAGAAATCCACGCAAATGCTTTATGGATGTGGGGATTTTCCATTCCTTAATGGCTTTAATTTTGGTAGGGTCTACCTTAACTCCTTCATGAGATACAATATGACCCAAATATTCCACCTCCTGGACTCCAAAGAAACATTTGGATCTTTTGGCATATAAATGTTTCTCTTCCAATAGTTGTAGCACCCTGTCGACATGTTCAACATGATCCTTCCAAGACTTGTTGTAGATAAGTATATCATCAAAAAATACTAACACAAATTTTCTAAGGAATGGTTTGAAAATTGAATTCATCAAACCTTGAAATGTTGAAGGTGCATTGGTAAGGCCAAAAGGCATGACCAAAAATTCATAATGACCCTCATGAGTTCTAAATGCCGTTTTCGGAATGTCTTCAATCTTCATTCTGATTTGATGATATCCGGAACGAAGATCCAACTTGGTGAAGTAAATTGATCCATGTAATTCATCCAGTAATTTATCAATGATAGGAATGGGGAACTTATCTTTAATAGTGAGCTTGTTGAGCTCCCTATAATCCGGACACATGCACCATGATCAATCCTTCTTGTGCACCAATACTACTGGGGCAGAGAAAGAACGTTGAATCGGTTGAATTATACCAGCCTCTAGCATTTCTGCAACCATACGTTCAATTTCACTTTTTTGGACATAGGGATATCTGTACGGCCTGATGTTTGGAGGAACACTTCCTGGAATCAGATGAATAGCATGATCATGATCACGCATAGGTGGGAGACCTTTGGGAATCTCAAATACCTTGGAATGATTGTCCAGGACTTTTTGGAGATCTGGAGAAATAGATGATTCTAATGTGGAAACATCTAGCGAACATAATTGTGCAATTACACCCCTTTGCTCCTTTTTTAGAAGCTTTGTCATAACATTAGAGTTGATTATCTTTCCTGGTTTCCCTGCAATACCCCTTAATTCAACTTCCTTTCCTTCCACAGAAAATTTCATGAAAAGTTCTTGAAAATTAAAAGCTATTGTACCCAAGGATTGTAGCCATTGGACTCCTAGTACAACATCAGCACCTCCCATTGGAATGGAAAGCATTGGGCTAGTCAATACATATTCTCCCATGGATAGCTTGATATTATGGCACTTTCCAGAGCAATTTATTGTTCCTCCATTTGCAATCATCACTTGACACTCTGGTGCTGGATATAGGAAGCAATTCAATTCTTTTGCTACCCTACAATGAATAAAATTGTGGGTGCTTCCTGAATCAATCAACACTATCACCTTTTTCTTCTTGATTTGTCCTTCTATCTTGATGGTTTGAGGAGTGGTAATTCCCGCTAATGCATTACAAGATATGGTTGGATTTATTTGTTCTTCATCTAGGCTTTGTTCCTGTAGTATATCTTCTTCTTTTGACCTTTCTTGCTCCTTTTCTTCTTCCTCTTCACAATCTATGTAGAATAATTTCTTCTCACCACACTTATGACCCTTTGTGTATTTGCTATCACAATTGTAACAAAGCCCTTTTGCTCTTTTTTCTTCCAATTGTTGTGGTGTCAACCTTGTAGGTTGTGGAAGACTATGGGCAACAACACTTCCATCTTTATAGTTGTGAATGGTATGCTTCCTAGTTGCCATAATTTTGCTTTCCATTTTTCTTGCTAACCTGAATGCCTTCTCTAATGAATTAGGTTCCCAAAGGTGAACATCATGTTGGATATTATCCTTTAAAGACCCTATGAACAAATCAATCCTATGCTACTCTAGAATATCTTTTACCCTTATGTTCAATTTTTGGAACTCCTCAATGTGCTCCATTATTGAACCCTTTTGTTTGAGACTTATCAATTGGCTAAAAAAAGTGTTGCTTTTTGTATCCTCATAATGTGATATCAATTCTTCCGTAAAAATTGCCCAAGTGATAAATTGTTTACGAGAGCAAAGCCATTGATACCATACAAATTGATTTGGTTCCAAATATAAAGTTGCCATACGTACCTTTTGTGTGTTTTGCACATTATTGAGATCAAAGAACTGCTCCATCTGTAATATCCATGTGGCGGGATCCTTCCCATCAAACTTCCTCATATCGATTTTTGGAATATGGTGGGTCTTCGATCCTACATTAGAATCTATGGAATCATGATTAACATTACTTTTGTTCACATCATGAGTTTCCTTTACAACCTTTTCACCATTAGTAAGTATCTCTTGTAGAAAATTTGTCAAATCTGTCTTCAAATCTGCCATGTCTGTCTTCAAATTTGTCTTCAAACTTGCCATGTCTTTCTTCAAATCTGTCTTCAAATCAGTCTTCAAATCGTCCATCTTAGCTTCCATGCCCTTTATCTTAGCATCTGTTAGCTTTTGTGAGCGTGACATTTGTTGCACTTGTTCTTGTAATTTTGATATATCATGTAGCATTTCTTCCTCTTCTTCATGAGTCATGCTAGAGCTTTTAGGTTCCTTACTAGACGTTTGCATTTTCTTTCCTCGGGGCATCAGTTACCAATAATAATGATTTACTAGGCCCTTTGAATTCCTTCAAACCAAGCTTATGCAAAAATAAAAAATAAAAACTACACACCTTTTTTTTACTTTGTAGAAGCCTGATATTGAATCTGATGTACCTCTGTAATTTCAAATCATCCAGTTCTGAAATTTTGATTTGTAGTAGCTTTCTATGTCCTCTTTCCAATGCCACTAGTCTGAACCAAATTGGATTCTCCAAGAAAGAGTTATGCACAATCTCCCACAGTGACCTGATTATAGACTGGTTCAGTAGAGCGAACTTGTATGAAGTGCCACGTGTCACTGTTTCAACCCTTGACTCTGAAAAAATATATAAAAGAAAACTAAAGTTCGTCCTCTTTCTGTAACTTCTTACGAAATTTCAATCCGATGCTCAGAAAGAAAGTTATGACGATTTTCCCCAGGTCACCTGTTTTGAGTGTAATTCAGGAGTCTGCAAAAAGACCAACTTCCTGAGATCATATCTCCGAAAATATCGCGCGAAAAGATCTGAAATTCGGACCCAAGGTTCAGCGCGATTTTTTCTCAAATGGGTTTTTCTTGCAACTTCTGAAACGTCACAGAAAAAAAGGTATAGCGAAAATTCCATGATGACTTGTTTGGAGCAGCGAAACCCTAGAATCCAAAGCTCTGATACCAAATGTTATGAAACCAGCTCACAAAAAGATAGAAAAGAGAGATCCACGCCTTATAATTCAGCCTCTTCGAGGGGGCAACCTCCTTTAGATTACATAAATGAACAATTCTTGGATGATACAAATGAAAATACCTCCTTTCTATATATAGGAGTCTAAGTGGTCCCAATACAATCAAAACCTACATAACAATAATATTGTAGGGAACAACAATAACAATAGTGGGCTTCTATGTGGCACAATAGTAACAATATGGGCACTACATGGGTACATCAATATAAATAAGGGGTATAACTACAATAGTAATGGGGTAATCACTAGTATTATAGGGACCCAACAGATTGAAATAAAAAAGGAAAATTGTTTCATGGACCTCATTCTCCTTGAATATATGTTATGGTCATTAGATACAATACATATTGTCTAATCCAAATGACTTTGTTTCTCATGAAAGCATATTATAGTGATGATCAAAGATGAATATAAGGTCTGGAAAGTCAAACATATAGAGAGATAAGAAAATATACAAGCCTGAAGTTTGGCCAAGTACAAGTTTGGTCTGTAGCAAGACTTGTATCAAAGCTTTGATGGAAGATTGGATCTCTATACCTTGAAGATTCAAATATTATTTAGTACAATACTATATCAATGTGAACCAATCTTATAGAAACTTTTAAAGGACATGTATGATGAATTCCCTTCACCCTACTAAATCATTGATAGTCTTGGATCATATCTAAGGAAATATTTTTAATATGTTGCATGAAAGTTATCCTGATATGGCTAGAACAAATGACATCACTGCAATTCAAGTTATGGTTCAAAGTAGGACATAGACACATAAGAGAAATATGTGACCTCTACTCAGGTTTTGAAAAATTTAAGTATCAAAGATGTTCTCCTCTATGGAAATGTTGCATTATGTCTTAAAATATGCAAGATATGTCTTTGCATTTTCATCAGTGAAGAATGATATCCATGATGTTCAGCCTCAAAATATAAAAAAAAATGGATTGCTTTCACTAGTTGTTATAGCATCATTTACCACTCTTAGTAGATCTGATGTTCTGATTATGGCCTATGGCAACCCTTCCTTCCAGACTTGGTCCAAAATATAAAAAACAATGTTTTATTCCCTATACGCTACTTTTCCTTGTGATAAAAGCGTGTGCATGTGGGTCAGCATATACCCAACCCTCGGACATATGTTAAAACACTTAAAAAAAATAAATTTCCTTAATTTCGGGTGGAGTTCATGGGTTTTACCTGTTACTCACTTCTTATTTCTCGTGGTCCAACTATTTCCCAACTGAAAAAAAAAAATAATTTGGAAAAGTATAAATAAACCTCCATGGGAATACCTTAAAGGAGAAGATATGAGATATTGATACTATAGTGAGATTATCCCTGATCAAGTCTGAAGAAATCCCTGTGCCTCCTGCACTCCCCAAAGCTTCAGGAAACCCTTGTTTACTTGTTGGAGATATCCTTCATCTTTCTTGAAGATATTCTTGTATTGGTGATGGAGGAAGATTACTGAGGCCGGGAAAGGACGAATCTGAAGGACGGTTCCACTTGGAGCCATAGAATGACTCAGGTTGTATTTCTCCACTTTACTTGTAGCTAACTTCAATAAACGAATGATGTTCTATTCCGATATTAAATGTGTTTATGTATCTAATTATATTGTAATTCATTTATGAATCTTACATTGATGCATAATTGTTCATTCATTTATATGATTTAAAGTTAATATCATGAATGTGCTTTATGTTTCTACTGTTGTATATGTTTCATTTGAATGATTTTTTAGGTTTCGAATATATCAAGAGAAGCTGAGGGTTTGCACCCTGTGGGATCTACTCAAACGTAGGACTCCTGGGTAAGGACACTCTTACACAATTCAATAGAATAAGCATTTAGGTTGATTGCTTGATCATTTCTTGTTGTGGTTTGCCATTTTCTCCGTTGGGGTTATCAACCCAAGACCCTAGGGTGGTCTCACCCACAACAGAATTGGTGACTCCACTGGGGATAACATTTTTCTTATTCCTAGTTTGGGTTGTTTGTTCTCAACCAAGGCTCAATTTCTTGATTGCTTTCTTTTACAATGTTGTTTGAACCATTACTGTCTTAGGAATCAAGTATGATCTTCTTGATTAGACATTTATTTTTGTTTTTTCCTAATTAAGCTTTGTATACACTTTTTTCTTAGTTTACAGTCGCATATACACGCAGATTTCTTCAATCAAATTCACGTATACACGAGTTTCTTGTATTAGAAATGTGTGTGCACGCTTCTGTGTCTTCACACAGTTGCATATGCAATTTTTTTAATTGTTTTTTCAAATCTTCTTTCCCAGATAGGTCTATTACTTGGTGTTTATGTTGTTGTATGGTCATCTGCTGTCTGGAGAACTTAGTTTTCCTACAATATTTCTTTTTCAAAATCTCCTTCTCACTAAAAAGTCTTGTTTTGCCTAGGATTTCTTCTTAAGCAAGTTTGTGGTTTGTGTCTTGGATTCAAAGCTTCGTTTTGAAGTTCTTGGATGTTTTGGTTTTCTAGAACAAGAAATTGATTTTGATTTTCATTTTAGCCCAGATTTCAAGTTCCCTTGCTTTGCTTTTCCTTGTTTTATGGACTTGTTGCTTTTCATGCCTTTTTGAGAGTCTTTTTGGCAAGTTTGAAAGTATTTCTTTCTTGACATTTTGTTGATTTGCTGAAATCTGTTGTTGCTGTTCGGATCAGTTTATGCAAGTTTTTAGTCTTTCTTCACTTATTCATGAGTTTTATAACTTGCGAGATTGGAAAAATCCTTGTACTTTTTTCTTGATCATTAAAATTTAGCAGTACTTTTGAGACCTCAAAAAGTTTCTTTTGTTTCCTTAAAAGAAAAACACAAAAAAATTTCTTTTTGCTTTTCTTTTTCCAAGCTTTTGGTTTACAGTTTCTTTTGTTTTGTTGTTGAGAAGCGAATTGTGATCTTTTGCAATTTGTTCTGCTTGCTTTGGAGAGAGATTTGTTTTTAATTTTTTTCCCTCTTCATTTTCAAGTTGGCTTATTGTCTCTATAAAGAAACACATTTGCTTGTGAGTGTTATTTAGGATCTTGCATCATCATTTTGACTTGCATTAGGTTAGTTTTCATTTTAAGCATTCTTAGTCTTTTTAGATTTTGGGTGTGTGTGGATTGTTTCAGAAAAGAAAAGAAAAATATTTTGCTTATATATAGGTTTTCATAGAACCCAAGTAGAAATCACTCTTCATCGAAGAAAATGAATGCATCCATATAGTTAGTTTTCTATTGATTTCTTTTAAGTCATAAAACATCATCAGTTTCACTCTCGTAATTCCCCCTGACTTAAAGAACAACTATATAAACTCAAGAGATCTAATAAAATGAACTATAACTTTTATTGTTGTCATTAATAAACACCAACAAGTTTAGGTTCATTAGGGCCTTGGAATAGGTGAGTGGAGAGTTAACTCTCTCCAAGGCTACTCAAATTACAAAACTTATAAGTTGAATAAAAAGTGAATCCCAATATTGTTAGAAAGACCGGGAAAGCTACGTGATTTGGATTTAAGCACGAGGTAGATTGAAGACAAGGAAGAGAGATACCCCCTCTCCTACTTGTTGGATCCTGCCTCATGACTGTTCCATCTTGCTTTTGATACAAGTTGGTATCCATAGTTTCCTTTCCTAGGGATCGCATAGGTGGCTACAGAGGGGAATCCTGTGGCACTAGAGGTTGACATTGCATCATGTTCAAGAGTACTTCTGGAGGGTACCTGTTGAGCCTCAAAACTTCCCTTTCCTTAGTAACTTTTCTCATCCCTTCTTCTTTGTTTTTCCATGAAGAAATGCATTTCTATCATCGATGACCAGTATACATTGCCTTAAGGAGAACATTTTAGTGGTTTACATTTTATGCTTTTATGTTTCGCTGTTTGAATAAGTTTTTGCCTTTTGGCTACGAAACGCAGCCTATTCTGCAGTTAATCGGATGTTCCACAACTACTTCCATGCTTTTACATGTTCTAGGTGTCAGAAGGAGAAAATAACTACATGGGCAGCTTGGAAAACATCATGACATGGATCGTGTCCTATTCACCTAGCCCAAGTCAACAAGGAAGATGACACAAGACTTCGGTCAAGGAATAAGTCAAACATAGAGACCTAAGGCAAACATGACTCTGTTTTTTACACGTTTCACAGTGATGGGATCCAAAACAACTTCCTGAACCCAAAGACTTCAACAACCATCTGTGCAACCAAATCCAACAGCCATCACCTTAGATTTATGTCTCTAGTAGCCGAGGAAGAGAATTATGTGTGCCTGTTTGCTACGTGTTTTGGTTGTAGCTTATTTTTCTCCATAACCAGTTGTATAATTCCTTTATAAATACCTATGTGAAGAACACAGAACCAATTCAAATTTGCTCATGTATTAAGCGCAGACTACTACTATGTAATTTTGAAAACTCATTTCCTTTGTTTTTAATATGAAGATCGTGTGTTTTATGGATATCTGAAAGCGTTTCTTGGAGTTTTGATTGAGTATGCATAACCTAAGCAGTTTCAGAGGGCCCTTGCGTTGACTGAGATTTCATTTCATTTTGTTTTGTCTTTTCTATTTCAAACTGTAAATTTACCATTCCTTTTCATAGTGTTCATAACCATTTACTAACTTTGTTTATAATGCAGTCTTTATCATTTTCTTACTAATGCAGAATAGCTTCTTTCAATGCAGAATAGTTCTTTTTGCTTAATTTCTTTCTAGTTTCTTATCAGTAGTTAGAAGTTGAATTCAGTAGTGTAGAGTAGTTTGTTTCATTTGTTGTTTCATTAGTCTTTAGGTTTTCAATTAAACTGATCAGTGCCATTACTGTTCTTGCCATTTTATTACTAGTTTAGTGACTCATGGTGTAGGTGAATGTTTCTAAAAATCCCTTCTAGTTGATGATTCATCTTAAACTAAGTGGTTGAATACTTCATTCATGCAATGAGTCTTTTTCTGTGTTTTTGTATTTATCTTCTCTTAGAATAATGAAGTACAAAATTCCTCAAAATGTCATCTCAAGGAGGTTTGTCTTCGAAAATTGAGAGGCAGAGTAACTAAGTATTTCATTTAGTTTTGTTGCAATTTCACTTTCAGTTTTTCATTAAGTTTTGTTTCTGCGATAGACTAAACATTAGTTGTAATCTCACTTTTAGTTTTAGTATTTCATTTTGGTTTTGTTTCCATAATAGATAGTTGCAATTTCACTTTCAATTTTAGTATTTCATTTTGGTTTTTTTTTCCATAATAGATAGTTGCAATTTCACTTTTAGTTTTAGTATTTCATTTAGTCTTGTTTCTATAATTGATTAGACAATAGTTGCAATTTCACTTTTAAGTTCTTTTAGTTCATGATTTGGAAACAAGGGTAAGAGCAGAAATAGAAACTCTGTTTTCATTTCTTGATTAAACTTTACTACCAGGTATTTCTTAAAGAAATTTTAGTCCTCATTTCATTTCTTTAGATTCTTAGCAGAAGCAGATTCAATATTCTGTTAAGTACATTGTAAATCATTAGGGATTAAAGGATCAAAAACCACAAGACAACATAAAACTCAAAAACGTTGAAGTAAGAAGGGTCATCTAGCACATATATTGCACTACACTTCATTAGTTTATGATACTCGGATTGATAATTTATGTAGAGCAATTTAGGACACTAAATTGACCAAACATTTTGGCGCTGTTGTCGGGGAAGTGTAACTAGGTAGCCTTATCTCTTACATTAAGAAAATAAAAAAACAAAACAATGACATGGTTTTACGGGCAAGTAAAATATGGCTTCTAGCTTCGCGAAAATAGCTACTAGCTCATCCGCTTCTGGAGGGCAAGCTCTTGCCCATATCGTCAGTGAAGCCCCAGCTCCCATTGTCCAAGTGGTCCATGCCTCACTCGATGAGGCTTTGAAGTTTTCTGAAAGTGCCCTAATCTGCCGGTTCAATGGTTTTTGGCCACGGCTGACAGCTCTCCACAATTGGATCTCGGAGGTATGGAAGCCTATTATTTCTGATGAAATTAATATCTACCCCTGTGCTAGGGGTTTCTTTATAGTAGATTTTGAAAATCCTGAAAGCAGGCAATGTATTCTAGATTCCAGCCCTTGGTTTTGGGAAAAATCAGGGCTATTCATGAAGCCATGGAACCCATCATTTGATCCCTCTACAGCAACCATAACCTCGGCACCAGTTTGGGTGAGATTGCCAAGCCTACCCTTGCATCTCTTGAATCTCTTCTCGCTAAAATACATTGGAAATGCAATTGGGAAATTTTACTGCAGGTGCCCAGAAACAGAGGAATATGCCAAAACCACCTATGCATGCATCTGTGCGGAAATGGACTTCAGCGCCGGATTCCCAGCTGAAATAAACCTAACAAGTAAAGACTATGTGTGGACCCAGAAACTCGATTATCAAAGTGTCCTCTTCAAATGTCGATCCTGCTTTGAGATAGGCCATCTAGCCAAAAATTGCCCAAAATCCTCCCAGCAAAATTCTACTAGAAAAAACCACCACAGATCTACATGGTGTGAAGGAGTAGAAAAAGAACACTACACTGTCATCAAAGAATAATACTCTAGAGGAAACTCTGAATCACCAAAAATCTGGCAAGAAAGAAACAACTCTTAACACAAGCGAGGAGAAAGTCCCACCCAACAGATCAACAGTTATGAAGATTCGAAGACCGCACAAAATAAATCTTCATTTAACAGCAAAGCAGATCTCCTAGACCAAACTTCTTCTCTGACTATCCTCAAAAGGACGAACACAATAGATCGCGAAGCTAAAACACCAATGTCCCAAGAACCAGAAGAGATGAAAGAGATGCAAGATAAAGGAAGTTGGAAGATCGTAGAGAAAAAAAAGAAAGCTATAGCACCAATCTCACCAAGAGAGACGAGGAGCCAGATAATTAAAAACTAAGAAAATTATAGGTCCGATAGACCAATTTGGTCTCAGTGGACGTTAACCATCATCATCATCATCATCATCATCAGAAAGAGACACTAGGTGTAGATTTATAGCTAGGGGAAAAAGTTCAATTCCCACAACTCCACCTACTCCACCAAGAGTTAGAAAAGACACATCTCTATCCCAGACTCATACTCCCAGCCATAGGATTCCTGGAATTCAAGGGGTAGAAACTCAATTACAAGATTCTCCTACTACATCTACCAAAACAGTCCTTGGAGAGAAAAATTTTGAATCTCCAATAGTAGGGATAACCTTTTTCACCTCCAGAGGAGAGCCTATTGTAGTTGAAGAATTAGGAATACTTGGTGAGGAAGAAAAAGTAGAAACTCTCTCCCATATTCCATTAATAGAAGAACCAGAGGAGGAGGGAATAACCTTGCAGTTTGAGCCCTATACTGACTCTGAAGAAACTATAATGGTAGAAGAAGAACAATATGGAGAATTCTCACTGTTTGGAGGAGGGGGTAGAGGGAGAGGTAGAGGAAATAATGGAGGAGGTAGAGGTAATAATGGAGGAGGCAGAGGAAATAGGGAAGTAGATAACTCTTTCGGATTCCCTATAGTGGATGAGGAAACACATACCACAATGAAAAATGTCTCACCATCTGTCCTCCCAAAATTATATGGGTTGAGAAGTGAGGACCTGAAACATTTTTGTTTTAGTTTGAAGTCTTGTACAAAACTTATGAATATCTAGAAGACTCTCAAAAACTCGAATTGTTTCCTTCAACACTAAAAGGGGCTACTTTGAAATGGTTCATGGGGTTAGTCGCTCAATCCATTAGAATGTGGAATGACATGAAATAGGCATTTTTGGATAGATACTTGGATTATTGTATGCCTACCAATCATAAAGATGGGGAATTCAAAATGATGCAAAGAGAGGATGAAAACTTGGAAGATTTGCTTGAGAGATTAAAATATAATTTGAAAAGAGCAAAGATTAACAATTTAGATGAAAAAAATTTGAAAGCTCTTTTGTTAAAGGCCATTAGAGATGAGTGGATAGATATCCTTAACATGATGGGGAAGGGAGATATCTCTCAACTTCCATTGAGTGACATAGGAGAACTATGTGTTCATCTCTCAAGAGGGAAATCTAAAATAGGGAAAGGGTCGAGAGATCCTTCTCTTGTTAGAGCAAACAAATCTGCAATTAGATCTATAAGTAGGGTAGAAATTGGCAATATGTTTGATGAGTTTAAAACTGACATTCTAGGGAGCCTTAGTGAGCAAATAGACACCCTTAAAATTCAAAACAAGTAGAAAACAGAGGTTTATTCTTTAACCATTTTTTGACCAAAATGCAGAAAGAAACATGCTCTAAGGGAATTCCCTTTAGATGTAAAAATTGTAGAAACTTATAATATTTGTTCAGAAAGTCATGAGACCAAGGGTTGCCCTTCAATCCTAGGTCTTAAGGCCGTCTTTCAAGAGAAAACAGTCCCACATTTTGTAGAATCTCTTTTTTTTGTTGCAAGAACACCTTGGCAGGGCCACAAAATCAAGGATTTAACAATCCAATGTATCTTCAACCCCCACCAAACTGGAATTCTTGGCAGCAACCTTGGCCTTAATCTCAATCTCAGTATTAATCTCAACCGTGGACACAAGGGGTACAAAATCCTTATGGGATATTTGCCCAATATTATCAATATCCTCCATCCTATCAGAATTATCCTCCCCCACAAAGTCAACAATAAAATCAACATCCACAACTTTAAAATTAGAACCCTCAACTTTCATTGCCATTTCCACAACGACCTCGACAAAAAGTCAAAATCCTCAACTCTTGCTGCCATTTCAGCAGAAACCAAATCTGCTACCTGCTCAACCATTACCAAACCCCAAAAATAAAAACCGTTAGAATGCTTACATGGTAGAGGGACAACAATTTTCAACTTACATGATTACCCCACTAGATCTTAATGATGTTCAACTAAGATCTGGTAGGATATTAGAAAAGGAAAGACCTTTTGTAGTTATTCAAGAACAAGACACTTCTGAGGAAGATTCTCTAAAAGTCAATAAAAGTTTTGTGGGAGCATCCCTCCAAACCAAAACATTGAAAAAGAAAATCAAAAAGAACCAGTGAACACAACTCCTATCATTGAGCAACTAGCATCTACTTCTACACCTCCTTTTCCTGAGAGACTACAAATTCATAGAGGGGTAGAAAAATAGATCTTGTTGCCCAATCATGATTTTTGAGATGAATTGAAGAATGTCTGTATCAAAATTCCTTTGCTACAAGACATTAGAGAAATTCTTGTTCTAGCCAAAACAATAAAGGAGTTGAGCATCAAAAGACTAGGAAGAAAATCAAAAGAAACAAAAAGAATTCATCTGGTAGGAAAGATAGTAGACATGATGATGGGAAAAATTGCCATGCAGAAATATGTGGATCCAGGAAGTCCAATTGTCAAGACACGTATAAATGGAATTGAAATTCGAAATACATTGATTGACTTAGGGGCAGCAATATACATTATGAGTAGACAAACTATGGAGCAACTTAAACTTCCTAATCTTCTTTACACACCTACCTTACTGAAACTTGCAGATAGATCAGTAATCAAACCAGATGGTGTGCTAGAAGATATTTCAGTATCCTTAGATTCTTGGGAATATCCTGTTGATTTCATGATATTAACTCCCAAGAATAATTTAGGAGGACACCCACTCATAGTAGGAAGACCTTGGCTGGCCACCGCTGATGCTTTTATTAGTTGTAGATCTGGTGACATGTATATTTCTGATGGTAATTCAACAAAGAAATTTACTTTGTATCCTCTAGCAAAAGCAATCACAAAAATAGATGACAAGGAATCGATTAATGATTAATATGATATTCAACCTCTCTTTACTATGTCAGAAATTAGTGAGGATAGTCAAATTTTGAACACATTGGAAAATTTTGAAACATCTTCAGAATATGATCATGCACAATTTCAAGAAAAATCGAATGTTGAATACTTGTCATCTAGGTAGATGTCTCTCTATTCTATGGAAGAGTTTGGTAGCTCTACAATTGAAATTTTTCTAGGTAGGACATTGAACATAAACAAAATCTTAGAGAAACTACAAAAAGAAGAGCTAACCAAAATATTACAAAAGCATTATGCTTCATTTGCATGGGAATACACCAACATGAAAGGTATTGATCCTAAGACTTGTATCCATCATATCTATATTGAGGAAAATAGTATACCAATCAAACAACCTCAAAGAAGAATGAATCCAAATCTTAGAGAAATTGTGAAAGAAGAGCTCCAAAAATTACTCAATGTAAACTTCATTTATCCAATTTCAGATAGCCAATGGGTTTCTCCTTTGGTAATTGTGCCTAAAAAGAATGGTAAATGGAGGGTGTGCGTTGAATACCGAGAATTGAATAAATCAACCCTTAAATATCACTTTACTTTGCCCTTTATAGATCAAGTGTTAGATACATTAGCAAGTAAGAAATATTTCTCATTCTTGGATGGTTTTATTGGTTATAATAAAATTCAGGTAGCACCTGAGGATCAGGATAAAACCACATTTACTTGTCCACGGGGAACTTTTGCCTACCGAGTACTTCCTTTTGGGTTATGTAATGCACCTGCAACATTCCAAAGAGCAGTACTAGGATTTTTTTCTGATCTAATACATGATTGTGTAGAGGTATATATGGATGATTTTACAGTTTATTGAAGAAGCTTTGGAAAATTTGGAAAAAGTTCTTAAAAGATGTAAAGAGACAAACCTTTCACTATGCCATGAAAAATGTTTTATGATGTTTACAGAAGGTATTGTTTTAGGAAATCACATTTCAGGAGATGGGATTAAAGTTGACAAATCAAAAGTTGAAGTCATCTCTAAGTCATCAATTCTAAATTGCCAAAAGGATGTTAGAAGTTTTCTAGGATTTATAGGATACTATAGGAGGTTTATAAAAAACTTCACTAAAATAACATCTCCACTCTTCAAATTGCTTACAAAAGATTGTGAATTTAGTTGGAATCCTGATTGCCAATTAGCATTTGAAACCTTGAAAGCAAAAATTTTCAAAGCACCTATTTTAAGAGGTCCAAATTGGAAAATTCCTTTCCATATTTCTACAGATGCTTCAGATACAACCTTAGGAGCTATGTTGGGACAAAAATATTTGATTCCTTATGCCATTTAATATACAAGTAAGAATTTGACTCCCACTGAGTTGAATTATATTGTGACTAAAAAAGAATTCTTAGATGTTGTTGATGCAATTAATAAGTTAAGACATTATATAACAGGCTATGAAACCTTTGTTCATACAAATCACTCTGCAATTACATATTTGATGAATAAACCTATTACTAATGGTAGAGCTACAAGATGGCTTTTAATTTTGCAAGAATTCAACATTACTGTGCTAGATAGACTTGGAAAACAAAACATAGTTGCTAATTTCTTGTCTAGGATTTAGAATATCAAAGAAGACTCTCCGGTTGAAGATAAGTTTCCTGATGAATATATTTTTGCAGTATCTACTCAAACTCCTTGGTTTGTAGATGTTGCTAATTAATTGGTTACAGGGAAGTTACCTTCACATTTATTTCCTAGAGAGAAAAGATAGATTATTCAAGAAAGTGCAAGATATTCATGGATCACTGACGAATTTCATAAAACAGGGCCATATCTTATGATCAGGAGGTGTGTCAGGGAAAGTGAAATGCCTAATATTCTCAAAGCATGTCATGATGAGCCATGTGGTGGACACTTTGCTGACAAGAGGATAGCCTATAAAATCCTTTCTTTAGGATATTATTGTCCATCCATCTTCAAAGATGCTAAATAATATGTCAAGAGGTGTGACAGTTGCCAAAGTGTAGGGAAACCTACTCCCTCAAATGAAATTTTATTACAAACTCAGGTACTTATCAAACCCTTTGAAAAGTGGGTTTTAGACTTTATTGGACCAATTAATCCTCCATCTAGGTAGGAAAAGTATATATTGGTATGCACTAATTATGTCACCAAATGGGTAGAAGCCAAAGCATTACTTTTTGCTAATGAAAAATCTATAGTTAATTTTCTTTTTGAGGACATCTTCACTTGTTTTGGTGTTCCAAGAGAAATTGTAACAAATCAGGGATCTCAATTTACATCTAACATGATGGAAAGGCTTATGGAGGAGTACAAAATCAAGCATAGGAAATCCA
Organism: Pinus tabuliformis; assembly: GCA_031772625.1. Lineage (NCBI taxonomy): Eukaryota > Viridiplantae > Streptophyta > Pinopsida > Pinales > Pinaceae > Pinus > Pinus tabuliformis. The sequence continues at coordinate 1,175,930,398 of CM062816.1, forward strand.
ATCCCTATCATCCACAAGCAAATGGTCAAGTGGAGTCTACAAATAAAGTGATTAAATGAATCCTCACCAAGACTGTGCATCTACATAGAAGAGATTGGGCAGAAAGGCTTCCTGAAGCCTTATGGGCCTATAAAACTACATGGAGGAACACAACATGACACACACCCTATGAACTTGTTTATGGGAAACAAGTACTATTCCCTATAAAGTTCCAAATCAGAACTTTCAAGATGGCAGTTCAGTTGGGGATGGATTTATCAGAAGCTCAAAAGCATAGATTGAAGCAATTGAATGAACTTGATGAAATCAGATAAGAGGTAGTTCAAAGAACTGGTCTAGTCCAACAACAGAGGGCTAAATGGCATGACAAATACATTAAGGACAAGAGGTTTCAAGAGGGAGATTGGGCACTACTATTTAATTCAAAGTTTCAAGATTTTAAAGGGAAGTTTCAAACTCATTGGCTTGGGCCACATGAGATTGAAAAAGTCTTTAGTAATGGAGCAGTGAGGATCAGAACAATAGATGAAAGTCAAACTCCTCTTCTTTTGAATGGTCATAGATTGAAAATATATCAAAAGCCAATTTCAAAGGAGGAGTTCATCAAGGTCTTCCAGAACAATTCTGAAATGAAGTTAGTGAAGAAGAATCCTTTTTCTCCACCAACTTAGTCTTTGTTTTTCCTATCTAAAAAATTATATATATATATATATATATATATATAATAATATAAATAAATAAATTGTATAAGGTTGAAAACCAATCATTGATTGGCATGCTTATACATAAAATACAGGGTGAAAATCAGAAGTTTCTGACACCCTATATTTTCCATTTCCTTTCTAAAAAAAAATGGTGACAAAAAGCCATAGTCATTCAACATTCTGCAAAATTCATTGTCTCATTTCATTTCACTCTATTTTACTTTTACAGTTTCACTTCATTCCATTGCCATATTTCACCAACAAATTTTTCCTTTTCCAACATTTCTTCATCTCCATTTTCATTTATCATCTTGTCTTATTTTCACTTACACAACCATTTCCATTTCATCCATTCATAAGCCATATTCTACTCTCTATTTTACATTCTATAGCTATTTCCACATTTGGCAGCTAATTCTATTCCGTAGTTGATCTTGTTCTGCAGCTAATCTGATTTTGCAACAATAGTTTGTTTATCAGTCTAAGCACAAGTGGCCAGTTCATAATAAAATCTTGTATGTAGGTAATTGAAGAAAAATCAACTTTGAAGACCAATCATGCCTAAAGAACCTATGGAGAAAACATAAAAATATTAGCAAGAGGAAGGTAAAAGTTCCAAAGGTAAAATACAAAAATTTATTTCAAAAAGCAATTCAAAAACATAAGCTTTTATAACATGTATGATCACATGTCTCCTTGATTAATCATTATGTGATTTGACCACCACGATGTCTCCACCATATATTCTGTCTTCAATGACAAACGGTCCAATGATTCCTTCATAACTGATCTCTGTTTTAAACTCCATAACTTGTACTTAACCAGACTTCTACAACCACACCTGTTAACAATCAGATTAACGACATGACCTATCTATATACAACTATTTAAACCATGAATTTTTATTTATTACATGCCAACTCTTAAGTTTTTCTCTGATATTTATGTAGCCACTTCGTGCATATAGTCACTCTATTTCCATATATTTTGTGCATACAGTCACTCTGTTTCCACACCTTTTGTGTATACAGCTACTTTGTTTCCACACCTTTTGTGTATACAGCTACTCTGTTTCTATATATTCCGTATATACAGTTGTTTTCTTTCATATTCACAGGAATTCTGTTCCCATATACCCTATCATCCTGTTTCCATATCCGTAATCATTCTGCTTTTGTATACACCGTCTTCTTATTACCATATATGCAGTCATTTCATTTCTCAAATAGTGAGAGTAGTTTGAAGGGTAGCCAAGAACAGAGGTTATGGGGCTTATTGTTAGAACTGAATCCGTAGGGGTAAAATACATGGAGGGATTTCTGCAGCTGAAGGGAATGTTACAAAAAGTCAGTTGGTTTTGTTTTATTGAAAAATTCAATGGTTACCATAAGGAAATCACTAAGTCCTTTGCCAGGTCATTTGATGGAATGGAAGTGGAAATAGGTGACATCAAATTTGCAGTTACCGAGTCCTTCATACCTGAAGCAATAGAAATTCCAAGGCTAGGAGAAAGGTGTTTTAAGAACATAGAGTTTCATGATGAATCTTGGAAGGTCATTCTTAAAAATCCAGGTATGGACATTTCAGTTTTTAGAAAAGGGATTCCAATTTCTGCATTCAAAAATAAATGGAGAAGCATGTTGTTAATACTGTAAAAATTTATTACATGCGAAGGGAGGTTTCGATCTATATATGTTTATCATATAAGATTGCTTATGAATTTTCCAGAGAATGGAACCCTCAATCTTCCCTTTTCCCTTTTGAATAGTCTGAGAAGAATGGCAACTAATGTTCAAAAGAAAGTTGAATCAATAGAAACCATTCTATATCACCATGGACTAGTGAAGATTTTTGCTGAATTTCATTTGAGAAGTGTAGGGGATACGTGGGAGGACTTTTTGGTAAGGAATTTCTTCCAAGATGCTCCAGATTTGTCTGGGGGAAGTCATGTTAAAAGAAGTAGGAGAAAGAAGACCAATCTCACCATTCAAAGCACCCCTAAAACTTCAGCATAGAAAAATGATGAAGAAGAACCAATCTCTGAAAAATTAACAGAGATCAGAAAGAAGAATAAGGAGAGGAGAAAAATGAAAGAAAATGTTGAAGAAATCAACAGGGATACCCTTGCACCTTCATCACCTCAGGAGGATGAACAACTACTTTCTGAAAGACTAACTAAGATTAAGGAATAGATCAAGAAAGATAAGGAGAAAGAGAAGAGGAAAAATGATACAAAAGAAGAAACCATAGGCTTCCAAAACTTGAGGAGGAGTTCTAGACTCCGAGGCAAAGTGAAGAAGGTGAAATCAAAAGAGGCCTAGTTTATAAATTTAGAGGAAGAAACTCTAGCTCAGTCCCTTAACAATATTCCATATGAACAAAGTCCATAAAACTCTCCTCCACAAAATTTTGAAGACAACCCAAGAAGAGCTTCTCTTGGCATTGATCCAATACAACAATAAATCTATGACTACATACAGTCATTAGAGAAAAATAATACCTCATTAGACCCAGGGACTTCAGATAATCTAGAGCAGCTTGCCACCTCACAAGAAACTCTAATTAGCTCTCTCAAACAAGAGATCTATGAGCTAGAAATTGTGAACAGGCACATCCAAAAAGAAAATGAAAATTTGAAGGAACAAAATAAGGTGGATAGAGCTATTCATGATAACACCATGCTACACTTGGGATTATGGCACAAGAAGAACAGAAAGCTGAAAAAGAAAAATAAGAAGTTGAACAGGGCACTTATTAACCTCAAGTACAGATTTCTCATCAGGAAGCCAATGATGGCAGTTGGTGCAAAGAAATCAAGAAGAGGAAGTTGGATGTGTTGGTTGAAGTATCAGAACAAATTCAGTAGGAGGAGGAAGTTCACAATTTTGATTGCATGGGGACATGCAATAGTCCTGCAATGGGGGCATGTTGAGCCTCAAAACTGCCCTTTCCTTAGCAACTTTTCTCATCCCTTCTTCTTTGTTTTTCCATGAAGAAATGCATTCCTATCATCGATGACCAGTACATTGCCTTAAGGAGAACATTTTAGTGATTAACATGTTATGATTTTATGTTTTGCTGTTTGAATAAGTTTTTGTCTTTTATCTATGGAACATAGCCTATTCTGCAGTTAATCGGCTGTTCTGCAGCTACTTCCATGCTATTATAGGTTCCAGGTGTTAGAAGGAGAAAATAACTACATGGGCAGCTTGGAAAACATCATGACATGGATCATGTCCTATTCACCTAGCCCAGGTTGACAAGGAAGATCCAATCAAAGGAGAAGTCAAATGTAGAGACCTAAGGCAAAGAAGACTATGTTTTATACACATTTCATAGTGATGGGATCTGAAACAACTTCCTGAACCCATGGACTTCAACAACCAACTGTGCAATCAAATCCAACAACCATCACCTTAGATTTATGTCTCCAGCAGCCGAGGAAGAGAATTCTGTGTGCTTGTCTGCTACGTGTTTTGGCTATAGCTTATTTTTCTCCATAAACAGTTGTATAATTTCTTTATAAATACCTGTGTGAAGAATGTAGAACCAGTGTGCAAGTGATATCTAAATACGGTAAGCACAGAAGGAACTAAGAGAAAAGCTATGGCGGGAGCAACCTAGGGTTTGCAGTTGCAACCTGTAACCTCAGCAACAGTTCTGGCAGCACAAAGGGACCGATTAGCTGATCTACTCCACATAGGTCAAGGACTGACCCGACAAATGGTAAACGAGGGGTCCACTGGGACCCCAACCTTCAAGCAGGTCATCATGAACAAGCAGAAAACGTTAGAAGGGTTCAAAATCAATGGCTCTGGAGACCGTAAGGATGGCAGTGGCAGCAGAGGGGAAAGGACACAGCCGCTGCAGAAAGAAACAGGAAAAAACCCCTCGATGAAGGGCAAAGTCAATAACGAACAGGAGACAGAGGGTAAAAGACTGGAAGCAGAGCAAAGGAACACAGTACCAATAACAGCTCACAACGAAGGCGGGAAAGAAAATGATAAAGAGCCGCAATCACAAGCGGAAAAGGAGCAAGCAAAAACAGACAACCCCGGCTCAAAACAGCCAACTCAAGGGGCTTGCAAACCTAAGAAAAAGGAAACCCTCCGTGTTGTTTTCTCAGATCTAAATATTCAGGCCTACAGAGACCACATGATGGAGCACACAGTTATCTGCAAATTTATGGGACTATGGCCAACAGAAAGCACTCTCTGCCAATGGATAAAACAGCACTGGAAGCCAAAAGGGGATGTTAAACTCCACCTTGGAGCTAAGGGCTTCTTCACGGTTGTCTTCACAAACCTAGAAGACAAGGATAGAATCTTCGATGGCGGCCCTTACTTCTTTGCCTCCGCTGGACTCTACATGAGGCCATGGAAGGCAAACTTTGTACCTGAACAAGAGACATTCACACAAGTTCCAGTGTGGATCAGGCTATTTTCACTACCCATAGACTATTGGGGACTGGCAACGCTCAAGCAGATTGGAGACCGGCTCGGAACCTTCATCAAGGCATCTGAAGCCACAGTGCAACGAAGATATACCTCCTGTGCGCGCATTTGTGTTGAGATGGACGTCTCGGGGGCCCTGCATGAAGGGCTGTGGCTGGAATTCAGAGATGAAGACTACTATCAGGCCATCGACTACGAACAGATCCCCTTCCGTTGTAGGAAGTGCCATGAGCACGGACACCTAGTCAGAGAATGCCCACTCAACAAAGCAGGGGATGAACACAAACAGGAACAAGCAACAAAGAACAAAGAGGCTTTCACAAGGCCAAAACTACGACAGAGAGCCAACAGGAAACAAACACACAGAGCAGAGACAAGACATGGCATCATCACCAACAGCTTCAGCATCCTGGAAATGGACACAGACTCAGAAGGCACTAACAGAAACACAAAACGCATTGAAGCACCAGACAACCAAACAGAACATACTATTCAGGATGGGGAGGAAAATACACCCAGAACAGAAGAGCAAATGCAAGAGCACGACGAGGTACATGATGAAGACACTGATATGTTAACCAGTGATGGAGGAAGCGAGGACCTAGAGCTCAATGCAATCTTAGAAAAAGGAGTCAACCTCCCAGCCCTGGAAAAAAGCTGGAAATCCCAAGGGCTAGACAACATACATGAAGAAGAAATCAGGAAAATCAGTGATCTCTTCATAGAAAGACAAAAAGTGGAAATCGAAAGGCAAAACAGAAGATTAGGCATCGAAAAAGGTACAAGTAAGCAATCAAAACTCATAGCTCTCAACCCAACAGGCCGAAAGCCAAATAAAAGAAGAGGTAGAAGAACCAGCGGAGAGGTATTGCATGACCTAGGGATTCTAATGATTAACTCTGGGAAAATGAAGGCTCTTCATGCCTTCCAGACCTACCAATAAGTCTTTTAGTTACCAATGAAGGTCATCTCATGGAATGCAAGAGGGCTAAATAGCCAAGCTAAGCAGAGACTACTCAAGCGGAAGTTCCAACAGGAAAAGCCAGATATCATGTTCATCCAGGAGACCAAATGCGCCACCAACCAAATAGAGATCATCAGCAAGAGAATTGGCAAACCAATCAAATATATAGAGGTAGCCAGTCACAGATGGGAAGGAGGCATAGCTACATTTTGGGATACCCGAGCAATAAGCATCATCTCAATGGAGGCTGCACGTTCATTTATTACCACTGAAGTTCAAATAACAGGTAACTTTGATACCTACCTATGCATTAATGTCTATAGCCCGCAAAAAATAGAGGACAAATTTTCTTTTCTTAACTCTCTTATGAATTTAAAGTTAAGATACCCCACCTCTAAGATCATCATGGGGGGAGACTTTAACATGATAACATCCCTGCTGGAGAAGAAGGGAGGTCTCAGAAAGCTCAACAAAGATTCAGAGCTATTTGTATATTTTATAGAAGCTGCAAAGCTCGTAGATATCCTCCCCAAAAATGGTTCCTACACATGGAACAATAGAAGAGGAGGAGACAATAGGATTGCCTCCCGGCTAGATCGATTTTTGATCTCGTAAGGCATCCTACTCGGAGGAGCTACTGTGGATTCTGATATCCTCCCCAGCGGAGGATCGGATCACTGGCCCATAGCTTTGGAAGCAGGCATTCTTGGCACCCCCAGAAACAAGCCATTCCGATTTGAAAAGTTTTGGTTAACTCATCCCGACTTCCCAAATCTGCTGAAGGAATGGTGGCACGAACCATTGAATCTAACAGGTACCAAAATGTTCAAGTTCCAAAGCAAGTTAAAACACATCAAGCACAGAATCAAGGAATGGAACACTGAAAAGTTTGGAAACATCTTCCAGGAAAAGAACATTATTGAAGGAAAGTTAAATCAAATTCATACAGAATGGGCTTCCGGGACCTATAAAGAAGACTCAAAAGAACAGGAGAAGGTTCTGATGTAGCAATGGCAACTTCGCTGCCAACAGGAAGAAACCTTGTGGAAACAAAAATCAAGGATCCATTGGCTGAAGGAGGGAGAGCAAAATACAAAATTCTTCCACAGATCAACTATGGACTACAGGGGAGCAAACAAAATCCTTAGACTAAAAAATGAAACAGGGGAAATCCTTCAAAACCACAAGGACATATCAACGCTACTCACCAGGCACTTTCAGCACATAGCTAAGGAAACGCAAGAAGATAGATCCGAGGCCATTGAGGAACTAACTAAAGCAATACCGCGCACCATAACCTCAGAACAAAACTCTGCTCTGCTCAGAAAAGTTTCAATGGAGGAAGTGGAGGAAGCTGTCAAAAGCATGCCAATGGATAAAGCACCGGGACCGGATGGCTTTACAATCAACTTCTACAAAGCTTGCTGGTCAACCATCAAAACAGAGGTTTGGGAAATTGTCGAAGACTCAAGACGCTCAGGCTCTATTCTCAAATCCCTGAATGCCACCTTCATAGCGCTTATCCCCAAGGAAGAAGAAGCCAATTCCCCTAACAAGTTTCGGCCTATATCCCTCTGCAATGTGATCTACAAAATCATCTCTAAAGTCATTGCAAACAGACTCAAACATGTTCTTCCTAACCTCATTTCAGAAGAACAAACAGGGTATGTGGAAGGCAGGCAGATTCTAGACAATATCCTCTTAGCTCAGGAGATGATCCACACCCTGCAGACAAGGAAACTTCCAGGTATGCTAATGCAACTAGACCTCTCAAAAGCATTCGACAAAGTAAACTGGAATTACTTGGAGGCCATTTTAAAGGCCTTCGGTTTTGCCTCGCAATGGATCAAATGGATCCTCGCTCTAATCAAGTCCTCCAACTTTTCCATCCTAGTAAACGGATCCCCCTCTGCTCCTTTCTCCCCGTCCCGTGGTATTCGTAAAGGAGACCCTCTCTCCCCTTTCCTCTTTGTAATTCTCATGGAAGGACTCAGCAGGCTCATTCACAAAGCAAAAGAGGAGAGAAAGCTCTCTGGCCTTCGACCTTTCCCCTCCATTCCTGCCACTACGCACCAGCAATTTGTTGACGATACAATGTTACATGGCTCCCCTACTGTCAAAGAGGCCACGGCCTTCAAAAGTATCCTCCATCTCTTTAGTAAAGCTTCAGGTATGGAGATAAACCAGGCCAAATCGACCATTTTCTTCTTCAACACTCATCCTGCCATCTAGATTCATCTTTCCAATATCCTGGGGTTTCGAAAAAGCTCTCTCCCTTCTAAGTATCTGGGAGCCCCTCTCACCACCAAGCCTTGGCAAAAAGTTCACTGGGAAAGCATCTTAGCAAAACTAGAGAAAAAATGCAAGCATTGGACTCATAGGGCGCTTAACCTAGCAGGGAGACTGGTCCTAACCAAAGTTGTTTTGCAGGCCATCCCGCAGTACTTGATGTCCATAATGCCAGCCCCTAGCGGCATCATGCAGAAGATTAGAAACATCCAACGTTCCTTTCTATGGAGTGGTAATGCGGAAAAAAGAAAATGGGCACCAGTGGCCTGGAGCAAGCTTTGCACCTCGAAAGCAGTTGGAGTTTTAAATTTAATTGACCCCCATATAGTCAACAAGACATGTGGAGCCAGGTTATGGTGGCGTTGGCTGAAGGAAACCAACCTACCATGGGCCAGACACTGGAAGGAGAAATACACTCCCCACTACAACAATCAGGACCTAATCAGGATACAAGAAACTTCGGAGGGCTCTCCAATATGGAACTTAGCTAGAAGAAACCGCAACTTAATCCAGGACCGTAGCTTTTGGGAGATCCGCAACGGAGAAACTGCCCTCTTTTGGGAAGATGCATGGCAGTAGCTCCTAAAACTAGAACAACCAGAGCTAGAAGAGTTCAAAACAGATTGCCAGAACAGGGGAAAATTCACAGTCCACCACTACTGGAACCCTAACAGCTGCGACTAGGAATGGAGGGAATGGGCTGTCCAGGATGAGGGGAACCCAATTGAAGAAAATAACAGCACAAAAAATCTTCTGAAAGTCCTAAATAACCGCACTATCAGGAAAACCACAGAAAACGATATCCTGAGATGGGGTATGAAGGGTAGCGGGAACTTCACCCTCAAAGAAGCCAGAGAGAAACTTGAACTCTTGGAGCAACTGGAAATGCCTCAGTGGAGCAGCAAGGTTTGGGACGCCACATTTTGGCCTAAAATAAAAACATTCTTATGGCTTCTCATGAAAAGAAAAACCCTAACGTGGGAGAACTTGCGCAGAAAAGGTTTCGAAGGCCCCTCCATTTGCCCCATGTGCAAACAGGCAGAAGAAACCATGAATCACCTTTTCAACTCCTGTAACTGGGCCGATCAATTATGGCAAAAAATGGAAACTACATTGAAGCAAACAAACAGAGACGGGGAATCCATACACAATACCATCATGCACTGGCCTACCAATTACTCCAACAACACAAGAATCAACAACATATGGAAAATTCTACCAGGCTTCATCACTTGGACCCTCTCGAAAGAAAGAAACCGCATAATTTTTCAGGATGAGCACAGAAGCATGGATTACCTGCATAGCATCTTAATCCAAAACATGCGCCAACTAATCCTCGTGAAATTCAAGGTAGAACCTGACAATCATCCTTCGGCCAAGGACCAACGAATACTGGAAGCCTTCAACCTGCTCAATGCTCCTCAACAGGGCTCTTACGGTCAACAGCAACACTTCAACACAGAACCAAAGAGCTGGAGGCCACCACCGGAAGGGTTTTTAAAACTAAACTTTGACGGTGCCTCAAGAGGAAACCCCGGCCAAGCAGGGATCGGAGGAGTCATCAGAAATCATGAGGGAAACATACTCTACATCTACAACAAAGCTCTGGGGGAAGGCACCAATAACGAAATGGAGTTTGCAGCGCTGGAAAAAGGGTTGAGGATCCTCCAAACTATTCAAACAGGCAAGGCAGTAATTGAAGGAGACTCAGAGGTGGCCATTAACGTCGCCAGGAGAATTCAGGGAGGAACGCCGGCTAGCAAGGTAACCAAACATTGGCGACTGTCCAAAGTCACAGATAACATTGCCAAAATGATCGGGGAAATGAAAGGTCTCATATTTCAAGTTGTAAGGCGTAATGCCAATGCAATCGCTGACCACTTGGCTAATCATGGGATTGAACACCCCAACGAAATTTGGGACAGCTGTTGGCAGCAGGTCGACAACCTGCAGTTAAAGAGCAAGTGCATCCAACTCTCACAATTGGATATGGTGACGACAGTGGCGCCCGTCCGGAGGGTCGAATAGACATTCTCCATAATGGCATGAACAGTCTGACTAGGCATATAACATTAATTCCAAGCAGCATGTTAAGGACATATAGGATGAGGGCAAGCATGAACACAATAGATGACAAAGATTTGGGCAGAGCCATAATCTGGAATGATATGAGCCGCCGAATCATTTCAACGAACAGGGACAGATGGCGCATTTTGGCGTATGCAGGGTGCGACGACCATAGGCGGGCTCAATTATCCCAAATCCCAAACAAATTTCCTTCACGTCGCAATAATGTTGAGCAGACTTGCAAGTTGCACAAATTTTTCCGATCACACGCCGGAGACCTCACCAATTTGAATTATAAAATCACTCTCAGTCTCCCATCGAAATTCATTGTTTCGGTAGAAAGCACTCTCGTTTCTCCTCCTTCAGCAATTATCGAGCGAGATTCGGCCAGGAAAGCAAGCAGCACTATGGCTAGGGAGACGAGCCGCAACAAATCTTCCAACAGAGATTTGCAGCAGGCCAAGGAAATGTTCGAGAGGCGAACATCGCAGCGCAACAAACGCAGAATTATTGATTTAGAAGCCGAGGTCAAGGATGAGGAAATCAAACTTTTTGATCAACAAATCGAAAACGAGGTCGACTGGATTCAGGACCGGGGAACTCCCAGCACCAGAGCCACTTAGTTTGTAAGAACTCAGGCAGAAGCATGGCGAATGAAGACCCTCCTTGCCAAAGCCATGGACGTCCAAGGGGAGCAAGCAGACCAGCTGCGTAAACTCAAGAAGTTTGCTGAAACCATTGCGCATGATCATATGGCAGTGGTGGAAAGCAGCGAATTTAAGCTGAGTGCAATCCAACAACAAGTCGACACCATAACGAAGAAGCTCGCAGTGCTGATTAAGATCCTGCAGCAATTCATGGGGAAAGACAACAAGCCTGCTGACAAACAGAAGACTGAATCTCCAGGTGAATAGCAGGGTGCCTCTTCCAGGCCAGGGCAAAGCCATATGGCAAAACCCAACCCGACTCTGGAAATGTTTAAACGACTTTGATTCAGCAGTCCTCCCAGCCTCCCCTGCTCTTCTCTTCTCTGCGGGATTAATGTCTTTGTTCCAGGTTCCTTCTGTTTGTGTCTACTGTCTACTAGTGCTTATTGCCGCCCTGCGTGGTGAGCATGTTCTCTTGTCTTGCAGTTTTTTTCAATGTTCTGTCAGTTTAGATACCTCTGTCTTCATGAGGCAAGGCCTTCAGTTAAGCGGCCTGTAATCTGCTTCTGCAGAATTTTTGTACCATATTTTTGTTAATACAAAGCTTACTTACACAAAAAAAAAAGAATGGAGAACCAGTTCGAATTTGCTCATGTATTAAGCTTAGACTACTGCTTTGTAATTTTGAAAACTCATTTCCTATGTTTTTAATATGAAGACCGTGTGTTTTATGGATGTTTGAAAGCATTTATTGGAGTTTTGATTGAGTACGCATAACTTGAGTAGCTAGAGAGGGCCCCTGCACTCACTGAGGTTTCATTTCATTTTGTTTTGTCTTTTCTATTTCAAACTATAAATTTACCATTCCTTTCCATAGTGTTCATAACCATTTACTAACTTAGTTTATAATGCAGTCGTTATCATTTTTTACTAAAGCAGAATAGCTTCTTTCAATGCAGAACAGTTCTTTTTTCTTAATTTATTTCTAGTTTCTTATCAGTAGTTAGAAGTTGAATTCAATAGTGTAGAGTAGTTTGTTTCATTTGTTGTTTCATTAGTCTTTAGGTTTTCAATTAAACTAATTAGTGCCATTAGTGTTCTTGCCTTTTTATCACCAGTTTAGTGACTCATGGTGTAGGTGAATGTTTCTAAAAAGCCCTTCTAGTTAATTATTCATCTTAAACTAAGTGGTTGAATACTTCATTCATGCAATGAGTCTTTTTCTGCGTTTTTGCATTTATCTTCTCTTAGAATAATGAAGTATAGAATTCCTCAAAGTGTCATCCCAAGGAGGTTTGTTTTCCAAAACTGAGAGGCAGAGTAACTAAGTATTTCATTTAGTTTTGTTGCAATACAGAATTCCTCAAAATTTCATCCCAAGGAGGTTTGTCTTCCAAAATTGAGAGGCAGAGTAACTAAGTATTTCATTTAGTTTTGTTGCAATTTCACTTTCGATTTTTCATTAAGTTTTGTTTTTGCGATAGACTAAACATTAGTTGTAATCTAACTTTCAATTTTAGTATTTCATTTTGGTTTTGTTTCCATAATATATAGTTTCAATTTCACTTTTAGTTTTAGTATTTCATTTTGGTTTTTTTTTCCATAATAGATAGTTGCAATTTCGCTTTCAGTTTTAGTATTTCATGTAGTCTTGTTTCTATAATTGATTAGACAGTAGTTGCAATTTCACTTTTAAGTTATTTTAGTTCATGCTTTGGAAACAATTATAAGAGTAGAAATAGAAACTCTGTTTTCATTTCATGATTAAACTTTACTACCAAATCTTGCTTAAAGAACTTTTAGTCCTCATTTCATTTCTTTAGATTCTTAGCAGAAGTAGATTTAAGATTCTATTAAGTACATTTTAAATCATTAGGGATTAAAGGATCAAAAACCCCAAAACAACATAAAACTCAAAAACACTGAAGTAAGAAGCATCATCTAGCACATATACTGCACTACACTTCATCAATTTAAGATACCCAGATTGATAATTTATGTAGAGAAATTTAGGACACTAAATTTACCAAAAAATACCCTTGTGAAGCTTGGGTGCTTGCACCAGAAAAGGTTGTTGTTTGGAGGTCAGCATAATTACTTCTAATACCTTCGCTATTAGGCCTAGGGCGTAATTACCCTATACTATTTTCGGAAGGCCCTTGATTTTGACTTCCTTGTATTTTGGTGTCTGGTCCTAATCACCTGGAGCGGAAATAATTGAAAGTTGTTTGATTTTTTGTATCTTAGGGGACTTTTAGAGAGTGCTCTTTGCTCCTAGTTGGCCTAGCTTTACAATTTTTTCAGTCTTTAAGTATATCTCTTTAAAATAATTCAAAGTCATTGAGCGAGTGGCTCGTCGGTCTAGGATACTTCGTGTGCTATCACCTACGAGTCCTGAGCCTTCTCCTTGAAGGCATAGGAGAAATCCTTCCAGTGGTTTCCAACTGATAGCCACAGGCGCATCAGAGATTGATCCTTTGGTTGGAGTTGTTGATTCACAAGATAGACCTGGTACAAGTAGAGAGTTAGAGGGGAACACTCTAGTTCTTTCTTAAGTCCTCTTCCAGTTGGAAGATAATATTGAGGTTGAAGAGATCTCTAAGTCTATTTTGGCTCCTAATTCTCCTCTTTTTCCTAATTATCCAGATGTTTTATTATACATTGGGACTCCAACCAACAGGCCTTCAAGCCCAGGTCTATATCGATATTTTCCTTCGATGACCATTGCTGGAAGCATGGCATCCATGACAAGTGCTATGAGTATGCAAACTCCTGTATCCATACAAGGAGGAGGAACCATTTCTATACCATTTGTTACTCCTAGCACTACTATATTTGGTTCTATGTCCATTCCATCTTTGAGGGGAAGTTCTCAAGTTGTTACCTCTTGCATTGGTTTTTTCCCTTTTGGAATGCTGACCAATGTGATTCATTCGGTTCATTTAAGTATTCCATTAGCTTCCTCCACATCCATGGCAAGTGGATCAACTTCTTTTCAGGGTTTCCCATTTAGGGGTGTTCATATACCACATTCCAATCCAACTTTGGGATCAATGTCTTTTTCCTCTACGGGTCAAAGTTATAATTCGTTTCAAAGTTGGACAAACCCTGTGGTTGGTGGGTTAGGAGGTGGGAATCAATTTTATTTCGGCCAATAAGGGAATATGATGTATTCTTCTGTTAATTATTTCTAAAACTTTTATCCCTATGCTAATGCATGGAACCCTTATCAAGGGCTCTCTGCTCCTTTCAAAACTTCTCTAGGGGGAAACTTTACTAGTTACGGAGCTTTTTCAGTAGCAGTTGGTCAAAATCTGGTTTTTTCTGGACCACAAGGAGCTCCTTATGGTTCAGTTGGGTCCACGAGTTACTTCATGCAACCTGGTGGCTTCACAAATCTAGGCCATTATTTTTAGAATGTTGGGGGTTTCGCCCACACTGGGTGGAATCCTTAGGGTCCGCCATGAGTCCATTTTATGGCAACGTTAAACTTGCCAGATCTCTCTAAATTGACTAATGATCCAATTAGGTATAACTCGGTTTGGCCTCCGATCCCATCCAAACTTCCCTCAGATATACCAAAATTTGAGGGGAATATTTGTGAAGATATAGGTGACCACGTAACCACTTTCCACTTATGGTGTCCGTCCAACTCCCTAATAAGCGATTCAATCAAGTTGAGATTATTTCAATGTACCCTAGGGGCACCTTCACTTCTTTTAGCAATTTGGCTACTATCTTTCTGAACCATTTTCAATTTCTTGTCCAATATGATGCTGGAACTGAGCTTGTAGCTAATTTCCAACAGGATTAGGAAACTCACATTTCAGATCATATCCAAGAATGGATGAGAAGGAAGAGGTTCATTAAAGCTGATATTCCACAATAATTCCTTCTTGAATGGTTTCTTAAATCATTATAGCTTGAGATCTCTAAGGACGTGTCCCTCTCCGGTGTTTTCATTGAAGAGAAGGCTATTTTCAGAGCTCAGAAGTTGGAACTTATATATTCTTAGTTTGGGGTTCTTAAAAAAATTCTACATGACGCTCCTAGATCCAAGGTGGGTATAGTCAAATGGAAGCCAGGTCCCCATGCCAACGGGCTAGTCAGATCAATTGATGCCAACACAGCTAACTTACTAAATCAATTACAACAGTTGTCTTTACAAACTGCTTCTTCTATGCAGGCATCACTGTCTGTATCTACACCTTCCCAACTGATGTTTATAAATAATGTCCAAACTTCTAACCCCAAAGGAAACCAAAAATATGATGGGAAGAAGAAACGATGAGGTAGGAAAAAGAGCTAGGATGGGAAGGGCAATGCAAACAAACCCAGCAATGATGTTAGAGGTGGTAGGAAAGAGTCGAAGAAAAAAGTAAAATTTCCATGCAAGTTATGCAATGGGGATCATTTGACTCATGTTTTCCCTAAGATCCAAGACACTCAACGCTTATTACTATAGCAGGGGCCCTCTAGCTCCCAGATTGTCCTCACTAACCCTTTTCCCTAAGGGCATCGATTACTTGTTGGCGCGAACTCTAGTACTTTTAGAAATTCTCACTGTAGATTAAACTAATTATGCAATGTACTAAAGAAAAATACTTAATCTACTTCTACTATCAAACTTGCGGAAGCTTAATCGATTTGGGAAAGATCAAATAGAACACATATAATAGAGAAGAAGAATCAATCACACATGAAACATAGAAGAATACTCTAGGGAAAGCCTCAACTAAAAACCCCGCTATATGTATTATCATACAAGTGGAAATATCTAGGATTGCACAAAACTTTAGCTCTCATAGCTATCCAGCTCTCGGTACAATCCCTCACTACTGCTCATAGACATAATATACAACACATATGCCTTCTCCTCTGTCCTCCAAGCCTCCTATTTCCTTTTTTTGTTTCTCCTAGATGATCCAGCTGTAACTTGTCTAATTCCCACCTCACACACTGCTCTGAACTCTATAGAAACTGTGTAATCCTCAAGGAATGAATTCCTTCTCTTGCAAGAGATTTCTGTTGGGTGTGGAGCATGATTATCATCCTAATTTAGAGATATTTGTTTCAGCCAAATGTATACCCCAAGAAGATTGTACACCCCTCCATGCAAGGGGGTGCGGTGGTTCGGGGGGGCCACCCCTCCGGCTAGGGGGTCTAGGGGCCAGCGGTCCCCCGGCAGGGGTTTCTGGGGCAATGCCCCCGAAGCTAAAAATAGATGTAAAATTGCCTTGTAAAAGTATAGTAATCAATCTGGGCCATTCATTAGGTAGATGATTTGACGATAGAATTTATGTTTAGTTTAGGGTTTTTTTCCCTAGAAGGCAACCCCTCTCTTTGTATGAGGGTATTGTATTGAGGCTATGAAATATATGTGTATTCTCAGAGCAAGAAATAGGGAGGTGAGACTGTGAGAGAAAACAGAGGGTATTACAACAAATCTGCTGGAGGTTGTGTCTCTTCATTTTGCTGGATAATAGAAAGGAAAGA
The DNA here is from genome assembly GCA_031772625.1 of Pinus tabuliformis. Taxonomy (NCBI): domain Eukaryota; kingdom Viridiplantae; phylum Streptophyta; class Pinopsida; order Pinales; family Pinaceae; genus Pinus; species Pinus tabuliformis. The sequence goes on from CM062816.1 coordinate 1,175,947,019, forward strand.
TTGGCTATTCAGGGTGGACGTAGCCCAAACTGGGTGAACCACGTATATTTGTGTCTATAGTTTTATGTGTTTGTGTTTTTCCACATATTATATGTCTTGCATTTCTCTGTCATATATAATATTTTTCTAACAATTTCCTCATGGGAATACTCTTGCAACTGATAGTACACTGTCCCTACCTTTAATCTCAACTGGGTCTTTGTCTGAACTGACATACATGAGTTATTTATGAGAGAATATTCAGTTATCTGGAGAACAGTAGTTGCATGCATGCATGCATTAACTGACTGAACTCACAATTAGTTCCACAAACTGTTTGAAACTAATTTAACTAGACTTAACTCAGTTAATTGAGCTAACTAATTACAACTCAAATAAAACTCATTCTCATCTCCTTAATTAAGGGATAACTTCCTCAATCAAAGGGATAACTGCTACATGTCTCCATAAAGACTTCATGTTTGAATTTCACCAACTAGTTAACTCAATATGAATTAATTAATTATTTTTCAAACAGCTGGTGAGACTAAATTTGAATTTTAATTCTCAATTTTAATTCAAGGATAAATTAAAATTGGAATATATCCTGAATTGCTATCTATAGCAATACTATTTATAGCAGTTCTATTTTAGCATTTCTTGTTATTTTCAACACTCCCTCTCGACAAGAAAGGGATTATATACCACCCCGATCATGTCTCTATGGAACTCGAATTTACAGTTTGACAATGCCTTAGTCAAAGTGTCAGCATCTTGCTCCTTAGTTGAAATATACTGCAACAACATGATCCTCCTTGCCACATAGTCTTTGAGATGATGATACCGAATGTCGATATGCTTGGACCTATCATGAAATACTAGATTCTCAGAGAGTTTGATACAACTCTGATTATTGCAATAGATTACAGTTGGATCCATCTTATAATCAAACAAACCAACTAGAATTTTCTGCATCCAAATGGCCTCACATGTTGCCTGACTTGCAGCCATGTATTCAGCCTCTACTTAGCTGAGTGCAACTGACCTCTGTTTCCTGCTATACCAAGAAACTACAACTGAACCAAGGTTGAAAATTCTTCCTGATGTGCTCTTTCGATTTGATGGACTCCCTGCCCAATCTGCATCTATGAAGCCCTGTAGCTTCACTTCCTCTGACTGTCTATACCATAATCCATACTGATATGTGCCTCTGAGGTATCTCAAAACATGCTTCACTACCTTCCAAAACAGCTTGGTAGGCTGAACCATAGCTTGACTCAGCTGGTTAACCGCCTAGCACAAATCTGGTCATGTGTTCACTAAGTACTGTTGAAAATAGCAACAAGAAAAGCTAAAAATAACATTTCTTTAAATAACATTTCAGGATATACTCCAACTCTGTTGGAAATAACAAAAAATAGAAATGATAAAAATAGCATTTCGGATATATTCCAATTTTGATTTGTCCTTGAATCAGAATTGAGAATTAAAATTTGAATTTAGTCTCACTAGTTGTTTGAAAAATAATTAGTTAATTCATCTTGAGTTAATTAGTTGGAGAAAATCAAACATGAAGTCTTTGTGAAGACATGCAACAGTTATCCATTTGATTGAGGAAGTTATCCCTTAATTAAGGAGATAAGGGTGAGTCGTATTTAGTTAGCTAAGTTAACTGAGTTAAGTCTAGTTAAATTAGTTCCAAACAGTTTGTGGAACTAATTGTGAGTTTAGTCAGTTAATGCATGCATGCATGCAACTAGTGTTCTCCAGATAACTGAATATTCTCTCATAAATAACCAATGCATGTCAGTTCGGATAGAGACCCAGTTGAGATTAAAGACATGGACATTGTACTATCATTTGGAGGAATTTTCTTATAAAGGAAACTCATCCATGCAGAAGGGATCAACTCCTTCAGGATTGCGTAGTTATTTCAAAGGTTAGTGTTGTGTGTGAGATGAGAATCACACAGGTTGCATCTAGAGGACCCAGGAGAAACTACACAAGGAAATAGGAGGCTTGGAGGACTAAAGGAAGGCATATGTGTTGTCTATTCTATCTATGAGTAGCAATGAGAGATTGTATTGAGAGCTGGATAGCTTGTGAGCTAAAGCTTTGTGTAATCCTGAGATATCTCCACTTGTATGATAATATAGATAGAGGGGTTTTTAGCTGAGGCTTTCCCGAGAGTATTCTTCTATGTTTCATGTGTGATTGAATCTTCTTCTCTGTTATATGTGTTCTAGTTGATCTTGCTCAAAATCAATTAAGCTTCCACAAGTTTGATTGTAGAAGTAGATTAAGCATTTTGCTTTAGTACATTGCATAATCAGTTTAATCTACAGTTTCTCTACAAGATGTGTAGACAGCATAATTTCTACATGGTATGAGAGTGAGGTTTTGTATTAAAAGTTCTACATGGTATCAGAGCAAAGGTTATCATAGTTGTGAACAATTTATTGAGAAGAATTCAAAGTTTGAAGTTCAGGGTTGCAAGTGCAAACCGAATTCACAAGATGGGACATTATGCAACTAATTGCCCATCGAAGAAGTCCAAGAAGGGATCCTCGAAAGGATTGGAAGGTGAGGCATTAGCCTCTCAGTTTGAAATGGGCTTTACCCTCTTCGCATGCGTGGTGTCATCGACGATGGGTTATGTTTGGTATATTGATAGTGAAGCCTTGTTCCACATGACCAATGATAAAAGTTTATTCAGTACCTTGGAGGAGAAGGACCTCCAGATACGCATAGAAATGGGCGATGATGGAAAGTACCGTGTTTCAGGTGAAGGTACGGTTGTGTTTTAGAGGGACCATGGAGCTCCTCTCACCCTGACTGATGTGAAGTATGTGCCAGGACTGAAAAGGAACTTGGTATCGGTTGTGATGTTGGAGGACAAAGGCTACGATGTTGTCTTTGGTAAAGGAAAGGCATTCCTGAGACACATAGCCACGGGTGAGACCAAGAGGATTGGGATTCGAGTGAAGAATCTCTACTAGTTGGAGGTAGATGATTGTGCTGCATTGAGTTCCAAAGAAAAATTGGCACAAAGCTAAGATATTGGCGAGTTATGGCATAGAAGGTTGGGTCACTTACATCATGGGGCCTTAAAGATAATGCAACAGATTTCTACTGAACTTCACAATTGTAATGTTGAGCAAGTGGACACATGGAAAGGTTGTACCTTGGGTAAGTATGCAAAATATTCCTTTCAGGATCGAGACAGTTTAGCTGAAGAAATCTTGGAGCGAGCTCATACAGATGTGTGTGGACCATTCTCGACAGCCTCCACTACTAAACAAAGGTAATATGTTATTTTCATTGATGATTTTTCTCGTATATGCTGGATTTATTTCATGACGAAGGAGGATCAAAACTTATCAAGGTTTTTTGAGTTCAAAGCCTTGGTTGAGAAAGAATCGGGAAAGAATATTAGGGCCTTTTGAAGCGACAATGGTGGAGAGTATGTCTCTCAAGAGTTTAAGGACTTCTGTGTTGTAGAAGGAATTAAAAGAGAGTTGGCGACACCTCATAACCCACATCAGAATGGGGTTTCCGAAAGGAAGAACAGAACAATTGTGGGAGAAGCTCAGGAAATGCTGCATGACCAAGGTCTACCACTTCATTTGTGGGTTGAGGCATGCATCATATTAGTTTACTTGCAGAATAGAAGCCCGCATCGCATACTTGGAATGAAGACACTAGAGGAATATTTCTCTGGGAAGAGACCAGATGTGAGTCACTTTAGGATCATTGGCTCATTGGTTTATTACCATGTGACCAAGGATGCCCGAAAGAAGCTAGAGCCGACAGCAGAGTTGGGGATACTTGTGGGGTACACTGATACACCCCACAACTATCGGGTGTACTTGGCTACCAGTCGAAGGACAGTGGTTCGTAGAGATCTCAAGTTTGATGAGTAGAAGGCCATGCAAGTTTCCCTTGAGAGGGAGCTCAAACTATAGGCTGTGGAGGAACTATTGGTTCCTAAGGAGGAGAAGCCTCAGACTGGTGCAGAGTAGCCGCATGCAGAGGTTCCAATAGTGGAGACATCCACTCATGTAGATTCTTCCAGAGATTGGTAGAAGCACACAAGAGAAGTTGACAAATTGTTGTCGGATGCGAGAGAGAATGTGGGAGAACCATCTTCTCAGTGCAGACAGAGGAGGTCACTTGAGAGGTACACTGGATACATGGCCCTTGTTAGAGAATGTGTTGAGACCGAGCCATATTCCTTTGAGGAAGTAGTGCAGCAGCTGATTTGGGTTGATGCTATGGTGGAGGAGTATGACTCCATAGTTCGGAACAGTGTTTGGGATGTGGTTCCAAGACTGGAGAACAAGTCAGTTGTGAGTTCCCGTTGGCTTTACAAGGTAAAACATGTTGCTGATGGTAGTGTGGAGAAACATAAGTCAAGGTTTGTTGCCCATGGTTTCTCACAGGTTGAGGGGATCGAATATGATGGGAATTTTTCTCCTGTAGAAAGGTACTCATCTATCATATCGATGTTGGCACTATCAGCACAAATGGGCTGGAAGATCCATCAGATGGATGTGAATACTGCATTCCTCAATGGCAAGATTTAGGAAGAGGTGTACATAGAGCAACAGAAAGGATTTTAGACCTTCGATCGTGAGTTGCATGTGTGTCGACTCAAGAGAGTTTTGTACAGTTGAAGCAAGAACCCTGTGCTTGGTACACTAGGATTGACAACTACTTCACCGGGTTGGGCTTCACAAAGAGTGAAGTGGATGCGAACTTGTACTAGATCGTGGTGGAAGGTAAGCAGTTGATCATTGTTCTTTATGTTGATTATCTGATATTGATAGGTGATGATCAGTTGATCATGTCTTGCAAGGAGGACCTTGAAAGAGAGTTCAAGATGAAAGACATGGGCCTCATGCACTACTTTCTAGGCATGGAAGTGTGGTAGAAGGATGGGGAAGTGTTTGTGTCTCAAGGCAAGTATGCTAATGAGATACTCAAGAGATTCCACATGGAGAAGTGAAAACCCATGCAGACTCCTCTAGCAAGTAACAGGAGGAAGGAGGATGCTAATTCAAGTGAGGTAGTAGAGGCTACTGTGTATCGACAGCTTGTGGGCTCACTGATGTACTTAGTGAAAACATGACTAGATTTGTGCTTTGCGGTGAACTAGCTGAGTCAAGCTATGGTTCAACCTACCAAGCTTTTTTGGAAGGCAGCAAAGCATGTTTTGAGATACCTCATGTTTTGAGGTACCTTAGAGGCACATCTCAGTTTGGATTATGGTACAAATGGTCAGAGGGAGTGAAGCTACAGGGCTTCACAGATGTAGATTGGGTAGGGAATCCATCAAATTGGAAGAGCACATCAGGAGGAATATTCAACCTTGGTTCAGCTACAGTTTCTTGGTACACTAGGAAACAGAGGTTAGTTGCACTTAGCTCAGCAGAGGCTGAATACATGGCTACAAGTCAAGCACCATGTGAGGCCATTTGGATGTGGAAAATTCTAGTTGGTTTGTTTGATCAGAGGATGGATCCAACTATGATCTATTATGATAATCAGAGTTGTATCAAACACTCTGAGAATCCATTATTTCATGATAGGTCCAAGCACCTAGACATTCGGTATTATCATCTCAGAGACTATGTGGTGAGGACGATCATGTTGTTGCGATATGTTTTGATCGAGGAGAAAGATGCTGACATTTTGACTAAGGCATTGTCAAAGTGTAAATTCGAGTTCTACAGAGACAGGATTGAGGTGACAGATAATCCCTTTCTTGTTGAGAGGGAGCGTTGAAGATAGCAACAATAAATGCTAAAAATAGAAATGCTGAAAATAACATTTCTATAAATAGCATTTCAGGATATACTCCAACTCTGTTGGAAATAGCAAAAATAGAAATCCTAAAAATAACGTTGCTATAAATAGGATTTTGGGATATATTCCAATTTTGATTTGTCCTTGAATAAAAATTGAGAATTAAAATTCAATTTAGTCTCACTAGCTGTTTGAAAAATAATTAATTAATTCATCTTAAGTTAATAAGTTGGAGAAAATCAAACATGAAGTCTTTGTGAAGACAAGCAACAATTATCCCTTTGATTGAGGAAGTTATTCCTTAATTAAGGAGATACGAATGAGTTGTATTTGAGTTGTAATTAGTTAGCTCAGTTAACTAAGTTAAGTCTAGTTACATTAGTTCCAAATAGTTTGTGGAACTAATTGTGAGTTCAGTTAGTTAATGCATGCGTGCATGCAACTAGTGTTCTCCAGATAACTGAATATTCTCTCATAAATAACCAATGCATGTCAGTTCAGACAGAGACCTAGTTGAGATTAAAGACAAGGACATTGTACTATTAGTTGGAGGAATTTTCCTATAAAGGAAACTCATCCATGCAGAAGGAATCAACTCCTTCAGGATTGCGTAGTTATTTTAGAGGTTAGTGTTGTGTGTGAGGCGAGAATCACACAGGTTGCAGCTGGAGGACCCAAGAGAAACTGCGCAAGGAAATAGGAGGCCTGGAGGACTGAAGGAAGGCATATGTGTTGTCTATTATGTCTATGAGCAGAAGTGAGGGATTGTATTGAGCGCTGGATAGCTTGTGAGCTAAAGCTTTGTGTAATCCAAGATATTTCCACTTGTATGATAATACAGATACCGAGGTTTTTAGCTAAGGCTTTCCCGAGAGTATTCTTCTGTGTTTCATGTGTGATTGAATCTTCTTCTCTGATTTATGTGTTTTGGTTGATCTTGATAAAAATCAATTAAGCTTCTGCAAGTTCGATTGTATAAGTAGATTAAGTCTTTTGCTTTAGTACATTGCATAATCAGTTTAATCTACAGTTTCTATACAAGATGTGTAGAGAGTATAATTTCTACAAGTACATCAGTGAACCCACAAGCTTCGAATACATAGTAGCTTCTACTACTTCTCTTGAAGTATCATCCTTCTTCCTCTAGTTACTTGCTAGAGGGGTCTGCATGGGCTTGCACTTCTCCATGTGGAATCTCCTGAGTATCTCATTGGCATTCATTCCTTGAGACACAAACACTTCCCCATCCTTCTACCACACTTCCATGCCTAGAAAGTAGTGCATGAGACCCGTGTCTTTCATCTCGAACTCCCTTGCAAGGTCCTCCTTGCAAGACATGATCAAATGATCATCACCTGTCAATATCAGATCATCAACATAAAGAACAATGATCAACTGCTTACCTTCCACCATGATCTGGTACAAGTTTGCATCTACTTCATTCTTTGTGAAGCCCAACGCAGTGATGTAGTTGTCGATCTTGGTGTACCAAGCACGAGGTGCTTGCTTCAGCTTGTACAAAGCTTCTTGAGTCGGAACACATTTGACTCACGATCGATGGTCTCAAAACCTTAAGGCTGCTCTATGTACACCTCTTCCTGAATCTTGCCATTGAGGAATGCAGTCTTCATATCCAACTGATGGATATTCCAACCCATCTATGCTAATATTGCCAACATCGATATGATAGATGAGTACCTTGCCACAAGAGCAAAAGTATCATCATAGTCGATCCCCTTGACCTGTGAGAAACCATCGGCAACAAACCTTACCTTATGTTTCTCCACACTACCATCAACAACATGCTTTACCTTGTAAAGCCAATGGGAACTCACAACTGACTTGTTCTCTGGTCTTGGAACCACATCCCAAACATTGTTCCAAACTATGGAGTCATACTCCTCCACCAAGCATCAACCCAAATCAGATGTTGCACTACTTCCTCAAAGGAAGATGGGTCGGTCTCAACACATTCCCCAATAAGGTCCATGTATCCAGTGTACCTATCAGGTGACCTCCTCTGTTTGTGCTGAGAAGATGGTTCTCCCACATTCTCTCTCACATCCGACAACAATCTGTCAGCTTCTCTCGTGCACTCCCGCCCATCTCTAGAAGACTCTACTTGAGTGGATGTCTCCACTCTTGGAACCTTTGCATGCGGCTACTCCACATCAATATGAGGCTCCTCCTCCTTAGGAACCAAAAGTTCCTCCATAGCCTGTAGTTGGGGCTCTCTCTCAAGGGAAATTTGCATATCTTTCTGCTGATCAAACTTAAGATCTCTACTAACTACTATCCTATGACTGGTAGGAAAATACACCCAATAGTTGTGGGGTGTATCAGTGTACCCCACAAGTATCCCCAACTTTGTTGTCGGCTCCAATTTATTCCAAGCATCCTTGGTCACATGGAAATAAACTGATGAGCCAAATATATTGAAGTGACCCACAACTGGTCTCTTCTCGAAGAAAGCTTCCTCTAGTGTCTTCATCCCAAGAATGCGATGCAGGCTTCTATTATGCAAATAGACTATTGTGTTGCATTCCTTAGCCCACAAATGAAGTGGTAGGCCTTGGTCACATAGCATTACCTGAGCTTCCCCCACAATTGTTCTATTCTTCCTCTCAGCCACCCCATTCTACTGTGGGTTATGAGGTGTCGTCAACTCCTGTTTAATTCCTTCCACTGCACATAAGTCCTTAAACTCTTGAGAGACATATTATCCACCATTGTCGCTTCTTAAGGCCTTGATCTTCTTTCCCGATTCTTTCTCAAACAAGGCTTTGAACTCACAAAACCTTGAGAAGGTTTGATTTTTCTTCTGCATGAAATAGATCCAGCATTTACGAGAAAAGTCATCAATGAAAATCACATAATACCTTGTTTAGTAGTGGAGGCTGTCGAGAATGGTCCACACACATCTATATGAACCTTCTCCAAGATTGCTTGAGCTCGAATGTCTCAATCATGAAAGGAAGATTTTGCATACTTACCTAAGGTACAACCTTTGCATGTGTCCACTTGCTCAAGTTTACCTTTGGGAAGTCTGGTAGAGATCTGCTGCATTATCTTCAATGCCCCATGATGCAAGTGGCTCAATCACCTATGCCATAACTCACTAATATGTTGGCTTTGCACCAATTCTGATTTGGAACTCAATGCAGCACAGTCATCTACCTCCAGCTTGTAGAGATTCTTCACTCAAATCACAATCCTCTTGGTCTGACCCGTGGCTATGTGTCTCAGGAATGCCTTTCCTTTACTGAAGACTACATCATAACCTTTGTCTTCCAACATCGCGACTGATACCAAGTTTTTATTTAGTCCATGCACATACTTTACGTCAGTTAGGGTGAGAGGAGATCCATGCTCCCTCTGAAACACAACTGTACCTTCACCTGAAACATGGTACTTTCCATCATTGCCCATCTCTATGTGCATCTTGAGTTCTTTCTCCTCTAAGGTACTGAATAAACTCTTATCGCTAGTCATGTGGAATGAGGCTCCATTGTCTAGGTACCAAACAAAACCCACCATCGATGAAACCATGCATGTGATGAGGGTAAAATCCAATTTGAACTGTGAGGCCTGTGCCTCACCTTCTGATCCTTTCGAGGATCCCTTCTTCAATTCCTTCAATGGACAATTAGTTGCATAATGGCCCACCTCATGACAATTAAATAATCTCACTTTAGATTTTTTAATATTCTTCCTTCCATGGGAAGAACTCAATTTGGAATGGGAAGCCTTCCTTTTACCTTTCCTTGCCTTACTTTCTAAGGCTATATTTTCTTCATCATCATGCTTAGATGAAGAACCATCTCTGGTGCTCCTCCTGATCTCCTCTTGCATTAGATCTGACCATAGTCATTCCCAATCTGGCAGTTTCTCTCTTCCATTCACTGAGTCCTAGTAGCAATGTCAGCTCTTAGGAAGATCGAGGAGAGCAAGACTCACCATATCATCATTGGCTTTCATGATTGATACACTTCCAAGCTCATCTCTATAGGTGGTGAGCTTGTTCAGATATGTAGAAATCGCGTCGCCATTTTCACACTTGATTTTCTGAAGCTTGTCCTTCAGTGCCAGTTTCCTCTGGTCGTTGTTGTTCTGATATAGGTCCCTCAATGTCTTCCACATGGAAAATAGAGTCTCCTTCCCATGGAGACTCAAGACAATATGGTCTTGAACTCCCTCCATAAGAATCCTCCTCGTTCTTGCCACACACTTCTTCCATTCTGCCAATTCTTGGGCATTAGCTGTTGCTGGCTTGGGGACTTCTTGATCAATGAAATCCTTAAAACCATTGTATTCTAATACCACTTCCATGCAATCCTTCCATGCTATGTAATTTGAGCTTCCATCCAGGGCATACTTGAGTCTCAAGCCATTGAACGTCATTGGTGAACCTTGAGATGTGATAAGAAATTGATTTTGTACCTGCAATCAAGAACTACAAAATTTGAACTTTTCCCTTCTTAGTATGTTGTTCACAGCTCTGATCACCTTTGCTCCGATACCATGTAGAAATTCTCACTGTAGATTAAACTAATTATGCAATGTACTGAAACAAAATACTCAATCTACTTCTACTGTCAAACTTGCAGAAGCTTAATCGACTTGAGCAAGATCAAACAGAACACATATAATAGAGAAGAAGAATCAATCACACATGAAACACAAAAGAATACTCTAGGGAAAGCCTTTGCTAAAAACCCCACTATCTATATTATCATACAAGTGGAAATATCTTAGGATTACACAAAGCTTTAGCTCTCACAACTATTCAGATCTCAGTACAATCCCTAACTATTGTTCATAGACAAAATAGACAACACATATGCCTTCTCCTCTGTCCTCCAAGCCTCCTATTTCCTTGCGTTGTTTCTCCTGGGTGATCCAACTGTAACTTGTGTAATTCTCACCTCACACACTGCTCTGACCTCTGTAGAAAATACGCAATCCTCAAGGGATGAATTCCTTCTCATGCAAGAGATTTCCTCATGGGAATATTATTGCAACTAATAGTACATTGTCCCTACCTTTAATGTCAACTAGGTCTTTGTCTAAACTGACATGCATGAGTTATTTATGAGAGAATATTCAGTTATCTAGAGAACACCAGTTGCATGCATGCATGCATTAACTAACTGAGCTCACAATTAGTTCCACAAACTGTTTGGAACTAATTTAACTGGACTTAACTCAATTAATTGGTCTAACTAATTACAACTCAAATAAAACTCATCCTCATCTCCTTAATTAAGGGATAACTTCCTCAATCAAAGGGATAACTATTGCATGTCTTCACAAAGACTTCATGTTTGAATTTCACCAACTAATTAACTCAAGATGAATTAATTAATTATTTTTCAAACAGCTGGTGAGACTAAATTCGAATTTTAATTCTCAATTTTAATTCAAGGACAAATTAAAATTGGAATATATCCTGAAATGCTATCTATAGCAATGCTATTTATAGCATTTCTATTTTTAACATTTCTTGTTGCTATTTTAAACAATACTGGTACCCCTCCTGGGGGAAACCAGGAAGGGGATAATTCATCAAATGTCTACATGATGAGCTCGCGTATCAACATCACTACGCGATCACATGATTACGGTGAATCAGAATCATCTAAGGCTAAGTCTTCTTCCGATGCCTCAGAGCCACTCCATATTGATAGGCCCTCTATTGATTCTATACCTCGGATGTCGAAAGGCTCTGCAAAGTGCTCGACCATTAACCCTAGTGGTAGGGTAACCCAGAACAACTCGATTGTAGAAGATCTGGCTCCAGGTCCTTGTGCTATGTCAGCGTTAGAGGTACTCTAGTCATGCCCCACTCAAAGGAGTGCATTACTCTTGGCAATCAGAGTAGTGGATCCAAAAAATTCTCTTGTGATCACCTTTGATATGTCAAATGTCAAAAAGAGACTCCCACATCATATGGCTTTAAAGTCTACATATCAAAAGACCAACATTTTTCAAATTGTCATTGATGAGGGAGCTTCCACATGTGCGATGTCCATGTCATGTTGGAAGGCCATTGGATCACCTCAATTTGTTCCTTCGAGGACTCTATTGATGACTTTTGATGGACATTCTCATAGGCTACACGGGAATATTCCAACCTTTCCCATCTATTTTCGGGGAAAGGTGGCAAATATTGAGGTAGAAATAGTCGATGCAAACTTGGATTACAACCTCCTCTTAGGCAGGAATTGGATTTACAAGATGGATGCCATAGTTTCATAATTATTTTTCATCCTTTGTTTTCCTTGTTGGGCATGGAATCCCCCCACAACATGTTTTGGGACTCAAAACCCAAGTTTTGAGTAGTATTGTTGAAAATACTCCTCGAATTGCAGGCGTGGAGCTCAAATTGTATGTTAGAGTCATAGGGTTTTCCACCCTAAGTTTTGAATGTAGTGTCGGCCTACCCATGGTCTGCAGACAATGGGATTGTATAAATAGAGTGAGGCTCTAAGTTGTAAAGATAACTAGAGAAATATAGAAAAACGAATGGAGTCTAGAAGATAGCGAGCATAGAGGGAAGGTCTAAGTGCTTTGAGTCATAGTAGTATGAAGAGGCTCTGCAACTGAGTGCACAGAGGCCTAGTAGAATCCGCAGCTGAGTGTGTTGACCCCTACAACTGAGTGTGTAGGGTGGAGTCAAGTCTGTAAACAAGGAAGAATAATAATAGAGAGAAGTTTGATTCCAAATCTTGTGTATCTGTTTTAAGTTATTGTATGGTTGATATCTTTTGCAATTATACTGTTTATTTATTGCGCACACTAGAATGAATGGTGAACACTGTTAAGTTTAACTAAACACATGCAGATAAGTTAAGTGATCAACTAATATCGGGTTCTTAATAAGGGATTGGGTACTAACGTGGATTGAGCCCCAAGTACTACGAGGTACTGATAGGTTCATGTAACGACCTGTGCGCAGGGTCAAAACTAGACCACTGAAAATCATCAAACATCCCTAGGGTGCAGAAACCTAGTTCTAGCACCCTCCCATACTACCTCGGGTGAGACCTCAATCCATGCTCCATAGGCTATTGCCAAAAGGGCCAGTAGTATCGGGATTTGTTTGGCTAAATCACCTCTGAACTTGGGTCAGGCCACTGCAAACCAAAAAATGGTCCCATTGTCGGGACCAGGATCTGTATAAGGAATGTCTGATGTCATGTCACTGGAATCCAACCAAGAAAGAAATTGAAGGGTGGTTGGACAAGAAGATTCACGAGTTCGCGGTGCAGGAAAACAGGAATCTGTGAGTATCTAAGGAACAGTGGTTGGAGTGCTACTTATATATGGAAATTCACGAAATTTTCTTTTCATCCTTTCCTTCTGAGCTATATGAGTGGATCACGAAGCTATCAGACAGTCAAGGAAGGTGTAGGCTAAAAAAACCAATCATGTGGACTCCAAAACTAGTGCACAGACTAGAAGCATCAGGAGATAATATCGCGTGATTTGTGGACCATTAGCTCGACCAGATTATAGGAGGATTTATCACTGAGTTTGCGGTAGATACGACCGTCAGCTACAGTGAGGCGGAATGACACTTCCTCAAAGGAATGTGAGGTAAGTATATTAAATATTTGAATACTTGGATTAAGATGATATTATGTGAAAAGCGGGTTATGAGAATAAATTAATGTTTGGGACTATGCGAAGTGGGAAGATCTACAGAAACAGAAGTAGTGAAGAGTTAGAAACTAGTCCCTTAATTTCACCCTCATGGGAAAGTGAGGAAGAGCTCGCAAAATTTTCTCCAAGAAGCACGGTCAGTCTGATAAGGTAGTGAATTTTGTGCTTACCACCTCCACCTACACTACCACTTGTCTTACCCTCTTCACCTCCATCTCCACCCACTCCACCTCCGCCACCACCACAGTTCAGTATGGCAAGTGTGATCAAATTGCCGCTATTCAGAGGAGTAGGGAGTGAGGATCTGGACCAATTCTGGTTCGTGGTAAGGGCAGTATGGGAAGCAAAAGGAGTCATGGATGACAATATAAATAAGGCTAAGCTGGTAAGCACATTGTAGGATCGTGCATTAACATGATACATTAAGCATTCTAATGACCATCCAAACATAGGAATCATAGAAATCTAGGCTGCGCTGAACAAGGAATTTAGCAGGCCAAAGTTGGAGACATAATCAATTAACAGGTTTAAGGAGATTGCAATGCTCTCAGGTGAGACTCCTTGGGATCTGGACCAGAGGCTAAAGAGTATGATTCATGAAGCCAACATGAATCTGACGGATGGACAACACTACGCATGGTTTATAGCGTCATTAACACAGCATTTAAGGACGACGCTATCACAACAAAAGCTTTCCACCTAGGCCAAAGCCTTGGAGATGGCAATGAGATTGCATGAGACCCCTATATAAGATCCTAGTCTAGGACTCAAACAAATCCATGCACAACTGCAAAATTTGTGTCTGGAAATGTAGAGTTTGAAACAGGACAGTGCACCTTGGCTAGAGGCGCACAAGGAGGTATGGTACATAAAATGTAAAGGCCAGGGGCATGACAAGGACCACTGTCCAGTTTTCACAAAGTACTTAGCAGGAGGAGGGTTGATGCCTTTATGACCTGAGGCACAAGTAGGACCAAGTGCGGCACCTGCACTATGGTGCACGATCTATCAGTAGGCCATGATGAATGCACCTGCAGAAGCTACGAACTAATGATGGATTGGACTCCTGCCTACAGGGTACAGACCGAAACGCGAGCCCTTGACCCAAATACAGGAATGAAACGTGCTGGATTTTAGGGGTACGGACGAGGTCGAGGTGGAATGGGACCATGAAGGGGTTATAGACAACTAATTTGTTACAATTACAGAGGGCCTGGACACTATGGCTATGATTGTACAAATTTAACGAGGACATCATGTTTGTACTGTACTCAGTTTGATCACGAGGTAGTGTTATAGACATTTTTGTGCCTTACAGCATTGAGCATGAAATGTCCATAAACTAAGGGATCCAAAGTCCCTAAACATGTTGTTCCTACCCCTAGACGAACAAGGCAAACTAACCACAGTAATTCACAGAAGTTCTCCACCTGAAAACACTCAAAAACAAGCCAATTCTGGATCATGTCAACTACTCCACTGAGCATCTGCGCTGAATGTCAACTGCTACACTGGCTACCTGCATTGAATGTCAACTCCAACACTAGCTACCTGCGCTGAGCGAGTTTGGACATGTGGCAGAGTCATTCCTCAAGGTGTCAATGCCCAGGAAGCTTCCAAAATGACACTTGCATCAAAGAATTCGACTGGTGATGAGTAAGAGGTTCCAAATCTCCAAGTGGAAGCAAGAACCTCCAAGTGGACTCAAGAACTGAGAGAGGGAGAGGACACTAGTCAGATCTCAAGCTGACTCATCCTCTCTCCAAACATCTATATATGGATCTCTCCTCCATGGGATCTAAAGGCTGGAATTTTGTGATTGCAAAGAATTGTTGTTGGTTTGTGGCTGGAAACATTGGGTGCTTAATGCTTTGAAGGGAGCTGAAGAAGGAATTCCATTCTGCTGGGAAGGAGATGCTGGATTGGAGCCCTATGGGTTGTATCTCTTCCTGAACCCTGTTACTTATTAATAAAGCTATCTTGATTCTTTCCGATATGCTGGTGTATTTTGTATGATTTCATTAGTGTATTTGATTTGTTTCTAATCCTGAATCATTTATGAATATGTATATTTGCCTTTGTATTGTGTTCTTCTCTTGTCGCAAGTAGCTGTTCTCTTGTCACAGGTAGCTGTTCTCTTGTGATCTCGTGGGATTCAAGTAGCTGTTCTCTTGAGCAAGCGAGGAGACAAGTAGCTGTGGACACACAAAGAGAAGAGGATCTAGATCGAGGGACAACCGGAAGACAACGGTAAGTCTGCCAATCTCCCCTCTTTCACATTTCATAAAGGAAGAAATCATAATAGCTGTATTCGTTTGTTGCTAAGGCGCTGTCACACCTTAAGTGGATAGGATCGTCCTGCATAGGCATTTTTCCCCACAACAAATTGGCGACTCCGCTGGGGAAGAACTTGTTTATTCATTTCATTTGTGTTTCCGCCATTTGTTTACTTCATTGACTTGACAGCAACTATTGAACTGCATCTTTCCCGGATGAAAAGTAAAAAGTTGCTGCTTTGATCCAGTTTGCTGGACTTGTCTATGATCTAAACTAGATCCACAAATGATTTGATGATCCTTTTGATAGTCTTTTAGTACCCTATCAAAGCATCCCTCTGTTTATACCTTGCTTGTGTTTCTGATTTGGCCTGAAACAGTTGACTTTTGAGCATTTTATGACCCAGAACCCAAGGGAAACGAGAGTTTCTCTTTCAGCGCAATTGTTGTGAAGGCAGTCTGCATTTCAACGCAGGTCCCGAAGGGGCTACCTGCGCTGAATGTCAAGTCCTCAGTGTTGAGGTTGCGCTGAACCAATTTGGCCTTGTGCAGCTGGGGTTCTTTGTCCTCTGTTGCCCTGTTTTGATCTCTGTTTTTGTAGCCTTTAACTAGCACAGGTGCCAGTCTGATAAACCCTTTTCTTTGCTTGAATTCTGCCTCATTTTTGTACAAAAAGACTGTGAATGTTTTTATGTGTTTGTGGTGTCATTTACAGTCTTTCTTTGCATGAGTAAAGTAGTCATTCTGTAGCCTTTGATTCAGATCTGATTGATAGTGATCTTAGAAGAGAGTTCATTGGTTGTTATTCAGATTGATTATAGTTTTACTTTTGCTTATTGGTTTGAATTTGTCTCTTTCAAAGTGTCATAACAAGTCTTTATTTCAAAAATCACAAAGTGATTGTAATCTCTTCTACCCTTGTTGATTTCGAAGAAAGTGAACTTGTTTGTATTGATCATCTTAAAAGCAAATTCAAAATTGTGCAAAAAGCTTTCTTTGTAGGCATTTATACTAAGAAAGTGGAAAACAAACACCTGCATTGTGCATTTTGCATTTGATAGTTTGCGTGTTGGATTTAGCGAAAGTGCATTAGAGTGTGCTGATTGCTCTTTGAGAAAAGATAGTGTTATTCTTTTCCCTTAGTAGCTAGGATTTTCAAAGTTGAGAAGATAATAAAGCTTGCTTATCATCTTAGACTGCATTTAGGAATTTGTATCATACATCTCGTGGTGAACCTTGAAAGGCAAACTTTAAAAAGATCAACCTAAAATAAACTAAATGAACCTAACAACGCTTTGTAACATAACGCACAACATAGAGGTCTAGGCTAGAGACGTGTTTCGGCGTCATTAAGCCTAGTGACTGTCGATCTCGAAGAAGGTGGGTGATTCCTCCTGAGAGACAGTAGTGCTAGTACGGATTGTGCTCCCACGTACCGTCGCGTATATATTGGGAGACCCCTATAGGCATATATATTTTATCCTTAGGAAGCCGTGTCGGTCGCCCTACTGATTGCAATGCAGTGAACACAGCATTCACGAAGATCGACCACCCGTACCGTAAAAAGTATTCTGTGGTTTTGCGAAAAGTTTGGCACACCCTCTGCCTAGATCTCCAGAGCAGTTTCTTTTGGCCTTTTTCAGACTCTATAACAGAAAAAGTCCATCCGAGCATTTGTCACTTCGGGCTCGTTAAAACATCAAAGGAGACTAGAGTCATCTTTAGCTTTTTCTCGACTCTTTAAAACTAAAAAAGCAAGTTGTGTCTAAAAGCATCGTTAACAATTTATTTTAAATGGAACAATCACCCTTTAATCCTGCGTTGATCTTTAGGTTGAAAAGATGGAGCACACCAACCAAGGAGTTCCCCTTGGTGGGAATCCTAGTCCCTTCTCCTCTTGGGGAGATGTTGGTGCACCCCACATGGCCACATTGTCGCTTCCAGGACTGACAATTGGCCTACCAGTTTGGCTCTTTTCAACCAATGTCATTCAGAATACCACCATTCCTGAACAGTCGAGTCAACAGTTAGATCATACAAGAGTTGCCTCCCAGCCTTCAACTTCATCTTCCTCCCCTCCTTCCTCTTCGCTTGAAGGGACTGGTCGAATTAAAAACCAGGTTCCTAAGGAGAAAAAGGAGAAGAAGAAGAATGAGCCTAAGGCGACTGGGGGCAAACAAATGTCATCTAACAAAAATCCACACACCGCATTCGTAAGGCCTAAATCGCCATGCGTCATCTGCAGGGGAGACCACTTCCATAGAGATTGTCCCTGTATCCCGCGGATACTAAGGGATTGGTCCCCCCGTTTGCACAATTCGGTAGCATCGACCTCTGATAGCCATGTCGACTGATTATCGTCAACTAGTGGGAGTGAAGCTCCAGGACAGAACGGGAGAGCTAAATTTCCCTGCAGACTGTGTGAAGGCGATCACGCCATCCACCGTTGTCCCTTCTTAGACGAGGCAAAAAGAGTTCTGGAAGATTGCCCAATTTTACGAGCGCATCTCCCTCCTGGATATCAAAGACTCTTGCCAAGTCCCTCACTAGTTGAGAATCTAGCCGAGCCACTTAAGTGGTCAGCCGAAGCACCTGTCATTGAAGAAGAACCGTCTGGATCCATGCCTGACGAAAGTCAAAAGGTTGATACGGCAGTTGACCCGGTTTTGCCTTCAGAGGCTCCATCTTCGAATGACACCATCACAGAGGAGAATAAAGACGACATCGTCCAGATTCTCTTCATCATCACTGACTCTGATGATCAAGGGGGCAATGCCACCATTCCTTTATCGCAGGAAGGAAGTTCATCGGAGCGATATCCGACCGTATATTCGGTCCCACCACCAAGCAACCTGGTTGTGTCCTTTGATTGGAACCAACTAGGCAGACCCCGGTTGCCAGCCAGTATACCATTCAGAATTATTTGTCAAATATACAGAATGGTAATGGCTGGCACTATCATTGATGAGGGGGCGTCTGTCAGTATCCTTTCCTCTATTGCTTGGAAAGCACTTGGTTCGCCAACGCTTTTACCTGAGATGAGAAATCTATCAGGTTTTGGTAAAGGAACCAGTCGACCTTTAGGGATCCTCCCCAATGTGCCTATAACATTGAAAGGGAAGACTGTTCAAATAAACGTGATGGTCGTTCAAGGACCCTTGGATTATAACCTACTCCTTGGACGAGACTATATATATTGCATGGGAGCTGTAGTCTCCTCACTCTTTAGAGTAATGTGTTTTCCGCATGAAGGAAGAATGGTCAAGCTCGTGGACCAACTTTCGTTTCCTGGATCACACATCGCAAATAGTCATGTGCCATCCCTAAATGGTCTATTCATGCAAGAAGTGTCTCAACCCACGGTCCGTCCTCCTGATGAGCGCGAGTAATCCGGGAGGATATGACTGGAACCCAGGGGGCATGCGTCCTGGCCTGCTTTGGCAGGAAAACTTTGGGTATAGGGTAGGTTTCCGCGGGAGAATATGACTAGTCCATACCCCGTCCGTTATTTGGAAGAGGGGTTGTTCTGGAATAAGATTCTTTTGTCAAAGTTATGTGAGGAGGCGGGGGTCGTCACTTACCTCTGTCTATTTGGGTAGACATTGCCGAGGAAGTGTTTTGTTTGAAAGATTAACGAGACAATCTTTGGGTAACTTGAAAGAGGTAAGCCTCTCTCGATTAAAACAAATGTTTTGGCGGAGGGTAAGTAGAGGTAACCTTGAAACTCTGTTTTATACTTGGGGGCATGCAAACCTTTTGGAGTGCAAGCAAGGGGCGACTATTTATTTTTTAAATTTTTAGGTCCTCCCTTTAAACCTGTAGGTCTAACCCTTTAAACTCGTAGGATTAGCCGTTTCCGAACTTGCATAAAGAAAGGATAGGGAGCAAAGCTTAGTGAGATGAAGCTCCATAAAAAATAGAATCTTGATGAGACACTCTTATCAAATGACTGGGTAATCGAGCAGTTTTAGCATAAAGTTCATGCTCGTTAAAAAATAAACGCAAGATCTGAGCAGTTTTAACGCGGTCTTCATGCTCGTGAAAAAATAAATATAAGCAGTGAGCAGAGTTTCCTCCAGTGTTTAAGCTCATTTTTAACTAAAAAATGAACCTATCCTGGTAAATAACCACTGTGAATGTAATTTATCAGCCGTTAAAGCCTTGGTCGTGTTTGCACCTGCCACCTCCACTTTTCATTTGTCCGATCGTTCACCTCCATATGATTGTTTACCATTTTGAGGAATAGCTGCGAAGAGTGATTTCACCTAGCCATCCTTGTGACACTGCCGTTATCAGAAAATTCCAACCTGTACCTGGAATCAGTTGCTATCCCTGTTTATCACTCGTTCCTCAAAAGATGAGTCTTCTTTAAGCTCTTTTCAATTGACTCGTAAAATATGAAAAGATTGCCGAGTTTTGGCCTTCCAGCTCGTTAAAGGACAGGAAGAGCTATCCCTCCTCTAGATTTTAATCTTTTTGGACCTGAGGGATTATTGCACAAAAAGGTCGAGCGCTTGTTTTATTCGGCTCGTTAAAATTATCGAAAACTCATCCCTTCTGTATGGTTTTATACTTTTTCGGACTTAAGGGATTAGATGACGAAAAAGGAATTTTGGAGTTAACTTTATGTACCTTTTCAGACTCTCTAAAAATGAAAAGGACCGAGTTATCCTTGTCGTTAGACTCGTTAAAATTATTAAATAGCGACAAACTTGTCTTTAGATGAGAACGAGTTTCACTATCGCTAGGCTCGTTAAAACATAGCGATGGGCTTGCCCGAAGGGCAGGTTATAGAACAAG
This sequence comes from Pinus tabuliformis, assembly GCA_031772625.1. Taxonomy (NCBI): domain Eukaryota; kingdom Viridiplantae; phylum Streptophyta; class Pinopsida; order Pinales; family Pinaceae; genus Pinus; species Pinus tabuliformis. Next base: position 1,175,967,547 of record CM062816.1, read on the forward strand.
CATATGTTATCCTCCTCAAGCTTGAAAAAAATAAAGAGGTACTGGTCAGCAATGACTGGGGAAAAATTGGGAAAAAATCAAGAAAACTTTGATGGTAGCAGGTCGCTCTTGAACATGACACTTTTCCTCCGTACCACATTCGGGTTGGGTTGTTTCATTCACCGGTCACATCACCATGGTCTCACCATACCATCCATATTTGGGGTAATGCTACCAATCCATCGCATCAGTGTCGCCATATGTTCAAGAGAAGTCGTTCAGAAAGAGTCAACCGGGTCCCATCCACTGCCATACATTATCCTTCATCCATTCATGACCGCCACCCTGAATCATATGTCACGGATCGTTTTCACCTCCATTAAAATCATTAGCTCCGTTCCGTGTCACTGATGTGGGATTCATTAAGGCCCTCCTGTGACGGATCGCTTCTTGTCGACATCAACTCATTATCCAAGAAGTTGATGTAGGGACAACCCCTTCAGTACTTTGAAGCTTGCATGCCTCAATGGCAAGTTTCTCACTTCCGGCGACAGGTATACATTAATGACCTTCGACCAGAAGATTTTGCGTGGTGTTCGACGCCAAGTCCTTTATTCACGCCACGTGAATTGTACTACAGTACCTTGAGGGTCATTATCATTATCGGTGATTCCTCTCGCGCTTGTTAACGGTTTACATCATTGACCGGTAATCAAGCGATGTCTTTCCATGTTCGACTTCAGCGCAATTCTCACATGGATCGACTTGTACTTAGAGTGAAGATCGAACGAGTTTGAAGACCCCGGATCTAGTTTCATCCATCCGGGCTGCGATATATATTCAGGAAAAATAAAGACATTTGACATGTACATCATTGCAGCAGATGATCATCCTACTCAAAGGATGATAATTTCGCCAAAATTATCAGTCTACCATCAAACTATCGTCTGTTCTATGTACAAAAATAAATTTATAAAGTTGAGCATGGGAATGCCCGCCTCAGCTAGATCATGAAAGCAGTATGAATCATAATGTATTGTATTGTATTTTATTACAGGTCTCCTCCCAGTAGATGGATGAACTTCGGACCCTCCTGGATAAAGCATTTCACCCGATAAACGGCCTCATACTTTAGGGGGCAACTGTTATAGACATTTTTGTGCCTTACAACATTGAGCATGAAATTTCCATAAACTAAGGGATCCAAAGTCCCTAAACATGTTGTTCCTACCCCTAGAGGAACAAGGCAAACTAACCACAGCAATTCATAGAAGTTCTCCACCTGAAAACACTCAAAAACAAGCCAATTCTGGATCATGTCAACTGCTCCAATGAGCATCTGTGCTGAATGTCAACTGCTACACTGGTTACCTGCGTTGAATGTCAACTCCAACACTAGCTACCTGCGTTGAGCGAGTTTGGACATGTGGCAGAGTCATTCCTCAAGGTGTCAATGCCCAGGAAGCTTCCAAAATGACACTTGCATCAAGGAATTCGACTGGTGATGAGTAAGAGGTTCCAAATCTCCAAGTGGACTCAAGAACTGAGAGAGGGAGAGGACACTAGTCAGATCTCAAGCTGACTCATCCTCTCTCCAAACATCTATATATGGATCTCTCCTCCATGGGATCTAGAGGCTGGAATTTTGTGATTGCAAAGAATTGCTGTTGGTTTGTGGCTGGAAACATTGGGTGCTTAATGCTTTGAAGGGAGCTGAAGAAGGAATTCCATTCTGCTGGGAAGGAGATGCTGGATTGGAGCCCTATGGGTTGTATCTCTTCCTGAACCCTGTTACTTATTAATAAAGCTATCTTGATTCTTTCCTATATGCTGGTGTATTTTGTATGATTGCATTAGTGTATTTGATTTGTTTCTAATCCTGAATCATTTATGAATATGTATATTTGCCTTTGTATTGTGTTCTTCTCTTGTCGCAAGTAGCTGTTCTCTTGTCACAGGTAGCTATTCTATTGTGATCTCGTGGGATTCAAGTAGCTGTTCTCTTGAGCAAGCGAGGAGACAAGTAGCTGTGGACACACAAAGAGAAGAGGATCTAGATCGAGGGACAACCGGAAGACAACGGTAAGTCTGCTAATCTCCCCTCTTTCACATTTCATAAAGGAAGAAATCATAATAGCTGTATTCATTTGTTGCTAAGGCACTGTCACACCTTAGGTGGATAGGATCGTCCTGCATAGGCATTTTTCCCGACAACAGGTAGAATACTTCCCTACATTGATAGCGAGGTTGCACGAAAAAGGGGTACTTCAGCCTCCTCTGACTCAAAATTTGCAAATGATGAGGTCTGAGTCGTGCAAAGAAGACGTTCATGGAAACTAAGAAAAGCTTAACGGAGGTCTACACTACCTTTCTGGAGACATGCATGAAAATTCTAAGTGATAGCAAGGCAGTAAAAGGATTACAGGAACTTATCACTAGGTGCGTGGGGTCCGAAAACTTGGAAAGCATGCATTGTGAATAGGGAGGGAAATGAGGTTGACTGCACAAATCAGTGAGTATGAAATAGATCAGGTAATCTTGGATCTTGGATCGGATGTGAATGTATTACCAAAACAAACATGGGAACGCATGGGCAGACCCACAATACAATGGTCTTCTATTCAATTGTGAATGGTGAACCAGCAGAAGATCGTCCCCTGTTATAGACATTTTTGTGCCTTACAACATGAAGCATGAAATGTCCATAATCTAAGGGATCCAAAGTCCCTAAACATGTTGTTCCTACCCCTAGAGGAACAAGGTCAGCAAACCACAGCACTGAATAAAAGTTCTCCACCTGAAAACACTAAAAAACAAGGCAATTCTGGATCATGTCAACTGCTCCACTGAGCATCTACGCTGAATGTCAACTGCTCCACTGTCTACCTGCGTTGAATGTCAACTGCAAAGAAGGCTACCTGCGTTGGGCAAGTTTGGACATGTGGCACAGTCATTCCTCAAGGTGTCAATGCCCAGGAAGCTTCCAAAATGACACTTGGATCAGGGAATTCGACCGGTGATGAGTAAGAGGTTCTAGATCTCCAAGTGGAAGTAAGAACCTCCAAGTGGACTCAAGAACTGAAGAATAACTGAAGTGAGAGAGGACACTAGTCAGCTTCATGCCAGCCTCAAGCTGACTCATCCTTTCTCCAAAACTCCTATATATAGATCTCTCTCATGAGGTCTAAGGAGGCTGGAATTTTGTGAATGTAAAGAATTGCTGTTGGTTTGAGTTTAGAACTATTGGGTGATTTGCTTTGAGTGAGGTGAAGAGGAGATTTCTTTCTGCTGGGAAGGTGATGCTGGATTGGGCCTTTTATGGTTGTATCACTTCCTGAACCTTACTTCTTCCATTAATAAAGCATTTGAGGTTCTTCTATATGCATGTGTCTCAATGGTGTGTTGTTATACTTGTGTATTTGATTTATTCTAATCCTTGAATCAATTATGAATGTATGCTTCTTGTAGTTTCCCTATCTTGCCATTTTGCAGGATCTTGGTGTAGCTGGGCCAGTGAAAGAGCAAGGAGCTGGGGGCAAGCAGCAAGGAGAGAAGATTGGATCAATCATTAGCGAAAGACATCGGTTAGTGGATCTCTTTCTCCCCTCTAATACATCTCATAAAGAAGTAATCTCAGATAGCTTTACTTTGATTGTTGCTAAGGAACTATCACCCTTAGAGTGGGATAGGGTCATTCCATATTGGATACTTTTCCCAACAACAAATTGGCGACTCCGCTGGGGATCGTATCTTGTTGGTTGTTTGTGTTTTTGCTATTCATTTCCTAAACACAGGGAGTACCGAATCGAACTGCATTTGGATCTTTCAAATGCAAAGTAGAGGGCAGCTACTCTAGCTCAGTTTCTGGGCATGTTTATGATTTGAAGAGCTGATCCACAAGGACTCTGAACAACTCTTAGTGATAGCTTTTCATCCTCCTTTGAATCATCCTTTAGTGTGTACTTGATTGGTAGCTTTGATTTGGCCAAAAACTGTTGATTTTTGAGCAATCTGTAACCCGGAAACCAAGAGAAACAAGAGTTTCTATCTTCATTGCAGGCACTGTGAAGGCAGTCTGCATTTCATCGCAGGTCCCGAAGGGGCTACCTGCGCTGAATGTCAAACTGACAGTGTTCTACCTGTGCTGAACCAGTGTGGCCTTGTGCAACTGGGGTTCTCTGCTTTCTGTTGCCCTGTTTTCATCCCTGTTTTTGCAGCCTGTTATCAGTCAATGTACCTATCTGAAACCACCTTTCTTTGCCACTATTCTGCCTTGGTTGTATAAAGAAACTGTATTTGTTCTTTGTGTATTTCTTACATCATTTGCAGTTTCCCATAACGAAAGTGAACTAGTCTTGCTGTGGCCTCTTAGATCTAGACCTGTGATAAGTGTCGTTCTGATCTTAAGAGTTAGTTTGTTTGCTGTTCATAGCTAATTGAGCTTTTGCTTTCGTCATATGGTTTGAATTTATGTATTTCTAGTGTTGAAACAAGTAAATCTTAAGGTGTCTTTTGATTTTGGACAAAAGCTTGTTTGCTTTCACTTGAAATTGAATTCAAAGTTATACAACAGCTTTCTTTTTGTAGTACACCAACATTAAGAAAGAGAAAAGAAATACCTGCATTGTGCATGTGCATTTTGACAGCTTACATGTTGATTTTGGAAAAAGTGCATTAGTGTGTGCTCTATGATCTGTGTGAAAAGATGATGTCTTTCTTTTCCCTCAGTAGTTAAGATTTTCATAAGTTGAAAAGATTGAAAAAGCTTGCTTCTCATCTTTAGACTGCATTTAGGAATTTGTATCATACATCTCGTGGTGATCCATAAAGGCAAATTGCTAAACAAGATCAACCTAAAATAAATTGAATTTACATAACAACGCTTTGAAACATAACGCAAACACATAGAGGTCTAGGTAGAGACGTGTTCCGACGTCGTTAAACATAGTGACTGTTGATCTCGAAGAAGGTGGGTGATTCCTCCTGAGAGTCGGTGGCACTAATACGGACTTGTGCTCCCACGTATCGTCGCGTATATATTGGGAGACCCCTATAGGAACAAAGCCTTTATCCATAGGAAGCCGTGTCGACCGCCCTAATGATCGCAATGCAGTGAACACAGCATTCACAAAGATCGACCACCCGTACCGTAAAACGTATTCTGTGGTTTTGCGAAAAGTTTGGCAGACCCTCTGCCTAGAACTCCAGAGTAGTTTCTTTTGGCCTTTTTCAAACTCTATAACTGAAAAAGTCCATCCGAGCATTTGTCACTTCGGGCTCGTTAAAACATCGAAGGAGACTAGAGTCATCTTTAGCTTTTTCTCGACTCTTAAAAAGTGAAAAAGCGAGTTGTGTCTAAAGCGTCGTTATAAAATTTATTTTAAAACGGAACATAATCACCTCCTATTCCTGCGTTGATCTATAGGTTGAGAACATGGAATTCACCAACCAAGGAATTCCCCATGTTGGAAATCCTAGTCTTTTCTCCTCTTGGGGAGAAGTTGGTGCGCCCCACATGGCCACATTGTCGCTTCCAGGACTGACAATTGGCCTGCCAATATGGCTATTCTCAACCAATGTAGCCCAGAACACCATGGTTCCTGAACAGTCGAGTCAACAGTTAGATCAGTCTAGAGCTACCCACCAGCCTTCTACTTCCTATAACTCTTCCTCCAATCCTTCATCTTCGCAAGGTAGAGCCGGCAAAAGCCAAGCTCCCATGGAGAAGAAGGAGAAGAAGAAGAGAGAAAAGAAGAAGAAGGAGCCTAAGGCGACTGGGGGCAAGCAAAAGACATCTGACAAAAATCCACACACAGCACAGACCGGGCCTAAATCGCCATGTGTCATATGTAGAGGAGACCACTTCCATAGAGATTGTCCCTGTATTCCTCGGATACTAAGGGACTGGTCCCCTCGTTTGCACAGTTCGGGAGCATCAACCTCTGATAGCCATGTTGAATGCTTACCGTCAACCAGCGAAAGTGAAGGTTCAAGACAAAGAGGGGGAGCAAGATCCCCCTGCAGACTGTGTGAAGGCAATCACGCCATCCACCGTTGTCCCTTCTTAGACGAAGCGAAGAGCGTTTTGGAAGATCGTCCGGTTTCACCGTTGAGACTTCCTCCTGGATACAAAAAACTCGTGCCAAGTCCTTCGTTGGTTGAGAATACAGCTGGCCCTTTCAAGTGGCCAGCTGAAGTGTCAGTCATTGAAAATGAACCTACTGAATCCAGACCGGATGAAAGTCCAAAGGTTGAAACGACAGTTGACCCGGTTCTCCCTTCAGAAGTTTCATCTTCAAATGACACCGTCACTGAAGATTCATCTTCAAATGACACCCTCACTAAAGAGAATAAGGATGACACCATCCAGATTCTTTTCATCAACACAGACTCTGACGAGCATTAGGGCAATGCGCCCATTCCTTTATCGCAGGAAGGAACATCGTCAGGGTCATATCCGGTCGTGTATTCGGTCCCACCACCAAGCAACCTGGTTGTGTCCTTTGATTGGAACCAACTAGGCAGACCCCGGTTGCCAGCCAGTATACCATTCAGAATCATAGTCCAAATATACAGAATGGTAATGGCTGGCACTATCATTGATGAAGGGGCATCTGTGAGTATCCTTTCCTCTGTTGCTTGGAAAGCACTGGGTTCCCCGGCGCTTTTTCCTGAGATAAGAAATCTCTCGGGTTTCGATAAAGGAACCAGTTGACCATTAGGGATCCTCCCCAATGTGCCTATTACATTGAAAGGGAAGACCGTTCAAATGAACGTGATGGTCGTTCAAGGACCCTTGGATTATAACCTACTCCTTGGACGAGACTATATATATTGCATGGGAGCAATAGTCTCCTCACTCTTTAGAGTAATGTGTTTTCCACACGAAGGAAGAATGGTTAAGCTCGTAGACCAACTTTCATTTCCGGGATCACGCATCGCAAATAGTCACATACCAACCCTCAATGGTCTATTCAATCAAGAAATGTCTCCACCCCCATTCCTTCTTCCCGATGAGTGCGAGTGATTCGGAAAGATGGGACTGGAACCCAGGGGGCATGCATCCTGGTCTGCTTCGGGCAGAGAAAACCTTGGGTATAAGGTAGAATTTCCGCGAGAGAATATGACTAGTCCGTACCCCGTCCGTGGATGGAAGAGGGGTTGTTCTAGAATAGGATTCTTTTGTCAAAGTTACGTGTCTGGCACCAGTCATTCACCCTTGTCTATTTCGGTAGACATTGCCAAGGAAATGTTTTGTTTGAAAGATTAACGAGACAATCTTTGGGTAACCAGAAAGAGGTAAGCCTCCCTCAATAACACAAATGTTTTGTCTTTGAGTAGTGTTCTTCTCTTGTCGCAAGTAGCTGCTCTCTTGTCGCAAGTAGCTGTTCTCTTGCGATCTTGCGAAAAATCTGTTGAAAGTTGGGCTGACGAGAAGACAAGTATCGTATAGACCCGTTAAAATTGACGAGAAGACAAGTATCGTTAAAATTGGACTAGCAAGACGACAAGTAGCTGTGAACACCCAAAGAAAAATAGAGGTGAGAAGGAGGAGGGGCAACCTTGAAATTGTATTTTATACCTGGGGGCATGCAACCTTTTGGAGTGCAAGCAAGGGGCGACTATTTATTTTTTAAATTTTTAGGTCCTCCCTTTAAACCTGTAGGTCTAACCCTTTAAACTCATAGGATTAGCCGTTTCCGAACTTGCATAAAGAAAGGATGAGAGGGAGCATAGCTTTGGTAAGGCGCAAGCTCTATAAAAAATGGGATCTTTCAGGAGACATTTCTTATCTTATGACTGGTATAATCGAGCAGTTTTAGCATAAAGTTCATGCTCGTTAAAAAATAAACGCAAGATCCGAGCAGTTTTAACGCGGTCTTCATGCTCGTTAAAAAATAAATATAAGCAGTGAGCAATGTTTCCTCCAGAGTTTAAGCTCATTTTTAAATAAAAAATGAACCTATTCCGGTAAATAACCGCTGTGATCGTAAATTTATCAGCCATAAAAACCTTGGTCGTGTTTGCACCTGCCACCTCCACTTTCATTTGGCCGATCGTTCACCTCCATATGATTGTTTACCTATTTTGAGGAACAGCTACGAAGAGTGATTTCACCTAGCCATCCTTGTGACACTGCCGTGATTGGAAAATTCCAACCTGTACCTGGAATCAGTTGCTATCCCTGTTTATCACTCGTTCCTCAAAAGACAAGTCTTCTTTAAGCTCTTTTCATCTGACTCGTAAAATATGAAAAGATTGCCGAGTTTTGGCCTTCCAGCTCGTTAAAAGGACCGGAAGAGCTATCCCTCCTCTAGATTTTAATCTTTTTGGACCTGAGGGATTATTACACAAAAAGGTCGAGCGCTTGTTTTATTCGGCTCGTTAAAGTTATCGAAAACTCATCCCTTCTGTATTGTTTTATACTTTTTCGGACTTAAGGGATTAGATGACGAAAAAGGAAATATGGAGTTAACTTTCTGTACCTTTTTAGACTCTCTAAAAATGAAAAGGACCGAGTTTTCTTTGTCGTTAGACTCGTTAAAATGATTAAATAGCGACAAACTTGTCTTTAGACGAGAACGAGTTTCCCTATCGCTAGGCTCGTTAAAACATAGCGATGGGCTTGCCCGAAGGGCAAGTTATAGAACAAGCATATGTTATCCTCCTCAAGCTTGACAAAAATAAAGAGGTACTGGTTAGAAATGACTGGGGAAAAATTGGGAGAACCTCAAAGCTTTAATGGTAGCAAGTCACTCTTGAACATGACACTTTTCCTCCGTACCACATCGGGTTGGGTTGTTTCATTCACCGGTCTCATCACCATGGTCTTGCCAAACCATCCACATTTGGGGTAATGCTACCGATCCATCGCATCAGTGTCGTTATATGTTCAAGAGATGTTGTTCAGAAAGAGTCAACTGTGTCCCATCCACTACCATACATTATCCTTCATCCATTCATGACCGCCACCCTGAATCATATGTCACAGATTGTTTTCACCTCCATTAAAATCATTAGCTCCGTTCCGTGTCACTGATGTGGGATTCATTAAGGCCCTCCTTTGATGGATCGCTTCTTGTCGACTTCAGCTCACTATCCAAGAAGTTGATCTAGGAACAACCCCCTCAGTACTTTGAAGCTTGCATGCCTCAATGGCAAGTTTCTCACTTCCGGCGACAGGTATACATCAATGACCTTCGACCGAAAGATTTTGCGTGGTGTTCGACGCCAAGTCCTTTATTCACACCACGTGAATTGTACTGCAGTACCTTGAGGGTCATTATCATTATCGGTGATTCCTCTCGCGCTTGTTAACGGTTCACATCATTGACCGGTAATCAAGCGATGTCTTTCCATGTTCGACTTCAGTGCAATTCTCACATGGATTGACTTGTACCTAGAGTGAAGATCGAACGAGTTTGAAGACCCCGGATCTAGTTTCATCCATCCGGGCTGCGATATATACTCAGGAAATATAAAGACATTTGGCATGTACATCATTGCAACAGATGATCATCCTACTCAAAGGATGATAATTTTTCACCAAAATTATCAGTCTACCATCAGACGGTCGTCTGTTCTATGTATCAAAATGAATTTATAAAGCTGAGCATGGGAATGCCCACCTCAGCTAGATCATGAAAGCAGTATGAAAAATAATGTATTGTATTGTATTTTATTACAGGTCACCTCTCAGCGATTGAATGAACTTCGGATCCTCCTGATAAAGCATTTCACCCGATAAATGACCTCATACTTTAGGGGGCAACTGTTATAGACATTTTTGTGCCTTACAGCATGAAGCATGAAATGTCCATAATCTAAGGGATCCAAAGTCCCTAAACATGTTGTTCCTACCCCTAGAGGAACAAGGTCAGCAAACCACAACACTGAATAAAAGTTCTCCACCTGAAAACACTCAAAAACAAGGCAATTCTGGATCATGTCAACTGCTCCACTGAGCATCTGCGCTGAATGTCAACTGCTCCACTGTCTACCTGCGTTGAATGTCAACTGCAAAGAAGGCTACCTGCGCTGGGCGAGTTTGGACATGTGGCACAGTCATTCCTCAAGGTGTCAATGCCCAGGAAGCTTCCAAAATGACACTTGGATCAGGGAATTCGACTGGTGATGAGTAAGAGGTTCTATATCTCCAAGTGGAAGCAAGAACCTCCAAGTGGACTCAAGAACTGAAGAATAACTGAAGTGAGAGAGGACACTAGTCAGCTTCATGCCAGCCTCAAGCTGACTCATCCTTTCTCCAAAACTCCTATATATAGATCTCTCTCATGAGGTCTAAGGAGGCTAGAATTTTGTGAATGTAAAGAATTGCTGTTGGTTTGATTTTAGAACTATTGGGTGATTTGCTTTGAGGGAGATGAAGAGGAGATTTCTTTCTGCTGGGAAGGTGATGCTGGATTGGGCCTTTTATGGTTGTATCACTTCCTGAACCTTACTTCTTCCATTAATAAAGCATTTGAGGTTCTTCTATATGCATGTGTCTCAATGGTGTGTTGTTATACTTGTGTATTTGATTTATTCTAATCCTTGAATCAATTATGAATGTATGCTTCTTGTAGTTTCCCTATCTTGCCATTTTGCAGGATCTTGGTGTAGCTGGGCCAGTGAAAGAGCAAGGAGCTGGGGGCAAGCAGCAAGGAGAGAAGATTGGATCAATCATTAGCGAAAGACATCGGTTAGTGGATCTCTTTCTCCCCTCTAATACATCTCATAAAGAAGTAATCTCAGATAGCTTTACTTTGATTGTTGCTAAGGAACTATCACCCTTAGAGTGGGATAGGGTCATTCCGTATTGGATACTTTTCCCAACAACATCCCCATGGGGAGATTGCAAGGGGTAACGGTGGATATTAAAGGTGCGAGTGCGTTGGTGGATTTTGAAGTGATAGATATTGTCAATGATAACAATCCCTATCCCGCATTACTAGGAATAGACTGGGCCACTGATATGAACGGAATCATAAATCTGAAGAAGTGCAAAATGATTTTTGAGAAAAAGTCACTACGTGTAGTAGTACCGCTAGATCCAGCCGAAGGAGCACGATACACTAAACCGGTGTGCGATGATGATAGTGATGATGATCTCTATTGTCTCTAAAGATAACCGTGCGAGAACAGGATTGGGTGAACCCAATTGTAGATGGTAGGATTTCGTGGGAGCACGAAAGCTCCTGCATGTTGGATTTAGACAAGGAAACAGAACGATGGCAGAGCCGGTTACACGAGATAACCACACATAATTTCAACATGATGGTTAGATCATTGCACTGTGTGACAATAGAGGTAAGAGATCTTCCTAGGTATGACAGGTTGACAGTGGTGGAAGAATTCCTGGACAAATTTGAAAGCGCAGTACTAGAACAATAGCAGTTCGATGCTCTAAAATGGGCACTATGCGTGACACCTGTAAGGTGGTGGAGTACACATCAGGGAAGTTTTGAGGACTGGCGCAGATGCAAGAGGATGATGCACCTATGATTTGGAAAACCCCAGTTAAGTATGAGAGCCATCCATGAGGGGAAAAATAACTTGCGTGCCCACCTTTCCCGATGGGTACAAACATGTGACATGCAGCCTGCACAAGCGCACACCACTCCCAGAATATAGAATAAGAACAAAACGTAGCAGTAGGAAAGGTGAAGTGTGCCAAGGATTATCCACGGAGAAGCATTCGACAAAGTGTGCGAAGTGCTAAACAGGGTTAACCAGGTGAGACACACTAATTGGGACCTGCGCGTACCAGCGGTTTAATGGGCCTATGGGACCATATGTAAAACCCTGATCATGAAAACAATTCCAAGGAGGAAGACTAAAGTATGGACTGTAATCTTGGAGGAGCATATGAAGATAAATCCACACGAAATAGAACCCACAGGGGTGATAGTGCATGAAGCCCAGGATAAGGAAATCACAAAGCTACGTGAAGTAGAACACATAAGGCTTCAGGAAGCCATTTGGAAAGGGAACCTTAGACTTCATGAACTTGAAAAGGACTTGGTACGGCTAAGAAAGAAAAGCATTTTGATGGACGCAGAGGTCAAGAGGGTGGGAGCATGTCTCGTTGGCAAACCAAGGATGGTAAGGCAAGGTGTGGGTGATCATACTAATGAATTAGAAGACTATCACCGAGAATTAATTAGTCTATTTCCGTGGCTAGGACTGTATATCACCAAACACAGTAACCAAGGGAGCACACTACAAATAGTAGAGTGCGCGACACCAATCACCACAATGACAGATGAGGATTTTCCGCAAACTATACTAGAGGGCAAGATGGAGCCTCACATAGGTGGTGCGACCACCTGACTAGCCATAGGAAAAATAGTCTTAGCACTCCAGGGAGTTAAAAGGGAGTGTGGGACTATAAACTATTCTGCCTGGAAGCTGCGTGCTCTGACAGGTGCGCAGGAACAACCTGTCACAATGTTCGCGCCTATGCATGGAGGGATGTGCTGCTGCACAGGTGGGCTAGGAAGTGACCGTTGGTGTCATTGTTCATGATGGGATGTTTGATTTAAGGCCAAATGGAGTGGGCGTCAGAGCTTAAAGACAAGGGTTATGGGCAAGATTTTAGAAAATCTACTGCCGAGAAAGCATTGATGGCCTGAAATTGGGGGAAATAGTCGAATTTGAATTCAAAAGGCGATATAAAACTTAGAGGGCTAGCCAGTAGACAACACTTGGTCATTTGAGCATTGAACGATTGAGCAGAGCACAGAGTGTTGAGAGCTGAGCGATAATAGAGCCCCTAAGTTCGTGAGAGACAAAATATTATCTAGAAATGATGACGACCACTAAGGATGGGTTGGGAATTGAGGAAGGAACCACCGGTGAGGCCGCGTTGAGCCCCATGGTATAGGACGTTCCCGAAAGCACTAGGGTCGTGACAGAAATCCCTAAATCACCCCAAACGCAGAGATTGAAGAAAGATAAGCAGGAAATGGGTCCAATACGTATGTCCCCGAGGAATTGTGGCATAGTAAGTTATCAATGGAAGAAAAAGGAAAGGTAGTTTCCATTGAAACAAATGAAGAGGAAGAAGACTTGCAAACCTTGATTGACACCACAGAGGAAGAAGAAGACATGGAGGAAGACATCCAACCAATGCACCCCGCAGAAAAATTGCCCGAGTATGTCCCTCCGTGGAAAGGGAAAGCTAAAGTACCAAAGGATTTGGATGCAACGAAAAGTGCACTCCAAACCCCACTCCTCCCTAATGGAATTACCTTTGAGGGTCCGCTTCTTGGATGCGTGCCCACCCTGAAATTTGAATATTGGGACCTTGTGGATAGCGAGAATTTCCCACACTTATAAATGGTGAACATAATGAAACAAAATACGGAGGGGTCAATGATAAAATTAGCACTGCGAAAATGGTTGTGCAGTGTGGAAAAGGCCAGGTTGCTTCATTTGCTATGGATACCACATTTCCACTGCACGCCTATCACCATTTTCATCATCAGGCAGCTACTTTTCCTGGTGCATGATGGGTACTTATGGCTAGAGGAGCATATTCCCATCATGTCAAATCTCATCCACCAAATTTATGGGCTTCCTTGTAAGGGAAAGGACCCCGCGATGATAGCAGGGAAAAGCAGTGACTTGGCTCTCACAGAGGCCATGAAGAAAAAATATAAGCTCGAGAAGAAAAAGAGGGGTTATGCCATCACTGGTATCAAGGATAAAGGGGTGTGCGTAGCCACCGAACTCCCAATCGGTAAAGCAATGAGAAAATGTCACAGAGATGAAGTACTAATGGCAGTAGTTGCATTGGCCGAATAATGTGTGGAAGGGGTCCAGTTCAACTAGGCCAAGTTCCTCTACAAAGAGTTTTTTCTCAACTTCCAGGAGACCCAGGAACACGGTAAGACCTTCCACTACATGTGGTTGCTCTTATCCATCTTGCTGGTAGTAGAAGAACTACTAGAGGATAGCCAGTTCCTGAGCATCGATCAAGACTTGCCAGAGGTGGCAAAGTATGCTTTGCTCTCGGCCACCAAGGACGTGAAATAGATTCGCGATACCAAGATTTTTTGGGTGCTCATGGAGGTGAGCATCCGAATGTGGATTAATAGGAGGTCGCGCCTTTCCCCCATAGTGCACAATAATCTACAGAGTTTTGTAGATTTCAAGGCAGACATGCACATTGTCTACATTAGAGCATGAAAAGATCCGGCGTACTAGTGGAAAAAGCTCCCATTCATAGCCATTGATGACATGATATTTACAATGTTAGAGACATGGCCTCCCAAGTGGCACGCCCCGAATTTGGCAGAGTTGGAAAAGACAACAACGCGGAAAAGTAAGGAAGATGGCAAGTTGCACGTCACACAATTGGCTAAGAAAAGGTACAACGTAAAAGCGGCAGCCAAGGTCAGGGAAACCCGGGAAGCGACACAGGCAGCCATGGAGTAGAATAAATTCATCGAAGAAGTAGCAGCAACATAGACAACAAAGGCCACAACATTGTAGGCAAAGGAGGGTCAAGCAGTGTTTGTAGGACAAGAGGCAGAGGAAATGGACCTTGAAGAAGAGAGCGTAGACCTAGGAACCACCTCGACCCAACTCAAACAGCCACGCGTTGCAGAAAGATCGGGTCCAAGAAAAAAGGTCAAGGCCTCAAAGCTGGCCATCGACCTGATCACCTTAACTAATGGTGATCTCCATGACATCGATGAGATGGTTCGCGATGTCACTAGTGAAGAAATCCAAGACTTTATGACAGAGCAACAGAGTGTGTTGGGGCCCTTAGGATGCAGTTGCAGGAGTTAAAGGTGTGGCCCCCTTAGGAAGGTATCCTATCTACCCACGTGGCAGTGGGCACTTCAATAGCAGAATAGATGCTGCGCGCGAGGATGGCCAACACAATAGTGTTGCCAAAATTAGCATTGGTATCAGCAGATGCGATGGACTGAATGATGGTTAGCATGATGAAAGGCCTTGGCCTTAATCTAGCTGCCCTTCCCCATGAAATGCTCTATCAGCTATAGGATGGAATAACAACAGAGCTGCGCACCAGGGAGAGCCACGCTATCTAGGTTTTGAGCGAGCAGAAGATTAATATAAAACAACTTAGCTTGTAGTGTGATGAGTTGGTGTCGCAAAACAAGTAGTTGGTGCAGATAGTATATGAACCTTGCTGACGCGTCCCAGAGCTTTCTATCACAACATATCTACCAGTATAAGTGTAGATTCACAGTTAGCAAGTGGAGTCTATGATGCCAGAGAAGAGACAACAAAGGTGTAGCTGGAGGTGAATCTCTAGATTGCTGAGTTGCAGTTGAAGGCACAGCCTTCCACTCACCCAGAGGTCAAAGAGTAGCGTGCCAACACTATTGCAGCAGGGATGGAAGATATTAGAGGTGCAGTGCGTGACTGTACCAACATGTTGGAGCAGGCGCTTGAGGTCTTCACAACGTTGTAGGAGGACCCCAACATTTAGTGGCTGGAGATAGAGGCACACAGACTCTAGCAACAATATGAAAACATCAGAGGGACTGCGTAGACAGTAGTCCTTACTCATCAACTTGCAAGGATGGAGCAAGCCAAGGCATTAAAAGAGTAGGTAGATGTGGCACGCCATAAGGAAGCCATTCTCAAAGCGCATGTCCAGCCATGGATTGATGAAGCCTTCACAATCACAACAGATATTGAAGGAAAGCTTGTGCAGATTTAGGGGATGCATGCATAGATGCAACACATCATGCCAGAAATAGAGGGCTCAGAAGACAGAATGCAGCAGGTTGAACAAGTAGTAGTTCAGTGTGATGCCAACATTCAGGCCATTCAAGACCAGCTGGAGGGACTCCGTGCCAAGATTTCCACGCTGACAGAGTGACTTGAGGACGAGACATGATGTTTTCGTTGGGGGCCTGTTGGGCATGGAGTCCCCCCACGGCATGTTTTGGGGCTCAAAACCCAAGTTTTTAGTATTATTGTCTAAAAGACTCCGTGAATTGCGGACGTGGAGCACAAATTCTATGTTAGAGTCACAGGGTTGTCTGCCTTAAGTTTTGAATGTAGTGTCATCCTACGCATGGTCCACAGACTATGGGATTGTATAAACAGAGCGAGGCTCTAAGTTGTAAAGATAACTAGAGAAAGATAGAAAAATGAATGGAGTCTAGAAGATAGCGAGCATAGAGGGAAGTTCTAAGTGCTTTGAGTCGTAGTAGTAGGAAGAGGCTCTATAGCTGAGTGTACAGAGGCCTAGTAGAGTCCACAAATGAGTGTGCAGACCCCTGTAGCTGAGTGCGCAGGGTAGAGTCGAGTCTGTAAACAAGGAAGAAGAATAATAAAGAGAAGTTTGATTCAAATCTTGTGTATCTATTTTAAGTTATTGTATGGTTGATATCTTTTTCAATTATACTGTTTACGCACTAGTATGAATGGTGAACACTGTTAAGTATAACTAAACACATGCAGATAAGCTAAGTGATCAACTAATATCAGGTTAATAATAAGGGATTGGGTACTAACGTGGATCGAGCCCCAAGTAGGGTTGCGTGAAGATAGCATCACCGGCTGCGAGGTACTGATAGTTGCACATAACGACATATGCGCAAGGTCAAATCACAGACCATCGAAAATCATCAGACATCTCTAGGGTGCAGAAACCTAGTTCTAGCACCCTCCCATACTACTTCAAGTGAGACCTCAGTCCACGCTCTACGGACTATTTCTAAAAGTGCCAGTAGTACCGGGATTTGTTTGTCTAAATCACCTCTGAACCTGGGTTAGGCCCCTACAAGCCAACATTCTTCATGGGGGGAGGATTGTAAAAGTTGATAAGATGGACTATTCTTCAGGTGACTCCCACGCATCTTCTGATTTTACTATTCCATTAGTGGAAAATCCTAGGAAACCTGTAGACAATGTAGGAGTTGGGATGTACTCTTCTTTAATGGGTATTTTTGATCTTCCTTCTCCTATAACTAGACTCAATGTTATTTCATCCTCCAAGGGACCTTCTCGAAGAAATTTATTTTGGACTCATTATCTTTTGGACCCTTGGCCCTTACCTTCATCTAACACCACACTAGATGGAGGGAAGGTAAGTGGAATGGCATGTCTTATGTATGCAACAGAAATTTCTTATTAGTCTATTGTTAACTTAGCAGACTCCCATCCTACTCCTTTCTCACAAGAGGAGTTAGATGGAGATGTGGCTCTGGCCTGGACCCTCGATTCAAGTTCGGCTAAGGATTGCTTAGATACAATATTACCATCTGAGGAAGCAATCCTAGAAGAAATCATGGGTGTTGATAGACCATGGGATGACCTACATCATTGTTCATATTTCCTCCCTCAATTGCGAGAAATTGAGTCAAGTTTGTCCAGTCGTTATACTAGTGATGTTCATACAGTTTTAAACCCTTTGGCCCTAGCACAATTTTCTGCCGAAGGTAACATGTCTGTTATCTCACAAACTGTACTGGTGAACATCTCTAGGAATCCTAACATAATAAAAAATGTCTTCATTGGAGTTGATTGTTCCCCAGAAGAAATTCAAATTTATACCAATCTGTTCAAAGAGTTTCATGATGTGTTCGCTTGGTCTTATGAGGAAATGCCTGGAATATATATATCTGTTGTCTAGCATGAGATCAAGACATATGGAAATGCTAAACCTATTCATCAAAGCTTTGACAGGTTAACCCTAGAAAAGCAGCAGCTATCAAAGCTGAAGTCGAAAAGCTGATAAAGGCGGGTTTTACATACCCCGTTCCTCTAACTGAGTGGATCTCCAATCCGGTCCCCATAGAAAAAAGCAAGGAATGATTCGAGTATGTATTGACTTTAGGGACCTAAATAAGGCTTATTCGAAAGACAATTACCCCACACCTTTTATTGATCAAATTATTGATGAATGTACAGGTAATGAAATTTTTTTGTTCATGGATGGATTCTCTAGTTACAATCAAATTACTATTCGTCAAGAAGATCAACACGGGACAACCTTTATTTGTCCTTATGGTATGTTTGCGTACAAAAATATGCCTTTTGGCCTAAAAAATGTTGGAGCCACTTTTCAGCGGGCCATGTCTTATGCTTTTCATGACATCAAGCACGTTATCGAAGCATATCTGGATGATCTAGCTACTCGTTCTTGAAAGAGAATTGATCATCCTAAGAACCTTTAGTTGATCTTTGAGCGGTGTAGTTTTTATAAAATCTAGTTGAATCCGAATAAGTGTGTTTTCGCAGTCACATCTAGTCGGTTGTTAGGATTCATCGTGTCAACATAGGGGATTTGTGATCATCCCTTCAATTTTGAGGCAATGCTTCAATTTCCTCCCCCTTCTTCCATACGTCAACTTCAAAGTCTCTAAGGAAAATCAAATTTCATGAGGAGATTTATAGCCAATTATGCCGAGATCACAAAAGGATTTATGTGTTTGCTTAAGAAAGGGGTCCTGTTTTTATGGGATGATTTCACGCAATGATCTTCTGATGCTTTGAAAAAATAATTAACCTCTACTCCATTGTTGAGTCCACCTTATTATAGAAGAGATTTCCTCTTGTATCTCACTGCAACAGAATCAACCGTTGGTATGGTTCTAGTTCAGAAAGATGATTTCTTATGTGAGCATGTGATCTACTATATAATTCGAGGCTGAGTAGGTCCTAAACTGCACTATTCTCCCATAAAAAAATTAGCTTTGGCAGCTATCCATGCTATCCAGTGGCTTCAAAATTGCATTCTTCTTCAAAAAACATTCATCTTAGCACCCGTCAATCCATTTCAGCTTGTTCTTAGTAGGTGAGTGATTGCAGGCAAATATAATAGATGGATTGTTATTTTTCAATAATTCTATCTCAAATTCATGTCAGATATATCTAAGAAATGTTTAGTATTTGCAAAGATAATATCATAGTTGCCTTGTGAGGAAGAAATTATTCACGAGGAAATTTTTCCTGATGAACACTTATTTCTTATTTCTTCACAAGATCCTTGGTTTGGGGATATCATTGTATATCTCCAAACATAGAAGTTCTTGCCCGTTTTTTCCAAATATGAGCATAGAAAGTTGTGCCACCTCATTAAGAATTATGTTATTATATGAGACACATTGTATCGTCACATGATTAATTCAATTCTTAGGCATTTCTCAACCTTGGAAGAATTTGAGTCAGTTCTTAATGATTGCCACAGTGGAGCTTGTGGCAGTCATCTATTTGTGCTTGCAACAACCCAAAAAAAATTACGAGTAGGTGTTACGGGAATAAGTACCCTAGGGCTTTGGGTTGAAACCCCAACAGAGCAAGAGAAAACTACAGTAAGAAACACTCATACAACTTAGGCGACATGCTTATATAAACAGACTATGTGATAGTGATCATACCCATATGTCCTTCGTTTGGGTAGTTTCGGCATGGTTCAGACCCTATGCAACTCCTGATGATCTATGAATATGCAAATCAACCAATCCGAACACACATAGCAGCACATAGATAAAACATTTTAATGAAATCAACTTTATATCATATAAGAAAGATGATTAGTTATACATCAAAATGACATTCATACATGAATTACAATAGTATCTAATGCATAAAGAAAGTTAATCTCAGGAACAAGACAGTGTTTCTTTTTATTGTAGAAAGCTATAACCAACACAGAGACAATTCACTTGAGTCTTCTTCTTCTGGCTCCAAGTGGAACCTTCCTCTAGATCCATCCAGTCCTAGTCTTCAATAGCCTTCTTCCATAACCAGTACCATGATATCTCAAGCAAGTGGGAGAATATCAACACTCAAGGAAACAAGGGTTTCCTGAACTTGGGGAAGTGCTTGAAGCACAAGGATACTTTAGATACAGTCAGAGGATAATCTTAGTATAGTAATTCTATCTCTTCTCCTCCTTAAGGCCTTCCCATAGAAGTATATTTATACTTCTCCCAATCAGTTTTTTAGTTGGGAAATAGTTGGGCCACGGGAACTAGGAGGTAATCAACAGGTAAAACCCATGAAATCCACCCATAGTTAAGGAAATTTAATTTTTTAAAGTGTTTTAACACATATACATGGGTTGGGTATTGACTAACCCATGTATACACGCTTTTATCACAGGTAAAAGTAGCGTACAGGGAGTAAAACCTTTGGACCAAGTCTAGAAGGAGGGGTTGCCCTAGGCCATAAACCAAGCATCAAAAATACCAAGGGTGATATTTGGAGCTATAACAGATGCCCCCTAATATATGAGGTCAGAAGGGGTACATGATGGCCGAAATGTATTAAGTATATGGAAAGGAAACCTATCAAAACTGAGAAGGACTTCACCAGATTTTAGCCTACCAAGCCATCAAAAAGAGATCAGAAAGAAACAACTGTCTGAGGTGGGCATACCCATGCCCAGAGAAAGTGAATCATGTCTACATATCAAGTACAAGCGGATCCACTATGTATACAAGTATAAAAGAATGAAAGTACATAATGGATCATCTGATCATGATCGAACAAGTACATGTCTCAATATCACATATAAGAAGATGATCAATGAAGGTGATCACTGATGTCAAAAACTGATCCCAATAGTACCAAATGAGCATGATGGAATAAGATTGTACTACATCGCAACTCAGATGCTAGCATATAAGATGTTGCTATGAAGGACTGCAACATATAATGTGGATGGTGTCAACTAGCAATAACAAGAGCAATTGACAAGTGAACCAAAGAATGTTGATGCAACCTGAGGTCTTCACTGACCGCCGACGTACATTTCTACACAATGGGAATAAATGAAGTAAAGCTGATCATGTGAGAAATCGTTTTATTACTATTCATTGATGTATACTATGAAAAATCGTGAGACTACTCACCGATAATGATAATGAGAGTCAAGGTACCTAGTACAATCTAACAAGTGCGAATGAATGAGTTGAAGTCGAACACCTGGAAGAATCTATCAATCAGGGGACAATGATGGTTTCCCATTGTCGATAGCGAAGGAATCTGCCACTGATGATTGCAAACCCCAAGGTACTGCCAAATGGACTCTAGATCTTTTTCCCAGAGCAATGAGTCGTAGTTGATAGGAAAAGATCCGCTAGAAGGAAGGCATTAAGGCATCCTTCATCAATCTAGTGCGAGTGTAACCCGTAGGCAAATAATGTGGAAGGAATCAGACAAAAAAGATGTAGTAACCCAACCGAAGCATGTTTCCAGTGTACATAAGATGTAGCTACCAACCAATAATGAAACCTGACACAGAGGCGAGGAATCCACCCATAAATGGAAACCAAGGCACTGCACGAATCCCAATGTGTGAAAATGAAAGCTAATGTTGAACACAAGGGAAACCACTCAGTCAAAGACCCATGATACTGATCGTTGCTGAGAACAAGATGACCTATCAATAATGAAAATAGGGCTAGGGTGCAGCACTAGACCTGCCCTCAGAGCAATATGTCATCATCAATAAGGACAAGACCCACTAGCAAGAAGTCAATGGAGACCTTCTCAAACCAACACGGGCAAAGGACCAATATAACTGATGTGATGATGAACATGACACTGACAACCAGGGATGGCCGACTGAAAAATAGGTCAAGGGACACCACAGAGAGGCTGACTCACGCTTACTTCCCTTGAACAAAAGCACGACTCAGTGATGACTATATGGCAGCATATGATAACTCTAGATAAGTTTGTCATTCAGGAGGAACGAGCGAACTCTCCATATGATTGGAATAGGTAACCAATCAGAGGAGAACTAACTCAATAACAAGGTTAAGGCATACCTAAGTCAAACTAAATCCCGCCCAAAATGGAGGAGAGACTTTCTTTTGAGTGCTTTGTTCAAGGGTGATACAACTGACTCTAGATGCCAAAAATATATGGAAATGTTGTCCCATTCCCGCTCTTTTTGGAATATATAATTTTTTTTGTCTTTTTCTTTAAGTTGGAAAAAGAATAAAAGAATGCTATAATACAATGGAAAGAACGAGTGTCAGAGAAACAGATGATCTAGTTCCTGGGATGGGAACATTCTTATGCTCAATGCAGGGAGGCAAAATTGGTTAAGGACACTCAAAGGGATGTTCCTTCCATGGGTCAAAGGGTGTGTCAAGTTGCAGAAGCTAAGTGATTGACTGGTTGATCTTGCAAAAGACATGGTCAAATAAGTGGCTTAAACATGAGTCCAAGTGAAGCCGGCTCAAGGCCAAAAAGTGCAAATAGTCAAAATGCAATGCAGCAGTACAACTCAACGCAAAGGAGCCTCTAGGGTATAAGGCTAGAAATAAGCGTAGAAGCAAGGAGAATGTGTCTTCACGCACAAGTCATGGCGGGACTAAAGAGGACTCTTAAGCCTACTCAGTAAAATAGCATGGGAAACCAATTTCAGTGAGGTTCTAACTACGATGCCCATGTAAAGGATGGCTCTACCATTGTATCATGGTTTTAAAAATTGGCGAGTGAACATGGTTTGCGAACCAAGACATGATGGGGTTGACCCTACGGCTAATGTATCGCTGAATGGAGGCTAGTACGCAAGATGAAATGGAAAAAATGGTTTCCCTAACCTATATGCTAGTAAGTGAATGAAACCTGCCATGACGGGTCAGTGGTTATGGGACCAAAATAGGATCTCGAAGAAGTGTCCAAAATACCTTGAAACAATAAATCATTCTCGACAATCCAAGCCAAGAAGTCAAAAAAATCATGAGACGAAAAATCAAGTTTTGAGAAAAAAATTTGAAATTTCAAAGCTATATATTGAATTTTAGACTCACAAATTTTTCATTTTCATTTGGAAAAAAGTTATGGATAAAAAATGAGCAAACTTGCCTCTGAAGAATTCAACCGTTCAAATCGCGCCAAAGTTACCAGGTAACCCTCAAACCATACTTGCAATGTTTTGTAATGCTTTTTAGAAGTTTTAATTAAGATTTAACTGTGGGAATTCTTGTTAAAAAATCCAACGCTACATACACATGGGTTGGTTGTGACCAACCCACATATATGATGGCCCTACACGCGACTGTGTGTGAAGGGAACCTGCATGTACGTGAGTTGAAGTTCAAACTCAAATTCTGATGGTTGAAACTCATTTCTTTTTAGGATGACCATTACATGGAGAGAGAGAGAGCATACCACAATTGACAATGAGGTAATGAACGACCAAACTGCACTAGATGCATTGAGAGGGTGAGGCTTGTTGAAGTTCTTCAAAATGCCAAACATGAAAGCGAACACACGCCTGCTTGAGTTATTGATCAACTATTGGAGTGTAGAGGATGATGCCCTCATGATAGATCAGATGCGACTCAGGATTGAGGTGGAAGACATCTACTTTATCATGGGTCTCTCCCGAAGAGGGGAGGTTGTGCATTCGACCGACAGGACACAGAGTAGTCTTTCAGTAGAAGACTATGCACACATATACTGTCCTGGGCATCCGAGAAGATTGGAAGTCAGATTCCAATCAAACACGTGGATAGTTTATCTCTCAGGATTCTGTTGTTTACCATTGCTAGGGTAAACAGATCAGCTTCACTACATCAAGCTTCAGAGGTGTCCATGAGCCTGGCAGCAGAATGCTTAACCACTGTGTTTGATTGGTGCACAGCTCTTCTAACCAACATGAAGAGCCAGATGACCTACATTCAAAAGGGTCAGACTAAAAACTTTGGATATGGGACCATTTTATGCTCCTTCTTCGAGAAGGTACCTGGGCTACGTCCCAAGGTATCTGTCTCTATCAGAAGCCCGCAAGATCCACAAATGGGTAGGTGGGATGACTTGACGAAATGCCTTGGAGGTAGGGACATTTTGAGGATGACTTTCGATGATGATCTTTTCACTTGGTGGGACCAACAAATAATCGCAGTTGACGACTACCCTTATGTTGGTATGGATTTGCAAGGATATCCAGACTTGGTGTTGCCACCAAATGTAGCATGGGGGGGACATAGGTAACAATTTTTAGTTTTTTATCAATTTTTAAGGTTTTTTTGTCTTTTAAATATGAACTTAGAAATATTTTTGATGGGACTAAATAATGACAAAATGATCATGTTCCAGATGTGGATCCAGTGAGACCAGATGGATTCCCATGGCACAAGCATCGTGGAAGAGGTGCCAAAGAGGCAACTATTGAGACAGAGAGGGTCTTATATGCGTTCCAAAGAAACTTGGTGAGATTGACTCACTAGGGACCGATGGTAGCCATAGAGGACCTACCTAAGGAGATGCAGTGCCACGTGGTAGGAGTACCACGATACTGGGTCCGCATAATTCGGCGTGTGGCAAATGCAGTAGTTACCTTCTTAGCCGCTCATCCTGAGTTGGGTCGATCGATAGACTGGACATGATTATGGGCATTTAGTCCTGATTTTGTATATTATTTTTTGAATACTTTATGTATACACAGGTAGTTTTATGATATATATATATATATATATATATATATATATATATATATATATATATATATATATATATATATATATATATATATATATATATATATATATATATATATATATATATATATATGTAGATAGATAGATAGATACAGTTCCAAAATTTTTATGTTTGCTTTTAGCTTGATGGATGATCGATATGCCAACCTAATGCTTGATTAGCGATAGAATCTGCTAATAAATTTTTAGATTGTGGAATGTGCACATATGTAATATAAACAAATGATCGTTGCAACACCCTCACTCTCAAAAATTGGTGATATAAATAAGGATCTCGAACTCGATAAATGTTATTTAATTGTGACACTACCAGTTGTGAGTCAAGATACACTACCAATGAATCAATTCCATAAGAAATAGCTTCGGATGGTAAATTAATAATGGTAGTATATTCGGCAATGTCATTTGAAGCAGGACTAATACATAATCCCCTTGACACCATCAACTGACTAGATGGATAATAAATCACCCAAGCTGCGGAAGCGAGATTCCGAGTGTGCCGACTAGCACCATTGGCGAATCCGAAATAGACCAAGTCATCCATCATCACCTGCTAAAGTAGATCAAAAAAGTGTTGATATCACAAAAATGCCCAACAAAATATGTAAAAAAATACAAAATATACAAAGAATCCATTGCTCAGTTGTAACCTAATAAAAATACTTCTTGAGGTAGAGCCCATTTCGGGGCTCCACCAACTTGCTCCCTTCAAAATCGACTAATTCATAAGCCCCTTTTTCTAAAACTCATTTTATTATAAAGGGACCATACCACATAGACTTGAATTTGCCTGCCCCCAAGGCATATTTATCTTGGTCATAGACCAAGACAAGGTCGCCTTAAGAAAAGTCCAGAGGACGGATAGCTTTATCATACTGAGTTTTAACCCTTTTCTTATGGGCCTATTTTATTATGGCGGCATCTCGATGCTACTCATAGAGATGTTAAAAATTAACAAGGCGCTCTTCGAGACTAGAGGTCTTTGGAAGAATCTCAACAGCTAAATTCAGGGATGGAATTTCGCATTCAATAGGAAAAATAGATTCTAGCCCATAAACCAACTGAAAAGGTGTAAAACCGGTGGTAGTCTCTAACAAGGTTTGGTATGCCCAAAGAGCCATGTACAACATGATGTTCCAATTGGAGCGATATTTTTCAATTATCCTTTGCAGGATCGTCTTGAGGGACTTATTCATGGCTTCGACTTTCCCATTGGCCTGAGGATAATATGAAGATGAATGCTCCTATCGGAAGCCCAACTTAAGAGCCAATTCAGTCTTCAATTGTTTTTGGAAATGACTGCCATGGTAAGCGACAATCTCTCTCGGGATACCAAAACATGAAATAATCTGATTGAAGAGGAACAATGTTGTTGTTTCACTATCCTTTTTATAAGTAGGCATGGCCTCGGCCCACTTCGTAAAGTAGTCTACGACCACTATAATATACTTGTTATTCACCACTAAAGGCAGATTACAAGTGGTAAAGTCAATGCCCCACTTCATAAAAGGACTGACAGTGACAACAGGGAAAAGAGAAGCTAGATGGGGGTGCATCTTCTAAGTATAGGCTTGACAAGGGTGGCAACGTTTGACCACTTCAATACAATATTTGAAAATTGAAAGCAAAAAGTAGCCGGCACGCAAGATTTTCTAGGCTGTTGCAAGCCCTGATAGATGACCACCACAAGCTCCACTGTGGCAATCATTAAGTACAGATTCTGCTTCCTCCAAAGTTAAACAATGCCTAAGGATTGAATCAACCCCTCGGTGATATAATGTATCACCAATGATAACATAGTTCTTAGCAAGGTGACATAATTTTTTAGGTTCATTCTTGGAAGAAGCAGGCGGGAACTTCGAAGTCTAGAGATATATGATGATATCTCCATACCAGGGATCTTGTGAAGAGATGAGGAATACATGTTCATCTAGGAAACTTTCCTCATAAACAATGTCTTCTTCACAAGGAAACTTGGAAATTAATTCCATAGAAACCAATGACTTCTTAGACTTGGTTGACAAGAACTCAAGATGGAATTCTTGTAAAATAACAATCCATCGATTTTATTTGCCCCTAATCACTCGCCTACTGAGGACAAATTGAAAAGGATTGACAACTACTAAGATGATTGTTTTGCATAGCAGAATATAATGACGAAGCCACTAGACAACATAGACAATTGCCAAGGCCAATTTCTCAATAAGAGAATAGCGTAGTTCAAGACCTACCAAGCCTTGACTCAAGTAGTAAATAACATGCTCCATGAGAGCATCATCCTCCTGAACCAGAACCATACCTATGGTTGATTATGCCTTTGCAAGATACAAAAGGAAATCTCTGCCATAATCCAATGGAATCAACAATGGGGCAGAGATTAATGCCCGCTTCAAGTCATCAAAATATCATTGCGGAAAGTCGTCCTGGAAAACGAAACTCTTTTCTTAAGAAAACACATAAATCCTTTAGTTATCTCAGCATAGTTTTCTATAAATTTGTGCATGATTTTCGCACATGTTTTTGGACGCGATAGTTTTTGGTCCGTGGTATTGGACGTGATGGTTTTCGATCCATGGTATTGGATGCTTCAGAATGTATAAATATGTATTATGACATTGAAAGGAACATAATGAAAAATCAAGCTGGTAGTCCCGTTTTTTAGGATCTAGTGGGAAAATATCTGTGTATATGTGTTTTATGTGTTATGCTCTCACATTTTTTATTTTCTGTGTTTTAGAATTTGTATGCAGGTAATTTCTATATGGGGTTAAAACCTACATTTGGTATCAGAGAATATTTGGCTTCAAGGGGACACCTTTGTTGCTGAGGGGTTTCGCTGGGGCTTGTGGTAAACCCTGTTCAGTGGGAGATCTGCGATATTGATTCTAGTGGTGAAAGAATATGGTGAGTAGTGGAAAGATAGAGATCGAGAAACTTAATGGTCAGAGTTTTGAGTTGTGGAAACTCAAGATGGAGGATCTGTTGGTGGATAAATATCATTGGATCGCGGTAGATCTAGGTACTAAACCAACGGGAGTGTTCGATGAAGAATGGAAGAAGTTGGATTGGAAGGCAAAGAGCACAATACGATTGTGTGTCTCGGATTTAGTATTGTTGAATGTATTAGGGGAAGCTATGGTGAAGGATTTGTGGGACAAGTTAGGGACTTTGTACCAATCTAAGTCTCTAGTGAATAAACTATTCCTGTGGAAAAAGTTGTATAACTTGAGGATGAAAGATGGAGACTTGGTGACAAAGCATCTAAATGCATTTAATACTGTGGTAAGTCAATTAGCATCTGTCGATATTAGAATTTCATATGAAGATAAGTGCATCGGTTTGTTGTGTTCTCTACCAGATTCATGGGATAGTCTGGTTATTACAATAGGTAGCAATGCAACTACTTTACAGTTTGATGAAATAGTCTCAGCCTTGCTGATGGAGGAGATGAGACGGAAAAATATAGAGAGCCAAAATGGTGATGCCTTGTCTATATGAGACGGTCCCATAACAGTAACAAATATAAGCCATTGAGTGGGAGATCTAAATCTAGAGGGAGATCTAAATCTCTAGGAAAACCTGTAAAGGTAGTGTGCTGGAAATGTGGAAAGGAAGGGCACTACAAAAGGGACTGTAAATCTAAAGCTCCTGATAAAGGAAAGGGATCTGATGATTCTCCTTCTATAGAGGCGAAAACCATCTCAGATGAAGGTGGGGTTGTGTACTTGGATTCTTCAAGTACACATGTAGATCATGAGGCATGGTTGATTGACTCAGGTGCATCCTTTCACTTCACTCCCCATAGAGAGTGGTTTTGCGAGTATAAGAAATAAAATGGTACTGATGTCTTCTTAGGGGATGATAGGAAGGCTAGAATCATTGGTCACGGAAAAGTAAAGTTGAAGTTGCAAGGTGGAAGGGTTAGAATACTTTCGGGTGTTCCGCATATTCCTGCATTAGCCAGAAATCTGATTTTTGTAAGCAAGTTGGATGATGCAGGTGTAAAAACAGTGTTTGAGAAGGATACCTACAAAATGGTTTGGGGAGCACTGGTATTGATGCGGGAGTTTGAATTGGAACTCTATACAAGCTACAAGGTAGCACTATTATTGATGGGTGCAACAATTTTGTGGTTCTTGAAAAAGGAGCAGAAAATCTAGTGGTCTCTGGAGAGAAGACCATGTTGTGGCATCAAAGGCTTGGACATATTCGAGAGAAGGGCTTTCGAATACTTCATGGTAAAGGTATGGTAGAAGGTATGAGTAATAGCTCTCTGGATTTTGATTTCTGTGAAAATTGTGTATATGGGAAGGAGAATCGGGTGAGTTTCCTCTCTGGTAGTAAGAGGGTGAAATAGATATTAGAATTTGTGCACAGTGATGTGTTTGGACCTGTGAAGGTTCCATCACTAGGTAAGTCTGTGTACTATGTATCATTTATAGATGACTTCACAAGGAATACATGGATATATTTCCTTAAGAAGAAATCTGAAGCCTTTGACAGGTTTAAAGAATTTAAGGCTCTCATGGAAAATCATACAGAGAAGAAGATAAAGGTGCTGAGGACAGATAATGGGGGAGAGTTTTGCAGCAAGGAATTTGAAGAATTCTGTAAGAAGTGTGGTATAGCACGACAGAAGACTACTCCATATACACCTTAGAAAAATGGAGCTGCAGAAAGAATGAATAAGACATTGATGGAAATGGCAAGAATCATGCTCAATGATGTTGGGTTAGGACAAGAATGCTGGGTAGAGGCGGTGGATACTGCATGTTACCTGGTCAACAGGTCACCTTCATTAGCGTTGGAGAATAAGACTCCACAAGAGATATGGACTAGTAAGAAACCCTCTCTTTCACATCTGAGGGTATTTGGATGTGATGCATATGTACATGTTCCAAAGGATAAGCAAACCAAGTTAGATAGTAAATATGAAAAGTGCATCTTTATTGGGTATAAGGATGGTTTAAACGGTTATAAGCTTTGGAACCCAGTAATAATGAAGGTTGTGTACATCCGAGATCTGGTGTTCAGAGAGGTGAAAGATGTTATTAAACATGAAATCCAACCAAAGGAACCTGAGAAGATAGAGTTTGAGCTAAAGGAGGAAGAATCGGACTCCATAACAGAGGAGGAATCAGAAGATGAAAAGCCACAAACTCCAAGTGTGAGAAGATCAGTTTGAGAAAGAAGGTAGCCAGAAAGGTATAGTCCATTTGCTTTCTATTCAAATTTTTCTTTATCTATTACTGATGATGATCCTAGAACTATGAAGGAAGCAGTAGATTCAGAGGATGGCAAACTCTAGAAAGAGGCCATGTTGATGAAATGGCATCTTTGCACAAAATGAGGCTTGGGATCTGGTGGAGTTGTTGGCTGGAAGGAAACCCATTGGTAGCAAATGGGTTTTCAAGAAGAAGATAAATGCAGAAGGAAAAGTGGAGAAATATAAAGCTCAGTTGGTAGCAAAAGGTTATTCCCAGGTTTCGGGAATTGATTTTGGTGATATTTTTTCTCCTGTGGCCAAGGTAACTTCTATTAGATTACTTTTATCTGTTGCTGCTACTTTTGATTTTGAGGTAGAATAGATGGATGTGAAGACATCATTTCTTCATGGGGATCTGGAAGAGGAGATCTACATGAAGCAACCTGAAGGCTTTGCGATGAAGGGAAAGAAAGAACTAGTATGCAAGTTAAAGAAGTCTCTGTATGGGTTAAAACAATCACCAAGGATGTGGTATCAGAAATTTGATACATTTATATGGGGACTTGGCTTCACCAGAAGAAAAGCAGATCATTGTGTGTATTTTAAGTTAATTTTTGACCTTGTTATTTATCTAGTCTTATATGTGGATGATATGTTGCTGGTTGGAAATGACAAAGAAATTATCTAGGATTTGAAGACCCAATTGTCCTCCAAATTTGACATGAAAGATCTTGGTGCTGCAAACTATATTTTGGGCATGGAAATTAAAAGAGATTAGGCAAAGAGGAAGCTTTGGTTAAACTAGAGGAAGTATGTCAAGACAATACTACAGAGGTTTAATATGCAGGATAGTAAACCAGTGAAGGTTCCTATTCTTGTACGTGTGAGGTTATCTGTTGAACAGTGTCCCAAGACACAAGAAGAGGAAGAGGACATGTCCTGTGTTCCATATGCAAGTGCAGTCGGTAGTCTAATGTATGCAATGGTTTGTACTAGACCAGACATTGCACATGCAGTGGGAGTATTGAGCAGGTTTATGTCAAAACCAGGGAAGAAGCACTGGATAGTAGTGAAGCGGGTTTTCAGGTATTGGTGTGGCACTAGTGATTATGGTTTGTGCTACCAAGGAAGATCAGGATTGGAAAGAATGTTGGATATTCATGGCTTTGTTGATGTAGATTGGGCTGGAGATCTGGATCAAAGAATATCTACAAGTGGGTATGTGTTTAACCTATTTGGAGGTGCAGTCAGTTGGATGAGTAAGAAACAATCTAAATTGGCCATATCAACTATAGAGGCAGAATACATGGCAGCCACTCATGTAAGCAAGGAAGCAGTTTGGTTGCAGAGATTGTGTTCAAGTATGGGGTTAGTACAGGGAGCTATAAGGATAGACTGTGACAGCCAAAGTGCAATTTTCTTGGCAAAGAACCCCACATATCATTCAAAGACAAAGCGCATTGATGTTTATTATCACTTTGTGAGGGATATGATAGAAGACAAAAAGGTGTTGCTGGTAAAGATGGACACATTGAAGAATATTGTAGATGCATTGACAAAATCTGTGAGCTTTGGGAAGTTCTCTTGGTGTAGAGAGACAATGGGAATTTTAGGGTTGGAAAAATGACTAATCTCTCTTATGGCCCCTTATGGAAAGAAAACAACAAGTGGGAGAATGTTGGGTTGTGTTATATTCTTTCCACGACTAGCCCACTTAGTTAACCGAGGGGTTAGAGGGGGGACATAGCCCACCTTTGTTGTGTCGATTGTGTAGCGGGGGGGATCACAGGGGGTTTGAGGTGTACCCATAACCCCACTTTATGGGGTCTAGGCAGTGCCCTAGAAAATTTTGGATTTGGACCCTATGATAGGATGGGCGGACCCACCTATGGTTTTGTGCATGATTTTCGCACATGTTTTTGGATGCGATGGTTTTCAGTCCATGGTATTGGACGTGACAGTTTTCGGTCCATGGTATTGGATGCTTTGGCATGTATAAATATGTATTATGACATCGAAAGGAACATAATGAAAATCAAGCTGGTAGTCCCAGTTTTGGGATCCAGTGGGAAAATCTCTGTGTATATGCGTTTTATGTGTTATGCTCTCGCATTGTTTATTTTCTGTGTTTTAAAATTTGTATGCAGGTAATTTATGTACGGGATTAAGACCTACAAAGACATGGCCCGGTGAAAAGTAGCGCCAGCATTTTTAAGACCAAAAGGCATCTTTTTGTATGCAAAGGTAGCCCGAGGACAAATAAAAGCTGTCTTATGTTGGTCCTCTGGATGGATATTTATTTGATTATAACTAGAGAATCCATCCATGAATGAGAAAATTTCATTACCCGCAAATTCATAAATTATCTGATCAATAAACGGTGTGGGGTAATTATCTTTCAGACAAGCCTTGTTCAAATACCTAAAGTCGATGTAGACTCAGATCGTTCCTTGTCTTTTGTCTACTGGGACGGGATTAGAAACCCAATCCATTAGAGGAACGGGGTATATGAAACCCATGTTTAGCAGCTTTTCTACTTCAGCTTTAATAGCTACTGCTTTCCTAGGATTGACCGGTGAAAGCTTCTGACGAATCGGCTTGGTGTTCTCATACGTCTTGATCTCATGCTGGACTATAGATGGATCAATACCAAGCATTTCCTCGTAAGACCAAGTAAACACATCTCTAAACTCTTTAAAGAGGTCGGTGTAAATTTGAATCTCTTTAGGGGAACAATTGGCTTCGATGAAGACATTTTCTATAATGTTAGGATTCTTAGAGATGTTTATAGGTATAGTTTTTTAGATAATCAACATATTACCTTCGACGAATAAATGTGTTGGAGCCAAAGGGTTTGACACTGTACAAACATCACTAGTAAGCAGATTGGACAACTCGGATTCAAATTCCTACAATGGTGGAATAAAATATGGTCAATGATGTAAATCTTCCCAAGGTTGATCTATACCCATTATCGCTTCTAAAATTGCTTCGTCGGATGGCAAAACTGTATCTAAGAAATCCATAGAAAAAGTAGAGCCAAGGGTCCAAGCTGGAGCCACATCACCATATAACTCCTCTTCTGAAAAAGGAGTGGGATGGTTATCTGTAGAGTTAACGATAGATTGATAACTAAGCTCTGCTGCAGACATGGGGAATGCCATTCCACCAACTTGGCCTCCATCTAATGTGGTCGTAGATGAAGGTAAGGTCCAAGGGTGAAAAAAATAATGAGCTCGAAAGAACTCTTTTCGTGAAGGCCCCTTGGAGGATGAAATTGCATTGATTCTAGCTGTAGGAGGGGGAATATCAAATATACCCATCAAGGAAGAGTACATCCCTACTCCTAAATTTTCTATAGGTTGATGAGGATTATCCACCAATGGAATGGTAGAATCCGAAGTTGCACGAGAATCACTCAGAGAATAATCTAATTGATCAATTTTAACAACTCTCCCCTCGTGAGGAAAACAAAGGATGTGAAACAGAGATGAAACTATGGCGCCCATCTCATCAATCCAATTTCTTCCTAATAGGAGGTTGTAATCCAAGTTGGCATCAATGATTTCTACCTCAATATTAACGACCTTCTCTCCAACACTTATAGGAAAAGCTGAGATAATTTCGTGTGGCCTATGAGAATGACCATCAAATGTTGTTAAGAGATTCGGTGAAGGAACAGTCGAAGGTGATCCAATGGCCTTCCAACATGGCATGGACATTACGCATGTGGAAGCTCCTTCATCTATAACTATCTGAAAAATATTGGTTTCCTGGTAAGTAGACTTTATCTAGAAATCCATATGATGAGGAAGTATCTTTTTGACATTGAGCATATCAAAAGTGAGCACTAAAGAATTGTTTGGATCTACTGCCCCCATTGTCAAAAGCAAAGCACTTCTTTGAGTAGGACATGACTGGAGTATCTCCAATGTAGACATAGCACATGGAATTTGAGACAGATCTTCTACAATTGAGTCATTCTGGGCTGCCCTAGCATTAGGGTTAATCGTCGAGTGCTTAGCAGAACCTTTCAGTATCTGAGGTATAGACTCAACAGAGGATCGCTCAATATGAAGAGGGTTTGAGGTTTAGGGAATAGATTTTGCCTTAGATGTTTTCGTTTCACCGTAATCGCGTGCGTTTGTGGCAACATCAACATGCGAGTTCATCATATACACATTTGAGGAATTTTCCCTTTCCTGGTTGCCCGTTGTGGAGGTACTAGAATTCAAGTTCGCACTAGCAGGTAACTGTTGCCCTTGGGGAAAAGGGTTAGTCAGGACAGCTTAGGATTTAGTGGACCCTTGCTACACTAACAAGTGATGAGCATCTTGAATCTTGGGGTAGAGGTCAGTCAAATGATCTCCATTGCATAACTTGCATGGAAATTTAACTTTCTTCTTAGACTCTTTTCTACCCTCACCAACACTGTTACGCTAAAATTTGTCACCATGATTATTTGTAGTTAGTATGGCTCTATCAACTGTCATACTATCCTCCTTGGTAAGTCTCATACCTCTACTCTTCATGTCAAACTCCAAGAAAGAGAGAAAGTCTTTAAAAATCTATATATCTCTGGGTACGCAGTTTCTCTTAGCCTTACCTGCGTGTACGCACCTTAAGTTCACAATACCTGCGTACTTGTACGTTCTGTCTGTAAAGGGATGGGTGCGTACTCCTGTAAAGGTCAAAAGGCGCAAGTTTCACTTCAAAAAAGTTACTTGTGGTCATTTCTAGAGCATTCTAGAAGCTTGTTTGACGTGTATTGAGCGCCTCCAGATGGTTCATGTATCCCTATGAAAGAGGAACTTATCCCATCAAGAGGGGAGCTATCCCATTCAAAGAGGGGCTTATCCCATTGATGGTGGACCTGATTAACTTCCTCTAAAGCACTATAAATACAGGCATTGGGCCAGAGGGAGGAGAGGTTGAAAGCTGAACATTCCTAAGGGTAGATGTTGCTGGAATTAGGACTCCCTTATAGAGCTTGAGAGGAGAGATTCCCATCCTTTCCTAGCCTTATTTGGAAGTGGGTGAGTTGATCAAAGTAAAGGAGAACTCTTGCTGGACCCTAGGAGGGACCTGCACAATACCAAGGCTCAGGTTGTAATGGTTTCTTTTGTTTCCACTTAATACAATTAAGCTCACTTTTCTCAACAGATTGTAATACATGATTTGTTTCATATACTCCTTGGTCCGTATGATGAATATGTTTTATTTTATAAGTTTATCAGGTGCTATGTAATCTTTTGGCTTGTTAGTGAATGCAGGTTTCGAAGAGAAGGAGGAGCTCATCCGGATCAGCGAGGCTGGACTACTACAAAGCGTTGGACTAAAGGTATGTTATAAACACCTGATTACTTGTATTCTAAATGCATATTTAGAGAAAAGTAGTGTTTACTTGTCTTGTTTGTCACTAGAAAGCCTTAGCTTCTAGGGAGGTCAGTTTTGTCCGCAAAATTGACTCTTTCCGCATGATAAAATGGCGACTCCGCTGGGGAACTCCATTGATGTGAATGATTTTTCCTTTGTGTTAAACTTTGATCTGAGAAAAGTTGTTTGTTTTCTGGTTTTTGGCTGTTTGACTGTGTATTTGGGTGGGATAGCTTAGGGTTAAATTATATTTTAGTTTTTCTTGGTTTTGCTAGAAGTACACAGCCTCTGTGTTGAGCACAGTGCGTATCTGTACGCACTACAACTTTGTACACAGAGCGTACACGCACCTGTGCAAACAGGTTGCCTGCATACCCTGTCAAAATTGAGAAAATTTTCAATTTTCTCCTTTTTGCTTTTTTAGATTTTGTTTATAATTTGTTTTTGCTGCCCAGATCCATTGGTTACCTGTCAGAAATCTTCACCTAAGCTTGTTTCATTAGTGTCAAGAGTTTTAGTGAAATTCATAGAGATTTTGCCCTAGGGTTTGATTTTTGCATTGGTCCTGTAGTGACTTTGGCTTTAGAAGTTGTAAAACCTTTTGATCTCCCTGGTATTTTCAGTCTTCTTAGGAGTCGGACCTTTCATAGAATCCACCCTTGTGAGAAACCTATCTTTGTGTTGTCCCTTTGCGGAATCTCGAAAAAATTTGTTGATTAAACTTTGAATTTTATTCTTAAGAAAAAGAACAAAAGATTTTGATTTTTGTTTTTGACTGGTTTTTGATTCTGCATTAACTAGTCCTTAGTTAAATTTTGACTGAGTAAAACATCCTGGAATCATACTTGCTAGGCTTTTGCCTCATTAGATTTACTTTTAGGTGAATTTCTCTTAGATTTGCTTTTGGGTGAAATTGAGTTGATTTGATTGCCATAGATTTTTTAACTTTGATTTCTGTTAAGGTAAGTTTTACATGCTTTGTTAATATAGGGAAAAATACAAAAAAAAAAACTCTTTTGAAGAAAAGTTTTCTTTAGTAGCATTTGAGTCTTTGAAAAGAAAAGGAATTTTCATGAAGTAATTAGTGGTCATGTGTTGTATGCTTTGGAAAAGATAAAGAGTTTGTTTCTTTGATTTTCATTGCCAAGAAAGTTGTTTTTATATCAATTTTGCATTCTCCAACTCTCTTAGCTAGGGAATTCATTGAAAAAGAAAATTAGTATAAATCATCCTAAGTGCATATTTTTAGTGGATTTGAGTCGAGTCTACACACCATCAGTTTCATCTCCACTACCTTTTGTCCTAAAGAAAAGCCATAAAAATTAACGCTTAAAGTAAAATCAACTTAGTAACTTTTATTTACTAGGGCTCTGAAACACCAATATAGATCAGGCTAGTGTCTTGGAGTAGGAGAGTAATTAACTCTCCAAGATAGTAAAACCAAACAAGTAGCTCATCTTGTGGTAGGATAAATCCAACTGTTTCATTTGTACTCTGGGAAAGCTCCTCTTAAAGGAGAAGCACGAGACCGTGTCCAAACCAGTGAGGGGATCAATCCTCCTTCATTGGGAAAGATGCCAGATACGCACGTACTACAAACAGTAAACCTCGGATTATTGTCGAGGAGCCTGGGGTCACTTGTCGGTAAACCTTGGATTATTGTCAAGGAGCCGGCAATGGGATTGAGCTTGTTACTCTGCCCTTGCGTGCTATTAGGTCGTAGACTGTTCCCCCATGTATATTTGTTGCTGTTGGTAACCTTAGTTACCATTATCCTTAGGATTCTACCGAGGTGACGGTGGAGGGAAGATCCCACTGTACCTGGAGCAGACGTTAGCTAGACTCACTTGGATTTTCCGGGGGGTTCACTTCACTCGAGACGGTTAAAGTGGAGGAACTTGTGCCGGTCTATTCATTAAGCAGGTTGCCGAGGTAACTGTTCCACCCACCACTTCTGTACTGAATTCGGCGATGTTGGGTTTCATCTCCAACTAGTGTTTTCGGTCTGGAAGGCTACTGTTTGTGTATGGTTTGACGCCCTAGATTCTTTAGGCGTATGATTTGAATTTGTTTGGTTCTTTAGAGACTTTAGGCGGTTTGCTTTGAGATTTTACTTTGTTTGCGTGTGCAGTAGTTAAAAGTTTTTAACTATGGTTGAATTACCGAGACAGTCCCTTAGACTTCGGGGCCAGTCTCCTGAGATTGTTACCGTGGCCGATTTGTTGAGGAAGTCCCGTAGACTTCGGGGCGAACCTCCTAAAGACGTCCCGGGTCATTACGAAGGTTTGAAAGTCCTTGTAACTCCTAGTGGCAGTAAAGTAGGTTCACCTGAAGAAGGAGAGTCGTTGTTGGTAGTCCATCCAGATTACCAAGGTCTAGAAACAGGTTATAATCCCGAAGTTGTTGCAGTTTCCGAGCTTGCTGGTAGTTTTACATCTACTAGTGATATAGGCGAAGAACCTGAAATATCTGAACCTGTTACTCCAACTTCTAGTGTTCCTGATTCACCTAGGGTAGAAAGAGTCATCACCGAAAATCTTCCTTCTGGTTTGATAGCTATTGAAGAACTTGCTCCAGAAGAAGAAATAGGCGTCTCTATCCTTGAAGATCAACCTACTATTGATCTAATGGAGCGTGAATCCATCTTTTACAGTCCTCCTAGAAGTAGTACTTGGTATCTTTCGTTAACCAATTATTTGGACAACTCAGGGTCAAGTTTTTCTCCACCTCGTACTCCTTATCCACCCGGAGGTATTTATACTCCTGTAAATATGTCTGGTCAATCGTCCGTGTTCACTCAATCTCCTGAATCTTTCTTGTACGGTGGTCCTTCTGTTCCCTCTGGGTATCAGTCACTTTCTGGTACTTTTGCAGGAGCATCTCCTCAACCCATTGAACATGGGTTATTAACTGGAAACAATGGTAATAAACCGTTGGGTGTAGGAGACATTTACATGATGTCAGGTTCAGTTCCCGGTTCTCAACCTCAAGGTGGCCAGTTACCGCCTGGGGGGCAGCCTCAATTAACGCCTTGGGGGCAACCTCAAGGTACACAAATTGCATCTGGGGGGCAACCTCAAGGACAGTATGTACCCATAGTGCAATACATTCCTCAAGGTCAACCCCAGCCTCAATATGTACCCCAAGGTCAACCTCAGTATCAATTTATACCTCAAGGTCAACCCCAGTATCAGTACTTACCTCAAGGGTATCTATCTCACGGTCAGTACTCGAGTCAAGGTTATCAACCACCCCAAGGTCAATCTTATGTTCAAGGTACGGGAAATGTCCCTTTCAATTATCAATCCTACCCTCATTCCGGTTATGGATCTCAATATCCTCAACCTGTCATGGGTCAATACCCCGGAATGAACATAGTGTGGGATCCATCGCAAGTTCAACAGGTATTGCAACCAAGTGTACAATTGTCATCTCAAACTGGACAACCTTTAGTTTCTGGTCCACCCCAGCAACCAGTCCAGTCTAATGTTCAAACTTCTGTACCTTTGGTAGTTACTCAGTCGCCCATTGCACCTAGTACTCCATCTCAAACGACTGCTGCAACTACCGCAACATCTGTCCCATCCACCACACTTACTTCTGGAGTATCGACAGCTCCGGTTTCTACTGTCTCTGCCACTACTCCTCAGACATCTTTACCATTGTCTGGATCCCCAATTCAAACTACGGTTCAGATTCCTGTAGGACAACCTGGTTTAAGTACGGTTGTCACTAGTCAACCACAATTCACTTATCAACCGTACCAGGGACAGTACCAATACGGGCATGTTGTCCAGCAGCTAGTTTACCAGTATCAACCGTATCCTGGGTACACTTATCAACAACCTCAACAACCCCAGTACGGTTCGGTTAATCCTGGTTTTCCGGGAGGATATAATATCCTGAATGCGATTCCTATTCCAAGTTATCCTGGATATCCTCCTCCTGGGACTGGTGTTGTGACCCAGAGTTTTAGGGATCCTAATCGGCAATTATCGTTTATCGCAACTTTGGATTTACCAGACTTGTCGCGCCTAACGAACGATCCGATCAATTATCTTTCGTTTTGGCCGCCAATGCCGAATAAGTTGCCCAGTGACATTCCCAAGTTTGAGGGTAAGTCTGGAGAGGATCCGTCAAATCATGTGATGACTTACCATCTCTGGTGTGCTTCAAATTCCATCTCGGATGATTCGATCCGCTTACGTCTTTTCCAGCGTACGCTCATTGGTCTCGCGGCCAAGTGGTACATTGAGTTACTATGGGCCTCTTTTTATAATTTTAGTCAGTTAGCTACCTCGTTCTTAACTCATTTTCAGTTGCCGGTCAGATATGATAATGGCACAGAGTTATTAACTTCATTAAAACAGTCGACGTCCACTTATATTTCCGATCATATACATGAATGGAGACGTCCAAGGCGATTAGTGAAAGGTTTTATCTCGGACCAAATCTTAGTTGAATGGTTTGTTAAATCATTATTACCGAAGATTACTGAAGACGTAGCTAAGGTCGGAGTAGTTACTGAGGAGCAAGTGATTGCTCAAGCGCAGTACCTTGACTTAGTTTACACTCAGTCAGGTACGTTACACGAAAAGATCCCAGATCTTCCAAAGTCAAATCAAATCGCTGCTAATCCTTCGGGATCTCATGCTGCTGATGGCATGATTGGTACGGTGAATACTAAAAGCAAGAAGAAGTCTTCAAAGAATTCTTCGCCCATTATAACCTTACCAGACTCCCTGACAGGAGAATCTTCTGCTGAAGTTTCCGCTGATATTCACGCTGTAGAGTCATCTACGGCTAAATCAAAAAACGGTGGGAAGAAGAAAGGTAAGAAGAAGAATAAAGCAGACAAGACTCCAAAGGAGAAAATAGAAAAGTCGAAAACCAATGACGAAAAGCGGAAACCTCGATATCCTTGTCTTATTTGTGAAGAGGATCATTTTACAAGAGATTGCCCTCATCGGGCCGAGGTTGTGAAAATCGTCAAGGGTTCCCCAACTCCTGCTGTTTTGAAAGATCCATTTCCAAAGCAAGAGAGTAAGATGATAGGTTCTTCCTCGAGTGCCAGTGAAGAACCTGTTAGTGCTTGAAATTTCACCTCAGGCTGAGAAAGGTAAACTTCAAGGCAACATCAAACCACTTAGCCTCGTAGCTAGCCCTACGGGGCAGGAGAGGGCTCTCTCCGGTCTATCTCGATAAAGATCTTCAATGGGCGAGATAACCAACAGGGTAACACTGATTTTAGGCTAGTAAACTGATCAAAAAGGTTGATTTGGGATTTTTAGGGTTTTTGGTGGAAAATTGGGGAAATGGCAATTTTAGGTGCGGGGATTGGACACAGTTTTCGCAGGGGGTTCTTTAGGGCGAGGTAGGAAACAGTATTGATGCCTTTAATAGAGATGGATGGATGAGAATGAACAGTGAGGAGTTAAAGAGAGCAAGCAATAACCTTGAATTCCCTTTAAACAGTCGAAAACATTGATATTAAGCAAACTTAAAAGCAGAGCATGACAGTCATGAGTTCTACTTTAACACTTCATTTCCCTAATGTGCAGAAGGAAAAGTAAGGAAATGATTCACATAACACACTTACAAGTACAAAGAGAAACACACCATCAATACATGTTTCCACAAGAATCCCAAAAAGGACTGTAAAACCCTGGTCTTCCTTTGCCAAAAATTGCAGAGATACAATGAATAATACAATAAGAGCTTCTCCCTCAAGAGTCCAACCATGAAAAATGAGAAAGAGAGTACATAATATAGATCATCTAACATCTTTCCCTGCCTCTAGGGGTCAAGCTCACTATCCTAGGAGCTGTTTCAACCACTTCTAAACTAAGCACTGAAAACTAGGCAATCAAAACAACTTGCCTCTATAAGCTAGGAAACCAATTCATTCATTAAATACAAGCTATTTCATGAATGAATATTCTAGAATAGGTAAATAAGTGTCACATCAACATGAAAATACATAAATTACATCAAAGAGGGTGAAAAACCCCATCAAAAGTCAAAACTAGTAATAGCTGGGCGAATCCATGAGCTGTAAGCGAAAAATTATGAAATTTGCCTAATGGGTCGCGCGCAAAATCCTGACGGGTCACGTGCCTTTGAGAGATATTGTGGGGCACTTCCAGGTGTCCAAATGAGGCAAGCGTAGGCTTTTTG
The DNA here is from genome assembly GCA_031772625.1 of Pinus tabuliformis. Classification (NCBI taxonomy): domain Eukaryota; kingdom Viridiplantae; phylum Streptophyta; class Pinopsida; order Pinales; family Pinaceae; genus Pinus; species Pinus tabuliformis. The sequence goes on from CM062816.1 coordinate 1,176,008,740, forward strand.
GAAAGGTATGTGAGTCTACTTTCCAACCCAACTAGAATTTCTGAATTTGGTTGTCATTTGCCCCTCCAAAATTGCAATCTCCCAAGACTGCTTTCTGTGTGTCAAAAATGTTGCAGAAAGTCATTTTTTGCTTGTTTTTTGACTTTTAGGAGGCCCAAAACTTCATAAAATCTCTTGAAAATGGGTGAGCATGTGTAAATTTTCATGAAAAATCCAGAAATGCTGAGTTTTCCCGGAACGGAGTAGCCAAATGAAAGGGTCGCGCGGGGGGTGAGACCCGTTGAGGGGACAAAACCTGTTTTTGGCACAAAAAATTCACAATTGACAAAATTTTCTCCAAATTTCTTGAAATTTGGGCTGGGAGTCCCCAATCAAGTACCATGCTCAGTCAAACAGGCTTTGGCCAAAATTTTGAGTGGATTGAGCCTTTTCCGTCGTTTTAGTGCCTTGGCCAACCTCCTTGGATCTGGCGATTGTAATTTTGACATTTCTCTAAAACCATGACACCTGTGCAAAAAGTGAAGGAGGTTTTTCTTCCTTGGCATGTTATGGACAAAAACCTCTCTCAGGTTTCCAAAATTCATCTTTTATTTCTCTGGAACATCATTTGAGTGCAACTTGTCCCGATGTGTGAAACAAGGAATTTTGTCGAAATGGAGCGAAATGAAGGGGATAGGGGGCTTCTAAATTCTTGGGGAAATTTTTGGGAGTGGGGACGGATGTTAGGAAGCAGGGGAAAGTGGAATCTCAGAGATTGAGCGTGGGGAAGGGGTCCAAAAGGGCAAAACACAGGCCAAACCTAGAAAATTGCCAGGTTGTAGCTAGAAACTAGGGTTTGTGCAAAAATGAGGAATTTGGGGGATCTCAGTGATGGGAAGCATTTGATAAGGTACATGAAGGATAGGGGAAGGTGTATGAACATCAGGATACAAGTTTTGCCGATGATTTGACCATCCAAGAGAAATTGCCTTCAAAACCCTAGGAGAGGGAAATGACCTTGCCTAGGCGCAACTGAAGGATGAACAAGGTGTAAAATGACTCATTAGACACTGACATGATAGTGACAACCCTATGAATGATGATAGACTCAGCTGAATAATGACATGGACCGACATTTTGACAACTTTAGAAGGAGTGAAAGCAAACCCTAGACCTAATGCCTAGTGACCAAATTTTGCTTGAAAACTCTTTGAAATTACAAAATTTGACTTGGAAACTCTGAGACCACTTTGTAAGAGCATATTTGATCACTGGAGGAAGGCTGGAAAGACTGACACTAACATTGGCTACAATGGGGATGGTAGCTCCTTGGAGATGCCAAGAATCTTAGACCTCTGGGAGAGCAGACCAGTGCTTTCAACCATTGGGCAATGGAGTCAAAAACTCAAGTTGAAATGCATGACTGAAAACTGATGACTTGACAACAAAAATTGACTCTCACTCAACTAAAAACTGACTCAATACTTAAACACAATCGACAAACTGGAAATGATGCTCAAAGTGGAGCTTATTCATCACAACCTACTCTAATAGTTTCATTCATCACCTGATCAAGTGAAATGAAAAAACCAATGCAACCAAGTAAGTATCCTGTCTGTTGGTTGAATTCTCCACAAGTTCTCGCTTATGAACAACAAAAGAGAACTACTGAAAGGCAACTCCCATGACAATTTAGAAACATATCCGTTGAATGATATGAATTCGCTATCCACCTCCAAAAACACTGCATAAGGATCTTGAAATTCAAACACATTGGAACTTAGCTCATCCAATGGATTACTTCTCTTTCCTTCATACCATGAATGCAAACTTTGATCTGAGCCTTGTGACGAGACCTCTGCTGAAAATAAGAAAGAAACTGGCTGCCGGATCAAATTCATATCAGCACATGCTTCAAGCTCACATGTAGTCAATGGAGAAAGACTTTGACTGCAAACCTCATCCAAAACATCAGCTATTGGATCATGAAAAAATTGAAAAGACTGCTGCAATGTATCCATTGAAAATGTATGACATCCTTCTAGCTGTTCATCTTTTTCTTGAGAGATTTTACAAAGATTCTGCCTTATAACCTGAAATGCTTTGAAACAAAAGGGTATAGAATCTTCCTGCATCATCAAATCATGTATTTCGTCTTCCACAGCTTCATCTGTAATCTGCCCTTCAATTTCATTTGGTGGCTGCAAATCTGATGCTACAGGCTGCTCAAGAATTTTGTTATCTGTCTCATCCTCAACATTAACACTGAGAAATTGCTGATTTGTGATAGGATGTTCATTTGAAGATTTACTATGCAATCTACCCTCCAAAAACTGAAACGATTCAAAACAGAATGGTACGGAGTCACCTTGAATCATTAAATCATGTGTGTGCACTTCCAAGTCTTCATCTGCAACTTGAAAATCAATGGCTTTCGGGGGTTTCAAATCTGAATATGAGAAGTCTGGAACAAGGTTTTTATTGCCTTCAAGATGGTCTAGATCAAGACTTGTTGACAGCTGATTTCTAAGTTCATGGAAGTTGTCTCTAATGAACTGACATGAATCAAAACAAAAAGGTAAAGATCCTTCACTTACTTCAAACTTTGCTGCACTTTCCTCATCATTGTCATAGCTGATATGTGATGGTCGAACATTGTATTCGAGCTGCTGAAAATGAACTTCCTCCTCCCACAAACTAGCTGCCGATTTGTCTGCAAGATTAGCTTTTGTTTGGAGAACATAATTATCGTCATACTGATCAAACTAAGGCAAATCATCAGTATAAAACACATCATCAAGCATACATGTCATATCAACAGTTCTCTCTTCTCCAAGGTGATCTACAAAACAATCATTATCAGATCTATGACAACTAGGATAAGAAACAAAATGTTTTGGATCAGCAACTTGTTCTTCTTCAATCAGCGAGCCATGGGCTTGAACATCATAATCATTCCTTGCAGTGACCTTCTCCATAATCTTTTCCACTGCACTTACCAAAATGTCAAGCTTCACCTCTAGAGATGTTGATTCGTCCAGATCTATGTTTTTCATCTCTTCTTCCTTCAACCTTGCCCGTCGGATCAGTAGATGAGCCTCTACATTTACTGCACTGTTTTGCATCTCGTGAAGTGTTGCAATATTCCTTTCTCTCAGCTGAAACTCCATCTCCGGATCAAAGGCACCCGGATAGTGCAAGAGAGCAGATCTAGGAGAAGGTCTAATATCAACTAGCATCGAATAATAAACTTGGTTAAATCTGGCTGAAAACTGTTGTATTGTCTCCCCTGGTAGTCTTTTCAACTGGTTATACTCTTCTATAATCAAGAAAAGGTTCTGCCCGATCATCCACCTATCGAAAAAAACTTTGACAAACTGCTGGAAATCTGAGATGCTCGCATCACGCAGGGCTTTGAACCAACTCTTCACTTTAGCTTGCAAAGAAAGAGCAAAAAGCCTTATACTAACATCTTCATCATCAACTTCAAAAAGATCTAGAAAATTCTCAAAATTCTGCACATGTTCCTCAGCGTTGACATTCTTACATTCACCGTCAAACCTCGGCAAGTATAGATCATAGTTTTTGGGGAAAGCATGGAGAACAGAAGGTAAAACAAGAGGTTTATACCGATCTGGAATTTTACAAGGTGTAGGGGTATGTACAGCAGGTATAGAATCGGTCTTGGTCTTTTGAGGCTCATCAATTTGAATATGGTCATCACAAAATTCGGAAAAATGATCCTTATCAAGCTCAAAGGCATGTAAATCTTCGGTTTTCACAATCTTCAAAGGGAAAGAATCAACTGCAGGCCAAGGATCTCTTCTCAAATACAGTATACTTTGCAATGTAGTCTTGACATTCTTGGGAAAAGAGAAGAAATAATTTATGACAAAGAACAAAATGTCTTGGATGAAATTCCAACTTGAATACCTGATCTATCCATGTTGTCCTTTCATGTTTTTGCTGGTCGGGATCATCCTCCAGTGGAGTCTTTAGATCTGATCTCGAAAATGATTTAGAGTCACCAAGTGAATGATTTCAGCCTTTCAAGTGTCTGATCGTTGTCCACCATCAACAATCAGATCTGAAATTGATAAATGTACTGGGGTAAAATGCAAATGAAGTGTTGTATTCACAAGCTCACGGAGATTGACTGAAGTAGCGTTTATCTACTTCCGCTAATGCAAAGCAAAAGCGTTTCGAAGGCTATCTGGCATAACTTCAGGCTCCATCTAAGACTTATGAAACAAACACATCAACCCACAAGAAAGTTTGTTGTCCCCAGTATGGTCGCCAATATGTTAGCGCTTGAAATTTCACCTCAGGTTGAGAAAGGTAAACTTCAAGGCAACATCAAACCACTTAGCCTCGTAGCTAGCCCTACGGGGCAGGAGAGGGCTCTCTCCAGTCTATCTTGATAAAGATCTTCAATGGGCGAGATAACCAATAGGGTAACACTGATTTTAGGCTAGTAAACTGATCAAAAAGGTTGATTTGGGATTTTTAGGGTTTTTGGTGGAAAATTGGGGAAATGACAATTTTAGGTGCGGGGATTGGACACAGTTTTCGCAGGGGGTTCTTTGGGGTGAGGTAGGAAACAGTATTGATGCCTTTAATAGAGATGGATGGATGAGAATGACCGGTGAGGAGTTAAAGAGAGCAAGCAATAACCTTGAATTCCCTTTAAATAGTCGAAAACATTGATATTAAGCAAACTTAAAAGCAGAGCATGACAGTCATGAGTTCTACTTTAACACTTCATTTGCCTAATGTGCAGAAGGAAAAGTAAGGAAATGATTCACATAAAACACTTACAAGTACAAAGAGAAACACACCATCAATACATGTGTCCACAAGAATCCCAAAAAGGACTGCAAAACCCTGGTCTTCCTTTGCCAAAAATTGCAGAGATACAGTGAATAATACAATAAGAGCTTCTCCCTCAAGAGTCCAACCATGAAAAATGAGAAAGAGAGTACATAATATAGATCATATAACATCTTTCCCTGCCTCTAGGGGTCGAGCTCACTATCCTAGGAGCTGTTTCAACCACTTCTAAACTAAGCACTGAAAACTAGGCAAGCAAAACAACTTGCCTCTATAAGCTAGGAAACCAATTCATTCATTAAATACAAGCTATTTCATGAATGAATCTTCTAGAATAGGTAAATAAGTGTCACATCAACATGAAAATACATAAATTACATCAAAGAGGGTGAAAACCCCCATAAAAAGTCAAAACTAGTAATAGCTGGGCGAATCCATGAGCTGTAAGTGAAAAATTATGAAATTTGCTTGATGGGTCGCGCGCCAAATCCTGACGGGTCACGCGCCTGTGAGAGCACTTTTGGGGCACTTCCAGGTGTCCAAATGACGCAATAGTAGTCTTGTTGGAAAGTATATGAGTCTACTTTCCAAACCAATTGGAGTTTCTGAATTTGGTTTTCATTTGCCCCTCCAAAATTGCAATCTCCCAAGACTGCTTTTTGTGTGTCAAAAATGTGGCAGAAAGTCATTTTTTGCTTGTTTTATGACTTTTAGGAGGCCCAAAACTTAATAAAATCTCTTGGAAATGGGTGAGCATGTGTAACTTTTCATGAAAAATCCAGAAATTCTGAGTTTTCCCGGAACGGAGTAGCCAAATGAAAGGGTCGCGCGGGGGGTGAGACCCGTTGAGGGGACAAAACTTGTTTTTGGCACAAAAAATTCACAATTGACAAAATTTTCTCCAAATTTCTTGAGATTTGGGCTGGGAGTCCCCAATCAAGTACCATGCTCAGTCAAAGAGGCTTTGGCCAAAATTTTGAGTGGATCGGGCCTTTTCCGTCGTTTTAGTGCCTTGGCCAACCTCCTTGGATCTAGCGATTGTAATTTTGACATTTCTCTAAAACCATGACACCTGTGAAAAATGTGAAGGAGGTTTTTCTTCTTTGGCATGTTATGGACAAACACCTCTCTCAGTTTTCCAAAATTCATCTTTTATTTCTCTGGAACATCATTTGAGTGCGACTTGTCCCGATGTGTGAAACAAGGAATTTTGTCGAAATGGAGCGAAATGAAGGGGATAGGGGACTTCTAAATTCTTGGGGAAATTTTTGGGAGTGGGTAGGGATGTTAGGAAGCAGGGGAAAGTGGAATCGCAGAGATTGAGCAAGGGGAAGGGGTCCAAAAGGGCAAAACACAGGCCAAACCTCGAAAATTGCCAGGTTGTAGCTAGAAACTAGGGTTTGTGCAAAAATGAGGAATTTGGGGGATCTCAGTGATGGGAAGCATTTGATAAGGTACATGAAGGATAGGGGAAGGTGTATGAACATCAGGATACAAGTTTTGCCGATGATTTGACCATCCAAGAGAAATTTCCTTAAAAACCCTAGGAGAGGGAAATGACCTTGCCTAGGCGCAACTGAAGCATGAACAAGGTGTAAAATGACTCATTAGACACTGACATGATAGTGACAACGCTATGAATGATGATAGACTCAGCTGAATAATGACATGGACCGACATTTTGACAACTTTAGAAGGAGTGAAAGCAAACCCTAGACCTAATGCCTAGTGACCAAATTTTGCTTGAAAACTCTTTGAAATGAAAAAATTTGACTTGGAAACTCTGAGACCACTTTGTAAGAGCATATTTGATCACTGGAGGAAGGCTGGAAAGACTGACACTAACAGAACCCATATTGATGATGTCTCATGTAAGGATTGCGACTCGATCGCAAGATTATGGTAGTAAAATTCCTGTTGATGGATCGAAAGAAGCAGAATCTTCTCATTCAAATCCATCAACCTCGGCTCCTGGTTCCGATCCACTACAGATCAAGAAACCTAACCCTGAATTAGTAATCAAATCGCCCACCAAGGGTGTACTTCGAAGGTTTGCTTTCAATCCACATGCTAGAGCGGCCCAGAATTACAACATTGTTGAGGATTTAGCTGTTTCACCCTCAGCAATGTCGGCTTTAGAAGTGCTGCAATCATGCCCAGCACAACGAAAATTAGTTTTGTCGGCTATAGGAGCTGTTGATGTTCAGGACCCGAACCTAATAATCTTTGATCTAGAAAATAGTACTTTGCGTTTGCCTCATCAGATGGCTTTCCAGATCCTAGTGATAGTAAAAAACAGGCCTATTCATCGGACTGTAATTGATGAGGGAGCTTCCATGTGTATTATGTCGATACAGTGCTGGAGATCGCTTGGTTCTCCCTCACTGAATCAATCCTCGACAATTCGTAAGGCCTTTGATGGCCGTGGGTTCCATCCGTTTGGCATTCTACAGGATTTTCCTATAGGGGTTGAAGGAAAAACCGTTAGTCTAGATGTGGAGGTGGTTGATGCCCCTCTAGACTACAACCTTCTCTTGGGTCGAAGTTGGTCTTATGCTATGACAGCGGTCGTTTCATCGGTCTTCAGAGTAATAAAGTTTCCACATAATGGCAAGATCGTAACCATAGACCAGCTGGCTTACTTTTCATCCGACCCAGCCTCTTCAGAGAGTATCCAGCATGTCGGTAAAACGACTATCCATTATAAGGATGTTGGCGTAGGATTAGTTAAAGATGCCGGTTTACTGGGAACTTTTCCTTTTCCTCCAATCAATGCCGTGTCTTCGTTTGCATCTATTTATATGATTACTTCAGACACCATTGTTTATGACGATCCTTGGATGGTTCCTTCTGAATCTGAGATAGACTCATTTGGTGATGCGATGCCTTTGAGTCCATATGAAATTGCCTATGAAGCCGTGCAGTCTTTTACCGACCCGAGTTCAACTAAAATCGACCAAATGAATGTGGTATGTGAGGAATCACTTTTCGCGTCAACCTTGGAGTTAATAGTGTTTCCTGAAGTTGTGTCATCTGACGAACAACTTTGTGAAGTCCTGTGCGTAGACGATTTACCATGGGAAGATCTCCATCATAGATCTTCATTTTTACCTGAGGATGATCATTTTGAAAATGATTTCTCATCAATCTTTACAGCTGAATATGTCAAAGAAGCTCAGAGTCCAATGAAACATCCTGATTCAGAGCTGAATTTGGGAAACATTTTTCGCACTATTCCCATTGACATTTCAGTCAAGCCCGGAATTGTTGAGCACATTCATATAGGTGCCTCGTGTTCAAATGACGAAATTCAGACATACAAGGCCCTATTTCAAGAATTCCGCGACGTGTTTGCCTGGTCCTATGAGGAAATGCCAGGAATTGATCCCACAATTGTTGTCCATGAGATCAAGACTTACCCGGATGCTAAACCCGTCCGGAAACGTTTGCGTTAGATTCACCCACGAAAAGCGGTTGCAATTAAAGCAGAAGTTGAGAAGCTGTTGAAAGCAGGTTTCATTTATCCGATCCCGTTAACGGATTGGGTATTGAATATTGTTCCGGTTAACAAAAAACAGGGAACAATAAGAATATGTATCGACTATAGGGATATTAATCGTGCTTGTCCCAAGGACAACTACCCAACACCCTATATCGATCAAATAATTGATGATTGTGCCAGTAGTGAAATATTTTCCTTTATGGACGGTTTTTCCGGTTACAACCAAATCAATATTCTACCTGCCGATCAACCAAAACCGGCTTTCATTTTTCCATGGGGGACATTTTCTTATTGCAAATTACCTTTTGGGCTGAAGAATGCTGGAGCCACTTTTCAAAGGGCGATGTCTTATGCATTTCATGACATCAAACACATTGTGCAACCGTATCTCGATGATTTGCCCGCTCACTCCTTACATCGAGCTGATCACCTTGTCCATTTACGAGCAATCTTCATGAGGTGTAGGCATTATCGGATTCGGTTGAACCCACACAAATGTGTCTTCTGTATAGAAGTGGGACGATTGCTGGGATTTGTAGTTTCAAAAGTCGGCATTCGCGTCGATCCCTCGAAGGTAGAAGCTATCATCAAATTGCCTCCTCCTTCGAGTCTTCGCCAACTCCAAAGTTTGCAGGGGAAAGCAAACTTTTTACGCCGATTCATTCCTAACTACGCCAAGATTACAAAGGGTTTTACCTGGTTGTTGAAATAGAACGCTCAATTCTCTTGGGATGAGATAGCTCAGAAATCTTTCGATGCACTCAAGCATGCGTTGACCCATGCACCGTTGCTGCATCCTCCCAACTACAACCAGGATTACTTTTTGTACCTCACCGCCGCTCATTCCACCATTGGAATGGTCTTAGTACAGGAAGACGAATTCGGAACGGAACATGTGATATATTACCTTAGTCGGACCTTAAATCCAACTGAGCTCAAATATTCACATGTGGAGAAATTGGCATTGGCAGCCGTTCAAGCTGTCCAACATTTTCGTCACTACATTCTTCTCCGTAAAACTACAGTCATTTCGGATTGCAACCCTATGATCTACATTTTGACTAAACAATTGCTAGGGGGAAAGTACTCTAAATGGATCATTATCCTGTAAGAGTTCGACTTGGAGTTTGAAAAATCTAAGTCTAAGAAATCTTTAGTTTTTGCAGAGTTGATGTGTGATTTCCTGCGTGCTGACATAGAAACTGTGGCAGAGGAACCCATTGCGGACGAATCTTTGTTTCTCATCAGCACTTTAGATCCGTGGTATGGGGATATAATCGTCTATCTCCAAACCCAATCCTTTCGGCCCGAAGTTTCAAAGTCGGAACGTCGAAGAATTCGATTCTAGTCCCAACAGTACAAAATTATTGGAGATACTCTTTATCGCCGTGGGGCGGACTTGGTTTTTCGTCGTTGCTTAACTCACGAGGAAGCTGAAAGGGTTTTGAATGACTGTCACTCTGGAGCGTGTGGCGCTCATATGTCTGGGTATGCCACAGCCCAAAAGATATTGCGTGATGGCTATTTCTGGCCGTCCTTGTTTAAAGACTGTATTATTGCGGTCCGGAAATGCCACAACTGTCAAGTGTTTGATCGCAAGATGCGTGCACCACCTACTCCTCTCCACCCTATAATTGTCGTTGGTCCTTTTGCCAAATGGGGTATCGATTTTATTACATGTAACCCTCACTCGGCCGGGGGGCATGCGTATATCATCCTTGCGGTTGATTATTTTACTAAGTGGGCCGAGGCGATGCCTACATTCGAGGCAGACGGCAAGACAGCTGCAATTTTCGTATTCAATCACATTATTGCTAGGTTTGGTGTCCCACAAGCGATAATCACTGACCATGGGCACCATTTTCGAAACGTTATGATGACAGAACTTACAGGCCAGCTTGGTTTGCGTCACGATAGCTCAACTCCTTATTATCCACAAGCAAACGGTCTGGTTGAGTCCATCAACAAAGTTTTAGTTATCATGATCCGACGAATCATTGGTATTCATCGGTCGAATTGGCACAACATTTTATTTTCCGCGCTTTGGGCGTACCGAACCTCAGTGAAAACATCAACAGGGTTCACTCCTTTCCAACTAGTTTATGGTTTGGAAGCTGTGCTGCCCATTGAATGCGAAATCCCGTCACTTCAAATGGCTGTCGAATTACTTCCAGCTACTTCCGAAGAGGAGAAGCGTTTATTATACTTAGCTCAATTAGATGAGACTCGACGTGACGCTGCATTGGCAATCGAGACTCACGCAAAACGTATGAAAGCTCAGTATGATCGAAATGTGACCCCTCGAAATTTTTCGGAAGGAGACCTAGTGCTATTATATGATCAAGCCAACGATAAATTAGGTGCTGGAAGGTTCGTTCCTATGTGGCATGGGCCCTACATTGTCAAGCGAAAGCTAGCAAAAGGGGCCTATGAGCTGGTAGATTTTGACGGGGACTCTTTGGGTAAACCCAGAAATGGACTTTACCTAAAGAGGTATTATGCTTAAATGATGGGTATGAAGATTTAGTTAGGTTAGATTTTTCTTTCTAGCTGGTGTGTTTGTTAGTATAGACAGTGTGCTTAGCTTAGAGAGTGTGTTTTTCATCGTTATTCTGGCTTATCTTGGTTTTACTCTTGATATTGCAGATGTCGACGCCTCTCCAAATGTACATTGGATTCGCTGATGGTGCTTGTTGTAGTACACGGAATATCTCTTCCGCAGCTTGGGTTATCTATTCATCCTCTGACGAGTTAGTTTCTATGCATGGGGTGAGCCTCGGTCAAACAATAAACAACATTGCAGAATACAGTGCAGTGATTGAATTATTGTCTGAATCTATTTCATTTGGGATTCGGAGTTTGATAGTGAGGTTAGATTCTGAACTCATTGTATTACAGCTTAATAGAGTGTATGCCATTAGAAATCCAGTGTTATTAAGGTTATTTTTGAGAGTGCGTCTCTTGGAACGTGAATTTGATTACATTGAATATCAGCATATTCCAAGGTCCTTAAATACATTAGCAGATGCAATTGCTTCTCGAATGTTAGACAGACATTTGCAATAATCATACATGTAAATTTTAAAAACATTTCATCACACATGTTTAACAAAATAAGCCGGTAATAATGATATATATAGATAGGAGTGTGTCAAAAATACATCGTCTTCGATCATAGGTTGAAAAACACCTTATGATCGGCAAAAATGATAAGTACAAAAAACCAAAATGTCACAGGTGTCTACAAAAGTGACCATCCAATCACTGGTGATGCTCTCTATACGACACCACTGCACGTGCCACCCTACACAAGAACCTCCTAAAAGGTCCTGGGACTACGACGACATAGCACTGAAGTCTGATAGGAATATCATCTATAGTCGTCTCTGGTATGTCTGCCGTAAGACGCTCTAGGTCTTGTTCCAACTCAGCTAAGGTCTCTGCGGCCGCGTCCTGTGGGGTCGGTGCTGGTGCAACTGGTACTCTCCTCTCGAAAGGCCAGAGATTGGCTGGACGCTGTGGGCCTACATCTGCATTTTGAAAATTTTCACTGTCAGTTTTGAGACGATATAAAAAAAAAAAAAAATAGATAATTTAAAAACTTGTGAAAAATGAAGTACCTGTGTCATCCCACTGTTCTCCCGGTGGAAGAATCATGTCCGGATCTCCACGAAAATCAACTCCAGCATAAGGAAAATCCTGTATCGATAAGACCTGGTTCTCTAACCAGTGAAAATACTCTGGTCTAAATCGGACAACCTCCATGCCCTCGTCAGGATGACGGGCCATCACTGCAACCCATCGCATCAACTTAGGCTCTCGGGGAGGCCCAACCTCAACAGTGAGCTGCTGTGGGATCAGCATCAGAACCCTCTCTAGGGCAAAACTCACAAATAAAGGCCCATAACCAAAAGTCTTCAGCTGTCCGTTTTTGGTCCTAGTCAGTTGGCCCTTTAAGTTGGCCAACACAGCATTGCACCAGTTGAAAATGGTGCCCCGATAGCAATCAATCGCCATCCGCATCTGGGATCCAGTGGCAATGTGCAAAGCAGCAACCCCGCAAAGTCTGGTAACTGTAAAGGCAATTACCATAAGTTCAGGTCGGGATATCTTTTTGATTTCTATCCCCTTATCCTAGTTTTGATTATTACACCACTCTAGTCGGAGACTAGCAATGGACTGGCCACCCGGCCTAGTCCCGGACAGAATCAATTGTTCGCCCCTCTTGGGCAAACCAGTGAGAAAGTAAATATCTGAGGGCTCTATCTCGAGCTGGTGCCCTCCAATGTAAAAGCACTGATCCTGAACGTTCCACCTTTCAACCAGCCACTCTAGAAAGTGCACCTGGGCCCTCATGCCAGGTATGGCCCAGTATTTGTAAAGACCGCATGCCTTCAAAGCATCAATGGAAGGTTGGTGATTAATCGCGGCCAAATCAACATCTTCGTGTTCTCTCTCGCGCCAATCAAGCATGGTGGGCAATCTACACACAATAAAACATTTGTTAGAGTCCATAAATTTAAAATTTTTTGGTTCATTTTGGAGAAATGGGGGTTTGAAAATCCTTTTCGCGGTGTACGCAGTCCACCTTTAGAGACAGAGCATCTGTACGCAGGTTCTCTTAAGGCAAGCTGCGTACGCCCGACATTTTCCCAACTGAGAAAATGTCGGGGTACGCAGGTCACCAATGGAGCACCTGCGTACCCCGAAAAGCGGACCTTGAAACCCCAAGGCCTCCAAAAAACGAAAGTAAAGCTTAAAAACAAATTCTAAACGGATGGAAATGCAAGGGAGGATGTTGTAGAATACCTGATGAGACGCCGTTCGGTTTCGACGGTCGGATTCTCCGCAATGTCCACAGGAAGTTTCTTGCCAAAAGCCCTTTTTCTCTCCTCAACAGTAAAATGGTGAAAATGAAATGGTAAAATCCCTTTTTATAGGTTTTTTGAGTAAATAAATGTCAAATTTGTTTATTTTCCACCGTGAAAAGGTATTTTTCAAAGTATTTTTATCTATCTTTAAATAGGTATGAGTAATGTGTTGGTTTTTGTGCAGGATAAAAGGATTTTCAGGGAAAATTGTCATTTTTCACAAACAAAAACATCAGAGTCATCTTTTAAGCCCTTTTCTGATTCCTAAAACATGAAAATATTGTCAAGCGTTTCTTTTACACTCGTTAAAATGGAATTAAAAGACGGTCCCCTTATAGCCCTTTTCTGACCGTAAAAACAGGAAAAGACTGCCGGATTTTTGTCGTTTCAAATTCGATACTGGAAATAAAACGACGTGTCCTTGATCGCTTTTTACTTTTCAGGTCAAAGACACTAATCATGAAAGTACTCCTTGGTCGCAAGATCAAGCGGTTCTCTCAAGTATTATTTTATACTTTTTCGGGCTTGGGAGACACAAATTTACGAAAAAGTTCAAACCTGGAGTTTTCTTACGTTTTTTCAGACTCTCTAAAATTGAAAAACGTCGAGTTTCTCCTATACTGGACCCGTTAAAATTTCACAGTAAAGGACCTATTCGATTACAAACAGGAATGGACCACTCCTTAGGGTTCAAATCAAAACTAAGTTGGACTCATCCGAAGGATGAGCTTATAATCAAGCATATGTTATCCTCCTCAAGCTTGTAAAAAATAAAGAGGTACTTGCCAGAAATGGTGGGGGAAAAGAGAGAAAAATGAGCCTATTTGTTATCCTTTGTCTCAGAAGAAGCCTTATCACCACTCTTGAACACGACACTTTTCATTCACCTAGGTTGGGAAGTCCTTTGCCCACAGTTGATCAAACCACATTGAAAGTCTTCAGCCGGGTATTAACTTTGGGTCAAATATTACCAAGCCATCTGTTGTGTCGTTATGTGTTCAAGAGGTCACTGCAAATAAACCATTCATCTGCAAAATACCCGTCATCCATCTCGACCATCCCTGAGTCAGTCCTTACAACCACATTTCTTCAACTTGATCTATGATTTTGTGTTGTGGGCTTGCCTGCAACGGGTCGCTTTCTATCGACATCAGCACATTATCTAGAGAGATGACCTAGAAATCATCAGTACCTTGAAATCTGCATGCATCAATGGCAGGTTTCTCGCCTTTGACGACGGTTTACATCACTGACTTTCGATCGAAGGACTTCGTGAAATGTTCGACATCAACTCATTCATTCACATCTCATGGATTGTACTGGGTACTTTGAGAACCATTGACATCACTGGTGGTCTCTCTCACACTTGTTAACAGTTTACATCATCGACTGGTAATCAAGTGGTTTCTACCATGTTCGACATCAACTCATTTATTCGCATGGATAGAATCGTACCTTTTCGGGAAGTAGAAATGAAGACCCTGGATCTAGTTTCCACCATCCAGGCTGCGAGGAGTTTTGTATTCATTATACAGTAGAGTAATCATAAACAGATGGCTGCATCCATACTGTGTCTACAAGAGTCTATGATTATGATGTACTGCAAAATCATTCCTGTATCAGAGCAGTAGTTAGTTTGTTAGTTAAAGTTTTCAATCTGAGTATGGGAATGCCTACCTCAGCGATGATATGATCTTATATATGTATTTTGTGTTGAATATTTGTAGGTTCCGACCGGGCTCTCCACAAGATAATCCTTGAAATGATAAAGTACTTCACCCTTCCTAGATGATATGAAACCCTAATCTACTACAGGCTTCGCACTTTAGGGGGCAATCTGTTACACTAAAATTTGTCACCATGACTATTTGCAGTTAGTATGGCTCTATCAACTGTCATACTATCCTCCTTGGCAAGTCTCATACCTCTGCTCTTCATGTCAAACTCCAAGAAAGAGAGAAAGTCTTTAAAAATCTATATATCTCTGGGTACGCAGTTTCTCTTAGCCTTACCTGCGTGTACGCACCTCAAGTTCACAATACCTGCGTACTTGTACGCTCTGTCTGTAAAGGGATGGGTGCGTACTCCTATAAAGGTCAAAAGGCGCAAGTTTCACTTCAAAAAAGTTACTTGTGGTCATTTCTAGAGCATTCTAGAAGCTTGTTTGACGTGTATTGAGCGCCTCCAGATGGTTCATGTATCCCTATGAAAGAGGAACTTATCCCATCAAGAGGGGAGCTATCCCATTCAAAGAGGGGCTTATCCCATTGATGGTGGACATGATTAAATTCCTCTAAAGCACTATAAATACAGGCATTGGGCCAGAGGGAGGAGAGGTTGAAAGCTGAACATTCCTAAGGGTAGATGCTGCTGGAATTAGGACTCCCTTATAGAGCTTGAGAGGAGAGATTCCCATCCTTTCCTAGCCTTATTTGGAAGTGGGTGAGCTGATCAAAGTAAAGGAGAACTCTTGCTGGACCCTAGGAGGGACCTGCACAACACCAAGGCTCAGGTTGTAATGGTTTCTTTTGTTTCCACTTAATACAATTAAGCTCACTTTTCTCAATAGATTGTAATACATGATTTGTTTCATATACTCCTTGGTCCGTATGATGAATATGTTTTATTTTATAAGTTTATCAGGTGCTATGTAATCTTTTGGCTTGTTAGTGAATGCAGGTTTCGAAGAGAAGGAGGAGCTCATCCGGATCGGCAAGGCTGGACTACTACAAAGCGTTGGACTAAAGGTATGTTCTAAACACCTGATTACTTGTATTCTAAATGCATATTTAGAGAAAGGTAGTGTTTACTTGTCTTGTTTGTCACTAGAAAGCCTTAGCTTCTAGGGAGGTCGGTTTTGTTCGCAAAATTGACTCTTTTCGCATGACAAACACCATTGTTGCATTACCTTTCCCTTCCTAATTCTTCTTCTTACCTTGTCCCTTCTTCTTCCCATAGGATTGTTGATTTCCTTTGGGGTTAGAAGCCTGGATGACGTTAAGGGAGGTAGGTTGGGAGGTCGAAGGTGTAGATGGTGCTGCCTGGTTAGAAGAAGCAGTTTGTAAAGACAATTGCTGCAATTTGTTCAAAATGTTCACCGTATTTGCGTCAATTGATCCAACTATACCATTGGTGTGAGGGTCGGGCTTCGGTTTAGCTAAATAAACCTTGGATCTAGGACCGTCAAGTAAGATTTTTTGAACTGATAATATATCAACTCTAATTACTGGGCTCGAAAAATAGCCTGCTCTTTCGAATAAACACCAAAAAGAGAAACATCCTTAGATATTTCAGGTTGTAAAGATTTTAAAAAACATTCAAGATGGAACTCTGGTGGAATTTCATCTTTGATAAGCCTCTTTCTCCGTCTCCATTCCTGGATATGATCCGAAATGTGAGTTGTCATGTCTTGATGAAAATTGGCCAGAAGTTTAGTTCCGGCTTCATAACGGACAGGCAACTGAAAATGGTTTAAGAAAATATTAGCCAAATCACCTAAAGAAGTAAAAGTGCCACTTGGAAACTCTATATACCATTTGGACACATTCCCCATTAAGGTGCACTAAATTAACCTCAACCTAACTGAATCATCAATCAGGGAGATTGATGAGCACCATAAATGGAACGTGGTCACATGGTCTCTCGGGTCTTCACCATTCTTCCCTTCAAATTTTGGAATATCTGATGGAAGTTTAGTTGGGACTGGAGGCCAAGCCGGATTGTACCTAATTGGATCATTCGTCGATTTAGTCAAGTCTGGAAGATTAAGTGTGGCCAGAAAAGGAATTCGTGGAGGACCTTGGGGATTCCATCCAGATAAGGCAGGCTTCTCATAGATCTCAAAATAATGACCTAGATTTTGAAAGGCACCAGGTTGCCTGAAGTAAGTTGTAGAACCTACTGCACCAAAGGGTGATCCTTGTGGTCTAGCAAAACTCAGAGTTTGACCAACTCCAGAGGAAAATTCTCTTTAACCGGTAAATTTACCCCCTAACGAAGTATTGTAAGGAGTTGAAAGCCCCTGATAAGGGTTCCAAACATTAGCAAAGGGTGAAAAAATTTGAAATGAATGAACCAAGGAATACGACACATTCCCTTGTTGGCTGGAAAAATGATTCCTAGCTCCTATCCCGCTAACCACAGGGTTTGTCCAACTCTGAAAGGGGTTACCACCTTTACTTGTGAAAGGAAAATGCATAGACCCTACTATCGAATTAGAATGTGGTATATGACCACTTCCAAATGGGAAAACCTGAAAAGAAGTCAATCCACTCATCATGGATGTGGAGGCGGTTGATGGTATATTCAACGGAACTGAAGGAATACCTTGAGAGGGTATTCCAAAAGGAAAAATTCCAAAACTGGATGCATTAGCTTGAGAACTTCCACTCATCGATGGAATGGAAGTAGACCCAAATAAGGAAGTACCGGGAGTGTTAGAAGGGATGTAATAATTCCTCCCCCTTGCATAGATATGGGAGTCTGCATGCTTGCAACACTCATGGTGGATGCCATGCTTCCAATAGTGGTCATCAAAGGGATAGATGTTTGTGGACCTAGGCTCGAAGGCCTGTGAGTCAGAGTTCCAATGAATAACAATACGTCTGGATGATCAGGAGGGAGAGGAGAATTTGGAGCCGCAACTGACTCTGAAAGCTCTTCTACTTCAATACTATCTTTTGACTAGAAGAGTACTCAAGAAAGAATTGGTGTGTTCCTCTCTAACTCTATGGTAGTACCAGGTCTATCTTGTGAACCAATGCCCCCAAGTGAAGGATCAATCTTCGATGTGCCTACTGCCACTGGTTGAAAACCACTGGCATAATTGCTCCTACGCCTTCTAGGAGAAGGCTCTGGACTCGTAGGTGAAAGCCCACGAAGTCTCCGGGACCATCGAGATGGTCGGTCAGCAACTTTGAATTATTTTTATAAGATATACTTAAAGACTCAAGAAAATTAAAATCTAGGCCAACTAGGAGCACAGAACACACATTAAAAATGTCCCTAAAGAGATTAGAAATCAAACAACTTCCAAGTATTTCTACTCCATGTGATTAGGACCAGACACCAAAATACAAGAAAGTTAATAATAAGGGCCTTCCAAAAATAGACTAGGGTCATTACGCCCCAGGTCTACTAGCGAAGGTATCAGAGGTAGTTACGCTGACCTGAAGACAACAACCTTTGCCAGTGCAATCCCCCAAGCTTCGCAAGGGTTCCCTCCAGAAGTACTGTTGAACGTGATGCAACGTCAACCTTAGGTGCCACAAGATTCCCCTCCACAACCACTTGTGTGGATCCCTAGGATAGGTAACTAAAGACACCAACTCGTATCAGAAGCCTGGCAGAACAGTCGTGAGGTAAGATCCAACAAGTAAGAGAGGGGGTATCTCTCATCCTTATCTTCACGAACCCTCGTGCTTAACTCCTAGTCACAGAGCTTTCTCGGAATCCCTAACACTATTGGATTTCACTCTTTAATAAGACTTCTATGTTTTACAATTTAGAGTGGCCTTGGAGAGTTTACTCTCCTCTCGCCTAATCCAAGGCCCTAAATAAACCTATTACTTATTGGTGTATTCTGATGACAATACAAAAAGTTCTAGTTTATTTTATTAAGCGCTTAATTTTAAGTGGTTGTTCTTTTAAGTCAAAGGGACAATATGGAAAATAAATTGATGGTGTTTGTATGACATAAAATAAATTAATAAAAAACTAACTTATATAAAATTCAATCATTTGTTCATCGATGAAAATAAATTTCTACATGGGTTCTAAGAAACTTCTATAAAGCAAAAACTTTTTTATTTTCTTTTCTTATATCACACTTCACACTCACAAAAACTAAAAAGAACTATTGATAATTTAATAATGCAAAACTACCCTAATGCAAGGTGTACATGATAATGCAACATCCTAGATTACTCTAAAAAGAATGAAAGCAATTGTTTATAACTTATTAATAAGCCAACTTAAGTGTTTCAAAAGAATACAAATTTTGAATGCAAAATCTTCTCCAAACAAGAAGGACTAATAAAATATATTACAAATCACTTTCAAAAAATCAAAAGAAACCAAAATCAAACTTGGAAAAAGAAGACAAAAACAATGTTTTTTAAGGACTTTTATTTTTCAAGAAGCAATGAAAACAACCTTTCGAAAGCACTCTATATGCCACCAAAGACTCAAAGACCGAAAGAAGAGCACAAGGAAACTTTGCAAGTTACCAATTCGACAACGAATGAAAACTTGAACAAAAAAGGTCTTCAACTTGTACTAATCGACCCAAATAGTAGCAAAGAGCTTTGAGAAACTAACCAAGAAGTCAGGAAAGAAACACTTTCAAATTCATCAAAAATAAACCTTCAAAAAGCAAGAAAAGGTGTAAGGCCACAAAATGACGGAAAGTAAAGCAAGCAGACCAATAATCAAGCTTGACACAAAGATTGAAAACAATCTGCTGTTCCAGAGGACCAGAACAATCAAGAACCTCTATAAGAAGTATTGTGTGTCCAAACACAAATCATAAAACTCACTCAAAATAAAACCTAGTCCAAAAACTTTTCAAAGTAGAAGAGAATTCAAAACAGTAAGCTCACTAAATAATTAAATTCTAGAGACAGAAATTGACCACTTAGAAACCAAATAGACCAAGAAACAAATATTTCTGGGCAAAAAGTTTTGAAAAAAGCATGCAAAAAATGGTATATGCAACTGTGTTCAAGCACAAAGGCGTGTACACGTGCTTCTGACAAAGGAAACTCACATATATGTGGGTTAACTTCAAAGAAACGAGCGTGTGTACACTACTGTAAATAGACAAAAGTGCATATACAAAGATTTGCAAGAAAAATAAAAAATGAATCTAGATCAAAAGGATCAGACTTAAGGTCTAAGATTCTATTGGACCAAACAATACTGTCACAACAAGCAAACCAAGAACTGAGCCCTGATTGACACTGAACAACCCAAACTAGGAATAACAAGATTGTTATCCCCCATGGAGTTGCAAATTTTGTTGCGGGAATAAGTACCCTAGGGCTTTGGGTTGAAACCCCAACATAGCAAGAGAAAACTACAGTAAGAAACACTCATACAACACATGCAACATGCTTATATAAATAGACTATGTGATAGCGATCATACTCGAATGTCCTTCGTTTGGGTAGTTCCAGTAGGGCTCAGACCCTCTATAACTCCTGATGATCTTTGAATCTGCAAATCAACCAATCCGAACATATATAGCAGCATATAGATAAATCATTTTAATGAAATCAACTTTATATCATATAAGAAAGATGATTAGTTATACATCAAAATGACATTCGTACATGAATTACAACAGTATCTGATGCATAAGCAAAGTTAATATCAGGAACAAGACAATGTTTCTTTTTATTGTAGAAAGCTCTAACCAACATGGAGAGAATTCACTCGAGTCTTCTTCTTTCAGCTCCAAGCGAAACTGTCCTCCAGATCCGTCCAGTCCCAGTCTTCAATAGCCTCTTTCCATAACCAATACCATGATATCTCAAGCAAGTGAGAGAATATCAACACTCAAGGAAACAAGGGTTTCCTGAACTTGGGGAAATGCTTGAAGCATAGGGATACTTTAGACTCAGTCAGGGGATAGTTTCAGTATAGTAATTCTATCTCTTCTCCTCCTTAAGGCCTTCCCATAAAAGTCTATTTATACTTCTCCCAATTATTTTTTTAGTGGGGAAATAGTTGGTCCATGGGCACTAGGAGGTAATCAATAGGTGAATCCGTGAACTCCACCCATAGTTAAGGAAATTTAATTTTTTTAAGTTTTTTAACACATATACGTGGGTTGGGTATTGACTAACCCGCATGTACACTATTTTATCACGAGGAAAAGTAGCGTACAGGGAGTAAGACATTGTTTTTAAAATATTTGGAACAAGTCTGGAAGGAGGGGTTTCCCTAGGCCATAAACCAAGCATCACAAATACCAAGGGTGATATTTGGAGCTATAAGAGTAGGCTACTTTTGGCCTTTGATCTTCAAAGATTGTATTGAAGAGGTCAAAAGATGCCATCCTTCTCAAGACTATCATCGCCAGTCCTTTCACGAAGTGGGGCATTGATTTTACTACTTGTAATCCACCTTCGGCAGGAATTCACAGGTATATCATAGTGGTCGTAGACTACTTTACGAAGTGGGCTGAGGCCTTGCCTACTTTTAAGAATGATAGTGAAACAATGACCTTGTTTTTCTTCAATCAAGTTATATCCCAGTTTTGTATCCCTGAAGAGATTGTCACTGATCATGGTAGTCATTTCGAAAATCAACTAATTTCTGAATTGGCTCTCAAGTTGGGTTTCTAGCAGGAGCATTCATCTCCGTATTATCCTCAGGCCAATGGGTAGGTTGAATCCATGAAGAAATCCCTTAAGATAATCCTCCAAATGATGACTAACAAAGCTAGATCCAATTGGCACATCATGTTGTATCTGACACTTTGGGCATACTGAATGTCAGTTAAGAATGCCACTAGCTTTACTCCTTTTCAACTGGTTTATGGGTTGGAATCTATCTTTCCCATTGAATGTGAAATTCCTTCCCTTAAACTAGTTGTTGAACTTCTTCCAAAGACTTCTAGACTTGAGGAGGGCCTCGTTCATTTGGAGCATCTTGATATGCAACGTCGAGATGCCGCCACAATAAATGAAGCCCATAAAAAGAGGGTAAAAAATCAATACGATAAAGTTGTCCATCCTAGAAATTTTTTTGAAGGTGACCTTGTCTTGGCCTACAATCAAGATAAAGAAGCCTTGGGAGTAGGCAAGTTTAAGTCTATGTAGTATGGTTCCTTTATAGTCAAGCAAGTTTTGAAAAAGGGAGGTTATGAATTAATTTACTTTGAAGGAAACAAGTTGGTGAAGCCCAGAAATGGGCTCTACCTTAAGAAGTACTTTTTTGAGGCTTCGACTGAGCACTTACTTGTTTATATATATTATATGTTTGTACATATCTATCTGTCAGTTTTAATGATGTTGATATTTTTGATCTGATTTAGTAGGAATTGATGGAAGATTCAATATATTTAGGATTTGCCGATGGTGCAAGTAGGCATACCCGAAACCTTGCTTCCATGGCTTGGGTGATTTATTATCCATCTAGCCAGTTGATGGTTTCGAGAGGAGTATGTATTAGTCCTTCTTTGAATACTATTTTTGAATAAACTGTCGTTATTAATTTTCTATCCAAAGCGATATCTCTTGATATTGATTCTTTAGTGGTTTATTTAGACTCAAAACTGGTGGTATCTCAACTAAATAACATTTATTGGGTACAAGATCCCTATTTGTATCACCAATTTCGGAGAGTACGATTGTTGCAACGATCATTCATTATATCAGATATGTTCACATTCCACGATCAGAAAATTCCTTAGCTCATTCTATTGCTATTCAAGCATTGGACTGGCATATAAATCATTCATCAAATTAAAAAACATAAAAAATAATAGAAGTATCAGCTGTATATATGATCATCATAAAATCGCATGTAGTGTTTCTGTCCAAAATAATATACAAAAATCGGGACAAAATGCCCTACAGAATTTGGGCTTATGCCCATCATCATGTCTAATCATAAAAATATTTGATCATCTATCTGGCTGGCTCAGGATGAGTAGCTAGAAAATAAACAACGACATTGGCCACACGTCGGAAGAGTCACACTCAATCTCGTGGTACTCCTACCACGCGATGCTGCATCTCCTCGGGTAAGTCCTCTATGGCTATCATGGGTACTTGGTGAGTTAGTATCACCAAGTTCCTCTAAACTACATGGAGAACTCTCTCTGTCTCAGCTTAAACCCCTTCAACATCTCTTCCATGATGCCTATGTTAGGGAAATCCGTCAGGTCTCACTAGCCCATCATCTGAAACATTATCATATATTTTTTAAGTGTCTTGTATCATAAAAATATTTTTAAGTTCATTTATATTAAAAATGCAAAAAAATCTTAAGAAATTTACAAAATAAAAAAGTTGTTACCTATGGTGCCCCATGCTGCATCTGGTGGTAATACTAAATCTGGATCTCCTTGGAAATCCATTCCGACGTAGGGGTATTCATCGGCTGCGATGACATGTTGATCCCACCATGAGAAAAACTCGTCGTCAAAAGTCATCCTGGGGAAATCACCACCCCCTAGGCATTTCATCAGGTTAGCCCATCTTACCATCCATGGATCCCTCGGGCTACGGATGGTCGATATCACCTCGGGTCGAAGCCCGGGTACTTCCTCAAAGAATAATGAGCATAAGATTGTGCCATATCCAAAATTCTTTGTCTAACCCTTTTGAATGGAAGTAATTTGGTTCTTCATGTTGGTCAGTAGGGGTGTACACCAATCAAGCACAGTAGTGACGCATTCCACTACTAGGCTCATGGATACTCATGAGGCCTGATATAAAGCAACAGAACTATTTACCCTGGCCATGGTAAATAGTAGGATATTCAAGGATAAGCTCTCTACATGCTTGATTGGAATTTGACTTCCAATCTTTTCAGGACGACCAGGACAGTATATGTGCACATAGTATTCGAAACTGAGACTACCACTTTTCTTGTTAGTAGAATTCACTATCTCTCCCCTTTGTAGGTTTTAACCCCGTACATAAATTACCTGCATACGAATTCTAAATCACAGAAAAATGAACAATGCGAGAGCATAACATAAAACACATATACACAGAGATTTTCCCTTGGATCCCAAAATCGGGACTACTAGCTTGATTTTTCATTATATTCCTTTCAATGTTACAATACATATTTATACATGCCGAAGCATCCAATACCATGGACCGAAAACCATTGCGTCCAAAACCAAGGACTGAAAACCATAGGTAGGTTCGCCCAACCTAATATAGGGTCCAAAAATTTTTTTCCTAGGGTGCTGCCCCGGACCTCGTAGAGGGGGGCTACCCGCCCCACTCAAACCCACCGGAGAGGGGGAGGCTGCCAGCCCACCGCTGCGCAATCGGCGCAATGAAGGGGGGGCTCTGCCCCCCCTATAACCCCCCGGTTCACTACGTGGGTTAGTCGTGGAAAGAATATAACACAACCCAACAATCTCCCACTTGTTGTTTTCTTTCCACACGGGGCCACAGGAGAGCTTAGTCATTTTTCCAGCCCTGAAATGCCCATTGTTTTTCTACACCAAGAGAACTTCTCAGAGCTCACAGATTTTGTCAATGCATCTGTAGTATTCTTCAAAGTGTCCACCTTTACCAACAACACCTTTTTGTCTTCTATCATATCCCTCACAAAGTGATACTAAACATCAATGTGCTTTGTCTTTGAATGATAAGCAGGGTTCTTTGCCAAGAAAATTGCACTTTGGCTATCACGGTCTATTCTTATAGCTCCCTATACTAACCCCATACTTGAACACAATCTCTGCAACCAAACTGCTTCCTTGCTTGCATGAGTGGCTGCCATGTATTCTGCCTCTGTAGTTGATAGTGCCACTACAGGTTGTTTCTTACTCATCCAACTGACTGCACCTCCAAATAGGTTAAACACATACCCACTTGTAGATCTTCTCTGATCCAGATCTCCAGCCCAGTCTGCATCAACAAAGCCACGAATATCCAGTACTATGTCCAATCCTGGTCTTCCTTGGTAACACAAACCATAATCACTAGTGCCACACAAATACCTGAAAACCTGCTTCACTGTTGTCCAGTGATCCTTCCATGGTTTTGACATAAACCTGCTCAATACTCCCACTGCATGTGCAATGTCTGGTCGAGTACAGACCATTGCATACATCAGGCTACCGACTGCACTCGCATATGGAACACAGGACATGTCCTCTTCCTCTTCTTGTGCCTTGGGACACTATTCAGCAGATAACCTCACACCTACAGGAATAGGAACCTTCAACAATTTAGTCTCCTGCATATTAAATCTCTGCAGTATTGTCTCGACATACTTCCTTTGGTTTAACCAGAGCTTCCTCCTTGCCCGATCTCTTTTAATTTCCATGCCCAAAATATAGTTTGCAGCACCAAGATCTTTCATGTCGAATTTGGAGGACAATTGGGTCATCAAATCCTGGATAATTTCTTTGTCATTTCCAACCAACAACATATCATCCACATACAAGACAAGATAAATAACACAGTCACCAATTAATTTAAAATACACACAATGATCTACTTTGCTTCTGGTGAAGCCAAGTCCCCGTATAAATGTATCAAATTTCTAATACCACATCCTTGGTGACTGTTTTAACCCATACAGAGACTTCTTTAACTTGCATACCAATTCTTTCTTACCCTTCACCGCAAAGCCTTCAGGTTGCTTCATGTAGATTTCCTCTTCCAAATCCCCGTGAAGAAATGTTGTCTTCACATCCATCTGTTCTACCTCAAAATCAAAAGCAGCGGCAACAGATAAAAGTAACCTAATAGAAGTTACCTTGGCTACAGGAGAAAAAATATCACCAAAATCAATCCCCGGCACCTGGGAATAACCTTTTGCTACCAACCGAGCTTTGTATTTCTCCACCTTCCCTTCTGCATTTGTCTTCTTTTTGAACACCCATTTGTTGCCAATGGGTTTCCTTCCAGCTGGCAACTCTACCAGATCCCAAGCCTCATTTTTATGCAAAGATGCCATTTCATCAACCATGGCCTCTTTCCAGAGTTTTCCATCCTCTGAACCCACTGCTTCCTTCACAGTTCTGGGATCATCATCAGTAACAGACACAGAAAAATTTGAACAGAAAGCAGATGGACTATACCTTTTTGGTTGCCTTCTTTCTCGAATTGATCTTCTCAGAGCCATAGTTTGTGGCTCTTCATCTTCTCATTCCTCCTCTGTTGTAGAGTCTGATTCTTCCTCCTTTAGCTCAAACTCTATCTTCTCAGGTTCCTTTGGTTGGACTTCATGTTTGATAACATATTTCACCTCTCTGAACACCACATCTCGGCTGTACACAACCTTCCTTGTTACTGGGTTCCAAATCTTATAACCCTTTAAACCATCCTTATACCCAATAAAGATGCACTTTTCAGATTTACTATCCAACTTGGTTCGTTTCTCCTTTGGAACATGTACATATGCATCACATCCAAATACCCTCAGATGTGAAAGAGAGGGTTTCTTACCAGTCCATACTTCTTGTGGAGTCTTATCCTCCAACGCTGATGAAGGTGACCTGTTGACCAAGTAACATGTAGTATCCACCTCCTCTGCCCAGAATTCCTGTCCTAACTCGGCACCACTAAGCATGCTTCTTGCCCTTTCCATCAATGTCTTGTTCATTCTTTCTGCGACTCCATTTTGCTGAGGTGTATATGGAGTATTCTTCTTCCATGCTATACCACACTTCTTACAGAATTCTTCAAATTCCTTGCTGCAAAACTCTCCACCATTATCTGTCCTCAACACCTTTATCTTCTTCTCTGTTTGATTTTCCACTAGAGCCTTAAATTCTTTAAACCTGTCAAAGACTTCAGATTTCTTCTTAAGGAAATATATCCATGTATTCCTTGAGAAGTCATCTATAAATGATACATAGTACACAGACTTACCCAGTGATGGAACCTTCACAGGTCCAAACACATCACTATGCACAAGCTCTAATATCTATTTTTCCCTCTTAGCACCAGAGGGGAAACTCACCCGATTCTGCTTCCCATATACACAATTTTCACATAAATCAAAATCCAGAGAGCTATTACTCATACCTTCTACCATACCTTTACCATGAAGTATTCGAAGGCCCTTCTCTCCAATATGTCCAAGCCTTTGATGTCGCATGGTCTTCTCTCCAGAGACCACTAGATTTTCAGCTCCACTTTTAGTAACTACATAACTGTTGCACCCATCAACAACAGTGCTACCTTGCAGCTTGTATAAAGTTCCAGTCCGAACTCCCCGCATCAATACCAGTGCTCCCCGAACCATCTTGTAGGTATCCTTCTCGAACACTGTTTTTACACCTGCATCATCCAACTTGCTTACAGAAATCAGATTTCTGGCCGATGCAGGAATATGCAGAACACCCGGAAGTGTTCTAACCCTTCCATCTTGCAACTTCAACTTTAATTTTCCACAACCAACGATTCTAGCCTTCCTATCATCTCCTAAGAAGACATCACCACCATCGTATTTCTCATACTCGCAGAACCACTCTCTATGGGGAGTGAAGTGAAAGGATGCACCTGAGTCAATCAACCATGCCTCATGATCTACATGTGTACTTGAAGAAGCCAATTACACATCCCCACCTTCATCTGAGGTGGTTTTCGCCTCTGCAAAAGGAGCATCATCAGATCCCTTTCCTTTATCAGGAGCTTTAGATTTACAGTCCCTTTTGAAGTGCCCTTCCTTTCCGCATTTCCAGCACACCACCTTTACAGGTTTTCCTGGAGATTTAGATCTCCCTCTAGATTTAGATCTCCCACTCGATGACTTATTTTTATTTCTATTCTGGGACCGTCCTTGTACAGACAAGGCATCATCATTCTGGCTCTCCATATTTTCCGTCTCATCTCCTCCGTCAGCAAGGCTGAGACTATTTCATCAAACTGCAAAGCAGTTGCATTGCTACCTATTGCAATCACCAGACTATCCCACAAATCTGGTAGAGAACACAACAAACTGATGCACTTATCTTCATCTGAAATTTTAATATCAACAGACGCTAACTGACTTACCATAGTATTAAATGCGTTCAGATGCTCTGTCACCGAGTCTCCATCTTTCATCCTCAGGTTATACAGCTTTTTCTGTAGGAACAGTTTATTCCCCAAAGACTTAGATTGGTACAAAGTCCCTAACTTGTCCCACAAAGCCTTCGCCGTAGCTTCCCCTGATACATTCAAAAATACTAAATCTGAGACACACAATCGTATTGTGCTCTTTGCCTTCTGATCCAACTTCTTCCATTCTTCATCGGTCACTCCCATTGGTTTAGTACCTGGATCTACCGTGATCCACTGATCTTTATCCACCAACAGATCCTCCATCTTGAGTTTCCACAACTCAAAACTCTGACCATTGAACTTCTCGATCTCTATCTTTCGCTACTCACCATCTTCTTTCACCACCAGAATCAATCTCACAGATCTCCCACTGAACAGGGTCTACCACAGGCCCGAGCGAAACCCCTCAGCAACAAAGGCATCCCCTTGAAGCCAAAACAGCTCCAATACCAAATGTAGGTTTTAACCCCGTACAGAAATTACCTGCATACGAATTCTAAATCACAGAAAAATAAACAATGCGAGAGCATAACACATAAAAAACATATACGTAGAGATTTTCCTTGAATCCCAAAACCGGGACTACCAGCTTGATTTTTCATTATATTCCTTTCAATGTTACAATACATATTTATACATGCCGAAGCATCCAATACCATGGACTGAAAACCATCGCGTCCAAAACCAAGGACCGAAAACCATAGGTAGGTTCGCCCAACCTAATATAGGGTCCAAAAAAAATTTTCCCGGGGCGCTGCCCCAGACCCCGTAGAGGGGGGCTACCCACCCCCCGGACAAGGGGGGTTTCCGCCCCCCCACTGCGCAATCAGTGCAATGAAAGGGGGGCTCCGCCCCCCTCTAACCCCCCCGGTTCACTACGTGGGTTAGTCGTGGAAAGAATATACCACAACCCAACACCCTTCGATAAATACGGGTAATGAAGTAAATATCTTCAATCTTGATCCTTAGGGGCATCTGATTGATCATGAATGCATCATCCTCTGCACTCCCGTAATGAATCATCAACTCAAGAAATCGTGTTTTTGCTTTCATATTTAGCATTTTAAAGAATTTTAGCATGCCACAGCTTCTCAAAACATCCAAAGCATTTTGATCCTCCATTACTTGGTTATCAATGATACTATTCTCCCTTTCTCTCCAGATGATTATTATCCTGCCCAAAAAAGATGTTTCAAATCATTAGATATATGTTTTAAAATTTTTACTTGCGCACACGTGGGTTCCCTTTTTACATAGTCGTGTGTAGGTCCCTCGTATACGTGGGTTACCTGTATTCAACCTGCATGTATGCAGAGTTGAAATTTTTAGCACATTTTGCTACGGTCAATTTTTGAAAAGAACATCTAAAAAGTATCACAAATTATTAAAAGCATGATAAAATGGTTACTTGGAAGTTTTGGAGCAATTTGAACGATTGAATTGGATGGAGGAAGGTTGTTTGAGTTTGTCTCCACAACTCCTTGCTAAAAAAACAAATGACAAAAATGTGAGTCCAAAAGTCCTTATATAGGTTGCAAAATGAAAATTAATTTTTCAAAAGTTGATTTTTATCATATGGACTTTTTGACCTTTTAGCTCGGAGTGTTAGGAATGGGTTGTCTTTACGGGAAATTTTGGAGACTTATTTGAGAAATAATTTTGGTCCCATGACTGTAGACCCATCATGGCAGGTATCATTTTCTTACTAGAATATGGGTTAGGGAATACCACTTTCCACTGCATTTTGCATTCTAGCCTCCATATTGCGATATGTTTTCCATAGGGTCAACCCCATCGTGTCTTGGCTCACAAACCATTTTCACTTGCTGACTTTAAAATCGTGACGCGATTGTAGAGCCAACCTTTACATGGGAATCTTAGTTAGATTTGTTGGAGATATTGGGGGGGGGGGGGGTGAATCAGTATTTCTTTTTTTTGTTGTTGTTCTTGTTGTTACCAAAAACACACACATATATATATGGAATACAAAAATATATAGTTTGAATTAATTCTTTTATTAACACAAAAGAACGCAATGAAATAAATACATATATATATATATATATATATATATATATATATATATATATATATATATATATATATATATATATATATATACTAGTTGCAATTAGTTTCCAAGCTCCAACTTGGACTTCTGTGAGGCTCCAACCACCAGAGCACCAATTCTGTCTTGCAATAGTTCTTCACTTAGGAGCACCAACTGCCAAGGATTTCAATCATATTCAGTTCTGAGGCTCCAATCTCTTGGGCTCCAACCCAAACCTGATATAAATTGTTTTGCTTCCGTTCTCTACTCCCAAGCTTGCTGAGATTATGATTTTCTCTTATTCTCTTGCTTCTCTGGCCTCTCTTGCCTCTTGCTTGTTCTTCGGCTTCCTCTCTCACTGATTATACATGCATCAATATATATCTCACCTTGTTTCTCTGTTTTTAAGTATTTTAGATGCCTCTAACTCCTCATTTTCGCTTTCCATTGCCTCTTTGGCTTCCTCCTCGGTCACTGTCATTTCCTCTTACTCACTTGATCTTTCAGCTTCCCTCCTTGGTCTATGTGGCTTCCTCTACCCTAGCTTTCCATTTCACTTCCTAGCTTTACGATCACCGAGTGTTAAAATTGTAACATAGGCCTCTTTTTTCAATGATAACAGGCATCCACTGAGACTGTTTCATTTAACGAACATGCCACGTCCTATCACAATCGCAATCAAATTGATTCTAGCCTTCTGAGGCTATTGTTCAGGCTTCCTGAATGATTCAGAGCATCCCTTAGTGTATTTCTGCCTCCAAACGCCGCACAAGCCAAATATTCAATTACACAGGAAATAGGAGTAAAACAAGCAAAAAAGACTAAAGGGCAAACTTCAAAAATATTACACCTGCATCTATACTGTATCGGGTCCACATTATAATCACAATCAACACTCAAGGCTTCTGGGGATCCTTTATACATAGAGACCATGGCATCGCAGATGGCCAATCCTCCACTGGATGCAATATTATAGTAACCCCATCTACAATGTTGCATCGGGTCTGCATGTATATGTATCACAATTGGAGTTTGCCCTTGGCAGAGGTCCAATGTGAATCACTAATTTCTATCGGTGATCGCAATGGACCGCTTGACACTTTGTAACTCTGCTCTCGAAGTGTCGATGCGATATACGTTGGAAATCAAAAATCGTAAGGGTTCAAGGCTCGACGTTAACGCAGATCACTCACTTATAGCGATGCGATATTATGTCTCAGACTTTATACAACTCAACACTCCCATGTATAAAGTTTCATGTCCGCTTTTGAAATCCGCTAAGTGTTTAGCATGATTTCTTTGTGTAAAAGGCATTTGGCAATAAAAAATATATACACAGGGGTGATGCTATATGGGTTCTACGGGCCTGATAACGTAAATGCATATATATATATATATATATATATATATATATGTATGTATATATGTGTGTGTGTGTGTGTGTGTGTGTGTGTGTGAGTGTGTGTGTGTGTGTGTGTGCTTTGATATGCTCTCCGCTGGCTCTATTTGCTTCCTCCAATGGCTCTATCTTCTCTGTGCTTTGTTTGCTCCTCTTGGCTCCGTCTGCTCCTCTTGGCTCCTCTGATAGCTCTATTTGCTCCTCAAATATTGCCATATTGACATCAATGACAATCTATGTCCAACGATCTCCACCTTTGTTATTGATGGCAATATTCTTTTGTTTTCTCCCTTTGACATCAATGGCAAAGGAATGCGTACAGACTTCCCCTGTCAAACTGCTCCCCCTGTCTTGCTACATCTTTATGAATGAACTTGAGTGATGATAAAGAGATAATCCCCATCTTTTGATGCAGATGTTTGAATGCTTCTCGAGGAAGAGGTTTCTTGAAAATATGAACTATCTACTCCTTAGTACTGATATATTCCAGGATGATGTTTTGTTCGACTACTTGCTCATGGAGAAAATGATACTTGATTGGTATGTGTTTGGTCCTTAAGTGCATCACTAGATTTTTGCTGAGATTCATAGCACTTGTGTGGTCACAATAGATGGTAATCAATTGATCTATACCTATGTTGACATCTTATAGAGCTTCCTTCATCCATAGTATTTGAGTACAACCATCGGCTGTAGCTATATACTCGGATTTGGTTGTGGATAATGATATGGATGATTGTTTTTTGTTGAGCCAGGATACTAAACAGTCTCCTAGGAAGAATGCATTTCCACTAGTACTTTTCCGATCATCTACACTTCCAGCCCATTCGGCATCGGTGTATGCAGTTACAGTCAGTGTTGAGCTCTTAGGGTACCAAAGACCTAAATGAGGAGTTCCTTTCATATATTTGAGAATTCTTTTTACAGCTAATAAATGGGATTGTTTGGGAGTAGATTGAAATCTTCCCACCATTCTTATTTCCTGCATTATGTCTGGTCTTGTAGCTGTTAAGTATAGAAGGGCTCCAATTATTAACCTGTAATAAGTTACATCTATTGGAGGGGAGTCATCATCTTTGCTTAATTTTCAGTTTGTGGTCATATGTGTGCTCATGGGTGCATAGTCCTCCATTCCATATCTTTTGACCATGTCTTTTAGATATTTGGTTTGAGATATACACAATCATGCTCTGCTTTGAGATACTTGAAGTCCAAGGAAGTGAGATAGCTCTCCTATCATTGACATCTCAAACTCTTTTGACATGTTTTGAGAAAATTCATGGCTCATTTCATCATTATTTCTAGCTAAAATCAGATCATCGACATAAACAAGAGTAACTAGAAACTTACGTTCATTTGTATTTATGTATAGATTACTTCTAGCCACTCCCTTTTTGAAGCTTTGTTTTTGTAGATAGTGATCCAATCTTTCATACCAAGCTCTAGGAGCTTGTTTCAACCCATATAAATCCTTTTTGAACTTATAGACGAAGTCCTTTCCTTCTGTTAGATCAAACCCTTCTAGCTGGTCCATGTAGACTTCTTCCTTGAGTTCCCCATTTAGAAATGTTGATTTTACGTCCATTTGATATATTTTGAGTCCTTTTGAGCAAGAAAATGCCAAGAACATCCTGATAGCTTCCATACGGGTTACCGGAGCAAATGTCTCTTCAAAGTCAATTCCTTCAATTTATGAATAGCCTTTGCAGACAAGCCTTGCCTTGTTTCTGATAACTTGTTGTTTTTCATTCATTTTATTTTTGAACACCCATTTGGTTCCTATTATTTTTTTGTCCTTTTGATGAGGTACTAGCTCCCATGTCTCGTTCTTCTCAAATTGGGACATTTCTTCTTCCATGGCTTTTACCCAATGAGGATCCTTACTTACTTCTACAAATGTTTCTGGTTCAATCATAGATAGAAGAGCAATAATGTTTCCCTTTGGTGTAATTGTCATCCTTCTTCGGGTTTGCATCCCTTCATCTCTATTGCCAATAATCTGCTCTTCTGGATGATATTTCTGGATAACCTTCATCTTTGAAGGGGTATGAGGTGGTTCTTTCTCCTCTTCTTCTTCTTCCTCATCTATTTCTTCTTCTTTAGGTTCTTCTTCTTCAATGAGAATATCATCTTCATGTTCTTCAATTTATTTTTCTGGAAGGTCTTCATCAATTTTTACATCAATGCTTTCCACTATTTTCTTTAGTTGAAAATTGTAGCACTTGTATGCTTTGCTTCGTGTAGAGTATCCAAGGAATATCCCTTCATCAACCCGAGAATCAAACTTTCCTAGTCAGCCATCATTGATTTTTATGAAGCACTTGCTTCCAAAGATCTTGAAGTACTCTATTGAAGAAGGTCTTACTTTCCATAATTCATACGGAGTTTTCTCACAATTTGGTCTTAATTGCATCCGATTCAAGGTATAGACAATTGTCCCCACTACTTCTCTCTAGAATTTTGGCTGCATGTCTACTGCTAATAACATTATTCTTGCCATTTCTTGAATTGTCTTGTTTCTTCTTTCAACTACCCCATTTTGCTGGGATGTTCTGGCAGCAGAGAATTCTCTTTTAATTCCATGAATATTACAAAACTCATTAAACTCTTTTGATGTGAATTCTCCCCCTCTGTCTATTCTGAGGCACTTAATTTTTGAATCTTTTTCATTTTCAACAAGAGATTTTAGATTCTTAAAACACTCAAAAGTTTCAGATTTATATTTTATAAAATGTATCCACATCATTCTAGTATAGTCATCAACAAATAACACAAAGTACCTTTCTCCTTGGAGTGCCTGATTTCTGGTTGGTCCACACAAATTAGCATGGATGATCTCCAAGGGCTTTGATTTAGAGAGCTTCTTTGTCTTGTGGCTAGTTCTGGTTTTCTTTCCATGTTGACATGGACCACATACTCCTTGATTTGGTTTGAATATGCTTGGTATGTCTTGTACATCTCTAATCTTGCTGATATTGATTAGATTTTTGAAGCTTGTATGTCCAAGTCTCTTGTGCCATAGCCAACTCTCATCTGTCTGACTCAGGTAGCATTTATTTTCCTGAATCTTGTTTAGAATGTAAATTTTGTCTGGTATTTTAACCCCTTTTGCCACAACTTCCCCTGAGGAAGAGTTCCTTATTTCATAGTCTTTGGTGCTAAAGTCAACCTTATGTCCTTGATCATAGATTTGGCTGACACTCAGGAGGTTTTGTTTGAGCCTGTCTACTAGCAGATCATCTTGAGCTTTTCCTTTCCCATTGATAAGAGTAATAGTTCCTTTTCCTGCAATTCTGCAATTCTGCCATATCCATTTCCAAAGGACACATTTCCTTCCTTTTTGCTCAATGAGACAAACTTCCTTTTGTCCCCTGTCATGTGTCTGGAGCACCCACTATCCACAAACCAATGATTTTCATTATTTGAGCATATAGAGCCGGGCCGCATTTATCCAAGTTGGGTTTCTCACTACTCGCTTTTCTTCCTTTGAGTGGGTAGTTTTGTTCAAAGTGTCCATTATTGTATCCTAATGAGAAAATCAGATCAAATTTGGTCAAGGGATCTAACGAGTTGAAGGTTTTGATTTGTCCCTACCTTTTGGGGGCATATGAATTGATTATTCGGTCCTTTAGCTTTGTTGTTTCACTTCTGCGAGCCATGCAGTGTCTGGCTTGATGACTGAAGTTTTTATAGTGAAAACACTGTCCAAGAAAGATAGTTTTGTACCTATTGTAGCAGCGATGGTTTGAGTTGATTTCCTTCCTTGGAATTACTCCCGCCTCATTCTTTGGATTTTAGATGGGCCTTTGGTGGAATACTGGTTTGTATTTGCTGTAGTATCCCTGATTTAAATCCACATTCTTCTTTGGAGTAGTTCTCTCTTCATTCTTTGGATCTGGGATGCGCTTTTGATGACATACTTTTTCTTATTTTGGATTGCTGGAAAGTGCATCGACATAGCTTTTTGAACTATTCTTAGTGCTTGAAGATTCTCCTTTAAAGTTTATTCTAGACCTGTCATGTTGAAATTTTTTACGTTTTAGGATAGTATCAAGTATTTGAGAGCTTTTATAGCTCTTTTTTACTTGCTCCAATTCCTTCCTCAGAGATGTTATTTCAGCTTCACGTTCTTCACAAGTTTCTTCTTTTTCTTTTAGCTTTTTTTCTAAGAGATCTTATCTTCTTCTTGTCTCCTTGTTTTCTACCTTGAGAGAAATTATTTTATTCCACAATTTCTCATCTTCTTCAATGGCACTTATTAACAATTCATCTACACTTCCTTCTAGCCCTGAATCATCTTCATCCGTGAATACCATGAATAATGGTTCTTGGATTTCAGCATGGTCACTTTCCTCATCTGATTTCCTTTTTATGACTACGAATTCATCCTCATCAGACTCATCTTTCTTAGAGAAGAATAAGTTCTTATTGAAACCTTTCTTTTTGTGTGCCATTATTTTAGAATTTCCTTCATCATCACTATCACGTTTATGAGGAAATTTTGCAGCATACTGACCTATTTTTCCACATTTGAAACATATAAGAGGTTACCTACCTTTTAGCTTAGATCCTCTCTTCAGCTTTTGTACAAATTGAGCCAATTTGGTTTCCACATCGGAGTCGTCATACAATCATTCCATTCTTCCCCCTTCTTTGATTTGGAAGCCTTGAATGCTGAATCTTTGGAGCTTGGGCCACCTTTCCTCATCTCATAGGCAATGAGGATTCCATGGAGTTCATCCATCTTGAGAGTATCTAGATCCTTTGCTTCTTCTATGGAACTTATTTTGGAGTCAAATATGTCTGGAAGAGATATTAATACCTTTTGAACAATGGTACTTTCTTCAATTTTTTCATCCAATCCTTTAAGGGATTTGACCACTTCAGCTACTCGAAGGAGGTATGCTGCAATATCTTCTTCATCTTCCATCCTCAGACTTTCAAATTGTCTTCTGTGAGTTTGAAGCTTTGCCTTCTTAATTTTTGAGTCTCCATCGTATAATCCAACTAGCTTATCCCACATTTCTTTGGCAGAGTTACAATTCATTACTTTTGTAAACTCTAAATCAGTGATTCCACTAGTGATGGAGTTCAAGGCTTTTGCATTTGCAATGTAGACTTTCCTCTTATCTTGATCTGTTTGAAGACTGGTAGGAATATGGTACTCATTTTGAACAAATTTCCAGACTTTAGGTGCAAGGGACATTAAATAGTAGGTCATTCTCTTTTTCCAGAAACCAAAGTTAGTGCCATCGAGGAGGTCTTCCTGATGCTTTGTGATTTCTCAACATGGTTGCGGATATTTCTTCAAGTTGTTAGGCTGGTATGAAGAAGCCAACTCTGATACCAATTTTTGGAAATACTGAGGGGGGGATGAATCAGTATTTCTTTTTTGTTGTTCTTGTTCTTGTTGTTACCAAAAGCACACACACACACACACATATATATATGGAACATAGAAATAGATAGCTAGAATTAATGCTTTTATAACACAAAACAGTGCAATGAAATAAATACAATATATATATATATATTTATATATATGTATATATATATATATAGATATAGATATATATATATATATATATAGTTGGTTGCAATTAGTTGCCAAGCTCCAAATTGGACTTCTGTGAGGCTCCAACCTCCAGAGCACCAACTCTGCCTTGCAATAGTTCTACACTTAGGAGCACCAACTCCAAAGGATTTCAATCCTGTTCATTTCTGAGGCTCCAACCCCTTGGGCTCCAAACCAAACCTGATATAAATTGTTCTACTGCCATTCTCTGCTCCCAAGCCTACTGAGCTTCTGCTTTTCTCCTGGTGTCTTGCTTCTCTAGCCTCTCTTGCCTCTTGCATATTCTTCGGCTTCCTCTATCATTGATTATACATGCATCAATATCTATCTCACCTTGTTTTTATGTTTTTATGTATTTTAGATGCCTCTAACTCCTCGTTTCCACTTTCCACCACCTATTTGTCTTCCTCGTCAGTCGTTGTCATTTCCTCTAACTCACTTGATCTTTTAGCTTCCCTCCTTGGTTGTTGTGGCTTCTTCTACGTTAGCTTTCCGTTTCTCTTCCTGGCTTTATGGTCACCGAGTGTTAAAACTGTAACATGTGCCCATTTTTCAATGATAATAGGCATCCACCGAGACTGTTTCGTTTAACGGACATGTCACGTCCTATCATAATCACAATCGGCTTGATTCTAGCCTTCTGAGCTATCGTTCAGGCTTTCTAAACCATCCGAAGCATCCCTTAGTGTATTTCTGCCTCCAAATGATGTGTAAGCCAATTTTCAATTACATAAGAAATAGGAGTAAAACAGGCAAAAAAGACCAAAGAGCAGACTTCAAAAATATTACACCTGCATCTATATTGTATCGGGTCCGCAGTATAATTGCAATCGGTGCTCAAGGCTTCTGGGGGTCCTTTATACATCGATTCGATCCTCCACTGGACGTGATATTATATTAACCCCATCTACAATGGTTCATCGGGTTTGTGTGTATATGTATCGCAATCGGGGGTTGCCCCTAGCAGAGGTTCGACGCGACATCGCTAATCGCTATCAGTGATCACAATGGACGTCTTAACACATTGTAACTCCACTCCCAAAGTGCCAATGCGATATACGTCGACAATCGCAAATTGCAAGGGTCCAAGGCTCGACGTTAACGCAGACCACTCACTTATAGCGATGTGATATTATGTGCCGGACCCGATACAACTCAACACTCCCGTGTATAAAGTTTCAAGTCCACTTTCCAAATCCGCTAAGTGTTTAGCATGATTTCTCTGTGTAAAAGGCATTTGGCAATAAACAAATAAATACACAGGGGTGATGCTATATGGGTTCTATGGGCCCAATAGCATAAATTCATATATATATATATATATATATATATATATATATATATATATATATATATATATATATATATATATATATATATATATATATATATATATATGAGTTCTACTCCCAATAGTGTATCCTATGGCATATATGGCCCCCGAACGCTATTTAAATGCAAGCATATATATATATATATATAGATGCACGCTCTGATATGCTCTCTGTTGGCTCTGTTTGCTCCTCGAATATTTCCATATTGACATCAATGACAATCTGTGTCCAACAAGATCCTCACTGACATTTGTTTCCCATGCTTCTCTATTGAGTAGGTTTGGGAGTTCTCTTTAGTTCTACCATGATTTATGCATTGAAGACTCATTCTCATCCTTCTACGCTATTTTCTGTCCTTGTACCCTAGAAGCTCCTTTATGTTGAGTTGTACTGCTGCATTGCATATTGACTATTTGCACCTTTTGTCCTTGAGCCGGCTTCACTTGGACTCCTGTTTCAGCCACTTTTTGACCATGTATTCTGCAAAATCAACCT
This sequence comes from Pinus tabuliformis, assembly GCA_031772625.1. Taxonomy (NCBI): domain Eukaryota; kingdom Viridiplantae; phylum Streptophyta; class Pinopsida; order Pinales; family Pinaceae; genus Pinus; species Pinus tabuliformis. Next base: position 1,176,047,528 of record CM062816.1, read on the forward strand.
TGCAATCACTTAGCCTATGTGACTTGACGCACCCTTTACCTGTGGAAAGAGCATTTGTTTGAGTGCCCTTCACCAGTTTCTCCACCTTGCATTAAGCATAGGAATGTTCCCCTCTGAGCAACTAGAGCATCTGGTTTTTCGACACTTGTTATTTCCATTGTACTATAGCATTATTTTATTCCTTTTTAGGCTTCCTATAAAAGAAAAAGGCAAAAAAATTATATATTCCAAAAAGAGTGGGAATAGGACATTATTTCCATATTTGATGGTAGCTAGAGTCAGTTGTGTCACCCTTGAAAAAAGCACTCAAAAGTAAGTCTTTCCTCCATTTGGATGGGCTTTAGTTTGACCTAGGAGAGCCTTAACCTTGTTATTGAGTCAGTACTCCTCCGACTGGTTACCTCTTCCAATCATATGGAGAGTTTGATTATGCCTCATGCATGACAAAATTATACAAAGTTATCATATGCTGCCATGTAGTCACAGTTGAGTCGTGCTTTTTTCAAGGGAGGTAAACCTCAGTTGGCCTCTCTGCAATGTCTCTTGACCTATTTTTCAATCATTCATCCCTAGTTGTTAGTATCATGTTTGTTATCACATCAACTATATTGGTCCTTTGCTTGTGCCAGTTTTAGAAGGTCTCCGTTGACTTTTTATTGGTGGATCTTGCTCTTATAGACTATGACAAATTGCTTTGAGAAAAATTTAGAGTCGCACCCTGGCCCTATTTTCATTATTGATAGGTCACCTTGTGCTTAACATCGATTAGTATCATGGGTATTTGACTGAGTGGTTTCCTTTGTGTTCGACATCAACTTTCATTATCACACATTTGGATTCGTGCAGTTCCTTGGTTTCCATTTGACTCTATTGGTGGATTCCTTGCCTCTGTGTCAGTTTTCATTATTGTTTGGTTCAAAGGGTTTCTATTGTGCACTAACCACATCTTGTGTACGTCGGAAACATGCTTTGGTTGAGTTACTACATCTTTTTTCATTCGATTCCTTCCACATTACTAGCCTACAGGTTACACTCACACTATATTGATGAAGAATGCCTTATTGCCTTCCTTCTAGTAGATCTTTTCCCATCAACTTCATCTCATTGCTCTGGGAAAGAGATCTAGAGTCCATTTGGCAGTACCTTAGGGTTTGCAGTCATCAGTGGCAGATTCCTTCGTTATTGACAATGGGAAAACATCATTGTCTCTTGATTGATAGATTCTTCCAAGTGTTCGACTACAGCTCATTTATTTGCACTTGTTAGATTGTACTCGGTACCTTGACTCTCATCATCATTATCGGTGAGTAGCCTTGTGTTTGTTAATGGTATACATTAATGATCGGTAATCAAATGATTCTCACATGGTAAACTTCAGATCATTTATTCCCATTGTGTAGAAATGTACCACGGTGGTCAGTGAAGGCCTTGGGTTTGCATCAGCATGTCTTGGTTCACTTGTTAGTTTCTTCTGTTTCTGCTAGTTGACACCATCCACCTTATATATTGCAGTTCATCACAGTGATATCTTATATGTTGGCACCCGAGTTGAAGTGTAGTACCATTTATTCCATCATATTCACTTGGTACTATTTGGATCAGTTTCTTGACTTCAGTGATCAACTTCATACTTCAACATCATTGATCAGCTCTTTATGTGTGATATCTAGACACGTACTTTCTTGATTATGATTAGATGATCCATTATGTATTTTCAGTTCCTTTATACTTGTATGCATATTGGATCTTCTTTTGTACTTGACATGCGAACATGCTTTACTATTTCTGAGCATGGGTATGCCCACATCAGACAACAGTTTCTTTCTAATCTCTTTCGCTGGCTTGGCAGGCTGAATTTTGTGAACTCCTCCTCGGTCTCAGCATGATTCCTTCTATACACTTAATACATTTCAGACATCATGTACCCATTCTGACCTTATATATTAGGGGTAATTTGTTATAGCACAATTTACCACTTTTGGTAGATCTGATGCTCTGATTATGGCCTAGAGAAACCCTTCCTTCCAAACTTGGTCCAAAATCTAAAAAACAATGTTTTATTCCCTATACACTACTTTTCCCTATGATAAAAGCATGTACACTTGGGTCAGCATATACCCAACCCATGTACATATGTTAAAACACTTTAAAAAATTAAATTTCCTTAATTTCAGGCAGATTTCATGGGTTTTACTTGTTACTCACCCCTATTTCCCATGGCCCAACTATTTCCCAACTGAAAAAGCTAATTTGGAGAAGTATAAATAAGCCTCCATGGGAAGGCCTTAAAGGAGAAGATATGGGATATTGATACTATAGTGATATTATCCTTGGTCGAGTCTGATGAAATCCCTGTGCCTCCTGCACTCCCAAAAGCTTTAGGAAACCCTTGTTTTCTTGTTGGAGATATCCTTGTATTGGTGATAGAGGAAGTCGCTGAGCCTGGGAAAGGATGAATCCGAAGGATGATTCCAGTTAGAGCCGGAGAAGGACTCAGGTCGTATTTCTCCACTTGTAGCTAACTTCACTAAAGGAATGTTGTTTTGTTTCCAATATTAAATGCATTTATGTATCTATTTATATTGTAATTCATTTATGAGTCTTACATTGATGCATAATTGTTCATTCATTTATATGATTTAAAGTTAATATCATGAAAATGCTTTATGTTTCTATTGTTGTATATATTTCATTTGAATAATTTTTAGGTTTTGAATATATCAAGAGAAGCTAAGGGTTTTCACCCTATGGGATCTACTCAAACATATGACTCTCGGGTAAGGATACTCTTACAAAGTTCAGTAGAATAAGAATTTAGCTTGATTGCTTGAGCATTTCTTGTTGTGGTTTTCCCTCCACTTTGTTGGGGTTCTCAACCTAATACCCTAGGGTGGTCTCACCCGCAACACTAGTATGTCTTTGAAGATAGTGTTATTTGATAAAGAAATTTCAAAGTCTCTCTCGCTTGATAAGGTCAAATCATTTGTAATAGGCCAAATACATAAATGACATGTTAGATAGAAGTTCTTGAATAAATTTGTTATTGCAATGTTCTAATATTTTGAAGAATTGATGACATCTGTGTTGTTGTGTGTTAGGTCCCTATATTACTAGTGTAACCCATTATTGTTATTAGTACAACCCCCTTATTATATTGTTGTGCCCATGTAGTCCCCATATTATTATTATTATGCCCCATAGAAGCCCACTATTGTTATTATTGTGCCCTTACATTATTATTGTTATGATTTTCCCCCATAGAAGCTAATATCAGTGGTATGAAATCGTATTGGAGGAAAGTCATGGAAGATTTGAAGAAAGACATGGAAGGTTTGAAGGAAGGTGGGACAAAGCTACTACCTAGAAAGGCCTCCTAATGATGAAAAGGATCAAGAAATGTCAAAAGAAGAGGATATACACCGGGAACCAACCCTAGAGAAAGAACAAATGAATCCGACCATATCTTGTATTGCAATGGTCGGAATTACCACTCCTCAAACTCTCAAGATAGAAGGACATATCATGAAGAAGAAGTTCAAGAAGTGAAATATCAGGAAGAAAAGTATCAAGAAACATCAAAAAAAAAGGATACTCACTAGGAACCAACCTTAGAGAAAGAAGAAATGAATTTTACCATATCTTGTAATGCATTGGTTGGAACTACCATTCCTCAAACTATAAAGATAGAAGGACATATCAAGAAGAAAAAGGTAATAGTGTTGATTGATTCGGGTAGTACCCATAATTTTATTCATTGTAAGATAGCCAAGGAATTGAATTGCATCCTATATCCAGCACCAGAGTGTCGAGTGATGGTTGTAAGTGGAGGAACCATAAGTTGCTTTGGAAATTGCCATAATATGAAGTTATCCATGGGAGAATATGTATTGAATAGACCAATTCTTTCTGTTTCAATGGGTGGTACTAATGTTGTACTAGGAGTCCAATGGCTACAATCCTTGGGTACAATAGATTTTAATTTTCAAGAACCTTTCATGAAATTTTCTTTGGAAGGAAAGGAAATTGAATTAAGGGGTATCACAGGGAAACTAGGAAATATAATTAGCTCTAATGGAATGACAAAGCTTCTAAAGAAAGAACAATGAGGCGTAATTGCACAATTATGTTCACTAATGGTTCCCACATTGAAATCATCTATTTTTGCAGATCTCCAAAAATTCTTGGACAATCATTCCAAGGTATTTGTGACTCCCAAAGGTCTCCCACGTATTTGTGATCATGATCATGCTATTCATTTGATTCCAGGAAGTGTTCCTCCAAACATCAATCGTTATAGATATCCATATGCCCATAGGAGTGAAATTGAACATATGGTTGCAGAAATGGTAGAGGTTGGTATAACTATCCAACCAAATTTGATAAACAAAGCAAGGGATGAATGGAAGAATGGTGAAGTAGGGTGGGAACTCATTCAAAAGTTGTTGAAGATCCCAGTTTCAACAATATTGCCTAAAATTGACAAGGAAGAAAAAATCATATTGGAACCTAAGGCATTCACAGAACCGAAAAGTCGACAGCTACGAAATCGATCAATTTTAGAGTATCTCATCAAGTGGAAGAACTTAATCGCTGAATATTGCACATGGAAGGATGAGAATTTTATACAAAAGCATCAAGAACTACTCAAGCATTTAGGACAACACTTTCTGAAGGAGAGGGGCATGTTAGGTCCCTCTACTACTAGTGTAACCCCTTATTGTTATTAGTACAACCCCCTTATTATATTTTTGTGCCCATGGAGTCCACATATTGTTATTATTGTGCCCCATAGAAGCCCACTATTGTTATTATTGTTCCCTTACGTTATTATTGTTATGTCGACACTGATTATATTATGACCCTTTAGACTCCTATATATAGAAAGGAGGTCTTGTCATTTGTATCATCCAAGAATTGTTCATTTTTTAATGTAAAGGAGGTTTCCCCCTCGAAGAGGCTTATTTCTAAGGTGTTGATCTATCTTTTCTATCTTTTTGTGAGCTGGTTTCATAACATTTGGTATCAGAGCTTTGGATTCTAATGTTTCGCTGCTCCAAGCAGGTCATCATGGAAGTTTCACTATAATTTTTTTTTATGCGACGTTTCAGAAGAAGAAAAAAAACCCATTTGATATGAAATCGCATTGAACCTTGGGTCCAAATTTTAGATCTTGTCTCACTAAATTTTCGGAGATATGATATGAGGGAGTTAGGGTTTTTGGAAGCTCTAGAATTTCATCTAAAACATGTCATCATGGAATTTTCGCTATAACATTTTCGCTACAAAGTTTCAGAAGCTAAAAAAAAAAACCATTTAAGAAGAAATTGTTCTAAACCTCAGGTTTGAATTTCAGATCTTGTATCACTATAGTTTCGGATATATGATCTGAGGAAGTTAGGGATTTTGCAGACTCCCGAATTACATCCTAATCAGGTGACCTTGGGAAAATCGTCATAAATTTCTATCTGAGCATCAGATTGAAAGTTCGTAAGAAGTTACAGAAAGAGGACAGACTTTATTTTGTTTGGGTATAATTTTTAGAACCTAAGGTTGAAACAGTGACACATGGCGCATCGTACCAATTCACTCTATTGAACTAGCCTATAATTAGGTCATCGCGGGAGATTGGGAATAAATATTTCTTCAGGAATCCAATTGAAATCAGACTTGTGGAGTTAGAAAGAGGACTCATAGGGATATTACAAGCAAAAATTTTAGAACTTAAAGATCTGAAATTCCAAAGTTACCTTCTTTTCAATACCGAGCTCCTAAAATCAAGAAAAAGTGAGATGAGGAAGTTTGATGGCAAGGATCCGGTAAATTGGATACTATAGATGGAGAAATATTTTGATCTACATGGTGTACTATTGTTACAAAAGGTGCATATTGCATCTAATTATTTAGAACTTGATCATTTTTTATGGTATAAAGGGCTTTGTTCTCGTAAACCACTTGTCACGTGGTCAATTTTCACAGAGGAAATGATAGCACATTATGAGGATACCAAGAGCAACACCTTGTTTAGCTAATTGATAAATCTCAAACAAAAGGGTTCAATGGCAAAGCACATTGAGGACCTTCAAAAATTGAATATAAAAGTAAATGATATTCTAGAGAAGCAAAAGATAAATAGTTTTAGCTATGTCATGGAAGCTGATACCAATGGTATGAAAGCATATTGGAGGAAATGCATGGAAGGTTTTAAGGAAGGTGGGACAAAGCTACTAGAAGAAAGGCCTTCTAAGGATGAAAAGGATCAAGAAATGTCAAAAGAAGAGGATATACACCAGGAGCCAACTCTAGAGAAAGAACAAATGAATCTGACCATATCTTGTATTGCAATGGTGAGAATTACCACTCCTCAAACTATCAAGATAGAAGGACATATCAAGAAGAAGAAGGTTCAAGTAGTGAAATATCAGGAAGAAAAGTATCAAGAAACATCAAAAGAAAAGGATACTCACTAGGAACCAACCTAAGAGGTTGGAATTACCACTCCTAAAACTATAAATATAGAAGGACATATCAAGAAGAAAAATGTAATAGTGTTGATTGATTTGGGTAGTACCCATAATTTTATTCATTGTAAGATAGCCAAGGAATTGAATTGCATCCTACATCTAGCACCAGAGTGTCAAGTGATGGTTGTAAGTGGAGGAACCATAAATTGCTCTAGAAATTGCCATAATATGAAGCTATCCATGGGAGAATATGTATTTAATAGCCCAATTCTTTCCATTTCAATGGGTGGTACTCATGTTGTACTAGGAGTCTAATGGCTAAAATCCTTGGGTACAATAGCTTTTAATTTTCAAGAACTTTTCATGAAATTTTATTTGGAAGGAAAGGAAGTTGAATTAATGGGTATCACAGGGAAAATAAGAGAGATAATCAGCTCTAACGGAATGACAAAACTTCTAAAGAAAGAACAACGAGGTGCAATCGCAAAATTGTGTTCACTAATGGTTCTCACATCGAAATCATCTATTTTTGCAGATCTCCAAAAAGTCTTGGATAGTCATTCCGAGGTATTTGTGACTCCCAAAGGTCTCGCACATATTCGTGATCATGATCATGCTATTCATTTCATTCCAGGAAGTGTTCCTCCAAACATCATGCATTATAGATATCCATATGCCCGAAGGAGTGAAATTGAACATATAGTTGCAGAAATGGTAGAGGTTGGTATAACTATCCAACCAAATTTGATCAGAAAAGCAAGGGATGAATGGAAGAATGACGAAGTAGGGTGGGAACTCATTCAAAAGTTGTCGAAGATCCTAGTTCCATAATATTGCCAGAACTTGACAAGGAAGGAAAAATCATATTGCAACCTGAAGCATTCATAGATCCGAGAAGTCAACATCTACAAAATCGATCAATTTCAGAGTATCTCATCAAGTGGAAGAACTTACCCGCTGAAGATTCCACATGGAAGGATGAGAATTTTATACAGAAGCATCAAGAACTACTCAAGTGTTGAGGACAACACTTTTTGAAGGAGAGGGGCATGTTAGGTCCCTATACTACTAGTGTAACCCCTTATTGATATTAGTACAACCCCCTTATTATATGTTTCTGCCCATTAGTCCCCATATTGTTATAATTGTGCCCCATAGAAGCCCACTATTATTATTATTGTGCCATTACAATATTATTGCTATGTCCGCTCTGATTATATTATGACCCCTTAGACTCCTATATATAGAAAGGAGGTCTTGTCATTTGTATCATCCAAGGTTTTTTTATTTGTGTAATGTAAAGGAGGTTTCCCCCTCAAAGAGGCTTATTTCTAAGGCGTTGATCTACATTTTCTATCTTTTTGTGAGCTGGTTTCATAACATTTGGTATCAGATTTTTAGATTCTAGGGTTTCGTTGCTCCAAACAGGTCATCGAAGAATTTTTGGTATAACTTTTTTTCTGTGACGTTTCAGAAGAAAAAAAAAAACCATTTAAAATGAGATCCCGCTAAACCTTGGATCCAAATTTCAGATCTTGTCTCATTATATTTTTGGAGATATGATCTGAGGATGTTAGGATTTTTGCAAGCTCTAGAATTTCATCTAAAATAGGTCATCATGGAATTTTCGCTATAATGTTTTCGCTACAAAGTTTCAAAAGCTAAAAAAAAACCCATTTGAGATTAAAATGGTCTGAACCTTGGGTTTGAATTTCAAATCTTGTCTCACTATAGTTTCGGATATATGATCTGAGGAGGTTATGGATTTTGCAAACTCCCAAATTACATCTTGAATAGGTGACCTTGAGAAAATCATCATAAATTTCTCTCTGAGCATCAGATTGAAAGTTCGTCAAAAGTTACAGAAATAAGACAACCTGTATTTTGTTTGGGTATAATTTTCAGAACCTAAGTTTGAAACAGTGACACGTTGCGCATCGTACATGTTCACTCTACTGAAATAGCCTATAATTAGGTCATCGCGAGAGATTGGAAATAAATATTTCTTTAGGAATCCAATTGCAATCAGACTTGCGAAGTTAGAAAGAGGACTCAGATGGATATTACAGGAAAAAATTTCAAAACTTAAAGATCTGAAATTATAGAGTTATCATCGTTTCAATATCGAGCTCCTAAAATCAAGAAAAATGGAGATGAGGAAGTTTGATGGAAAGGATCCGGTAAATTGGATACTACAGATGGAGAAATAGTTTGATCTACATGGTGTATCACTGTTACAAAATTTATGTATTGCATTTAATTATTTAGAACTAAATCAATTTTTATGGTATAAAGGGCTTTGTTCTCGTAAACCACTTGTCACGTGGTCAATTTTCATGGAGGAAATGATAGCACATTATGAGGATACCACAAGCAACACCTCGTTTAGCCAATTGTTAAATCTCAAACAAAAGGGTTCAATGGCAAAGCACATTGAGGACTTTCAAAACTTGAATATAAGGGTAAATGATATCCTAGAGAAGCGAAAGATAAATAGTTTTATCCATGTCATAGAAGTTGATATCAATGGTATGAAAGCATACTGGAAGAAAGGCATGGAAGATTTGAAGAAATACATTGAAGGTTTGAAGGAAGGTGGGACAAAGTTGCTACAAGAAAGGCCTCCTATTGACGAAAAGGATCAAGAAATGTCAAAAGAAGAGGATATACACCAGGAACCAACCCTAGAGAAAGAACAAATGAATCTGACCATATCTTGTATTGCAATGGCAAGAATTATCACTCCTCAAACTCTCAAGATAGAAGGACATATCAAGAAGACAAATGTTCAAGTAGTGAAATATCAGGAAGAAAAGTATCAAGAAACATCAAAAGAAAAAGATACTCACCAGGAGCCAACCTCAGAGAAAGAAGAAATGAATCTGACCATATCTTGTAATGCATTGGTTGGAATTACCACTCCCCAAACTGTAAAGATAGAAGGACATATCAAGAAGAAAAAGGTAATAGTGTTGATTGATTCGTGTAGTACCCATAATTTTATTCATCGTAAGATAGCCAAGGAATTGAATTTCATCCTATATCCAGCACCAGAGTGCCAAGTGATGGTTGTAAGTGGAGGAACCATAAATTTCTCTAGAAATTGCCATAATATGAAGTTATCCATGGGAGAATATGTATTGAATAGTCCAATTATTTCCATTTCAATGGGTGGTACTGATGTTGTACTAGGAGTCCAATGGCTACAATCCTTGGGTACAATAACTTTTAATTTTCAAGAACTTTTCATGAAATTTTCTTTGGAAGGAGAGGAAGTTGAATAAAAGGGTATCATAGGGAAACTAGGAAAGATAATCAGCTCTAACCTAATGACAAAGCTTCTAAAGAAAGAACAACGAGGCATAATTTCACAATTATGTTCGCTAATGGTTCCCACATCGAAATCATCTATTTTTGCAAATCTCCAAGAAGTATTGGAAAATCATTCCAAGGTATTTGTGACTCCCAAATGTCTCCCACATATTCGTGGTCATGATCATGTTATTCATTTGATTCCAGGAAGTGTTCCTCCAAACATCAGGCCTTATAGATATCCATATTCCCAAAGGAGTGAAATTGAACATATGGTTGCAAAAATGGTAGAGGTTGGTATAACTATCCAACCAAATTTGATAAAAAAAGCAAGGGATGAATTGAAGAATGGTGAAGTAGGGTGGGAACTCATTCAAAAGTTTTTGAAGATCCCAGTTTCAAATATATTGCCTAAACTTAACAAGGAAGGAAAAATAATATTGGAACCTAAGTCATTCACAGAACCGAAAAGTCGACAGCTACGAAATCAATCAATTTCAGAGTATCTCATCAAGTGGAAGAACTTACCCGCTGAATATTCCACATGAAAGGATGATAATTTTATACAAAATCATCAAGAACTACTTAAGCATTGAGGACAACACTTTTTGAAGGAGAGGGGCATGTTAGGTCCCTCTACTACTAGTGTAACCCCTTATTGTTATTAGTACAACCCACTTATTATATTTTTGTGCCCATGTAGTCCACATATTGTTATTATTGTGCCCCATAGAAGCCCACTATTGTTATTATTGTGCCCTTACATTATTATTGTTATGTCGGCTCTGATTATATTATGAACCTTTAGACTCCTATATATAGAAAGGAGGTCTTTTCATTTGTATCATCCAAGAATTGTTCATTTTTTTAATGTAAAGGAGGTTTCCCCCTTGAAGAGGCTTATTTCTAAGGCGTTGATCTATCTTTTCTATCTTTTTGTGAGCTGGTTTCATAACATTGTGGGAGACATGCATTTATAGCTGATATGGGTACTTGGTTCCATTCCTTGCATATTGACATGAAGATCAATATATTGCTTCTACAATGATCTTAAGAAAGAAAAGTTAGTTGGACCAAGGATAATTATTGGGTGAAACATTCTTGATATATTGATGACAATAATGGGTTTCATCACATGTGTAAAGAGCATATTCACTCTAGGGATTTGACATTTTGGATACGTAGGGTTTGCAAACTCTAGCAATAAAAGTGGTTTGGACAAGAAATCGCTAGGGTTTATGAAAAAAACCCTAGGATTGCACATTACCACTAAAAGAATTGGGTGAAACATTCTTGATATATTGATGACAATAATGGGTTTCATCACATGTGTAAAAAGCATATTCACTCTAGGGATTTTGCCATTTTGGATACGTAGGGTTTGCAAACTCCAACAATAAAAATGGTTTGGACTCCCTAGGGTTTATGAAAAAAACCCTAGGATTGCACATTTCCACTACCCTAGCTCATGCAAGGAAGGAATCACATTATATAGATAAGGTTGATTTTTAAATGGGTACTATTTTTTCCCAAGGAAAATCGTAATTTTATTAATGAAAACAAAATTACATGTTGTATATGCTTGCAAGCATTCCATCATCTAGTCAAAGACTGATGATCATAAGTTCATACAAAATAATCAACTAATGGATGAAGATAAAAGGTTAACCTTTTCTCCATTTCTTCTTTTGAACCTTCCACCGTTCTCCTTGAGATGGCATGGACGAGACAATAGCTAGCTGATTTCCTTCTTCTATTCTTGAAATTTTCTTGTCTGAATCAGAATTATCAGATGCGTGGTGACATTTGTATCCTCCAAATTCCTTTTCTTCAACTATCCTCACTAGTCGTGCCTTAGTGACCTATAATTATATTGGTTCTTGAGATGATTCCCCATTTCCTTATTTTTCTTGTGTATTCTAATTTTCCACATTGGGAATGGGATCCTTTTCTACTTCATCCTCTTCCTCATCTGGCTCATTTGAGAGAAATTTCCATCCTTTGGGTTTCTTTCCTAGTTTCTTCTTCCTTCACGACTCTTTCTTGGCATCAGGGCCCGTGTTTTGTAGATGTCCTATTTTTCGGCATATTCAACATCTGAAGGTTATGTTCTCGAAATCTAGGAACTAAGTCCATCTCTTCTTGTTGTGTGAAAAGTGAATGTGATCCAACATGCCTTTATTGAGGTCCACCTCCACACATATTCGTGAAAATGTATAGATCCTTTCTTCCATTCTTTGCAGGTGTGTATTTATGAATCGTCCTAAGAGATTCCCAATGCCTTCTAGCATATAATTATGCTAGAAATGAAGGGTGGGGGGGTTATGAATCCTAACCCAAAATATCATTCTTGATACAATCATGGTGTTTGCATCAAAATTTGGGAGCCATGGGGTAATGAAAAGTCTCATTGATCCCCAGAACCACAGACCTTTCTGAAGGATAATTTCTTGATCCTCTGATGATGAAAACTTTACGATGAAGAATCCTTTGGAGCAAAGGTGTATTTCACAGTTTTTTGTCCAACTTGTGAAGATCCAAAGGAAGAGATCCATTGGTTTTGGTGAAAAACTATTAAATTTGTAGATGATGGCTTGTGCTTCATAAGTTGTGTAGAGATATTTTGTTTCTAAAATATCTATGATCAGTTCTGGGACATAATTCATTTGCTCCACTATGGAGGGGATAGGAATATTGTGTGTTTTTTATGGGTTTGAGGTAACTATTGGTTTCCTTTGGAGGATTTTTTTGAAGGAGAGTCCACCATCTATGTGTTCTTGGTTCGATTCTATACCTTTGGGTAAGTTAGAGCCAACAAAACCTACTGCTCCCTTTATTTTACTTAATCCCTCAACTCTACATCTCAATCTCGGATTTAGGATGATGGTGATCATAGGAAGAATGTTGTATTCATGTAAACTCTGACCATCTTGCAAAGATCTGCCACCACAAATAAGGTTTTACAGGTGTGATGGATAGCCTAGATTTTGCATGATATTCTTCTTTAATTGAAAAACCTTGTCAGAAGCCTGCACCCAAATTGATGATGATTTGCCAATATGGGATTTTTTATTTTTATTTTGGAAGAAGTTATGTTCTTCCTGATCTAGGGAATCATATTTTTTGGGTTCCATATCAGTGTCGTATGACATTTTTGTTGTGTGTAGAAAATATTGCAATGTGGGCACAATCATCAACAATAAGATCCTTACTACTCTGTGATCTATTATGTTTAAGAGCAGATTTGATCAAGAGATTTTAGAAAGCCTCAGTTTAGATCTCGATCTGTCTTGACTAGTGCTAAATGTATACAAGTTAGATGAAGATCCTCGATCCGACATGGGAGATCTAATATTTATTGGATACATTACTTGAATGATGGATATCGTTGTGCTGGATTCGATGATTCATTTAAGTTCTTGTAGTGGATATTCTATGACAAGAGATAGAGGCAAAGAAATATTCAGATTTATTCCAACTAGCCTATATGAATACATATTTGGTATGTAATGACTTATTCTTGTATAGGCTTTCCATCCTTCTTGAAAGGCTTAGGCGAATTGGGCCTTAGCGTCGACAAACTGAGCACACTCATTAATTTGTTGGGAGCTCCCAGAGTGTATGGTCACAAATGTGTGAAACCACCCACATAAATTGCTGAAGGAAGATTCATGTGAGTGGAGTCGAGATTCTCCTAGTGCAGATCTGACCCAAAATAGTAAATCAATAAAAAGAAAAAAAATCCCATCTCTTTCATAGAATAAAGATGGTTCATATATGATGATCAAATGTAATCAGAGAGAGATCCCAATGTGACCTAACCCATCCGACACAAAGTAATGGTTCCAAGTATTTCCTTCAAAACATTGGACAAAGGATACCTCCCCACTATCAAAAATATCCTTGATTGCAGAGAGCATCGAATCCCTAACGTACGTTGCCATTTCCCCCCTCTTCCATCTGGTGTAAATTGTAGCTCTGTTTTATTTATCTGTGAGAAACTGAGGGAGCAGATCAACCACCATCATGGGCTTCAAACTCTCGCAAACACTATACACCTCCATCTCCACTTCCTCTTATTTATTATTATTACTATTATTGTGTTGTAGCGGCTGCAACACCCTCCAAAATTTTGGCTCATATTCAAATTTTGGAGCCTTGCTTGGTTTTTCTGTTGATTATTGCAAGCACTTGAGCTCATCCCATGAGGTCTTGTAGAGTTTTTTCACCCCTTTTCTTGTATGACCAGTGGTCATCTTTGGGCATATAGATTGCTTTGTCATGCTTGCGATATTATTCTGGTTATTTTGAAGGTTTGTGTTTGTGTGTTTGGGTTTTCTTCACTATATAAAAATCTGTCGTACTCACACACAAAGTTGTAAGCATTGTCGCTCAAGTGTCATCACAATTGTGCAAAGGTATATCTCAAGTGTCATGTTTGTTGCTATCAACTCTAAGTCAGTCTCATCGAGGGCATGTTTTGTCTTGTTTTCCTGTTGGTCTATGTTGTCTCATCATTGAAGTATGCTAATTGTGTGATCACAATGTCAAGTCTGCACAAGTTCACTTGCCTACCACACTTAGCCATTTTCCTAAAAATCTGTCTGACTGGACAAACCTCTTCCACTAGACCTCGACTAATTTTTAGTATGCAGTCTCAACCCTTAGTGCCCTTGCCTCACTGCCTAGAAATACACAGTGATTGAGGCTATCCTCTGGGTCAGTTGCACTATGGAATCTCAGAGGTTAGCAGTTTTTCTTCCTCCCCAAAAATGTGTAGAAATTTCCTCCATGCCTAATTTGAACTATTCCGCAAGAACATTGATCAAACCTCCTTCCTACCTATTGGAACCCCACATTGCATAGAGACCTTGGCCTGCACTACGCTCATAAACTGTGCATAAATTCCCAGCTAGTCATTTGTTGCCTTGTCCTATCTTCCCCTAGGAAACTGTGCAGATATGCCCAACTAGTCCTTTGTTGTCTTGTCCTGTCTTTCCCTTGGAAACTGTGCAGAAATGCCTAGATGGTCCCCTACTGCCCTATCATGCCTTCCTCCTGGAAACTGTGTAGAAATTCCCAGCTAGCCCTCTACATCCCTGTCTTGTCTTCCCTCCAAGAACTGCGCAGAAGTGACCCTCATGGTCCCACCTTGTATCTTCCATTGGTGTCCTTCACTACGCAATTCTGCCTCCTAGTGGTCACTGCATAGTTTTCCATGATAATGAGGAATGTGCCCCGGAGTTACTCATCCTAACCTAAGATGTGCTATGTGTTGTCTAGATGACATTTCCTCCATCCTTGTCACTTGGAACTGTGCATTACACAGTTGTTGGGCCCTCTTCACAGCTTGTTATCTATCTCGGTCCCTGAACACGAAAACAACGCATCATGCCAGACTAGGAGGTATTTAATTTTATGTCATCCCATCATGCGTGAATTACAGGAATAGGTACACAGATGGATCATGGCGAGACAATGAACGGGATGAAGAAGAAGCACACATGCTACAAGACTTATTTGTAGCTAGAGGACCAAACAAAGCACATCAAGCAACAAGCGCAAGGAACACATACATTGAACCATATTGCAAGACCAGGACCATCAAAGACCCCATAGCACTAAGACATGCAGAGGAGAAGACAAAGCACACCAAGAGTACATCCATCACTTAGAAGCACAACAACTTGACATGGACACCAAAATCAACCAGTACATGTCAATAGTGTTATGTCAAGTTATGTCATGAGTTGTCTTGGCCACATCACCGCCATGGGACATATCTTTTGTTATTGAATGTAACGTAAAGTGGAAGTCCAATGGACACACACAAGAAGTTGAAGAGTCATGCTAGTTGAAAATTCATAGGAAGTTCAACGACCACGAGGGTATTCCAAGAGTCACAAAGATCAAGCATCAACCTTTGCTATATATACCCTTCCCATTGTATGGGCAAGGAATTTTCACCTTGTCTCCTCCCATATATCCTTGAGAGTAGACAATTAAATCTTTGAGGAGCAAGGAGTGGCTCCAATGTCCCACTATTGGGACTAATGATGTATGGTGTACATATGTGTCTTGGGAATTTTTCTTAATTCAGAATCTTGTTAAGGCCAACACGTTTTCATGCATGTTTTGTAGATGTTTGTAATAATATTATTCCTAAATTTGTAATGCATGTTTGTTTCGCCTGTATTAATATAGTTGAACTACTTTGGTTGTTTTAGTAATTAGATTGTTGGGAATGTGTTGTACTAGTTATCACTGATCTCTCATCACTGTGGACTACTCTGCGGGATATTATACATACCACCTTTTTCTATTGGTTATCACCACACTCACATCCTTGTGGACTTCTCCACGTGATACTCGACATACCATCTTTGTTTTCTGGTTTTAACGACCATCACACCCATGTGGAATACTCCACTGGGTGGTGTACGTATTTTCCCCTTCACTTCGGTTTTAACTACCGTCACATCTGTGTGGACTACTCCATTGGTTGGTGTACGTGTTGTCCCTACACTTCGGTTTTAAATATTGTCGCATCTGTTGTGGACTATTCCTTGGATGCCAAACAAACCTTTCTGGTTCACATGTGTCTCTTCTTGGGTGGCACTATTACGTCTCACTTAGAGGCTCACTTTACTCTCCCCATTTATAGTAAGAGAAACGAGACACAAATTACATTACACACTCACCAGGAGAACATACCTCTAAGTATATGACAACCACGGCATATCTCCAAGTATATGACAACCACGCCTTCATACCAGATGAGACTCCCACACCAAACAGTGTGAGGTCTAGTTGGGACTTCATACCAGGGAGATCCCCTAAATGTTGGCGGGTCCAACACTATAAACATATTGTTAGCTGTTATCTTGTCATTGTATCATTTCCTTGGTTGTAGTTTTTCTTCCATGGCCTCCTAGTGAGGATTTCATGTACAAAGTGAAGGCTACCAAGACTTTGGCAAAAGATAAAAACAATGGAAGAAAAAAGAAATTATTGTGACAATAACACTTGTGTTGAGAGATATTATTCTAATTGGAATATAAGACCAAAGGGAGCAGACAAATCAATAATATTGAAGTATGTCTTGATCTATGTTGAAAGGAAGTCAATGGTGACTTCTAAGATAAGGTATACAATAGATGGAAACTCAAGAGAAATACAAAGAAAAGGATTACCTTAGTAAGAGGGAGAAGACTATGAAGGGACATCTTGTTAGGTACACTTGTATATCTATATGTTTGTGTGTGTGTGTGTGTGTGTGTGTGTTGAAAATTACATCAAATAGATGTAGAGATCGTCTTCCTTGATGAAAGAAGAAGTGTACATAAGATCTACTTCAAGCTTGTCACATACATGAAGAAGTCTTATACTTGCAAGAAATATTTGTACAAGCTCCTCAAATTTGATACACTTGGATTGATGGATCATGGTTGATCCTATATGATTCTTCTCTGACAAAAGCAAGAGGACTCATGTGTCAGAGGGAAAAGTTGTAGCAGAAATAATTTCTTCCATAATGGAGGAAGCAGTTAAAGAGACTTCTTTTAGTTTCAGAAGGAGTTGGTCTCTGAGATGATGGAATATCATTGTCATTATTAGGCCAAATAATTGATATGATGAAATAAAATAGTAGTAGAGGCAGTATCCTAAATTACCACAACATAATATGTTTCAGTGTGAGAAGGAGCACCCAGTCAGGGTGAGCAAAAAGTGGATGTGGTAATGGAGTTGGTGAGAAATAGTTGATTAGTTTTATGACCTAAGGCATGTTTCTTAAAATGGATTGGAGTATCAACATGGTACATTTGGTCATGGAAAAGTTAGTTATAATTTGGGAAGTGAAACTACAGAATTAGTTTGGGAAGAGAGTGTTGAAGACAAAAATAATTCATCAAGGCATTGCTTTAGTTTAGTATCCATTATAATTTATTGGATGAGCATGAAGTAGTCGTTTTTTACACTTAGTATGGAAGAGGTCAAGTATATTGCAGTTGAATTGACAAGTTAAGAAGTAGTATGTATTCAAAGGTTACTTGTCGGATTATCTTGATCAAATGTCGATGATAACCATGATGACAAGTTGAAGCAAATTGGGATCAAGTACCACTTCATTTGAGAGATGGTGTTAAAGGGACTTGTGAAGCTCCAATATATCTCCACTAATGAGTAGATAATTGATATTCTTTTGGTGTCCCTTTCTAGATTGAATTTTTTGTACTTCTGGGACAAGCTTGGACTTGTGGAGCATGACTCTCTCATTGATAGGGAATGTTAATGAGATTGCATCATGGAAAGACATTCTCTTTGTGTGATTATGAACTTAGTTGGAGGATGGATCATTCTCCCTGTGTCATTACGACCTTGGTTGGAGGATGATCAATTTTCCATGTCATTATGACCTTGGTTGGAGAATAATTTGACAGATAGTATAACATCATGGATTGACATTGTTCATGTGCCTTTATGACCTTGGTTGAATATTGGTTTTATGGAATGACATTCTTCTTGTGTCACTTTGAAATTTATTGAATAATGGTCCATTAGAAGACATTCTCCCAGTGTCATTTTGACCTTGGTTTGAATAATGGTCTGATATAGGACATTCCCCCTATGTCAGTTTGACCATGGTTGAAGAATGGTCCTAGAGGCCACTTAGATGAGTTGGAGCCTCCTAGAATCATGCTCATATACCTCTCTAAAGTGAGGTAGTTTGGAATTGGACTTAAGATGAGACCTTTGGTGTTTCACTTAGACTTTCTAGTCGTTTGATGGTGAACCTATACTAGTCTATGCATATATGTCATGAGTATCGACTGGAATTCTAGGGTACTGACTACCTGATTTTTGTTGGTGATAATGATATTGATGATGATGCTTATCTTAATATCATTCCTTCCTTATAGAATTTTTCAACTTGATAACATCTTGACAACCATTATGAATACCTCAGTAGCTAATAGGGAGTGTTGAATTTTGTAGCTATGGTCAGTCTTCATAATCAGTATTTGTTTCATTGATGTACTTGTAACAATATATTTCTATGTAAATATTGTTCTTCATGCTCAAAATAAAATTTTATTATTTATGTATTTTTCAAAAGAAAAATTAGAAGGCATGTTCTTCATGACCTTCTCAAATGAAATTTTGAATTTTAAAGGTCTGATTTTTAGCTCCAATAAATGTCCAAGTCAGCCTCCTTTGATCAAGTCGGCTCTACCCCAAGAGGAACCTATTCAGACCCATTCAAGTGTGTATAAATAGGTCATTTGAACTCCATCCAAAGGGAAATTTGGATCACATCCAAAACATGTATATATATGTTCTAAAGTGAAGTAAGACAAGGAGAAAATAGGTCAAAGAAAGAGAATGCAAGTCAATCAAAGTTCCAAATGAAGAAGACTCTTGCACATGTGAATATTCCCTCTTCTCTCCTCGCATGTGTCACTGTAGGAGGTCTAAATTTTTTTGTGGTGAAGTCTAAGGTTAGTCTGATATTTTTTGTGGGAGAGACAAGCTAAAATTTGGCCCCTATTACAAACCATGTTGCAGACCTTTGACTGAGTTTTGTGTAGGATTGAATTGGCTTCTTGGTGGATTGATGAGGTTGTCATATTGCTGGTAAGTTTATCTATGATCTTTAATTTTATATATCTCTTGTTGAATTGGTTTTATAAGAAAAGGATTGTTGGGTTCCCCCCATACTAATTTTCCTAGGGTAAAATCTTGTGTTCTTGTGTGGTTTTATCTTTATTATCCTCTATCATTTTGTTTTATTGTTTATATTCCTTTGTGTAATCAATTATGATGCAAAAAATCACAAGAAAAAGATTAACCTAATGGAAATCATAAGAATTAATTATATGTTTAGAGGATTCCCTAAAAATCAACACACAAAACTTGGGTTCCAATTTAGCATAGGTTCCTAGCCTCAGTGTGCTCTTATTTGTTTTGACTTTGATATAAACATGTTGTCCCACATTGTATTACTTACGAATCCTTTTATGATTTGCATAAATTTCTTTCCTCTCTTGATCTGTTTTTTAATTCTATCTTACTTTTCTAACCACATGCTCCATATCTCTTAGGAGGTTAGGTCTAAAACCAATCTATCTTCTGGTTGACTCTAGCTCAATAGAGTATGACATTTTTTTCAATAAAGGACTTCAAAATGGCTCATCTTAAGAGATGACTTATAAATATTATTGTATGATCCTCCCACTTAAAAGGGAATAGTACCAACTTAGTTAGAGACACACAGTATAGAAGGATCTACGTAGCTTCTGGTGGAGTCGTCCACATAGATGTGACGGTCACAAACACAAGGTGAACAAATAGCATGTACAAAACCCAACGGAATAGTCCACACAAGTGCGACGGTCATTTTAAAAAGTTTACAAGAATGAATCTGTTGAGTTTCCGAAGGAGTAGAACACATGGATGAGACTATGACAACAACTTATACAACACATTTCCAATAACATATGCATTAAAACAACTGAAATAGTTCAACTATCTTAGTACAAGTTAAAACAACATGCATTATAAGCATCCAAAGAATAGTCTTATAAACGAATACAATACATGTGTGAAAACATGCTGGCATGTTAACAGGCTTCTAAATTAAGCGAAAGTTCCAAGACACATCCGTATACCATACATCAGTAACCTCGATAGCGGGGCGTTGGATCCATTGCATGCTCCTCAAGGAAAATACTATAGACTCTCAAGGCTATGTGGGAGGAGCCAAGGTGAAAAGTCCTTTACATGTAAAAATGAGGAGTATATATAGCCAAGGGTGAAACTGAACCTTGTGACTATTTGAATTACATGACTCTGTTATAGACATTTTTGTGCCTTATAGCATTAAGCATGAAATTTCCATAATCTAAGGGATCCAAAGTCCCTAAACATGTTGTTCCTACCCCTAGAGGAACAAGGCTAACAAACCACAGCAATTCACAGAAGTTCTCCACCTGAAACTGCTCAAAAACAAGTCAATTCAGGATCATTTCAGTGGCTACACTAGTTGTTTGCGCTGAATGTCAAAGCCAACACTGGCTACCTGCGTTGAATGTCAAAGGGAACACTGGCTACCTGCACTGAACGAGAGTGGACATGTGGCAAGCTCATTTCTCAAGGTGTCAGAACCCAGGAATCTTCCAAAATGACACTTGCCTCAGGGAATTCGACTGGTGATGAGTAAGAGGTTCCAAATCTCCAAGTGGAAGCAAGAACCTCCAAGTGGAATCAAGAGCTGATAGAGGGAGAGGACACTAGTCAGATCTCAAGTTGACTCATCCTCTCTCCAAACATCTATATATGGATCTCTCCTCCATGAGATATAGAGGCTGGAATTTTGTTATTGCAAAGAATTGCTGTTGGTTTGAGATTGGAATCATTGGGTGCTTAATGCTTTGAAGGGGGTGAAGATAGGAATTCCATTTGCTGGGAAGGAGATGCTGGATTGGAGCCCTCTGGGTTGTATCTCTTCCTGAACCTTGTTATTTATCAATAAAGCTATCTTGGTTTCTCCTATATGCTGATGTATTTTTGATGTATGAATGCATTAGTATGTTTAGTTTATTTCTAATCCTGAACTAGTTATGAATATGAATCCATGTCTTGTGTAGTGTTCTCTTCTTGTGATCTTGCAGAAACCTCTTGAAGCTGGGCGAGCGAGAAGGCAAGTAGCTGGGAACTCTCCAAGAGAAGAGAAGCCAGATCGAGGGACAAGCAGAAGACACCGGTTGGTCCATCTATCTATCTCTTCATTCTTAATTCATAAAGGAAGAATACTAGAATAGTTGTCTCTGTTTGTTGCTAAGGCACTGTCACACCTTAGGTGGATAGGATCGTCCTGCATAGGCATTTTTCCCCACAACAAATTGGCGACTCCACTGGGGAGATTTGTTAAGTCATTTTATTTGTGTTTCTATCATTGTTTGTTTCATAGACTTGACAGCAACAATCGAACTGCATCTGCTATTCCCGGATGCAAAGTAGACAGTTGTTGCTTTGATCCAATCACTGGACTTGTCTATGATCTGGACAATGGACTCACAAATGATTTGATGATCCTTTGTGATAGATCTTAGTACTCCCTCAAAGCATCCCTTTGATTACACCTTTCTTGTTGCTTTTATTTGGCCTAAAACAGTGAATTAAGTAGCAATCTGTGACCCAGAACCTATGGGAAACAAGAGTTTCTCCTTCAGCGCAGACCCAGTGAAGGGATTCTGCATTTCAACGCAGGTCCCGTGAAGGCTACCTGCGCTGAATGTCAAAACCCCTGTGTTGAGGTTGCGCTGAACCAGTTTTCCCTTATGCAGCTGGGGTTCTCTGCTCTGTTTTGCCTTGTTTTGATCTCTGATTTTTGCAGCCTGCAACCAGCATAGGTACCAGTCTGATAACTCCTTTTCTCTGCTTAGATTCCACCTCCTTTTGTACAAAAATACTGTGAGTGTTTTTATGTGTTTTTGGCGTCATTTTCCGTTTTCCTTTGCAAGAGTGAAATAGTCATCCTGTAGCCTTTGATTCAGATCTGTTGATTGTGATCTTAGGAGAGAGTTCATTGGCTGTTTACAGTTGATTATACATTTACTTTTTCTTTTCGTTTGAGTTTGTCTCTTTTAAGTGTCAAAACAAGTATTCATTTCGAAAATCGTTAAGTGTTGTAATCTCTTCTACCCTTTCTGATTTGGAAAAAGTAAACTTGTTTGTATTTGTCATTTAAAAGCAAATTCAAAGTTGTACAAAAAGCTTTCTTTGTAGGCATCAATACTAAGAAAGCGGAAAACAAACACCTGCATTGTGCATTTGCATTTTGATAGTTTGCATGATTGATTTAGGAAAAGTGCATTAGAGTGTGCTGATTGCTCTTTGAGAAAAGATGGTGTCTTTCTTTTCCCTTAGTATCTAGGATTTTCAAAGTTGAAAAGATATAAAGCTTGCTTATCATCTTTAGACTGCATTTAGGAATTGTATCATACATCTCGTGGTGAACCTAAAAAGGCAAACTTCTAAAAAGATCAACATAAAATAAATTGAATGAACTTAACAACGCTTTGCAACATAACGCACAACATAGAGGTCTAGGCTAGAGACGTGTTCCGGCGTCGTAAAGCCTGGTGACTGTCGATCTCGTTGATGGTGGGTGATTCCTCCTGAGGGACGATAGCACCAGTACGGATTGTGCTTCCACGTACCGTCGCGTATACATTGGGAGACCCCTATAGGCATAAAACCTTTATCCTTAGGAAGCCGTGTCGGTCGCCCTACTGATCGCAATGCACTGAACACAGCATTCAGGAAGATCGACCACCCGTACCCTAAAAAGTATTCTGCGGTTTTGCGAGAAGTTTGGCACAACCTCTGCCTAGAACTCTAGAGCAGTTCCTTTTGGCCTTTTTCAGACTCTATAACGGAAAAAGTCCATCCGAGCATTTGTCACTTCGGGCTCGTTAAAACATCGAAGGAGACTAGAGTCATCTTTAGCTTTTTCTCGACTCTTTAAAATTGAAAAAGCAAGTTGTGTCCAAGCGTCGTTAAAATTTATTTTAAACGGAATAATCATCACCTTTCCCTCGTTGATCTTGGAAGTTAGTCTACCTTCATCACAAAGTTCTTGTAGAATCGCTAGAAAATCTTTTGGATAGACTAAATATGTCTGAACAACCGTCAAAATCTAGGACTATGTCATCCGACACAGCAGCGGCAGAGCCTCCTGCCGCTACTCCAACGATGTTCGCTGGTATACCATCTGTCCCGGTAAATTGTCAACAACAAGCTGGAGTCCAATCAGAGACTGTTTCGACGACATGGTTAGTTCCTATTTCTTCATCCGGATTATCATCTGGTATTTCTTATGTTGAAACTCAACAAATTGATCCAATGTGTCTTCAAAGGCCAATCTACCCTTTAAGTACTGGATTGCCACCATATGGAGGGCAGTATGCCTTTTCATTGTCCCCCCCCGGAGAACAACCATATGGGAGTTTACAACAAAGTTCAGGTCAAACTGGAATTACATCCAGCGGATGGGTACCGATACTGCCTCAGCAACCAAGGGTTGGATATTTAATGCAACTAGTCCACCCTGTGTCGAATGTTGCCACTATACCTGGTATGGTGATTGTGTCGCAAGTACAAGCGCTACCTGTTGTATGTCAACCCCAAGTTTCTCAGGTTGCCATACAACAGCCTCTTGTCTCGACAACTCAATCACAACCTCCGGTTAGTGCCTCCTTATCTGGAGCGAATCAGGCTCAAACAAGTACTATGACTCCTCATCTTGGTCAATCATCCAGTATTGGACAACAACAACTGGTCCAACAACCAGAGCTGGTTCAAACTCATCAACCCCCATTCCAGCAATCATATCGAGGACCTGAGCAACAAGTCTTTGCAAGTAATGGGAAATCGCATTTACAAAGCGGTTACCAACAACCATATTATAATGGTTATGCCCATCAACCTTGTCAAAGTTGCCAGCATCAAATACATTATGCTGGTATGTAAAGACCCACTGATCAGGCGATTCCATCTTATCCTGGGTATGCTTCACCTAACCTGACTCAACAGTTGCCCTTTGTAGCAACTCTAGAATTACCAGATCTAAACCGGCTGACGAATGATCCAATTGCTTATGCCCCTTGGTGGCCAGCGATTCCACATAAACTTTCGTCAGATATTCCTAAATTTAATGGAAATCCAGGTGAAGATCCATCGAATCATGTGATGACCTTTCATCTGTGGTGTTCATCAAACACCCTAAATGATGATTCGATTAGGCTTCGCCTTTTTCGGAGGACGTTAACTGGTCTGGCAGCAAAATGGTATATCGAATTGCCTAGAGCTTCATTCGACAACTTCAGTACCCTAGCCACAACTTTCTTAACCCATTTTCAATTACCCATAAGGTATGAAATGGGAACGGAACTCCTAACCAACTTCAAACAGACAACGACCACTCACATATCTGATCATATACATGAGTGGCGACGTCGTCGTAGGATGGTAAAAACGTACATGCCCGATCAGCTATTAGTTGAATGGTTTATCAAGTCATTACTTCCTGCCATCACAGAAGATGTGGCAAAGGGGGGAGTCGTAACGGAAGAGCAAGTCATCGCTCGTGTGCAATATCTGGACTTGGTTTACACTCAGTCCGACATGCTCTACAACAAAATACCTGATACCCCTAGACCAAAATTCTCAATTCCTCCTCCTCCTAAATCAAACAATGACTCTCATGCCGGCGATGGCGTGATTGGCGCAACTGACATGAAATCGACAAAGGCTATATCTAAAAAGGGCCGTAAGATTTCCGGTCAAAATGAAAATGAGGAACTTCTTGCCTCAGAAGTAAGTGCCGTGTCGGACGACAAGGGCAAACAACTGAAGCAACCAGGGGACAAGAAGAAAAAGAAAGGGAGAAAAAGGAAACCCCCTGCGGGGTGTCATATATGCGATGAGGATCATTGGACAGCAGATTGTCCATACAAAGCTGAGCTTAAAAGATTCTTTAAGAGTTCGAAAACCTCAGCTGTGTTGACTGATCCGTTTCCAAGCCCGGGAACCGAACTGGTTGCTAATCAAAATGCTTCCCGATCCCAAGTGCTTATGTTGTCTACATCAAAGCAGCAAAATGATGCTTTGACGAGGAATAAAAATTACAGGAATCCAAAGCTGTCGAACAACAAGGCTAATGAACAACCTAGTAGTTCGACAACAACTTTGATCGAAGTTGTGCCACCCATCGTTCCTGAGCCAATGATAAAGTCGCAAAAGGGAGCAGTACACAAATCGACATTTAATCCTTGTGTGAAAATAGCACAGATAGAGGACCTGGCCCAATCGTCGTCCGCTATGTCGACACTTGAGGTACCGCAAAATTGCTTCTCCCAAGAGCAAGCTTTATTATCAGCAATAGGTGGGATTGACCCAATGGATTCCAATCTTGTGGCCTTTGATCATAAAGGATATGACCCTCAGTTACCAGCTCAACTAGCTTTCCTTATTCAATTGAAATCCCTCAACAAAACTGTTCATCGAACAATTATTGATGAGGGGGCATCTACATGCATTATGTCGATGAGTTGCTGGAAAACTTTAGGATCTCCAACCTTGTCACGATCTTCGACGACATTAAAAGCATTCGATGGAAGGACATATACCCCATATGGTATCCTAAGTAACTTGAAAGTTAAACTAGGAGGGAAAACAGTAGAAATAGATGTTGAAGTCATCGATGGGAATCTTGATTACAACATCCTACTAGGAAGACCGTGGATCTATGCCATGGCCGCAGTTGTGTCGACCTACTTCAGGAAGATTGCATTTCCCTTCCAAGGAGGAATTACAATCGTCGACCAACAAACTTTTCTCCCCAACAACTCACAAGTTACGGGAAGCATTCCAATGATCCATGGAAGCAATCATTCGCACCAAAATATCGGAGTAGGTCTCCTTAAAGACCCTGCTTTAATGGGTACTTTTGCCCTATCCAAGTAATCTGGCGGAAGTGGCCACAGTGGAATATGAAACCTTCTACATCTAATGGATTTGGACTCCGAGGACGGTTCTTATCTCGTGTCAACCTCATTAAAAAATGAAACAAGGAGTCATGAGGATAGTTCTTTTACTGTGTCAACCTCATTAAAAAATGAAACAAATCACCTTTTCAAATCTCAAAGGTAAACCTTCATTCCAACCACCGAGTTGAATGCAATGAAGCTTGGGGGGCATGCACCTCGATTTGCGTTATTATGCTGGGGGCATGCAAACTTATCATCGAGCAGTTTTAGCACACAGTTCATGCTCGTTAAAAAATAAACGCAAGATTCGAGCAGTTTTAGCACATAGTTCATGCTCGTTAAAAAAATAAACGCAAGATTCGAGCAGTTTTAGCACACAGTTCATGCTCGTTAAAAAATAAACGCAAGATCCGAGCAGTTTTAGCACATAGTTCTCGTTAAAAAATAAACATAAGACCGAGCAAATGTTTCCATCCGCGTTTAAGCTCGTTAAAAAATGAACTATCCCGGTAAATAACCACTGTGAATGTAATATCATCAGCCATTAAAGCCTTGGTCGTGTTTGCACCGTCACCTCCACTTTTCCATTGGCCGATCGTTCACCTCCATATGATTGTTTACCCATTTTGAGGAACAGCTGCGAAGAGTGATTTCACCTAGCCATCCTTGTGACACTGCCGTGATTGGAAATTTCCAACCTGTACCTGGAATCAGCTGCTAACCCGTTTTATCACTCGTTCCTCAAAAGACGAGTCTTCTTTAAGCTCTTTTCATCTGACTCGTAAAATATGAAAAGATTGTCGAGTCCTTGGCCTTCCAGCTCATTAAAGGGACAGGAAGAGCTATCCCTCCTCTAGATTTTAATCTTTTTGGACCTGAGGGATTATTGCACAAAAAGATCAAGCTCTTGTTTTATTCGGCTCGTTAAAACTATTGAAAACTCATCCCTTCTGTATTATTTTATACTTTTTCGGACTTAAGGGATTAGATGACGAAAAAGGACTTTTCGAGTTAACTTTATGTACCTTTTCAGACTCTCTAAAAATGAAAAGGATCGAGTTATCCTTGTCGTTAGACTCGTTAAAATCATTAAATAGCGACAAACTTGTCTTTAGATGAGAACGAGTTTCACTATTGCTAGGCTCGTTAAAACATAGCGATGGGCTTGCCGGAAGGGCAGGTTATAGAACAAGCATATGTTATCCTCCTCAAGCTTGACAAAAGTAAAGAGGTACTGGTCAGCAATGACTGGGGAAAAATTGGGAGAAACTAAAGAAAACTTTGATGGTAGCAAGTTGCTCTTGAACATGACACTTTTCCTCCGTACCACAATCGGGTTGGGTTGTTTCATTCACCGGTCACATCCATGGTCTCGCCATACCATCCATATTTGGGGTAATGCTACCGATCCATCACATCAGTGTCGCCACATGTTCAAGAGAAGTCGTTCAGAAAAGTCAACCGTGTCCCATCCACTGCCATACATTATCCTTCATCCTTTCATGACCGCCACCCTGAATCATATGTCACAGATCGTTTTCACCTCCATTAAAATCATTAGCTCCGTTCCGTGTCACTGATGTGGGATTCATTAAGGCCCTCCTTTGACGGATTGCTTCTTGTCGACATCAGCTCATTATCCGAGAAGTTGATCTAGGAACAACCCCTTTAGTACTTTGAAGCTTGCATGCCTCAATGGCAAGTTTCTCATTTCCGGCGACAGGTATACATCAATGACCTTCGACTGAAAGATTTTGCGTGGTGTTCAACGCCAAGTCCTTTATTCACACCACATGAATTGTACTGCAGTACCTTGAGGGTCATTATCATTATCGGTGATTCCTCTCGCGCTTGTTAACGGTTTACATCATTGACCAGTAATCAAGCGATGTCTTTCCATGTTCGACTTCAGAACTTTTCTCACATGGATCTACTTGTACTTAGAGTGAAGATCGAACAAGTTTGAAGACCCCGGATCTAGTTTCATCCATCCGGGCTACGATATATATTCAGGAAAGATAAAGACATTGACATGTACATCCTTACAGCAGATAATCATCCTACTCAAAGGATGATAATTTCATCAAAATTATCAGTCTACCATCAGACGATTGTCTGTTCTATGTACAGAAAAATGAATTTATAAAGCTGAGCATGGGAATGCTTGCCTCAGCTAGATCATGAAAGCTGTATGAAAAATAATGTATTGTATTGTATCTTATTACAGGTCTCCTCCCAACATTGGATGAACTTCGGATCCCCCTGATAAAGCATTTCACCCGATAAACAGCCTCATACTTTAGGGGGCAACTGTTATAGACATTTTTGTGCCTTACAACACTAAGCATGAAATGTCCATAATCTAAGGGATCCAAATTCCCTAAACATGTTGTTCCTACCCCTAGAGGAACAAGGCTAACAAACCACAGCAATTCACAGAAGTTCTCCACCTGAAACTGCTCAAAAACAAGTCAATTCAGGATCATTTCAGTGGCTACACTAGCTGTTTGCGCTGAATGTCAAAGCCAACACTGACTACCTACGTTGAATGTCAAAGGGAACACTGGCTACCTGCGCTGAACGAGAGTGGACATGTGCCAAGCTCATTTCTCAAGGTGTTAGAACCCAGGAAGCTTCCAAAATGACACTTGCCTCAGGGAATTCGACTGGTGATGAGTAAGAGGTTCCAAATCTCCAAGTGGAAGCAAGAACCTCCAAGTGGAATCAAGAACTGACAGAGGGAGAGGACACTAGTCAGATCTCAAGCTGACTCATCCTCTCTCCAAACATCTATATATGGATCTCTCCTCCATGAGATATAGAGGCTGGAATTTTGTTATTGCAAAGAATTGTTGTTGGTTTGAGATTGGAATCATTGGGTTCTTAATGCTTTGAAGGGGGTGAAGATAGGAATTCCATTTGCTGGGAAGGAGATGCTGGATTGGAGCCCTCTGGGTTGTATCTCTTCCTGAACCTTGTTATTCATCAATAAAGCTATCTTGGTTTCTCCTATATGCTGATGTATTTTTGATGTATGAATGCATTAGTATGTTTAGTTTATTTCTAATCTTGAACTAGTTATGAATATGAATCCATGTCTTGTGTAGTGTTCTCTTCTTGTGATCTTGCAGAAACCTCTTGAAGCTGGGCGAGTGAGAAGGCAAGTAGTTGGGAACTCTCCAAGAGAAGAGAAGCCGGATCGAGGGACAAGCAGAAGACACCGGTTGGTCCATATATCTATCTCTTCATTCTTAATTCATAAAGGAAGAATACTAGAATAGCTGTCTCTGTTTGTTGCTAAGGCACTGTCACACCTTAGGTGGATAGGATCGTCCTGCATAGGAATTTTTCCCCACAACAGACTCTTTGACTTCATCTGCGGGTATCCTTGACTTCGACATTAAATTACAGTGATTACACAGTTATGAACCAAAGTAGTGATGTGGTTGAGGCAACTCATGACACAACTTGACATGACATTGATGGTATGCACATGTTGGTTGTGTTGTTCATGTTGAGTTGGTGTGTTGTTGAGTGATGAGTGTACTCATGGTGTACCATAGCTTAACCTCTGCATGGAAAAGTGTTCATATTCTTCAATGGTCTTAGTGTTCGCTTGATGGTTCATGCATGTGTATGTGTCTCCTTCACTTGCTACTTGGTATACTTCATGTGCTTGTCCAACTGCGAGCAAGTCTTATAGCATGCACTCCTTATTCATCCCATTCATCGTCGCACCATGTCTCATCCATTTACCTATTTATACAATCACTCATGTCTAGACACCATCAAATCCATAAATCCCCTAGTCTACCATGATGCATTTTCTCTCGTTTCTGGGTGAAAGTGACAGAGAGAGGACAAGGCTCTAAAATAACATAGATCACATGTCAAGCTGGGTACTGTTGGGAAAAACTGGGCAAAGGTCACTGAGAGGCTAGGTTGAGAACTCTATGACAATAGTTCCATTTGTGGGATCTAGCTCAGCTAGGAGGCAGAATTGCACAATTTTTTTGGGGAAGGTAGTGTAGGCACTAGGAGGCACTAGCAGTGAAAAATGCACAAATTTTCAAAGGAGGCCGAGATCGGGGTGCAGGAGCTTGCTGGCTAGAACTGCGAAGATTTGCGAGGCAATCATGTAGGACATGTATGCACAGTTTCCGAGATGAGTAGGGTGTCGGGCAGTAGGTGGACTTTCCATGAAAACTACACAATTTTTAGAAGGAGTAGCAAGCAGGTTGGTGGGGGGACTGTGTTGTAGGGAAAAGTATCCGACTCGGATGACCCTATCCCACTCTAAGGGTGATAGTACCTCAGCAACAACTGTAAAGAAAACTACTTAAGGTTTAATTCTTTATGAAAGCAAAAGAGAGTGGATAAATGCACTAACCGTTGCCTTGCGCTTAATGTCGAATCCAAACTCTTCTCTATGGCTGCTTGCTCCCAGCTCTTTGCTCTTTTGCCGGCCCAGCTACAATGAGATCCTGCAAAATGACAAAGAAGGAGACTACAAGAGGCATGCAATCATAACTGATTCACGGATTAGCATAAACCAAATATACAATTATCTTTTGCTTTTGCGACTCCACTGGGGATCGTATCCGTTTGATTGTGTTTGTAGTATTTTGCTATTCATTTCCTGAACAAAAGAGTACCAAATCGAAAAGCTTTTGACTATATCAAAAGCGAAGTAGAGGGCAGCTACTCTAGCTCATTTCTGAGCAAGTTCATGATTTGAAGAGCTGATCTACAAGGATCCTTGTAAGCTCTTAGTGATAGCTTTTCACCTTCCTTATCATCCCTTTGAGTGTGCTTGACTGATTGCTTCTGATTTGAGCAAAAACTGTGCATTTTTGAGAAAATTATGACCCGGAAACTGTGAAAACGCAACTTTTGTTTTCCAAAGCAGGTAGTACACAGGCTACCTGCTTTGCAACACAGGTCCCGAAGGGGCTACCTGCGTTGGCCCAATTTTGCCTAGTGCTGTTGGGGTTTCCTCCTTTTCTCTTGCCTGTTTTCACTATAGATTTGGCAGCCAGTTACCAGTCTTGTACCTGTTCTGAAACCAACCTTACTTGCCATCATTCCGCCTCTGTTATATAACGAAATTGTACTTGTTCTTTTGTATTTCTTACTCATTTACGATTTCCCATAACGAAGAGTAAACTAGTCTTGCTTTTGGCCTCTTAGATCTGAACCTGTGTTAGGCATTTTGCTGGTCTAAAGAGTTAACTTGTTTGCTGTCCATAGCTGATTAGTCATTTTACTTTCGTCATTATGGTCGAAGGTCATTGATGTATACCTATCGCCGGAAGTGAGAAACTTGCCATTGAGGCATGCAAGCTTCAAAGTACTGAAGGGGTTGTTCCAATGATGTTTTGTGATAATTGTATATTTGGTTTATGCTAATCCGTGAATCAGTTATGATTGCATGCCTCTTCTAGTCTCCTTCTTTGTCATTTTGCAGGATCTCATTGTAGCTGGGCCGGAAAAAGATCAAAGAGCTGGGAGCAAGCAGCCATAGAGAAGAGTTTGGATTCGACATTAAGCGCAAGGCAACGGTTAGTGCATTTATCCACTCTCTTTTGCTTTCATAAAGAAGTAAACCTTAAGTAGTTTTCTTTACAGTTGTTGCTGAGGTACTATCACCCTTAGAGTAGGATAGGGTCATTCGAGTCGGATACTTTTCCCTACAAAAAATTGGCGACTCCGCTGGGGACCGTATCTGTTTGATTGTTTGTAGTATTTTGCTATTCATTTCCTGAACAAAAGAGTACCAAATCGAAAAGCTTTTGACTATATCAAAAGCGAAGTAGAGGGAAGCTACTCTAGCTCATTTCTGAGCATGTTCATGATTTGAAGAGCTGATCTACAAGGATCCTTGTAAGCTCTTAGTGATAGCTTTTCATCCTCCTAATCATCCCTTTGAGTGTGCTTGACTGATTGCTTCTGATTTGAGCAAAAACTGTGCATTTTTGAGAAAATTGTGACCCGGAAACTGTGAAAACGCAACTTTCGTTTTCCAAAGCAGGTAGTACACAGGCTACCTGCTTTGCAACGCAGGTCCCGAAGGGGCTACCTATGCTGATAGCCAGACTGGCTGTGCAGCACCTGCGTTGGCCCAATTTTGCCTTGTGCAGTTGGGGTTTCCTCCCTTTCTCTTGCCTGTTTTCACTATAGATTTGGCAGCCAGTTACCAGTCTTGTACCTGTTCTGAAACCAACCTTACTTGCCATCATTCTGCCTCTGTTATATAACGAAATTGTACTTGTTCTTTTGTATTTCTTACTCATTTACAATTTCCCATAACGAAGAGTAAACTAGTCTTGCTTTTGGCCTCTTAGATCTGAACCTGTGTTAGGCATTTTGCTGGTCTAAAGAGTTAGCTTGTTTGCTGTCCATAGCTGATTAGTCATTTTACTTTCGTCATTATGGTTTGATTTCATGCATTTCCAGTGATTAAGCAAGTAAATCTTAAGGTGTCTTTTGATTTTGGACAAGCTTGTTTGTTTTCACTTTAAATCGAAATCAAAATTATATAACAACTTTCTTTTTGTAACCAATCAACATTAAGAAAGGGAAAAGAAAATACATGCATTGTGCATTTTGCATTGGAAAAAGTTTGCATGATGATTTAGGAGAAAGTGCATTAGTTTGTGCTGTATGAACTTTGTGAAAAGAATTTGCCTTTCTTCTCCCTCAGTAGTTAAGATTTTCATCAGTCAAAAAGATTTGAAAAAACTTGCTTCTCATCTTAGGCTGCATTTAGGAATTTGTCATATACATCTCGTGGTGAACCTTGAAAGGCAAACTTTAAAAAGATCAACTTAAAATATACTGAATGAACCTAACAACACATTTGAAACATAACGCAAACACATAGAGGTCTAGGTAGAGACGTGTTCCGGCGTCGTTAAACATAGTGACTATCGATTTCTACAAAGGTGGGTGATTCCTCCTGAGAGTCGGTGGCACTAATACGGACTTGTGCTCCCACGTACCGTCGCGTATATATTGGGAGACCCCTATAGGCAATCATCCTTTATCCTTAGGAAGCCGTGTCGGCCGCCCTACTGATCGCGATGCAGTGAACACAACATTCACGAAGATCGACCACCCGTACCGTAAAACGTATTCTGTGGTTTCGCGAAAGGTTTGGCACACCCTCTGCCTAGATCTCCAGAGCAGTTTCTTTTGGCCTTTTTCAAACTCTATAACTAAAAAAGTCCAACCGAGCATTTGTCACTTCGGGCTCGTTAATACATCGAAGGAGACTAGAGTCATCTTTAGCTTTTTCTCGACTCTTAAAACATGAAAAAGCAAAGTTATGTTTAAAAGCATCTAATAAAATTCATTCAAATCGGAAACACAAATTTTCCCCTTTATATTTTAGTTGATCGAGTAATCCGCAATCGTGGAAGAAAGTCAATTGAATATCCATCGTTCTCGGAGGCTTGCGAGTCAACCATCTTTGTCTCCGGAATCGAAAACAATCCGGACAAAGCGAGCTCGTCGAACCAGTTCAAAATCTCCTTTAAAAAATTAGAACAAGTCTTCCGACAACATCTGAGATTCTGGTTACTCCAAACATTTCCGGAAACCCTGCCTCTATAGAAGAAGTTCAACCGCCACAGAAGGACAGTAATACTGATCCTAGTCTGGGGACAAATACTTGTATAACTGAACCAGTTCCATCTGTAACTGGTCCAGAGAGTTTTGTTCCTCAAACATCTGTCGCTGTTGATACAACCCCTTCTTCGGCACCGGAAATCTTTTACGGACCTGACGGTCTTCCTCTTCCACCTGGTCTGATTGCGATAGAGGAAATTATAGAGGAACCGCAAGTATCCACTCCAACTCATTGTGGAGTAGGGGTCACTCTATTTCCTGCTACAACAGAAGTTTGTCCATCACCAGTGGAAGTTCTTGTAGAATCACTAGGCGATCAATTGGATAGACTTAAAATGTCTGAACAACCGTCGACATCTAGGACTGTGTCAAATGACACGGCGATGGCAGAATTACCTGCTGCAAATCCAACAATGTTCGCCGGCATACCATCTGTCCCAACTAGCTCTCAATCGCTAGAAGGAGTCCACCAAGAGACTATCTCGACAGTATGGTCTGTTCCTGTTTGTTCCGGAGTAATGTCTGGTAACTCTTATGGTGAGACTCATCAAATTGACCCTTTTGGGAATCTAATTAGGCCATCCAGTCCTCCAGGACAATCAATTTCCTTGAGTTCTGGATTACCACCGTATGGGGGGCAGTATGCCCTTTCATTACCCCCTCCGGGAGGGTACCCATACGGGAGTTCTCAACCTTATTCAAGTTATGGTGGAATTGCAACGAGTAGCTGGGTACCTATGCTATCCCAGCCACCAAGAGTTGTGTATTCCATGCAACAGTGTGTACCTGTGACGAACATCCCAACTACACCGGCTATTGTAACCGTGTCGCAAGTTCAAACGATGCCTGTTGTATGTCAACCTCAGATTTCTCAGGTTCTCATGCAACAGCCCCTTGACCCGGCGACCCAACCACAATCGCCTACTGGTGGGGCGACGCAAGTACAATCGGGTACAACTACCCCACATCTTGGTCCAATGGTTAGTGTAGCGCAACAACCCATGGTATCGCAACCGTGGATAGTGCAATACCAACAGCCACAATTCCAACAAGTGTACCAAGGTTCTGAACAGCAAATCTTTGCGAATACTGGACAACCATATATCCAAAATGGTCAAAATCAACCACTTTATAGTGGTCAAGTCCATCAACCGTATCAATCATACCAACATCAACTCCATTATGCTGGTATGCAAAGACCAACTGTTCAGGCGATTCCATCGTACCCTGGTTACGCTTCACCTAACTTGAATCAACAGTTACCATTCGTGGCGACTTTAGAGTTGCCTGATTTACATCGGTTAACCAATGATCCAATTGCTTACGCCCCATGGTGGCCAGTTATCCCGCACAAACTTCCCTCCGACATTCCTAAATTCAATGGAAATCCAGGTGAAGACCCGTCGAATCATGTGATGACATTTCATCTATGGTGTTCGTCGAACACTTTAAATGATGATTCGATAAGGCTTCGCCTCTTTCAGAGGACATTGACAGGTCCAGCGGCAAAATGGTATATAGAATTGCCAAGAGCTTCGTTCGACAATTTTAGCTCCCTTGCCACGACATTCTTAACCCACTTTCAATTACCAATAAGGTACGAAACGAGAACAGAGATATTGACCAATTTCAAACAGACAACCGCAACTCATATATCAGATCATATACATGAGTGGCGACGTCGACGAAGAATGGTTAAAACATACGTCCCTGATCAGCTTTTAGCTGAGTGGTTTATAAAGTCGTTACTTCCGGCCATAACGGAAGATGTGGCAAAGGGGGGAGTCGTAACAGAAGAGCAGGTTATTGCTCGTACACAATATTTGGACTTAGTATATACTCAGTCCGGCACGCTCTATGACAAAATACCAGACGCCCCTAGACCAGAGTTTTCAATCCCTCCTCCTCCTAAATCAAATAGTGACTCTCATGCCGGCGATGGCGTGATTGGCACGGCGAACGTGAATCCGAGAAAGGCCAATCAAAAGAAGGCCCGTAAGGATTCAAATCAAAATGCGCATGAAGAAATTCTTGCTTCGGAAGTAAATGCCGTATCAGCAGATAAGGGAAAAGAAACCAATCAACCAGGAAGCAAGAAGAATCAAAACAAAGGGAAGAAGAAGAAACAAGGAGAGTCATCTCCTCGAAAAACTTCTTCAAGCCCTCCTCGGGATAGGAGACCACCTTATGGGTGTCAGATATGTGATGAGGATCACTGGACGAGAGAATGTCCATACAAAGGTGATCTAAAAAGATTCTTAAAGAGTTCGCAAACTCCAGCTGTGTTAACTGATCCGTTTCCGAATAGAGGAACAAATCTGGTTGATAATGGAAATGCTTCCCCGTCGCAAGTGCTAATGTTGTCAGTATCCAAGCAACAAAATGATGCTTTGATTTCGACAAGGAATAAAGATTACGGGAATCCACAGGTGTCGAACGATAAAGGTAAAGATCAACCTAGTAGTTCGACAACAACTTCGGCAGAAGTTGTACCCCCCATCACGCATGAATTAACAATAAAACCGCCAAAGGGAGTAGTACACAAGTCGACATTTAATCCTCGTGCTAGAGCAGCACAACATTATAACATAGTGGAAGATTTGGCACAATCGCCGTCCGCTATGTCGACTCTTGAAGTACTACAAAATTGCCCATCCCAAAGGCAGGCATTGTTATCAGCAATTGGTGGAGTGGATCCTAAAGATTCCAATCTTGTATCCTTTGATCACAAAGGATATGATCCTCAGTTACCAGCTCAACTAGCTTTCCTCGTCCAAGTGAAAGCCCTCAAAAAAACTGTTCATCGAACAATTATTGATGAGGGGGCATCGACATGTATTATGTCGATGAGTTGTTGGAAAACCTTAGGATCTCCAACCTTGTCGCGATCATCGACGACATTAAAAGCATTCGACGGAAGGACATATACCCCTTACGGTATACTTAATAACTTGAAAGTTGAACTAGGGGGCAAAACAGTAGAAATAGATGTTGAAGTCATCGATGGCAATCTTGACTATAACATCCTACTGGGAAGACCATGGATTTATGCCATGGAAATGTTGTGTTGACCTATTTTAGGAAAATCGCATTCCCCTTTCAAGGAGGGATTACGATCATTGACCAACAAAATTTCCTCCCTAATGGTCCACGAGTTACAGGAAGCGTTCCTATGATCCATGGAAGCGACCATTCGTTTCAAAATATTGGAGTAGGCCTACTAAAAGATCCTACATTAATGGGGACTTTTGCCCTTCCGCCACCATTCATTGTGGGAGAAGTGGCGACGGTAGGGGCCTGCAATATGATATCTTCCGCACAAAAGATGTCAGAAAACGATATCAACATGGATCATGCAAAGGTTTTGTCCCCAAGCCCAATGGAAGTATTGTAGCAATCAATTTTCTTGGCCTGGGGGGCAACCCCAAATCAACGCTCATCAAGCGTTTGGATAGATAGGTCTAGAGAATATGGCACCCCTTCATATCCTGGGTCGCGAGTGCATGGAACCGACAAAGGAATAGTCCAATCAATGGTAATTGACGGGGTACCATGGAATGATTCCCACCATTGTTCCCTTCTCCCGAGTTGTGGAGAAGATACTCAAGATGACCTTTATCATCCTTCAGTTTTCGATTTTCTATCGAATACTGTAAATACAATGGGCTATGAGGATAGTTCTTTGACTATGTCAACCTCATTAAAAAAATGAAACCGACCCCCCTTTCCAAATCTCAAAGGAAACCTTCATTCCAATCATCCAGTTGAATGCAATGAAGCTTGGGGGGCATGCACCTCGATTTGAGTTATCATGCTGGGGGCATGCGCAAGATTCGAGCAGTTTTAGCAATGTTCATGCTCGTTAAAAAATAAACGCAAGAATTCGAGCAGTTTTTGTACAGAGTTCATGCTCGTTAAAAAATAAACATAAATTGTGAGCAATCTTTCCCTACAGTTCAAGCTCATCCAGAAAAAATGAACCAGTAAATAACCTTGAGAAATGTAACCTTTGATAGCCATATTAAAAGCCCTTGGTCGTGTTTATATGCCATCACCTCCATCTGTTCATTTGGCCAATCGTTCATCTCCATATCTTTGTTTACCCATTTTGAGGAACAGCTGCGAAGAGTGATTTCACTTAGCCATCCTTGTGACACTGCCGTGATTGGAAAATTCCAACCTGTACCTGGAATCTGCTGCTATCCCTGTTTATCACTCGTTCCTCAAAAGACGAGTCTTCTTTGAGCTCTTTTCACTGACTCGTAAAATATGAAAAGTTTGCCGAGTTTTGGCCTTCCAGCTCATTAAAAGGACCGGAAGAGCTATCCCTCCTCTAGATTTTAATCTTTTTGGACCTAAGGGATTATTGCACAAAAAGATCGAGCGCTTGTTTTGTTCGGCTCGTTAAAGAAATCGAAAATTCATCCCTTTTGTATTGTTTTATACTTTTTCGGACTTAAGGGAAAAGGAATTTTGGAGTTAACTTTCCGTACCTTTTCAGACTCTCTAAAAATGAAAAGGACCGAGTTTT
Organism: Pinus tabuliformis; assembly: GCA_031772625.1. Lineage (NCBI taxonomy): Eukaryota > Viridiplantae > Streptophyta > Pinopsida > Pinales > Pinaceae > Pinus > Pinus tabuliformis. The sequence goes on from CM062816.1 coordinate 1,176,086,014, forward strand.
CCTTGTCGTTAGACTCGTTAAAATGATTAAATAGCGACAAACTTGTCTTTAGACGAGAACGAGTTTCCCTATCGCTAGGCTCGTTAAAACATAGCGATGGGCTTGCCCGAAGGGCAGGTTATAGAACAAGCATATGTTATCCTCCTCAAGCTTGACAAAAATAAAGAGGTACTGGTCAGCAATGACTGGGGAAAAATTGGGAGAACCTCACAGCATTAATGGTAGCAAGTCGCTCTTGAACATGACACTTTGTCCTCCGTATCACATCGGGTTGGGTTGTTTCATTCACCGGTCTCATAACCATGGTCCTCGCCACACCATCCACAATTGGGGTAATGCTACCAATCCATCACATCAGTGTCGTTATATGTTCAATAGATGTGGTTCTGCAAAGAGTCAACCGTGTCCCATCCACTGCCATACATTGTCCTTCATCCATTTCATGACCGCCACCCTGAATCATACATCACAGTTTGTTTTCACCTCATCACAATCACTAGCTCCGTTCCGTGTCACTGATGTGGGATTCATTAAGGCCCTCCTTTGACGGATCGCTCCTTGTCGACATCAGCTCATTATCCAAGGAGTTGATCTAGGAACAACCCCTTCAGTACTTTGAAGCTTGCATGCCTCAATGGCAAGTTTCTCACTTCCGGCGACAGGTATACATCAATGACCTTCGACCAGAAGATTTTGCATGGTGGTCGACACCAAGTCCTTTATTCCCACCATGTGAATTGTACTGCCGTACCTTGAGGGTCATCATCCTTATCGGTGATTCCTCTCGCACTTGTTAACGGTTTACATCATTGACCGGTAATCAAGCGATGTCTTTCCATGTTCGACTTCAAGAAATTCTCACATGGATCGACTTGTACATCGAGTGAAGATCGGAAGAGATTGAAGACCCCGGATCTAGTTTCATCCATCTGGGCTGCGATATATATTCAGGACATAAAGACATTTGATATGTACATCATTACAGCAGATGATCATCCTTCTCAAAGGATGATAATTTCAGCAGAGAATTATCGGTCTACAATCAGACGATCGTCTGTTCTATGTACCAAAATGTATTTATAAAGCTGAGCATGGGAATGCCCGCCTCAGCTAGATCATGAAAATGTATGAAAAATAATGTATTGTATTGTATCTTATTACAGGACACTTCTCAGCAGATTGAATGAACTTCGGATCCTCTCAATAAAGCATTTCACCCGATAAACGACCTCATACTTTAGGGGGCATCTGTTATACACAATTTTGTGCCTTACAGCAACAGGCATGAATTGTCAATAATCCAAGGGATCCAAAATTCCCTAAACATGATGTTCCTACCCCTAGAGGAACAAGGTCAGCAAACCAACAGCTCTCAGATCAGTTCTCCACCTGAAAACACTCAAAAACAAGCAATCTTGAAATCAAAGCAGGTGCTCCACTAGGCTTCTGCGCTGAAACTCAGATCCTCCATGGTGTACCTGCGTTGTAAAGCAAGTGGAACAAAGGCCACCTGCGCTGAGCGAGATGGGACAAGTGGCACACTGAGTCATTGCTCTGGAATCTTCCAAAAATGACACTTGGATCAGGGATTTCGCCTTGTGATGAGTCAGAGGCTCTGTTTCTCCAAGTGGAAGCATGGTTCTCCAAGTGGACTCAAGAACTGAAGATCAACTAAAGATTAACTGAAGAGAGAGAGGACACAAGGCAGCTACACATCAGTTGCAAGCTGACTCATCCTTTCTCAATTCATCTATATATTGAGCTCTCTCCTATGAGCTCAGGGGGCTGGAATTTTGTGCAAAGTAATGCTATGCTGTTGGTTTCACTATAGAGCTATTGGGTGATTGCTTGAGGGAGGTGAAGAGGAGAAATTCTTTCTGCTGGGAGGTGTTGCTAGATTAGGACCTTCAATGGTTGTAACACTCTCAGAACCTTTACTTCTTCATTAATAAAAGCTATTGAGGTTCTTCTATATGCATTTGTTCCAATGATGTTTTGTGATAATTGTATATTTGGTTTATGCTAATCCGTGAATCAGTTATGATTGCATGCCTCTTGTAGTCTCCTTCTTTGTCATTTTGCAGGATCTCATTGTAGCTGGGCCGGCAAAAGAGCAAAGAGCTGGGAGCAAGCGGCCATAGAGAAGAGTTTGGATTCGACATTAAGCGCAAGGCAACGGTTAGTGCATTTATCCACTCTCTTTTTCTTTCATAAAGAAGTAAACCTTAAGTAATTTTCTTTACAGTTGTTGCTGAGGTACTATCAACCTTAGAGTGGGATAGGGTCATCCGAGTCGGATACTTTTCCCTACAACAAACTGGCGACTCCGCTGGGGATCGTATCTGTTTGATTGTTTGTAGTATTTTGCTATTCATTTCCTGAACAAAAGAGTACCAAATCGAAAAGCTTTTGACTATATCAAAAGCGAAGTAGAGGGCAGCTACTCTAGCTCATTTCTGAGCAAGTTCATGATTTGAAGAGCTGATCTACAAGGATCCTTGTAAGCTCTTAGTGATAGCTTTTCACCTTCCTAATCATCCCTTTGAGTGTGCTTAACTGATTTCTTCTGATTTGAGCAAAAACTGTGCATTTTTGAGAAAATTATGACCCGGAAACTGAATTGAGGAACCTCAATATATAGATGAGTCAGCTTGCAACTGATGTGTAGCTGCCTTGTGTCCTCTCTCTCTTCAGTTAATCTTTAGTTGATCTTCAGTTCTTGAGTCCACTTGGAGAACCTTGCTTCCACTTGGAGAAACAGAGCCTCTGACTCATCACAAGGCGAAATACCTGATCCAAGTGTCATTTTTGGAAGATTCCAGAGCAATGACTCAGTGTGCCACTTGTCCCATCTCACTCAGCGCAGGTGGCCTTTGTTCCACTTGCTTTGCAACGCAGGTACACCATGGAGCAACTGAGTTTCAGCGCAGAAACCTAGTGGAGCACCTGCTTTGATTTCAGGATTGCTTGTTTTTGAGTGTTTTCAGGTGGAGAACTGATCTGAGAGCTGTTGGTTTGCTGACCTTGTTCCTCTAGGGGTAGGAACATCATGTTTAGGGAACTTTGGATCCCTTGGATTATTGACAATTCATGCTTGTTGCTGTAAGGTACAAAATTGTCTATAACAGATGCCCCCTAAAGTATGAGGTCCTTTATCGGGTGAAATGCTTTATTGAGAGGATCCGAAGTTCATTCAATCTGCTGAGAAGTGTCCTGTAATAAGATACAATACAATACATTATTTTTCATACATTTTCATGATCTAGCTGAGGCGGGCATTCCCATGCTCAGCTTTATAAATACATTTTGGTACATAGAACAGACGATCGTCTGATTGTAGACTGATAATTCTCTGCTGAAATTATCATCCTTTGAGAAGGATGATCATCTGCTGTAATGATGTACATATCAAATGTCTTTATGTCCTGAATATATATCGCAGCCCGTATGGATGAAACTAGATCCGGGGTCTTCAATCTCTTCCGATCTTCACTCGACGTACAAGTCGATCCATGTGAGAATTTCTTGAAGTCGAACATGGAAAGACATCGCTTGATTACCGGTCAATGATGTGAACCGTTAACAAGCGCGAGAGGAATCACCAATAAGGATGATGACCCTCAAGGTACGGCAGTACAATTCACATGGTGGGAATAAAGGACTTGGCGTCGACCACCATGCAAAATCTTCTGGTCGAAGGTCATTGATGTATACCTGTCACCGGAAGTGAGAAACTTGCCATTGAGGCATGCAAGCTTCAAAGTACTGAAGGGGGTGTTCCTAGATCAACTCCTTGGATAATGAGCTGATGTCAACAAGGAGCGATCCGTCAAAGGAGGGCCTTAATGAATCCCACATCAGTGACACGAAACGGAGCTAGTGATGATGAGGTGAAAACAAACTGTGATGTATGATTCAGGGTGGCGGCCATGAAGTGGATGAAGGATAATGTATGGCAGTGGATGGGACACGGTTGACTCTTTGCAGAACCACATCTCTTGAACATATAACGACACTGATGTGATGGATTGGTAGCATTACCCCAATTGTGGATGGTGTGGCAAGGACCATGGTTATGAGACTGGTGAATGAAACAACCCAACCCAATGTGATACGGAGGACAAAGTGTCATGTTCAAGAGCGACTTGCTACCATTAATGCTGTGAGGTTCTCCCAATTTTTCCCCAGTCATTGCTGACCAGTACCTCTTTATTTTTGTCAAGCTTGAGGAGGATAACATATGCTTGTTCTATAACCTACCCTTCGGGCAAGCCCATCGCTATGTTTTAACGAGCCTAGCGATAGGGAAACTCGTTCTCGTCTAAAGACAAGTTTGTCGCTATTTAATCATTTTAACGAGTCTAAGGACAAGGAAAACTCGGTCCTTTTCATTTTTAGAGAGTCTGAAAAGGTACGGAAAGTTAACTCCAAAATTCCTTTTTCGTCATCTAATCCCTTAAGTCCGAAAAAGTATAAAACAATACAAAAGGGATGAATTTTCGATTTCTTTAATGAGCCGAATAAAACAAGCGCTCGATCTTTTTGTACAATAATCCCTCAGGTCCAAAAAGATTAAAATCTAGAGGAGGGATAGCTCTTCCGGTCCTTTTAACGAGCTGGAAGGCCAAAACTCGGCAAACTTTTCATATTTTACGAGTCAGTGAAAAGAGCTTAAAGAAGACTCGTCTTTTGAGGAACGAGTGATAAACAGGGATAGCAGTAGATTCTAGGTACAGGTTGGAATTTTCCAATCACGGCAGTGTCACAAGGATGGCTAAGTGAAATCACTCTTCGCAGCTGTTCCTCAAAATGGGTAAACAAACATATGGAGATGAACGATTGGCCAAATGAACGGATGGAGGTGATGGCATATAAACACGACCAAGGGCTTTTAACATGGCAGTCAAAGGTTACATTTCTCAAGGTTATTTACCGGTTCATTTTTTCTGGATGAGCTTGAACTGTAGGGAAAGATTGCTCACAATTTATGTTTATTTTTTAACGAGCATGAACTCTGTACAAAAAATGCTCGAGTTCTTGCGTTTATTTTTTAACGAGCATGAACATTGCTAAAACTGCTCGAAGATAAGTTTGCATGCCCCCAGCATAATAATGCAAATCGAGGTGCATGCCCCCCAAGCTTTATTGCATCCAACTTGGTGGTTGGAATGAAGGTTTACCTTTGAATTTTGAAAAGGGGATTTGTTTCATTTTTTAATGAGGTTGACATAGAAAAAGAACTATCCTCGTGACTCCTTGTTTCATTTTTTAACGAGGTTGACATGAGATAAGAACCGTCCTCGGAGCCCACTGTATTTACAGTATTTCCATTAGGGCGATGATCCATGCTGACAAAATATTTAGGAATCTTCCGAATCCGTTGGATATAGAAGATTTCATATTGTAGGTTTCCAGTGTGGCTACTTCCGCCAGATTACTCGCCAGCGGTAGGGCAAAAGTACCCATTAAGGCAGGGTCTTTTAGGAGACCTACTCCAATATTTTGGAGTGATTGATTACTTTCATGGATCATTGTGCTGCTTCCCGTAACTTGAGAACTGTTGGGGAGAAATGTTTGTTGGTCGACGATTGTAATTTTTCCTTGAAAAGGAAATACAATCCTCCTGAAGTAGGTCGACACAACTGCAGCCATGGCATATATCCAAGGCCTTCCCAGTAGGATGTTGTAATCGAGGTTTCCGTCGATTACTTCCACATCCACTTCTATTGTTTTGCCCCCCAGTTCAACTTGCAAGTTATTTAAAATCCCGTATGGAGTGTATGATCGTCCATCAAATGCTTTTAACGTCGTTGACGATTTCGACAAGGGTGGTGAGCCTAAATTTTTCCAGCAACTTGTCGACATAAGACATGTAGATGCCCCCTCATCAATAATTGTTCGATGAACAGTTTTGTTGAGGGCTTTCACTTGAATAAGGAAAGCTAGTTGAGCTGGTATCTGAGGGTCATATCCTTTATGATCAAAGGCCACAAGATTGGAATCCATTGGGCCAATCCCACCTATGGCTGATAATAAAGCTTGCTCTTATTATATCAGGATTGCTTGTTTTTGAGTGTTTTCAGGTGGAGAACTGATCTGAGAGCTGTTGGTTTGCTAACCTTGTTCCTCTAGGGGTAGGAACATCATGTTTAGGGAACTTTGGATCCCTTGGATTATTGACAATTCATGCCTGTTGGTGTAAGGCACAAAATTGTCTATAACAGATGCCCCCTAAAGTATGAGGTCGTTTATCGGGTGAAATGCTTTATTGAGAGGATCCGAAGTTCATTCAATCTGCTGAGAAGTGTCCTGTAATAAGATACAATACAATACATTATTTTTCATACATTTTCATGATCTAGCTGAGGCGGGCATTCCCATGCTCAGCTTTATAAATACATTTTGGTACATAGAACAGACGATCGTCTGATTGTAGACTGATAATCCTCTGCTGAAATTATCATCCTTTGAGAAGGATGATCATCTGCTGTAATGATGTACATATCAAATGTCTTTATGTCCTGAATATATATCGCAGCCCGGATGGATGAAACTAGATCCGGGGTCTTCAATCTCTTCCGATCTTCACTCGACGTACAAGTCGATCCATGTGAGAATTTCTTGAAGTCGAACATGGAAAGACATCGCTTGATTACCGGTCAATGATGTGAACCGTTAACAAGCGCGAGAGGAATCACCGATAAGGATGATGACCCTCAAGGTACGGTAGTACAATTCACATGGTGGGAATAAAGGACTTGGCGTTGACCACCATGCAAAATCTTCTGGTCGAAGGTCATTGATGTATACCTGTCGCCGGAAGTGAGAAACTTGCCATTGAGGCATGCAAGCTTCAAAGTACTGAAGGGGGTGTTCCTAGATCAACTCCTTGGATAATGAGCTGATGTCGACAAGGAGCGATCCGTCAAAGGAGGGCCTTAATGAATCCCACATCAGTGACACAGAACGGAGCTAGCGATTGTGATGAGGTGAAAACAAACTGTGATGTATGATTCAGGGTGGCGGTCATGAAATGGATGAAGGACAATGTATGGCAGTGGATGGGACACGGTTGACTCTTTGCAGAACCACATCTCTTGAACATATAATGACATTGATGTGATGGATTGGTAGCATTACCCCAATTGTGGATGGTGTGGCGAGGACCATGGTTATGAGACCGGTGAATGAAACAACCCAACCCGATGTGATACGGAGGACAAAGTGTCATGTTCAAGAGCGACTTGCTACCATTAATGCTGTGAGGTTCTCCCAATTTTTCCCCAGTCATTGCTGATCAGTACCTCTTTATTTTTGTCAAGCTTGAGGAGGATAACATACGCTTGTTCTATAACCTGCCCTTCGGGCAAGCCCATCGCTATGTTTTAACGAGCCTAGCGATAGGGAAACTCGTTCTCGTCTAAAGACAAGTTTGTCGCTGTTTAATCATTTTAACGAGTCTAACAACAAGGAAAACTCGGTCCTTTTCATTTTTAGAGAGTCTGAAAAGGTACGGAAAGTTAACTCCAAAATTCCTTTTTCGTCATCTAATCCCTTAAGTCCGAAAAAGTATAAAACAATACAAAAGGGATGAATTTTCGATCTCTTTAACGAGCCGAACAAAACAAGCGCTCGATATTTTTGTGCAATAATCCCTCAGGTCCAAAAAGATTAAAATCTAGAGGAGGGATAGCTCTTCCGGTCCTTTTAACGAGCTGGAAGGACAAAACTCGGCAAACTTTTCATATTTTACGAGTCAGTGAAAAGAGCTCAAAGAAGACTCGTCTTTTGAGGAACGAGTGATAAACAGGGATAGCAGCAGGTTCCAGGTACAGGTTGGAATTTTCCAATCACGGCAGTGTCACAAGGATGGCTAAGTGAAATCACTCTTCGCAGCTGTTCCTCAAAATGGGTAAACAAACATATGGAGATGAACGATTGGCCAAATGAACGGATGGAGGTGATGGCATATAAACACGACCAAGGGTTTTTGATATGGCTATCAAAGGTTACATTTCTCAAGGTTATTTACCGGTTCATTTTTTCTGGGTGAGCTTGAACTGCTAGGGAAAGATTGCTCACAACTTATGTTTATTTTTTAACGAGCATGAACTCTATACAAAAACTGCTCGATTCTTGCGTTTATTTTTTAACGAGCATGAACATTGCTAAAACTGCTCGAAGAGGTGACTGGCAAACGCAAAATTTCTAGTCAAAATGCAAATGAGGAACTTCTTGCCTCAGAAGTAAATGCCATGTCAACCGACAAGGGCAAACAACTGAAGCAACCAGGGGGCAAGAAGAAAAAGAAAAGGAAAGGGAAACCCCCGACAGGGTGTCATATATGCGATGAGGGTCATTGGACGAAAGATTGTCCTCATATAGCTGAAGTTAAGAAACTCTTCAAGAGTTCAAAAACCCCAGCAGTATTGACTGATCCGTTTCCTAGTCCAAGACAAAATCTGGTTGCTAATCAAAATGCTTCCCGATCCCAAGTGCTTATGTTGTCCACCTCAAAGCAGCAAAATAATGCTTTGACAAGGAATAAAGATCACAGGAATCCAAAGCAATTGAACAACAAGGCAAATAAACAACCTAGTAGTTCAACAACAACTTTGACCAAAGTTGTGCCACCCATCGTTCCTAAACCAATGATAAAGTCGCCAAAGGGAGTAGTACACAAATCGACATTTAATTCTCGTGAAAAAATAACACAGGATTACAATATAATAGAGGACCTGACCCAATCGTCGTCCGCTATGTCGACACTTGAGGTAGCGCAAAAATGCACCTCCCAAGAGCAAGCTTTATTATCAGCCATAGGTGGGATTGGCCCAATGGATTCCAATCTTGTGGCCTTTGATCATAAAGGATATGACCCTCAGATACCAGCTCAACTAGCTTTCCTTATTCAAGTGAAAGCCCTCAACAAAACTGTTCATCGAACAATTATTGATGAGGGGGCATCTACATGTCTTATGTCGACAAGTTGCTGGAAATATTTAGGCTCACCACCCTTGTCGAAATCGTCAACGACGTTAAAAGCATTTGATGGATGATCATACACTCCATACGGGATTTTAAATAACTTGCAAGTTGAACTGGGGGGCAAAACAGTAGAAGTGGATGTGGAAGTAATCGATGGAAACCTCAATTACAACATCCTACTAGGAAGGCCTTGGATATATGCCATGGCTGCAGTTGTGTCGACCTACTTCAGGAGGATTGTATTTCCTTTTCAAGGAAAAATTACAATCATCGACCAACAAACATTTCTCCCCAACAGTTCTCAAGTTACGGGAAGCAGCACAATGATCCATGAAAGTAATCAACCGCTCCAAAATATTGGAGTAGGTCTCCTAAAAGACCCTGCCTTAATGGGTACTTTTGCCCTACCGCCGGCGAGTAATCTGGCGGAAGTAGCCACACTGGAAACCTACAATATGAAATCTTCTATATGCAACGGATTTGGAAGATTCCTAAATATTTTGTCAGCATGGATCATCGCCCTAATGGAAATACTGTAAATACAGTGGGCTCCGAGGACGGTTCTTATCTCGTGTCAACCTCGTTAAAAAATGAAACAAGGAATCGAGGATAGTTCCTATCTTGTGTCAACCTCATTAAAAAATGAAACAAATCCCCGAGGTAAACCTTCATTCCAACCACCGTGTTGGATGCAATAAAGCTTGGGGGGCATGCACCTCGATTTGCATTATTATGCTGGGGGCATGCAAACTTATCTTCGAGCAGTTTTAGCAATGTTCATGCTCGTTAAAAAATAAACGCAAGAACTCGAGCAGTTTTTGTACAGAGTTCATGCTCGTTAAAAAATAAACATAAATTGTGAGCAATCTTTCCCTACAGTTCAAGCTCATCCAGAAAAAATGAACCGGTAAATAACCTTGAGAAATGTAACCTTTGACTGCCATGTTAAAAGCCCTTGGTCGTGTTTATATGCCATCACCTCCATCCGTTCATTTGGCCAATCGTTCATCTCCATATGTTTGTTTACCCATTTTGAGGAACAGCTGCGAAGAGTGATTTCACTTAGCCATCCTTGTGACACTACCGTGATTGGAAAATTCCAACCTGTACCTGGAATCTGCTGCTATCCCTGTTTATCACTCGTTCCTCAAAAGACGAGTCTTCTTTAAGCTCTTTTCACTGACTCGTAAAATATGAAAAGTTTGCCGAGTTTTGGCCTTCCAGCTCGTTAAAAGGACCGGAAGAGCTATCCCTCCTCTAGATTTTAATCTTTTTGGACCTGAGGGATTATTGTACAAAAAGATCGAGCGCTTGTTTTATTCGGCTCGTTAAAGAAATCGAAAATTCATCCCTTTTGTATTGTTTTATACTTTTTCGGACTTAAGGGATTAGATGACGAAAAAGGAATTTTGGAGTTAACTTTCCGTACCTTTTCAGACTCTCTAAAAATGAAAAGGACCGAGTTTTCCTTGTCGTTAGACTCGTTAAAATGATTAAATAGCGACAAACTTGTCTTTAGACGAGAACGAGTTTCCCTATCGCTAGGCTCGTTAAAACATAGCGATGGGCTTGCCCGAAGGGCAGGTTATAGAACAAGCATATGTTATCCTCCTCAAGCTTGACAAAAATAAAGAGGTACTGGTCAGCAATGACTGGGGAAAAATTGGGAGAACCTCACAGCATTAATGGTAGCAAGTCGCTCTTGAACATGACACTTTGTCCTCCGTATCACATCGGGTTGGGTTGTTTCATTCACCGGTCTCATAACCATGGTCCTCGCCACACCATCCACAATTGTGGTAATGCTACCAATCCATCACATCAGTGTCGTTATATGTTCAAGAGATGTGGTTCTGCAAAGAGTCAACCGTGTCCCATCCACTGCCATACATTATCCTTCATCCACTTCATGGCCGCCACCCTGAATCATACATCACAGTTTGTTTTCACCTCATCACAATCACTAGCTCCGTTCCGTGTCACTGATGTGGGATTCATTAAGGCCCTCCTTTGACGGATCGCTCCTTGTCGACATCAACTCATTATCCAAGGAGTTGATCTAGGAACACCCCCTTCAGTACTTTGAAGCTTGCATGCCTCAATGGCAAGTTTCTCACTTCCGGCGACAGGTATACATCAATGACCTTCGACCAGAAGATTTTGCATGGTGGTCGACGCCAAGTCCTTTATTCCCACCATGTGAATTGTACTGCCGTACCTTGAGGGTCATCATCCTTATCGGTGATTCCTCTCGCGCTTGTTAACGGTTTACATCATTGACCGGTAATCAAGCGATGTCTTTCCATGTTCGACTTCAAAAAATTCTCACATGGATCGACTTGTACATCGAGTGAAGATCGGAAGAGATTGAAGACCCCGGATCTAGTTTCATCCATCCGGGCTGCGATATATATTCAGGATATTAAGACATTTGATATGTACATCATTGTAGTAGATGATCATCCTTCTCAAAGGATGATAATTTCAGCAGAGAATTATCAGTCTACAATCAGACGATCGTCTGTTCTATGTACCAAAATGTGTTTATAAAGCTGAGCATGGGAATGCCCGCCTCAGCTAGATCATGAAAATGTATGAAAAAATAATGTATTGTATTGTATCTTATTACAGGACACTTCTCAGCAGATTGAATGAACTTCGGATCCTCTCAATAAAGCATTTCACCCGATAAACGACCTCATACTTTAGGGGGCATCTGTTATAGACAATTTTGTGCCTTACAGCAACAGGCATGAATTGTCAATAATCCAAGGGATCCAAAGTTCCCTAAACATGATGTTCCTACCCCTAGAGGAACAAGGTCAGCAAACCAACAGCTCTCAGATCAGTTCTCCACCTGAAAACACTCAAAAACAAGCAATCCTGAAATCAAAGCAGGTGCTCCATTAGGCTTCTGCGCTGAAACTCAGATCCTCCATGGTGTACCTGCGTTGCAAAGCAAGTGGAACAAAGGCCACCTGCGTTGAGCGAGATGGGACAAGTGGCACACTGAGTCATTGCTCCAAAAATGACACTTGGATCAGGGATTTCGCCTTGTGATGAGTCAGAGGCTCTGTTTCTCCAAGTGGAAGCAAGGTTCTCCAAGTGGACTCAAGAACTGAAGATCAACTAAAGATTAACTGAAGAGAGAGAGGACACAAGGCAGCTACACATCAGTTGCAAGCTGACTCATCCTTTCTCAATCCATCTATATATTGAGCTCTCTCCTATGAGCTCAGGAGGCTGGAATTTTGTGCAAAGTAATTATATGCTGTTGGTTTCACTATAGAACTATTGGGTGATTGCTTGAAGGAGGTGAAGAGGAGAAATTCTTTCTGCTGGGAGGTGTTGCTGGATTGGGGCCTTCAATGGTTGTAACCTTCTCAGAACTTTACTTCTTCCATTAATAAAAGCTATTGAGGTTCTTCTATATGCATTTGTTCCAATGATGTATTGTGATAATTGTATATTTGATTTATGCTAATCCTTGAATCAGTTATGATTGCATGCTTCCTGTAGTTTCCTTCTTTGTTATTTTGCAGGATCTCATTGTAGCTGGGCCAGCAAAAGAGCAAGGAGCTGGGAGCAAGCAGCAAAGAGAATAGTTTGGATTCGACATTAAGCGCAAGGCAACGGTTAGTGCATTTCTTCATTCTCTCTTGCTTTCATAAAGAAGTAAACCTTAAGTAGTTTTCTTTACAGTTGTTGCTGAGGTACTATCACCCTTAGAGTGGGATAGGGTCATCCGAGTCGGATACTTTTCCCTACAAAAAACTGGCGACTCCACTGGGGATCGTATCTGTTTGATTGTTTGTAGTATTTTGCTATTCATTTCCTGAACAAAAGAGTACCAAATCGAAAAGCTTTTGACTATATCAAAACCGAAGTAGAGGGCAGCTACTTTAGCTCATTTCTGAGTATGTTCATGATTTGAAGAGCTGATCTACAAGGATCCTTGTAAGCTCTTAGTGATAGCTTTTCATCCTCCTAATCATCCCTTTGAGTGTGCTTGACTGATTGCTTCTGATTTGAGCAAAAACTGTGCATTTTTGAGAAAATTGTGACCCGGAAACTGTGAAAACGCAACTTTCGTTTTCCAAAGCAGGTAGTACACAGGCTACCTGCTTTGCAACGCAGGTCCCGAAGGGGCTACCTGCGCTGAGAGCAAGACTGGCTGTGCAGCACCTGCGTTGGCCCCAATTTTGCCTTGTGCAGTTGGGGTTTCCTCCCTTTCTCTTGCCTATTTTCACTATAGATTTGGCAGCCAGTTACCAGTCTTGCACCTGTTCTGAAACCAACATTACTTGCCATCATTCTGCCTCTGTTATATAACGAAATTGTACTTGTTATTTTGTATTTCTTAATCATTTACAATTTCCCATAACGAAGAGTAAACTAGTCTTGCTTTTGGCCTCTTAGATCTGAACCTGTGTTAGGCATTTTGCTGGTCTAAAGAGTTAGCTTGTTCGCTGTCCATAGCTGATTAGTCATTTTACTTTCGTCATTATGGTTTGATTTCATGTATTTCCAGTGATTAAACAAGTGAATCTTAAGGTGTCTTTTGATTTTGGACAAGCTTGTTTGTTTTCACTTTAAATCGAAATCAAAGTTATATAACAGTTTTCTTTGTGTAAAACATCAACATTAAGAAAGGGAAAAGAAAATACATGCATTGTGCATTTTGCATTTGAAAAAGTTTGCATGATGATTTAGGAGAAAGTGCATTAGTTTGTGCTGTATGAGCTGTGTGAAAAGAATTTGCCTTTCTTCTCCCTCAGTAGTTAAGATTTTCATCAGTCAGAAAGATTTGAAAAAGCTTGCTTCTCATCTTAGGCTGCATTTAGGAATTTGTCATATACATCTCGTGGTGAACCTTGAAAGGCAAACTTTAAAAATATCAACTTAAAATATACTGAATGAACCTAACAATGCATTGTAACATAACGCAAACATCTAGAGGTCTAGGTAGAGACGTGTTCCGGCGTCGTTAAACATAGTGACTGTCGATCTCTACGAAGGTGGGTGATTCCTCCTGAGAGTCGGTGGCACTAATACGGACTTGTGCTCCCACGTACCATCGCGTATATATTGGGAGACCCCTATAGGCAATTATCCTTTATCCATAGGAAGCCGTGTCGGCCGCCCTACTGATCGTGATGCAGTGAACACAGCATTCACGAAGATCGACCACCCGTACCGTAAAACGTATTCTGTGGTTTTGCGAAAGGTTTGGCACACCCTCTGCCTAGATCTCCAGAGCAGTTTCTTTTGGCCTTTTTCAAACTCTATAACTGAAAAGGTCCAACCGAGCATTTGTCACTTCGGGCTCGTTAATACATCGAAGGAGACTAGAGTCATCTTTAGCTTTTTCTCGACTCTTAAAACATGAAAAAGCAAAGTTATGTTTAAAAGCGTCTAATAAAATTCATTCAAATCGGAAACACAAATTTTCCCCTTTATATTTTAGTTGATCGAGTAATCCGCAATCGTGGAAGAAAGTCAATTGAATATCCGTCGTTCTCGGAGGCTTGCGAGTCAACCGTCTTTGTCTCCGGAATCGAAAACAATCCGGGCAAAGCGAACTCGTCGAACCAGTTCAAAATCTCCTTTAAAAGTTAGAACAAGTGTTCCAACAACATCTGAGATTCTGGTTACTCCAAACATTTCCGGAAACCCTTCCTCCATAGAAGAAGTTCAACCGCCACAGAGGGACAGTAATACTGATCCTAGTCTGGGGACAAATACTTGTATGACCGAACCAGTTCCATCTGTAACCGGTCCAGAGAGTTTTGTTCCTCAAACATATGTCGCTGTCGATACAACCCCTTCTTCGGCACCGGAAACCTTTTACGGACCTGACGGTCTTCCTCTTCCACCTGGTCTGATTGCGATACAGAAAATTATAGAGGAACCGCAAGTATCCACTCCAACTCATTTTGGAGTAGGGGTCACTCTATTTCCTGCTACAACAGAAGTTTGTCCATCACCAGTGGAAGTTCCTATAGAATCACTAGGCAATCAATTGGATAGACTAAAAATGTCTGAACAACCGTCGACATCTAGGACTGTGTCAAATGACACGGCGACGGCATAATTACCTGCTGCAAATCCAACAATGTTCGCCGGCATACCATCTGTCCCAACTAGCTCTCAGTCGCTAGAAGGAGTCCACCAAGAGACTATCTCGACAGTATGGTCTGTTCCTGTTTGTTCCGGAGTAATGTCTGGTAACTCTCATGGTGAGACTCATCAAATTGACCCTTTTGGGAATCTAATTAGGCCATCCAGTCCTCCAGGACAATCAATTGCCTTGAGTTCTGGATTGCTACCGTATGGGGGGCAGTATGCCCTTTCATTACCCCCTCCGGGAGGGTACCCATACGGGAGTTCTCAACCTTATTCAAGTTATGGTGGAATTGCAACGAGTAGTTGGGTACCTATGCTATCCCAGCCACCAAGAGTTGTATATTCTATGCAACAGTGTGTACCTGTGACAAACATCCCAACTACACCGGCTATTGTGACCGTGTCGCAAGTTCAAACAATGCCTGTTGTATGTCAACCTCAGATTTCTCAGGTTCTCATGCAACAGCCCCTTGACCCTGCGACCCAACCACGATCGCCTACTGGTGGGGCAACACAAGTACAGTCGGGTACAACTACCCCACATCTTGGTCCAATGGTTAGTATAGCGCAACAACCCATGGTGTCGCAACCGTGGATAGTGCAATACCAACAGCCGCAATTCCAACAAGTATACCAGGGTTCTGAACAACAAATCTTTGCGAATACGGGACAACCATATATCCAAAATGGTCAAAATCAACCACTTTATAGTGGTCAAGTCCATCAACTGTATCAGTCATACCAACATCAACTCCATTATGCTGGTATGCAAAGACCAACTGTTCAAGATATTCCATCGTACCCTGGTTACGCTTCACCTAACTTGAATCAACAGTTACCATTCGTGGCGACTTTAGAGTTGCCTGATTTACATCGGTTAACCAATGATCCAATTGCTTACGCCCCATGGTGGCCAGTGATTCCGCACAAACTTCCATCCGACATTCCTAAATTCAATGGAAATCCAGGTGAAGACCCGTCGAATCATGTGATGACATTTCATCTATGGTGTTCGTCGAACACTTTAAATGACGATTCGATAAGGCTTCGCCTCTTTCAGAGGACATTGACAGGTCCCACGGCAAAATGGTATATAGAATTGCCTAGAGCTTCATTCGACAATTTTAGCTCCCTTGCCACGACATTCTTAACCCACTTTCAATTACCAATAAGGTATGAAACGGGAACAGAGATATTGACTAATTTCAAACAGACAACCGCAACTCATATATCAGATCATATACATGAGTGGCGACGTCGACGAAGAATGGTTAAAACATACGTTCCCGATCAGCTTTTAGCTGAGTGGTTTATAAAGTCGTTACTTCCGGCCATAACGGAAGATGTGGCAAAGGGGGGTGTCATAACAGAAGAGCAGGTTATCGCTCGTGCACAATATTTGGACTTAGTATATACTCAGTCTGGCACGCTCTATGACAAAATACCGGACGCCCCTAGACCAGAATTTTCAATCCCTCCTCCTCCTAAATCAAATAGTGACTCTCATGCCGGCGATGGCGTGATTGGCACGGCAAACACGAATCCGAAAAGGACCAATCAAAAGAAGGCCCGTAAGGATTCGAATCAAAATGCGCATGAAGAAGTTCTTGCTTCGGAAGTAAATGCCGTATCGACAGATAAGGGCAAAGAAACCAATCAACCAGGAAGCAAGAAAAATCAAAACAAATGGAAGAAGAAGAAACAAGGAGAGTCATCTCCTCGAAAAACTTCTTCAAGCCCTCCTCGAGATAGGAAACCACCTTATGGGTGTCAGATATGTGATGAGGATCACTGGACGAGAGAATGTCCATACAAAGCTGATCTAAAAAGATTCTTAAAGAGTTCGCAAACTCCAGCTGTGTTAACTGATCCATTTCCCGATCGAGGAAAAAATCTGGTTGGTAGTGGAAATGCTTCACCGTCGCAAGTGCTTATGTTATCGATATCAAAGCAACAGAATGATGTTTTGATTTCGACAAGGAACAAAGATTACGGGAATCCACAGGTGTCGAACGATAAAGGTAAAGATCAACCTAGCAGTTCGACAACAACTTCAGCAGAAGTTGTACCCCCCATCACACATGAATTAACAATAAAACCGCCAAAGGGAGTAGTACACAAGTCGACATTTAATCCTCGTGCCAGAGCGGCACAGCATTATAATATAGTGGAAGATTTGGCGCAATCGCCGTCTACTATGTCGACTCTTGAAGTACTACAAAATTGCCCATCCCAAAGGCAGGCATTGTTATCAGCAATTGGTGGGGTGGATCCTAAAGATTCCAATCTTGTATCCTTTGATCACAAAGGATATGATCCTCAGTTACCAGCTCAACTAGCTTTCCTCGTCCAAGTGAAAGCCCTCAACAAAACTGTTCATCGAACAATTATTGATGAGGGGGCATCGACATGTATTATGTCGATGAGTTGCTGGAAAACTTTAGGATCTCCAACCTTGTCGCGATCATCGACAACATTAAAAGCATTCGACGGAAGGATATATACCCCTTACGGTATCCTTAGTAACTTAAAAGTTGAACTAGGGGGCAAAACAGTAGAAATAGATGTTGAAGTCATTGATGGCAATCTTGACTATAACATCCTACTGGGAAGACCATGGATTTATGCCATGCAAGCTGTTGTGTCGACTTATTTTAGGAAGATCGCATTCCCCTTTGAAGGAGGGATTACGGTCGTCGATCAACAAAACTTCCTCCCTAATGGTTCACAAGTTACAGGAAGCGTTCCTCTGATCCATGGAAGCGACCATTCGTTTCAAAATATCGGAGTAGGCCTACTAAAAGATCCTACATTAATGGGAACTTTCACCCTTCCGCCAACGTTCATTTGGGAGAAGTGGCGACAGTAGGAACCTGCAATATGATATCTTCCACACAAAAGATGTCAGAAAACGATATCAGCATGGATCATGCAAAGGTTTTCTCCCAAGCCCAATGGAAGTATTGTAGCAATCAATTTTCTTGGCCTGGGGGGCAACCCCAAATCAACGGTCATCAAGCGTTTGGATAGATAGGTCTAGAGAATATGGCACCCCTTTAAGTCCTTGGTCGCGAGTGCATGGAACCGACAAAGGAATAGTCCAATCAATGGTAATTGATGGGGCACCATGGAATGATTCCCACCATCGTTCCCTTCTCCCGGGTTGTGGGGAAGATACTCAAAATAACCTTTATCATCCTTCAGTTTTCGATTTTCTATTGAGTACTGTAAATACAGTGGGCAATGAGGATAGTTCTTTTACTATGTCAACCTCATTAAAAAATGAAACGATCCCCTTCCCAGATCTCAATGGTAAACCTTCATTCCAACCAACAAAGTTGAATGCAATGAAGCTTGGGGGACATGCACCTCGATTTGCGTTATTATGCTGGGGGCATGCAAACATATCATCGAGCAATTTTAGCAATGTTCATGCTCGTTAAAAAATAAACGCAAGAATCGAGCAGTTTTTGTATAGAGTTCATGCTCGTTAAAAAATAAACATAATTTGTGAGCAATCTTTCCCTACAGTTCAAGATCATCCAGAAAAAATGAACCGGTAAATAACCTTGAGAAATGTAACCTTAGAAAGCCATATTAAAATCCCTTGGTCGTGTTTATATGCCATCACCTCCATCCGTTCATTTGGCCAATCGTTCATCTCCATATGTTTGTTTACCCATTTTGAGGAACAGCTGCGAAGAGTGACTTCACTTAGCCATCCTTGTGACACTGCTGTGATTGGAAAATTCCAACCTGTACCTGGAATCTGCTGCTATCCCTGTTTATCACTCGTTCCTCAAAAGACGAGTCTTCTTTGAGCTCTTTTCACTGACTCGTAAAATATGAAAAGTTTGCCGAGTTTTGGCCTTCCAGCTCGTTAAAAGGACCGGAAGAGCTATCCCTCCTCTAGATTTTAATCTTTTTGGACCTGAGGGATTATTGCACAAAAAGATCGAGCGCTTGTTTTGTTCGGCTTGTTAAAGAAATCGAAAATTCATCCCTTTTGTATTGTTTTATACTTTTTCGGACTTAAGGGATTAGATGACGAAAAAGGAATTTTGGAGTTAACTTTCCGTACCTTTTCAGACTCTCTAAAAATGAAAAGGACCGAGTTTTCCTTGTCGTTAGACTCATTAAAATGATTAAATAGCGACAAACTTGTCTTTAGACAAGAACGAGTTTCCCTATCGCTAGGCTCGTTAAAACATAGCGATGGGCTTGCCCGAAGGGCAAGTTATAGAACAAGCATATGTTATCCTCCTCAAGCTTGACAAAAATAAAGAGGTACTGGTCAGCAATGACTGGGGAAAAATTGGGAGAACCTCACAGCATTAATGGTAGCAAGTCGCTCTTGAACATGACACTTTGTCCTCCGTATCACATCGGGTTGGGTTGTTTCATTCACCGGTCTCATAACCATGGTCCTCGCCACACCATCCACAATTGGGGTAATGCTACCAATCCATCACATCAGTGTCGTTATATGTTCAAGAGATGTGGTTCTGCAAAGAGTCAACCGTGTCCCATCCATTGCCATACATTATCCTTCATCCACTTCATGGCCGCCACCCTGAATCATACATCACAGTTTGTTTTCACCTCATCACAATCACTAGCTCCGTTCCGTGTCACTGATGTGGGATTCATTAAGGCCCTCCTTTGACAGATCGCTCCTTGTCGACATCAGCTCATTATCCAAGGAGTTGATCTAGGAACAACCCCTTCAGTACTTTGAAGCTTGCATGCCTCAATGGCAAGTTTCTCACTTCCGGCGACAGGTATACATCAATGACCTTCGACCAGAAGATTTTGCATGGTGGTCGACGCCAAGTCCTTTATTCCCACCATTTGAATTGTACTGCCATACCTTGAGGGTCATCATCCTTATCGGTGATTCCTCTCGCGCTTGTTAACGGTTTACATCATTGACCGGTAATCAAGCGAAGTCTTTCCATGTTCGACTTCAAGAAATTCTCACATGGATCGACTTGTACATCGAGTGAAGATCGGAAGAGATTGAAGACCCCGGATCTAGTTTCATCCATCCGGGCTGCGATATATATTCAGGACATAAAGACATTTGATATGTACATCATTACAGCAGATGATCATCCTTCTCAAAGGATGATAATTTCAGCAGAGAATTATCGGTCTACAATCAGACGATCGTCTGTTCTATGTACGAAAATGTATTTATAAAGCTGAGCATGGGAATGCCCGCCTCAGCTAGATCATGAAAATGTATGAAAAATAATGTATTGTATTGTATCTTATTACAGGACACTTCTCAGCAGATTGAATGAACTTCGGATCCTCTCAATAAAGCATTTCACCTGATAAAACGACCTCATACTTTAGGGGGCATCTGTTATAGACAATTTTGTGCCTTACAGCAACAGGCATGAATTGTCAATAATCCAAGGGATCCAAAGTTCCCTAAACATGATGTTCCTACCCCTAGAGGAACAAGGTCAGCAAACCAACAGCTCTCAGATCAGTTCTCCACCTGAAAACACTCAAAAACAAGCAATCCTGAAATCAAAGCAGGTGCTCCACTAGGCTTCTGCGCTGAAACTCAGATCCTCCATGGTGTACCTGCGTTGCAAAGCAAGTGGAACAAAGGCCACCTGCGCTGAGCGAGATGGGACAAGTGGCACACTGAGTAGAGGGCAGCTACTCTAGCTCATTTCTGAGCAAGTTCATGATTTGAAGACCTGATCTACAAGGATCCTTGTAAGCTCTTAGTGATAGCTTTTCACCTTCCTAATCATCCCTTTGAGTGTGCTTGACTGATTATTTCTGATTTGAGCAAAAACTGTGCATTTTTGAGAAAATTATGACCCGGAAACTGTTCCTAGATCAACTCATAGGAGAGAGCTCAATATATAGATGAATTGAGAAAGGATGAGTCAGCTTGCAACTGATGTGTAGCTGCCTTGTGTCCTCTCTCTCTTCAGTTAATCTTTAGTTGATCTTCAGTTCTTGAGTCCACTTGGAGAACCTTGCTTCCACTTGGAGAAACAGAGCCTCTGACTCATCACAAGGCGAAATACCTGATCCAAGTGTCATTTTTGGAAGATTCCAGAGCAATGACTCAGTGTGCCACTTGTCCCATCTCGCTCAGCGCAGGTGGCCTTTGTTCCACTTGCTTTGCAACACAGGTACACCATGGAGCAACTGAGTTTCAGCGCAGAAACCTAGTGGAGCACCTGCTTTGATTTCAGGATTGCTTGTTTTTGAGTGTTTTCAGGTGGAGAACTGATCTGAGAGCTATTGGTTTGCTGACCTTGTTCCTCTAGGGGTAGGAACATCATGTTTAGGGAACTTTGGATCCCTTGGATTATTGACAATTCATGCTTGTTGCTGTAAGGCACAAAATTGTCTATAACAGATGCCCCCTAAAGTATGAGGTCGTTTATCGGGTGAAATGCTTTATTGAGAGGATCCGAAGTTCATTCAATCTGTTGAGAAGTGTCCTGTAATAAGATACAATACAATACATTATTTTTCATACATTTTCATGATCTAGCTGAGGCGGGCATTCCCATGCTTAGCTTTATAAATACATTTTGGTACATAGAACAGACGATCGTCTGATTGTAGACTGATAATCCTCTGCTGAAATTATCATCCTTTGAGAAGGATGATCATCTGCTGTAATGATGTACATATCAAATGTCTTTATGTCCTGAATATATATCGCAGCCCGGATGGATGAAACTAGATCCGGGGTCTTCAATCTCTTCCGATCTTCACTCGACGTACAAGTCGATCCATGTGAAAATTTCTTGAAGTCGAACATGGAAAGACATCGCTTGATTACCGGTCAATGATGTGAACCGTTAACAAGCGCGAGAGGAATCACCGATAAGGATGATGACCCTCAAGGTACGGCAGTACAATTCACATGGTGGGAATAAAGGACTTGGCATCGACCACCATGCAAAATCTTCTGGTCGAAGGTCATTGATGTATACCTGTCGCCGGAAGTGAGAAACTTGCCATTGAGGCATGCAAGCTTCAAAGTACTGAAGGGGGTGTTCCTAGATCAACTCCTTGGATAATGAGCTGATGTCGACAAGGAGCGATCCGTCAAAGGAGGGCCTTAATGAATCCCACATCAGTGACACGGAACGGAGCTAGTGATTGTGATGAGGTGAAAACAAACTGTGATGTATGATTCAGGGTGGCGGTCATGAAATGGATGAAGGACAATGTATGGCAGTGGATGGGACACGGTTGACTCTTTGCAGAACCACATCTCTTGAACATATAACGACACTGATGTGATGGATTGGTAGCATTACCCCAATTGTGGATGGTGTGGCGAGGACCATGGTTATGAGACCGGTGAATGAAACAACCCAACCCGATGTGATACGGAGGACAAAGTGTCATGTTCAAGAGCGACTTGCTACCATTAATGCTGTGAGGTTCTCCCAATTTTTCCCCAATCATTGCTGACCAGTACCTCTTTATTTTTGTCAAGCTTGAGGAGGATAACATATGCTTGTTCTATAACCTGCCCTTCGGGCAAGCCCATCGCTATGTTTTAACGAGCCTAGCGATAGGGAAACTCGTTCTCGTCTAAAGACAAGTTTGTCGCTATTTAATCATTTTAACGAGTCTAACGACAAGGAAAACTTGGTCCTTTTCATTTTTAGAGAGTCTGAAAAGGTACGGAAAGTTAACTCCAAAATTCCTTTTTCGTCATCTAATCCCTTAAGTCCGAAAAAGTATAAAACAATACAAAAGGGATGAATTTTCGATTTCTTTAACGAGCCGAACAAAACAAGCGCTCGATCTTTTTGTGCAATAATCCCTCAGGTCCAAAAAGATTAAAATCTAGAGGAGGGATAGCTCTTCCGGTCCTTTTAATGAGCTGGGAGGCCAAAACTCAGCAAACTTTTCATATTTTACGAGTCAGTGAAAAGAGCTCAAAGAAGACTCGTCTTTTGAGGAACGAGTGATAAACAGGGATAGCAGCAGATTCCAGGTACAGGTTGGAATTTTCCAATCACGGCAGTGTCACAAGGATGGCTAAGTGAAATCACTCTTCGCAGCTGTTCCTCAAAATGGGTAAACAAACATATGGAGATGAACGATTGGCCAAATGAACGGATGGAGGTGATGGCATATAAACACGACCAAGGGCTTTTAATATGGCTATCAAAGGTTACATTTCTCAAGGTTATTTACCGGTTCATTTTTTCTGGATGAGCTTGAACTGTAGGGAAAGCTTGCTCACAATTTATGTTTATTTTTTAACGAGCATGAACTCTGTACAAAAACTGCTCGAATTCTTGCGTTTATTTTTTAACGAGCATGAACATTGCTAAAACTGCTCGATTATACCAGTCTTAATACAAGGAATGCCTTAGGTGAGGTAATCTTATTTAAGGAGCGATACCTCACTAATTACTCCAATTTGGCAGGTTTTAACTTTTGCCTCATACCCTTTCTTTATGCAAGCTGGAAATGGCTAATCCTACGAGTTTAACGGGTTAGACCTACAGGTTTAAAGGGAGGACCTAAAAAATTTAAAAAAATAAATAGTCGTCCCGTGCTTGCACTCCAAAAGGTTTGCATGCCCCCAGGTATAAAGTATAATTTCGAGATTCTGTCCTCTTACTTATTATCCGAAAAATGGTTTTGTTTGCTGCCACAAACCAAACTCTCTTTTCGGCGATGTCTATCATTAGGTTGCTAAGGATGGTGACTACTTGTTTTAGCAATTTCATCTCTTTCTTTGGAGACTGCCCCTACTTATCCTTCAAAACATATTGTTTTAATGGGTGAGGCTTGACATTCAAAGATGGTGGCTACTTGCAGCCACAAATGGATCTCCTCCTTAGGAGAGCCTACTTTTTTAGACAAAGGGAGCGATTCTTCCGCTTCACATAACTTTGACAAAAGAATTTTATTCTAGAACAACCCTCTCTTCCTTTTTCGGACGGGGTACGGACTAGTCCATTCTTCTGCGGAAATTAACTTTATACCCAAGGTTTCCTCTGCCCAAGGCAGGCCAGGGTGCATGCCCCCTGGGTCCCAGTTCTTTCTTTCCGAATTACTCGCATTCATCGGGAAGTAGAACCGGGGGTGGTGGCATTCCTTGAGTGAATAAACCGTTAAGGGATGGTATTTGACTATTTGCAATGCGTGATCCTGGAAATGAAAGTTGGTCTGCGAGCTTGACCATTCTTCCTTCGTGCGGAAAACACATGACTCTAAAGAGCGAGGACACTATTGCCTCCATGCAATATATATAGTCTCGTCCAAGGAGTAAGTTATAAACCAAGGGTCCCTGGACGACCATGATGTTCATATGAACTGTCTTCCCTTTCAATGTAACTGGAACATTGGGGAGAATCCCTAACGGGTGACGGGTTCCTTTATCAAAACCTGATAGATTTCTTATCTCAGGTAAAAGCGCCGGGCAACCCAGTGCTTTCCAAGCAATAGAGGAAAGGATACTCACAGATGCCCCTTCATCAATGATAGTTCCAGCCATCACCATTCTGTAGATTTGGACTATGATTCTGAATGGGATACTGGCTGGTAACCGGGGTCTGCCTAGTTGATTCCAATCAAAGGATACAACTAGGTTGCTTGGTGGTGGGACCGAATACACGGCCGGATACGACCTTGACGATGTTCCTTCCTGCGATAAAGGAATGGGCGCATTGCCCTAATGCTCATCAGAGTCTGTGTTGATGAAAAGAATATGGACGGTGTCATCCTTATCCTCTTCAGTGAGGGTGTCATTTGAAGATGGGTCTTCAATAACGGAGTCATTTGAGGATGAAACCTCTGAAGGAAGAACCGGGTCAACTGCCGTTTCGACCTTTAGACTTTCGTCTGGTCTGGATTCAGCAGGTTCATTCTCAATGACCGACACTTCAGCTGACCACTTGAGCGGGCCAGCTGGATTTTCAACTATCGAGGGATTAGGCACGAGTTTTTGGTATCCAGGAGGAAGTTGTAACGGTGATACCGGACGATCTTCCAAAACTCTCTTCGCCTCATCTAAGAATGGACATCGGTGGATGGCGTGATCGCCTTCACACAGCATACAGGGTGATCTTGGTTTCCCTCTTCGTCCTTCACTCTCGCTAGTTGACGGACTGCAATCAACATGACTACCAGAGGTTGATGGTACCGGATTGTGCAACCTTGGGGACCAGTCCCTTAGTATCCAGGGAATACAAGGACAATCACAATGGAAGTGGGTCCCTTTGCAAATGACACATGGCGATTTAGGCCCGGTCGGTGCAGTGTGTGGATTTTTGTCAGATGTCTTTTGCTTGCCCCCAGTCGCCTTCGCCATAGGCCCCTTCTGCTTCTTTTCTCTCTTCTTCTTTTCTTTCTTCTCCATGGGAGGCTGACTTTTGCCGGCTCTACCTTGCGAAGATGAAGGATCACAGGAAGTATTGTAAGAAGTGGAAGGCTGGTGGGTAGTTCTAGACTGGTCTGACTGTTGATTCGACTGCTCAGGATTAGTGGCGATCTGCACTACATTAGTTGAAAAAAGCCATACAGGTAGGCCAATTGTCAATCCTGGAAGTGACAATGTGGCCATATGAGGCGCACCAACATCTCCCCAAGAGGAGAAGGGATTTGGTCTTCCACCAAGGTTACTTCCTTGGTTGGTGGGCTCCATACTTTTCAACTGAAAGATCAACGTGGGAATAACAGTTGATTATGTTCCGTTTAAAATAAGTTTTATTAACGACGCTTTTAGACACAAACTTGCTTTTTCATGTTTTAAGAGTCGAGAAAAAGCTAAAGATGACTCTAGTCGCCTTCGATGTTTTAACGAGCCCGAAGTGACAAATGCTCGGATGGACTTTTTCAGTTATAGAGTTTGAAAAAGGCCAAAAGAAACTTCTCTGGAGTTCTAGGCAGAGGGTGTGCCAAACTTTTCGCGAAACCACAGAATACGTTTTACGGTACGGGTGGTCGATCTTCGTGAATGCTGTGTTCACTGCATCGCGATCAGTAGGGCGGCCGACACAGCTTCCTATGGATAAAGGATAATTGCCTATAGGGGTCTCCCAATATATACGCGACGGTACGTGGGAGCACAAGTCCGTATTAGTGCCACCGACTCTCAGGAGGAATCACCCACCTTCGTAGAGATCGACAGTCACTATGTTTAACGACGCCGGAACACATCTCTACCTAGACCTCTATTTGTTTGCGTTATGTTACAAAGCGCTGTTATGTAAATTGGATTTATTTTAATGTTGATCTTGCTTAGCAGTTTGCCTTTAAGGATCACCACGAGATGTATGTAACAAATTCCTGAATGTAGTCTAAGATGAGAAGCAAACTTTTCAATCTTTCAACTTTGAAAACCTTAACTACTGAGGGAAAAGAAAGGCAAATCTTTTCACACAGATCATAGAGCACACACTAAATGCAAAATTTTCCTAAATCGTCAAGCAAACAGTCAAATGCAAAATGCACAATGCATGTATTTTCTTTTCCCTTTCTTAATGTTGATGTATTACAGAAAGAAAGTTGTTATATAACTTTGATTTCGATTTAAAGTGAAAACAAACAAGCTTGTCCAAAATCAAAAGACACCTTAAGATTTACTTGCTTAATCACTGGAAATGCATGAAATCAAACCATAATGACGAAAGTAAAATGACTAATCAGCTATGGACAGCAAACAAGCTAACTCTTTAGACCAGCAAAATGCCTAACACAGGTTCAGATCTAAGAGGCCAAAAGCAAGACTAGTTTACTCTTCGTTATGGGAAATTGTAAATGAGTAAGAAATACAAAGAACAAGTACAATTTCGTTATATAACAGAGGCGGAATGATGGCAAGTAATATTGGTTTCAGAACAGGTGCAAGACTGGTAACTGGCAGCCAAATCAATAGTGAAAACAGGCAAGAGAAAAGGAGGAAACCCCAACAGCACTAGGCAAAATTGGGCCAACGCAGGTGCTGTACAGCCAGTCTGGCTCTCAGCGCAGGTAGCCCCTTCGGGACCTGCATTGCAAAGTAGGTAGCCTGTGTACTACCTGCTTTGGAAAACGAGAATTGCGTTTTCACAGTTTCCAGGTCATAATTTTCTCAAAAATGCACAGTTTTTGCTCAAATCAGAAACAATCAGTCAAGCACACTCAAAGGGATGATTAGGAAGGTGAAAAGCTATCACTAAGAGCTTACAAGGATCCTTGTAGATCAGCTCTTCAAATCATGAACTTGCTCAGAAATGAGCTAGAGTAGCTGCCCTCTACTTCGCTTTTGATATAGTCAAAAGCTTTTCGATTTGGTACTCTTTCGTTCAGGAAATGAATAGCAAAATACTACAAACAATCAAACAGATACGATCCCCAGCGGAGTCGCCAATTTGTTGTAGGGAAAAGTATCCGACTCGGATGACCCTATCCCACTCTAAGGGTGATAGTACCTCAGCAACAACTGTAAAGAAAACTACTTAAGGTTTACTTCTTTATGAAAGCAAAAGAGAGTGGATAAATGCACTAACCGTTGCCTTGCGCTTAATGTCGAATCCAAACTCTTCTCTATGGCCGCTTGCTCCCATCTCTTTGCTCTTTTGCCGGCCCAGCTACAATGAGATCCTGCAAAATGACAAAGAAGGAGACTACAAGAGGCATGCAATCATAACTGATTCACGGATTAGCATAAACCAAATATACAATTATCACAAAACATCATTGGAACAAATGCATATAGAAGAACCTCAATAGCTTTTATTAATGAAGAAGTAAAGGTTCTGAGAGTGTTACAACCATTGAAGGTCCTAATCCAGCAACACCTTCCAGCAGAAAGAATTTCTCCTCTTCACCTCCCTCAAGCAATCACCCAATAGCTCTATAGTGAAACCAACAGCATAGCATTACTTTGCACAAAATTCCAGCCTCCTGAGCTCATAGGAGAGAGCTCAATATATAGATGAATTGAGAAAGGATGAGTCAGCTTGCAACTGATGTGTAGCTGCCTTGTGTCCTCTCTCTCTTCAGTTAATCTTTAGTTGATCTTCAGTTCTTGAGTCCACTTGGAGAACCTTGCTTCCACTTGGAGAAACAGAGCCTCTGACTCATCACAAGGCGAAATACCTGATCCAAGTGTCATTTTTGGAAGATTCCAGAGCAATGACTCAGTGTGCCACTTGTCCCATCTTGCTCAGCGCAGGTGGCCTTTGTTCCACTTGCTTTGCAACGCAGGTACACCATGGAGCAACTGAGTTTCAGCGCAGAAACCTAGTGGAGCACCTGCTTTGATTTCATGATTGCTTGTTTTTGAGTGTTTTCAGGTGGAGAACTGATCTGAGAGCTGTTGGTTTGCTGACATTGTTCCTCTAGGGGTAGGAACATCATGTTTAGGGAACTTTGGATCCCTTGGATTATTGACAATTCATGCTTGTTGCTGTAAGGCACAAAATTGTCTATAACAGATGCCCCCTAAAGTATGAGGTCGTTTATCGGGTGAAATGCTTTATTGAGAGGATCCAAAGTTCATTCAATCTGTTGAGAAGTGTCCTGTAATAAGATACAATACAATACATTATTTTTCATACATTTTCATGATCTAGCTGAGGCGGGCATTCCCATGCTCAGCTTTATAAATACATTTTGGTACATAGAACAGACGATCGTCTGATTGTAGACTGATAATCCTCTGCTGAAATTATCATCCTTTGAGAAGGATGATCATCTGCTGTAATGATGTACATATCAAATGTCTTTATGTCCTGAATATATATCGCAGCCCGAATGGATGAAACTAGATCCGGGGTCTTCAATCTCTTCCGATCTTCACTCGATGTACAAGTCGATCCATGTGAAATCACTCTTCGCAGCTGTTCCTCAAAATGGGTAAACAAACATATGGAGATGAACGATTGGCCAAACGAACGGATGGAGGTGATGGCATATAAACACGACCAAGGGCTTTTGATATGGCTATCAAAGGTTACATTTCTCAAGGTTATTTACCGGTTCATTTTTCTGGGTGAGCTTGAACTGCTAGGGAAAGATTGCTCACAATTTATGTTTATTTTTTAACGAGCATGAACTCTATACAAAAACTGCTCGATTCTAGATGCCCCCAGCATAATAATGCAGACGAGGCATATGCCCCCTAAACTTTAAGGGGCAGTTCATTTTTTAACGAGCTTGAATGCGTTCAAACCTTGCTCAATTTATACCAGTCTTAATACAAGGAATGCCTTAGGTCAGGTAATCTTATTTAAGGAGCGATACCTCACTAATTACTCCAATTTGGCAGGTTTTAACTTTTTCCCTTCATCCTTTCTTTATGCAAGCTGGAAACGGCTAATCCTACGAGTTTAACGGGTTAGACCTACAGGTTTAGAGGGAGGACCTAAAAATTTAAAAAAATAAATAGTCGTCCCGTGCTTGCACTCCAAAAGGTTTGCATGCCCCCAGGTATAAAGTATAATTTCAAGGCTGCCCCTCCCCTGTCCCACCTCTGTTTTTCTAATTGTCGTCTTGCTATATTTTTAACGATACTTGTCTTCTCGTTATTTTACGGTGCCGACGGTACTTGTCTTCCCATCAGTTCACTTTTTAATTTTGCAAGATCGCAACAGATAAAACATTGGTGTTACGGAGGGAGGCCCTCTTACTTATTATCCGAAAAATGGTTTTGTTTGCTGCCGCATACTAAACTCTCTTTTCGGCGGTGTCTATCATTAGGTTGCTAAGGATGGTGACTACTTGTTGCAGCAATTTCATCTCTTTCTTTGGAGACTTCCCCTACTTATCCTTCAAAACATATTGTTTTAATGGGTGAGGCTTGACATTCAAAGATGGTGGCTACTTGCTGCCACAAATGGATCTCCTCCTTAGGAGAGCCTACTTTTTTAGACAAAGGGAGATGATCTTTTCGCTCACATAACTTTGAAAAAAGAATTTTATCCTAGAACAACCCTCTCTTCCTTTTTCGGACGGGGTACGAACTAGTCCATTCTTCTGCGGAAATTAACTTTATACCTAAGGTTTTCTCTGCCCAAGGCAGGCCAGGGTGCATGCCCCCTGGGTCCCAGTTCTTTCTTTCCGAATTACTCGCATTCATCGGGAAGTAGAACCGGGGGTGGTGGCATTCCTTGAGTGAATAAACCGTTAAGGGATGGTATTTGACTATTTGCGATGCGTGATCCTGGAAATGAAAGTTGATCTACGAGCTTGACCATTCTTCCTTCGTGCGGAAAACACATGACTCTAAAGAGCGAGGACACTATTGCCTCCATGCAATATATATAGTCTCGTCCAAGGAGTAAGTTATAAACCAAGGGTCCCTGGACGACCATGATGTTCATATGAACTGTCTTCCCTTTCAATGTAACTAGAACATTGGGGAGAATCCCTAACGGGTGACTGGTTCCTTTATCAAAACCTGATAGATTTCTTATCTCAGGTAAAAGCGCCGGGCAACCCAGTGCTTTCCAAGCAATAGAGGAAAGGATACTCACAGATGCCCCTTCATCAATGATAGTTCCAGCCATCACCATTCTGTAGATTTGGACTATGATTCTGAGTGGGATACTGGCTGGTAACCGGGGTCTGTCTAGTTGATTCCAATCAAAGGATACAACTAGGTTGCTTGGTGGTGGGACCGAATACACGGCCGGATACGACCCTGACAATGTTCCTTCCTGCGATAAAGGAATGGGCGCATTGCCCTGATGCTCATCAGAGTCTGTGTTGATGAAAAGAATATGGACGGTGTCATCCTTATCCTCTTCAGTGAGGGTGTCATTTGAAGATGGGTCTTCAATGACGGAGTCATTTGAGGATGAAACCTCTGAAGGAAGAACCGGGTCAACTGCCGTTTCGACCTTTAGACTTTCGTCTGGTCTGGATTCAGCAGGTTCATTCTCAATGACCGACACTTCAGCCGACCACTTGAGCGGGTCAGCTGGATTTTCAACTATCGAGGGATTAGGCGCGAGTTTTTGGTATCCAGGAGGAAGTCGTAATGGTGAAACCGGACAATCTTCCAAAACTCTCTTTGCCTCATCTAAGAATGGACATCGGTGGATGGCATGATCGCCTTCACACAACATACAGGGTGATCTTGGTCTCCCTCTTCGTCCTTCACTCTCGCTAGTTGACGGACTGCAATCAACATGACTACCAGACGTTGATGCTACCGGATTGTGCAACCTTGGGGACCAGTCCCTTAGTATCCGGGGAATACAAGGACAATCACGATGGAAGTGGGCCCCTTTGCAAATGACACATGGCGATTTAGGCCCGGTCGGTGCAGTGTGTGGGTTTTTGTCAGCTGTCTTTTGCTTGCCCCCAGTCGCCTTCGCCATAGGCCCCTTCTGCTTCTTTTCTCTCTTCTTCTTTTCCTTCTTCTCCATGGGAGGCTGACTTTTGCCAGCTCTACCTTGTGAAGATGAAGGATCAGAGGGAGAATTATAAGAAGTGGAAGGCTGGTGAGTAGTTCTAGACTGGTCTGACTGTTGATTCGACTGCTCAGGATTAGTGGTGATCTGAACTACATTAGTTGAAAAGAGCCATACAGGTAGGCCAATTGTCAATCCTGGAAGTGACAATGTGGCCATATGAGGCGCACCAACATCTCCCCAAGAGGAGAAGGGATTTGGACTTCCACCAAGGTTACTTCCTTGGTTGGTGGGTTCCATACTTTTCAACTGAAAGATCAACGTGGGAATAACAGGTGATTATGTTCCGTTTAAAATAAGTTTTATTAACAACGCTTTTAGACACAAACTTGCTTTTTCATGTTTTAAGAGTCGAGAAAAAGCTAAAGATGACTCTAGTCGCCTTCGATGTTTTAACGAGCCCGAAGTGACAAATGCTCGGATGGACTTTTTCAGTTATAGAGTTTGAAAAAGGCCAAAAGAAACTGCTCTGGAGATCTAGGCAGAGGGTGTGCCAAACCTTTCGCGAAACCACAGAATACGTTTTACGGTACGGGTGGTCGATCTTCGTGAATGTTGTGTTCACTGCATCGCGATCAGTAGGGCGGCCGACACGGCTTCCTAAGGATAAAGGATAATTGCCTATAGGGGTCTCCCAATATATACGCGACGGTACGTGGGAGCACAAGTCCGTATTAGTGCCACCGACTCTCAGGAGGAATCACCCACCTTCGTAGAGATCGACAGTCACTATGTTTAACGACGCCAGAACACGTCTCTACCTAGACCTCTATTTGTTTGCGTTATGTTACAAAGCGTTGTTATGTAAATTGGATTTATTTTAATGTTGATCTTGCTTAGCAGTTTGCCTTTAAGGATCACCACGAGATGTATGTAACAAATTCCTGAATGCAGTCTAAGATGAGAAGCAAACTTTTCAATCTTTCAACTTTGAAAACCTTAACTACTGAGGGAAAAGTATCCGACTCGGATGACCCTATCCCACTCTAAGGGTGATAGTACCTCAGCAACAACTGTAAAGAAAACTACTTAAGGTTTACTTCTTTATGAAAGCAAAAGAGAGTGGATAAATGCACTAACCGTTGCCTTGCGCTTAATGTCGAATCCAAACTCTTCTCTATGGCCGCTTGCTCCCAGCTCTTTGCTCTTTTGCCGGCCCAGCTACAATGAGATCCTGCAAAATGACAAGGAAGGAGACTACAAGAGGCATGCAATCATAACTGATTCACGGATTAGCATAAACCAAATATACAATTATCACAAAACATCATTGGAACAAATGCATATAGAAGAACCTAAATAGCTTTTATTAATGAAGAAGTAAAGGTTCTGAGAGTGTTACAACCATTGAAGGTCCTAATCCAGCAACACCTCCCAGCAGAAAGAATTTCTCCTCTTCACCTCCCTCAATCAATCACCCAATAGCTCTATAGTGAAAACAGGCAAGAGAAAAGGAGGAAACCCCAACAGCACTAGGCAAAATTGGGCCAACGCAGGTGCTGCTCAGCCAGTCTGGCTCTCAGCGCAGGTAGCCCCTTCGGGACCTGCGTTGCAAAGCAGGTAGCCTGTGTACTACCTGCTTTGGAAAACGAAAGTTGCGTTTTCACAGTTTCCGGGTCACAATTTTCTCAAAAATGCACAGTTTTTGCTCAAATCAGAAGCAATCAGTCAAGCACACTCAAAGGGATGATTAGGAGGATGAAAAGCTATCACTAAGAGCTTACAAGGATCCTTGTAGATTAGCTCTTCAAATCATGAACATGCTCAGAAATGAGCTAGAGTAGCTGCCCTCTACTTCGCTTTTGAAATAGTCAAATGCTTTTCGATTTGGTACTCTTTCGTTCAGGAAATGAATAGCAAAATACTACAAACAATCAAACAGATACGATCCCCATTGATTGTTTTAACGAGCATGAACATTGCTAAAACTGCTCGAAGATAAGTTTGCATGCCCCCAGCATAATAATGCAAATCGAGGTGCATGCCCCCCAAGCTTTATTGCATCCAACTTGGTGGTTGGAATGAAGGTTTACCTTTGAATTTTGAAAAGGGGATTTGTTTCATTTTTTAATGAGGTTGACATAGTAAAAGAACTATCCTCGTGACTCCTTGTTTCATTTTTTAACGAGGTTGACATGAGATAACAACCGTCCTCGGAGCCCACTGTATTTACAGTATTTCCATTAGGGTGATGATCCATGCTGACAAAATATTTAGGAATCTTCCGAATCTGTTGGATATAGAAGATTTCATATTGTAGGTTTCCAGTGTGGCTACTTCCGCCAGATTACTCGCCGGCGGTAGGGCAAAAGTACCCATTAAGGCAGGGTCTTTTAGGAGACCTACTCCAATATTTTGGAGCGATTGATTACTTTCATGGATCATTGTGCTGCTTCCCGTAACTTGAGAACTGTTGGGGAGAAATGTTTGTTGGTCGACGATTGTAATTTTTCCTTGAAAAGGAAATACAATCCTCCTGAAGTAGGTCGACACAACTGCAGCCATGGCATATATCCAAGGCCTTCCCAGTAGGATGTTGTAATCGAGGTTTCCGTCGATTACTTCCACATCCACTTCTACTGTTTTGCCCCCCAGTTCAACTTGCAAGTTATTTAAAATCCTGTATGGAGTGTATGATCGTCCATCAAATGTTTTTAACGTCGTTGACGATTTCGACAAGGGTGGTGAGCCTAAATTTTTCCAGCAACTTGTCGACATAAGACATGTAGATGCCCCCTCATCAATAATTGTTCGATGAACAGTTTTGTTGAGGGCTTTCACTTGAATAAGGAAAGCTAGTTGAGCTGGTATCTGAGGGTCATATCCTTTATGATCAAAGGCCACAAGATTGGAATCCATTGGGCCAATCCCACCTATGGCTGATAATAAAGCTTGCTCTTGGGAGGTGCATTTTTGCGCTACCTCAAGTGTCGACATAGCGGACGACGATTGGGTCAGGTCCTCTATTATATTGTAATCCTGTGTTATTTTTTCACGAGAATTAAATGTTGATTTGTGTACTACTCCCTTTGGCGACTTTATCATTGGTTTAGGAACGATGGGTGGCACAACTTTGGTCAAAGTTGTTGTTGAACTACTAGGTTGTTTATTTGCCTTGTTGTTCAATTGCTTTGGATTCCTGTGATCTTTATTCCTTGTCAAAGCATTATTTTGCTGCTTTGAGGTGGACAACATAAGCACTTGGGATCGGGAAGCATTTTGATTAGCAACCAGATTTTGTCTTGGACTAGGAAACGGATCAGTCAATACTGCTGGGGTTTTTGAACTCTTGAAGAGTTTCTTAACTTCAGCTATATGAGGACAATCTTTCGTCCAATGACCCTCATCGCATATATGACACCCTGTTGGGGGTTTCCCTTTCCTTTTCTTTTTCTTCTTGCCCCCTGGTTGCTTCAGTTGTTTGCCCTTGTCGGTCGACATGGCATTTACTTCTGAGGCAAGAAGTTCCTCATTTGCATTTTGACTAGAAATTTTGCGTTTGCCAGTCACGCCATTGCTGGCGTGAGAGTCAGTATTCGATTTAGGAGGGGGAGGAATTGAAAATTCAAGTCTGGGGGCATCAAGTATTTTGTCGTAGAGCGTGCCAGACTGAGTATATACTAAGTCCAGATATTGAGCACGAGTAATGACCTGCTCCTCTGTTACGACTCCCCCCTTGGCCACATCTTCCGTTATAGCCGGAAGTAACGACTTTATAAACCATTCAGCTAACAGCTGATCGGGAACGTAAGTTTTCACCATCCTACGACGACGTCGCCACTCATGTATATGATCAGATATGTGAGTGGCCGTTGTCTGTTTGAAGTTGGTAAGGAGTTCTGTTCCTGTTTCATACCTTATCGGTAATTGAAAATGGGTTAAGAAAGTCGTGGCTAAGGAGCTGAAATTGTCAAAAGAGGCTCTTGGCAATTCAATGTACCATTTAGCCGTTGGACCTGTCAATGTCCTCTGGAAGAGGCGAAGTCTTATCGAATCATCGTTTAGAGTGTTCGATGAACACCACAGATGAAAAGTCATGACGTGATTCGACGGGTCTTCACCTGGATTTCCATTGAATTTAGGAATGTCCGATGGAAGTTTATGCGGAATCGCTGGCCACCAAGGGGCATAAGCAATTGGATCACTCGTCAGCCGGTTTAGATCTGGCAATTCTAGAGTTGCTACAAAGGGAAACTGTTGGTTCAGGTTAGGTGAAGCATATCCAGGATAAGATGGTATCGCCTGAGCAATGGGTCTTTGCAGACCAGCATAGTGCTGACAACTTTGACAAAGTTGATGGGCATAGCCATTATAGCATGGTTGCCCATTACTTACAAAGAATTGTTGCTCAGGTCCTTGATATGATTGCTGGAATGGTGGTTGTTGAGATTGAACCAGCTCTGGTTGTTGGACCATTTGTTGTTGACCAATACTGGATGATTGACCAAGATGAGGAGTCACAGTACTTGTTCGAGCCTGAGTCGCTCCAGATAAGGAGGCACTACCCTGAGATTGTGATTGAGTCGCCGAGACAAGAGGTTGTTGTATTACAACAGGTAGCGCTTGTACTTGCGACGCATTCGCCGTAGCAGGTGTGGTGGGAATATTCGACACAGGGTGTACTGGTTGCATTGAATATGCAACTCCTGATTGTTGAGGCAGTATTGGTACCCAACCGCTAGATGTGATTCCAGTTTGACCTGAAATTTGTTGTAAACTCCCACATGGTTGTTCTCCGGGAGGGAACAATGAAAGAGCATACTGCCCTCCACATGGTGGAAATCCAGTACTTAAAGGGTAAATTGGCCTTTGAAGACACATTGGATCAATTTGTTGAGTTTCAACATAAGAAGTACCAGATGATAATCCGGATGAAGAAATAGGAACTAACCATATTGTTGTCCCTGATGGGACTCTGGCTTGTTGTTGGCAATTTGCTGGGACAGATGGTATACCAGCAAACATTGTTGGAGTGGCAACAGGAG
Organism: Pinus tabuliformis; assembly: GCA_031772625.1. Lineage (NCBI taxonomy): Eukaryota > Viridiplantae > Streptophyta > Pinopsida > Pinales > Pinaceae > Pinus > Pinus tabuliformis. Next base: position 1,176,122,534 of record CM062816.1, read on the forward strand.
GCTCTGCTGTTGCTGTGTCGAACGACACAGTCCTAGATGTTGACGGTTGTTCAGACATTTTGAGTCTATCCAAAAGATTTTAGCGATTCTACAAGAACTTACGATGCCAAAAGACTAACTTCGAAGATCAACACAGGAATAGGAGGTGATTATGTTCCGTTTAAAATGAATTTTATTATGACGACGCTTTAGACACAACTTGCTTTTTCATTTTTTAAGAGTCGAGAAAAAGCTAAAGATGACTCTAGTCTCCTTCGATATATTAACGAGCCCGAAGTGACAAATGCTCAGATGGACTTTTTCAGTTATAGAGTTTGAAAAAGGCCAAAAGAAACTACTCTGGAGTTCTAGGCAGAGGGTGTGCCAAACCTTTCGCGAAACCACAGAATACGTTTTACGGTACGAGTGGTCGATCTTCGTGAATGTTGTGTTCACTGCATCGTGATCAGTAAAGCGGCCGACACGGCTTCCTATGGATAAAGGCTTTGTTCCTATAGGGGTCCCCCAATATACGTGACGGTACGCGGGGGCACAAGTCCGTATTAGTGCTATCGTCTCTCAGGAGGAATCACCCACCTTCGTAGAGATCGACAGTCACTATGTTTAACGATGCCGGTTCACGTCTCTACCTAGACCTCTACTGTGTTTTGTTATGTTTCAAAGCGTTGTTAGATAAATTCAGTTCTTTTTAGGTTGATCTTGCTTAGCAGTTTGCCTTTATGGATCACCACGTGATGTATGATACAACTCCTAAATGCAGTCTAAGAATGATAAGCAAGCTTTTTCGATTCTTTCAACTTATGAAAATCTTAACTACTGAAAGAAAAGAAAGACATCATCTTTTCAAACAGATCATAGAGCACACACTGATGCACTTTTCCTAAATCGGCATGCAAACTGTCAAAATGCACATGCACAATGCAAGTATTTCTTTTCTTCTTCCTTAATGTTGATGTATTACAAAAAGAAAGTTGTTATATAACTTTGATTTCGATTTCAAGCGAAAGTAAACAAGCTTGTCCAAAATCAAAAGACACCTTAAGATTTACTTGTTCAATCACTGGAAATGCATGAAATCAAACCATAATGACGAAAGTAAATGACTAATCAGCTATGGACAGCAAACAAGCTAACTCTTTAGACCAGCAAAATGCCTAACACAGGTTCAGATCTAAGAGGCCAAAAGCAAGACTAGTTTACTCTTCGTTATGGGAAATCGTAAATGAGTAAGAAATACAAAGAACAAGTACAATTTCGTTATATAACAGAGGCAGAATGATGGCAAGTAATATTGGTTTCAGAATAGGTACAAGACTGGTAACTGGCTGCAAAATCTATAGTGAAAAAGGCAAGAAAAAGGGAGGAAACCCCAACTGCACAAGGCAAAATTGGGCCAACGCAGGTGCTGCACAGCCAGTCTGGCTCTCAGCGCAGGTAGCCCCTTCGGGACCTGCGTTGCAAAGTAGGTAGCCTGTGTACTACCTGCTTTGGAAAACGAAAGTTGCGTTTTCACAGTTTCCGGGTCACAATTTTCTCAAAAATTCATAGTTTTTGCTCAAATCAGAAGCTATCAGTCAAGTACACACTAAGGGATGACAAGAAGGATGAAAAGATATCACTAAGAGCTTACAAGGATCCTTGTAGATCAGCTCTTCAAATCATGAACATACTCAGAAATGAGCTAGAGTAGCTGCCCTCTACTTCGCTTTTGATATAGTCAAAAGCTTTTCGATTTGGTACTCTTTTGTTCAGGAAATGAATAGCAAAATACTACAAACAATCAAACAGATACGATCCCCAGTGGAGTCGCCAGTTTGTTGTAGGGAAAAGTATCCGACTCGGATGACCCTATCCCACTCTAAGGGTGATAGTACCTCAGCAACAACTGTAAAGAAAACTACTTAAGGTTTACTTCTTTATGAAAGCAAAAGAGAGTGGATAAATGCACTAACCGTTGCCTTGCGCTTAATGTCGAATCCAAACTCTTCTCTATGGCCGCTTGCTCCCAGCTCTTTGCTCTTTTGCCGGCCCAGCTACAATGAGATCCTGCAAAATGACAAAGAAGGAGACTACAAGAGGCATGCAATCATAACTGATTCACGGATTAGCATAAACCAAATATACAATTATCACAAAACATCATTGGAACAAATGCATATAGAAGAACCTCAATAGCTTTTATTAATGAAGAAGTAAAGGTTCTGAGAGTGTTACAACCATTGAAGGTCCTAATCCAGCAACACCTCCCAGCAGAAATAATTTCTCCTCTTCACCTCCCTCAAGCAATCACCCAATAGCTCTATAGTGAAACCAACAGCATAGCATTACTTTGCACAAAATTCCAGCCTCCTGAGCTCATAGGAGAGAGCTCAATATATAGATGAATTGAGAAAGGATGAGTCAGCTTGCAACTGATGTGTAGTTGCCTTGTGTCCTCTCTCTCTTCAGTTAATCTTTAGTTGATCTTCAGTTCTTGAGTCCACTTGGAGAACCTTGCTTCCACTTGGAGAAACAGAGCCTCTGACTCATCACAAGGCGAAATCCCTGATCCAAGTGTCATTTTTGGAGCAATGACTCAGTGTGCCACTAACGGAAGATGTGGCAAAGGGGGGAGTCGTAACAGAAGAGCAGGTTATCGCTTGTGCACAATATTTGGACTTAGTATATACTCAGTCCGGCACGCTCTATGACAAAATACCAGACGCCCCTAGACCAGAGTTTTCAATCCCTCCTCCTCCTAAATCAAATAGTGACTCTCATGCCGGCGATGGCGTGATTGGCACGGCAAACACAAATCCGAAAAGGACCCATCAAAAGAAGGCCCGTAAGGATTCGAATCAAAATGCGCATGAAGAAGTTCTTGCTTCGGAAGTAAATGCCGTATCGACAGATAAGGGCAAAGAAACCAATCAACCAGGAAGCAAGAAGAATCAAAACGAAGGGAAGAAAGATCAAAGAAAGTCATCTCCTCGAAAAACTCCTCGTAGAAAGGAGAAAACACCTAGGAGATGTCACATATGTGACGATGATCATTGGACGGCAGATTGCCCGTACAAAGCTGAGTTTAAAAGATTCGTAAAGAACCCACACACTCCAGCCGTGTTGACTGATCCATTTCCCGACCCAAGTCAGAATCTGGTTGACAGTGGAGATGCTTCCCCATCACAAGTTATGATGTTGTCAAGTTTTAAGCGCCAAGATGATGCTTTAATTTCGACATTAAACAAAAGCCATGGGAATTCACAGTCGTTGAATGGTGAGAGAAAAAGTCGATCAGGCAGTTCGACAACAACTTCGACAGAAGTTGTGCCGCCATCCAACACGAGAAGCATTCCAACGATCCATGGAGGCAATCATCCTCTCCAATATATCGGAGTAATTTTCCTAAAAGGCCCTTCTTTAATGGGTACTTTTGCCCCACCATCGCCGAGTAATCTTACGGAGATGGGTGCAACGGAATATGAAGCCTTCTATTTTTGATGGATCTAAAAGTTACGAGGATAGGTCTTATGTCAACCTCGTTAAAAAATGAAATAAGGAGTCAAGAGGACAGTTCTTTACAAGGTCAACCTCATTAAAAAATGAAATGTTCCCTTAGGGATTAAGGGACATGTGCCTCGTCTGCATTATTATGCTGGGGGCATCATCGAGCAGTTTTAGCAATGTTCATGCTCGTTAAAAAATAAACGCAAGAATTCGAGTAGTTTTTGTACAGAGTTCATGCTCGTTAAAAAATAAACATAAATTGTGAGCAATCTTTCCCTACAGTTCAAGCTCATCCAGAAAAAATGAACCGGTAAATAACCTTGAGAAATGTAACCTTTGATAGCCATATTAAAAGCCCTTGGTCGTGTTTATATGCCATCACCTCCATCCGTTCATTTGGCCAATCGTTCATCTCCATATGTTTGTTTACCCATTTTGAGGAACAGCTGCGAAGAGTGATTTCACTTAGCCATCCTTGTGACACTGCCGTGATTGGAAAATTCCAACCTGTACCTGGAATCTGTTGCTATCCCTGTTTATCACTCGTTCCTCAAAAGACGAGTCTTCTTTGAGCTCTTTTCACTGACTCGTAAAATATGAAAAGTTTGCCGAGTTTTGGCCTTCCAGCTCGTTAAAAAGACCGGAAGAGCTATCCCTCCTCTAGATTTTAATCTTTTTGGACCTGAGGGATTATTGCACAAAAAGATCGAGCGCTTGTTTTGTTCGGCTAGTTAAAGAAATCGAAAATTCATCCCTTTTGTATTGTTTTATACTTTTTCGGACTTAAGGGATTAGATGACGAAAAAGGAATTTTGGAGTTAACTTTCCGTACCTTTTCAGACTCTCTAAAATGAAAAGGACCGAGTTTTCCTTGTCGTTAGACTCGTTAAAATGATTAAATAGCGACAAACTTGTCTTTAGACGAGAACGAGTTTCCCTATCGCTAGGCTCGTTAAAACATAGCGATGGGCTTGCCCGAAGGGCAGGTTATAGAACAAGCATATGTTATCCTCCTCAAGCTTGACAAAAATAAAGAGGTACTGGTCAGCAATGACTGGGGAAAAATTGGGAGAACCTCACAGCATTAATGGTAGCAAGTCGCTCTTGAACATGACACTTTGTCCTCCGTATCACATCGGGTTGGGTTGTTTCATTCACCGGTCTCATAACCATGGTCCTCGCCACACCATCCACAATTGGGCTATGAGGGAAAAGTATCCGACTCGGATGACCCTATCCCACTCTAAGGGTGATAGTACCTCAGCAACAACTGTAAAGAAAACTACTTAAGGTTTACTTCTTTATGAAAGCAAAAGAGAGTGGATAAATGCACTAACCGTTGCCTTGTGCTTAATGTCGAATCCAAACTCTTCTCTATGGCCGCTTGCTCCCTGCTCTTTGCTCTTTTGCTGGCCCAGCTACAATGAGATCCTGCAAAATGACGAAGAAGGAGACTACAAGAGGCATGCAATCATAACTGATTCACGGATTAGCATAAACCAAATATACAATTATCACAAAACATCATTGGAACAAATGCATATAGAAGAACCTCAATAGCTTTTATTAATGAAGAAGTAAAGGTTCTGAGAGTGTTACAACCATTGAAGTTCCTAATCCAGCAACACCTCCCAGCAGAAAGAATTTCTCCTCTTCACCTCCCTCAAGCAATCACCCAATAGCTCTATAGTGAAACCAACAGCATAGCATTACTTTGCACAAAATTCCAGCCTCCTGAGCTCATAGGAGAGAGCTCAATATATAGATGAATTGAGAAAGGATGAGTCAGCTTGCAACTGATGTGTAGCTGCCTTGTGTCCTCTCTCTCTTCAGTTAATCTTTAGTTGATCTTCAGTTCTTGAGTCCACTTGGAGAACCTTGCTTCCACTTGGAGAAACAGAGCCTCTGACTCATCACAAGGCGAAATCCTTGATCCAAGTGTCATTTTTGGAGCAATGACTCAATGTGCCACTTGTCCCATCTCGCTCAGCGCAGGTGGCCTTTGTTCCACTTGCTTTGCAACGCAGGTACACCATGGAGGATCTGAGTTTCAGCGCAGAAGCCTAGTGGAGCACCTGCTTTGATTTCAGGATTGCTTGTTTTTGAGTGTTTTCAGGTGGAGAACTGATCTGAGAGCTGTTGGTTTGCTGACCTTGTTCCTCTAGGGGTAGGAACATCATGTTTAGGGAACTTTGGATCCCTTGGATTATTGACAATTCATGCCTGTTGCTGAAAGGCACAAAATTGTCTATAACAGATGCCCCCTGAAGTATGAGGTCGTTTATCGGGTGAAATGCTTTATTGAGAGGATCCGAAGTTCATTCAATCTGCTGAGAAGTGTCCTGTAATAAGATACAATACAATACATTATTTTTCATACATTTTCATGATCTAGCTGAGGCGGGCATTCCCATGCTCAGCTTTATAAATACATTTTCGTACATAGAACAGATGATCGTCTGATTGTAGACCGATAATTCTCTGCTGAAATTATCATCCTTTGAGAAGGATGATCATCTGCTGTAATGATGTACATATCAAATGTCTTTATGTCCTGAATATATATCACAGCCCGGATGGATGAAACTAGATCCGGGGTCTTCAATCTCTTCCGATCTTCACTCGATGTACAAGTCGATCCATGTGAGAATTTCTTGAAGTCGAACATGGAAAGACATCGCTTGATTACCGGTCAATGATGTAAACCGTTAACAAACGCGAGAGGAATCACCGATAAGGATGATGACCCTCAAGGTACGGCAGTACAATTCACATGGTGGGAATAAAGGACTTGGCGTCGACCACCATGCAAAATCTTCTGGCCGAAGGTCATTGATGTATACCTGTCGCCGGAAGTGAGAAACTTGCCATTGAGGCATGCAAGCTTCAAAGTACTAAAGGGGTTGTTCCTAGATCAACTCCTTGGATAATGAGCTGATGTCGACAAGGAGCGATCCGTCAAAGGAGGGCCTTAATGAATCCCACATCAGTGACACGGAACGGAGCTAGTGATTGTGATGAGGTGAAAACAAACTGTGATGTATGATTCAGGGTGGCGGCCATGAAGTGGATGAGGGATAATGTATGGCAGTGGATGGGACACGGTTGACTCTTTGCAGAACCACATCTCTTGAACATATAACGACACTGATGTGATGGATTGGTAGCATTACCCCAATTGTGGATGGTGTGGCGAGGACCATGGTTATGAGACCGGTGAATGAAACAACCCAACCCGATGTGATACGGAGGACAAAGTGTCATGTTCAAGAGCGACTTGCTACCATTAATGCTGTGAGGTTCTCCCAATTTTTCCCCAGTCATTGCTGACCAGTACCTCTTTATTTTTGTCAAGCTTGAGGAGGATAACATATGCTTGTTCTATAACCTGCCCTTCGGGCAAGCCCATCGCTATGTTTTAACGAGCCTAGCGATAGGGAAACTCGTTCTCGTCTAAAGACAAGTTTGTCGCTATTTAATCATTTTAACGAGTCTAACGACAAGGAAAACTCGGTCCTTTTCATTTTTAGAGAGTCTGAAAAGGTACGGAAAGTTAACTCCAAAATTCCTTTTTCGTCATCTAATCCCTTAAGTCCGAAAAAGTATAAAACAATACAAAAGGGATGAATTTTCGATTTCTTTAACGAGCCGAACAAAACAAGCGCTCGATCTTTTTGTGCAATAATCCCTCAGGTCCAAAAAGATTAAAATCTAGAGGAGGGATAGCTCTTCCGGTCCTTTTAACGAGCTGGGAGGCCAAAACTCGACAAACTTTTCGTATTTTACGAGTCAGTGAAAAGAGCTCAAAGAAGACTCGTCTTTTGAGGAACGAGTGATAAACAGGGATAGCAGCAGATTCCAGGTACAGGCTGGAATTTTGTGCAAAGTAATGCTATGCTGTTGGTTTCACTATAGAGCTATTGGGTGATTGCTTGAGGGAGGTGAAGAGGGGGAAATGCACCCATTCCTTTATCGCAGGAAGGAACATCGTCAGGGTCGTATCCGGCCGTGTATTCGGTCCCACCACCAAGCAACCTAGTTGTATCCTTTGATTGGAATCAAGTAGGCAGACCCCGGTTACCAGCCAGTATCCCATTCAGAATCATAGTCCAAATCTACAGAATGGTGATGGCTGGAACTATCATTGATGAAGGGGCATCTGTGAGTATCCTTTCCTCTATTGCTTGGAAAGCACTGGGTTGCCCGGCGCTTTTACCTGAGATAAGAAATCTATCAGGTTTTGATAAAGGAACCAGTCACCCGTGAGGGATTCTCCCCAATGTTCCAGTTACATTGAAAGGGAAGACAGTTCATATGAACATCATGGTCGTCCAGGGACCCTTGGTTTATAACTTACTCCTTGGACGAGACTATATATATTGCATGGAGGCAATAATGTCCTCGCTCTTTAGAGTCATGTGTTTTCCGCACGAAGGAAGAATGGTCAAGCTCGTAGACCAACTTTCATTTCCAGGATCACGCATTGCAAATAGTCAAATACCATCCCTTAACGGTTTATTCACTCAAGGAATGCCACCACCCCCGGTTCTACTTCCCGATGAATGCGAGTAATTCGGAAAGAAAGAACTGGGACCCAGGGGGCATGCAAAAGAGCATAACTGAGAAAAGTATATCCGTCCTACTCCGAGTTCCTTAATACCTGACGCCCCCAGACCTGAATTTTCAATTCCTCCCCCTCCTAAATCGAATACTGACTCTCACGCCAGCAATGGCGTGACTGGCAAACGCAAAATTTCTAGTCAAAATGCAAATGAGGAACTTCTTGCCTCAGAAGTAAATGCCATGTCAACCGACAAGGGCAAACAACTGAAGCAACCAGGGGGCAAGAAGAAAAAGAAAAGGAAAGGGAAACCCCCGACAGGGTGTCATATATGCGATGAGGATCATTGGACGAAAGATTGTCCTCATATAGCTGAAGTTAAGAAACTCTTCAAGAGTTCAAAAACCCCAGCAGTATTGACTGATCCGTTTCCTAGTCCAAGACAAAATCTGGTTGCTAATCAAAATGCTTCCCGATCCCAAGTGCTTATGTTGTCCACCTCAAAGCAGCAAAATAATGCTTTGACAAGGAATAAAGATCACAGGAATCCAAAGCAATTGAACAACAAGGCAAATAAACAACCTAGTAGTTCAACAACAACTTTGACCAAAGTTGTGCCACCCATCGTTCCTAAACCAATGATAAAGTCGCCAAAGGGAGTAGTACACAAATCGACATTTAATTCTCGTGAAAAAATAACACAGGATTACAATATAATAGAGGACCTGACCCAATCGTCGTCCGCTATGTCGACACTTGAGGTAGCGCAAAAATGCACCTCCCAAGAGCAAGCTTTATTATCAGCCATAGGTGGGATTGGCCCAATGGATTCCAATCTTGTGGCCTTTGATCATAAAGGATATGACCCTTAGATACCAGCTCAACTAGCTTTCCTTATTCAAGTGAAAGCCCTCAACAAAATTGTTCATCGAACAATTATTGATGAGGGGGCATCTACATGTCTTATGTCGACAAGTTGCTGGAAAACTTTAGGCTCACCACCCTTGTCGAAATCGTCAACGACGTTAAAAGCATTTGATGGACGATCATACACTCCATACGGGATTTTAAATAACTTGCAAGTTGAACTGGGGGCAAAATAGTAGAAGTGGATGTGGAAGTAATCAATGGAAACCTCGATTACAACATCCTACTGGGAAGGCCTTGGATATATGCCATGGCTGCAGTTGTGTCGACCTACTTCAGGAGGATTGTATTTCCTTTTCAAGGAAAAATTACAATCGTCGACCAACAAACATTTCTCCCCAACAGTTCTCAAGTTACGGGAAGCAGCACAATGATCCATGAAAGTAATCAATCGCTCCAAAATATTGGAGTAGGTCTCCTAAAAGACCCTGCCTTAATGGGTACTTTTGCCCTACCGCCGGCGAGTAATCTGGCGGAAGTAGCCACACTGGAAACCTACAATATGAAATATTCTATATCCAACGGATTCGGAAGATTCCTAAATATTTTGTCAGCATGGATCATCGCCCTAATGGAAATATTGTAAATACAGTGGGCTCCGAGGACGGTTCTTATCTCATGTCAACCTCGTTAAGAAATGAAACAAGGAGTCACGAGGATAGTTCTTTTACTATGTCAACCTCATTAAAAAATGAAACAAATCCCCTTTTCAAAATTCAAAGGTAAACCTTCATTCCAACCACCAAGTTGAATGCAATGAAGCTTGGGGGGCACCCTCCTTTGACATGCGTTATTATGATGCTGGGGGCATGCAAAAGATCGAGCAGTTTTAGCACACAGTTCATGCTCGTTAAAAAATAAACGCGAGATCCGAGCAGTTTTAGCGTCATAGTTCATGCTCGTTAAAAAATAAACATAAGCTTTTGAGCAAGTTTAAGCTCGTTAAAAAATGAACTGCCCGGTAAATAACCATTTAAAGAATGTAACCTTTGACAGCCATATAAAAGCCTTGGTCGTGTTTTGCTGCAGCCATCACCTCCACCGTTCATTTGGCCAATCGTTCATCTCCATATGATTTTTTACCCATTTTGAGGAACAGCTGCGAAGAGTGATTTCACTTAGCCATCCTTGTGACACTGCCGTGATTGGAAAATTCCAACCTGTACCTGGAATCTGCTGCTATCCCTGTTTATCACTCGTTCCTCAAAAGATGAGTCTTCTTTGAGCTCTTTTCTCCTGACTCGTAAAATATGAAAAGTTTGCCGAGTTTTGGCCTTCCAGCTCGTTAAATGACCGGAAGAGCTATCCCTCCTCTAGATTTTAATCTTTTTGGACCTGAGGGATTATTGCACAAAAAGATCGAGCGCTTGTTTTGTTCGGCTCGTTAAAGCAATCGAAAATTCATCCCTTCTGTATTGTTTTATACTTTTTCGGACTGAAGGGATTAGATGACGAAAAAGGAATTCTGGAGTTGACTTTATGTACCTTTTCAGACTCTCTAAAAATGAAAAGGACCGAGTTTTCCTTGTCGTTAGACTCGTTAAAATGATTAAATAGCGACAAACTTGTCTTTAGACGAGAGCGAGTTTCCCTATCGCTAGGCTCGTTAAAACATAGCGATGGGTTTGCCCGAAGGGCAGGTTATAGAACAAGCATATGTTATCCTCCTCAAGCTTGACAAAAATAAAGAGGTACTGGTCAACAATGACTGGGGAAAAATTGGGAGAACCTCACAGCTTTAATGGTAGCAAGTCGCTCTTGAACATGACACTTTGTCCTCCGTATCACATCGGGTTGGGTTGTTTCATTCACCGGTCTCATCACCATGGTCCTCACCACACCATCCACATTTGGGGTAATGCTACCGATCCATCACATCAGTGTCGTTATATGTTCAAGAGATGTTGTTCTGCAAAGAGTCAACCGTGTCCCATCCACTGCCATACATTGTCCTTCATCCATTTCATGACCGCCACCCTGAATCATACATCACAGTTTGTTTTCACCTCATCACAATCACTAGCTCCGTTCCGTGTCAATGATGTGGGATTCATTAAGGCCCTCCTTTGACGGATCGCTCCTTGTCAACATCAGCTCATTATCCAAGGAGTTGATCTAGGAACAACCCCTTCAGTACTTTGAAGCTTGCATGCCTCAATGGCAAGTTTCTCACTTCCGGCGATAGGTATACATCAATGACCTTCGACCAGAGGATTTTGCATGGTGGTCGACGCCAAGTCCTTTATTCCCACCATGTGAATTGTACTGCTGTACCTTGAGGGTCATCATCCTTATCGGTGATTCCTCTCGCGCTTGTTAACGGTTTACATCATTGACCGGTAATCAAGCGATGTCTTTCCATGTTCGACTTCAAGAAATTCTCACATGGATCGACTTGTACATCGAGTTAAGATCGGAAGAGATTGAAGACCCCGGATCTAGTTTCATCCATCCGGGCTGCGATATATATTCAGGATATAAAGACATTTGATGTGTACATCATTGCAGCAGATGATCATCCTTCTCAAAGGATGATAATTTCAGCAGAGAATTATCAGTCTACCATCAGACAATCGTCTGTTCTATGTACCAAAATGAATTTATAAAGCTGAGCATGGGAATGCCCGCCTCAGCTAGATCATGAAAAAGTATGAAAAATAATGTATTGTATTGTATCTTATTACAGGACACTTCTCAGCAGATTGAATGAACTTCGGATCCTCCTAATAAAGCATTTCACCCGATAAACGACCTCATACTTTAGGGGGCATCTGTTATAGACAATTTTGTGCCTTGCAGCATCAGGCATGAATTGTCAATAATCCAAGGGATCCAAAGTCCCTAAACATGATGTTCCTACCCCTAGAGGAACAAGGTCAGCAAACCAACAGCTCTCAGATCAGTTCTCCACCTAAAAACACTCAAAAACAAGCCATCCTGAAATCAAAGCAGGTGCTCCACTAGGCTTCTGCGCTGAAACTCAACTCCTCCATGGTGTACCTGCGTTGCAAAGCAGGTAGAACAAAGGCCACCTGCGCTGAGCGAGATGGGACAAGTGGCACACTGAGTCATTGCTCTGGAATCTTCCAAAAAATGACACTTGGATTAGGGATTTCGCCTTGTGATGAGTCAGAGGCTCTGTTTCTCCAAGTGGAAGCAAGGTTCTCCAAGTGGACTCAAGAACTGAAGATCAACTGAAGAGAGAGAGGACACAAGGCAGCTACACATCAGTTGCAAGCTGACTCATCCTTTCTCAATTCATCTATATATTGAGCTCTCTCCTATGAGCTCAGGAGGCTGGAATTTTGTGCAAAGTAATGCTATGTTGTTGGTTTCACTATAGAGCTATTGGGTGATTGCTTGAGGGAGGTGAAGAGGAGAAATTCTTTCTGCTGGGAGGTGTTGCTGGATTAGGACCTTCAATGGTTGTAACACTCTCAGAACCTTTACTTCTTCATTAATAAAAGCTATCGAGGTTCTTCTATATGCATTTGTTCCAATGATGTTTTGTGATAATTGTATATTTGGTTTATGCTAATCCGTGAATCAGTTATGATTGCATGCCTCTTGTAGTCTCCTTCCTTGTCATTTTGCAGGATCTCATTGTAGCTGGGCCGGCAAAAGAGCAAAGAGCTGGGAGCAAGCAGCCATAGAGAAGAGTTTGGATTCGACATTAAGCGCAAGGCAACGGTTAGTGCATTTATCCAGTCTCTTTCGCTTTCATAAAGAAGTGAACCTTAAGTAGTTTTCTTTACAGTTGTTGCTGAGGTACTATCACCCTTAGAGTGGGATAGGGTCATCCGAGTCGGATACTTTTCCCTACAACAAACTGGCGACTCCGCTGGGGATCGTATCTGTTTGATTGTTTGTAGTATTTTGCTATTCATTTCCTGAACAAAAGAGTACCAAATCAAAAAGCTTTTGACTATATCAAAAGCGAAGTAGAGGGCAGCTACTTTAGCTCATTTCTGAGTATGTTCATGATTTGAAGAGTTGATCTACAAGGATCCTTGTAAGCTCTTAGTGATAGCTTTTCATCCTCCTAATCATCCCTTTGAGTGTGCTTAACTGATTGCTTCTGATTTGAGCAAAAACTGTGCATTTTTGAGAAAATTGTGACCCGGAAACTGGGAAAACCCAACTTTCGTTTTCCAAAGCAGGTAGTACACAGGCTACCTGCTTTGCAACGCAGGTCCAGAAGGGGCTACCTGCGCTGAGAGCCAGACTGGCTGTGCAGCACCTGCGTTGGCCCCAATTTTGCCTTGTGCAGTTGGGGTTTCCTCCCTTTCTCTTGCCTGTTTTCACTATAGATTTGGCAGCCAGTTACCAGTCTTGCACCTGTTCTGAAACCAACATTACTTGCCATCATTCTGCCTCTGTTATATAACGAAATTGTACTTGTTCTTTTGTATTTCTTAATCATTTACAATTTCCCATAACGAAGAGTAAACTAGTCTTGCTTTTGGCCTCTTAGATCTGAACCTGTGTTAGGCATTTTGCTGGTCTAAAGAGTTAGCTTGTTCGCTGTCCATAGCTGATTAGTCATTTTACTTTCGTCATTATGGTTTGATTTCATGTATTTCCAGTGATTAAACAAGTGAATCTTAAGGTGTCTTTTGATTTTGGACAAGCTTGTTTGTTTTCACTTTAAATCGAAATCAAAGTTATATAACAGCTTTCTTTGTGTAAAACATCAACATTAAGAAAGGGAAAAGAAAATACATGCATTGTGCATTTTGCATTTGAAAAAGTTTGCATGATGATTTAGGAGAAAGTGCATTAGTTTGTGCTGTATGAGCTGTGTGAAAAGAATTTGCCTTTCTTCTCCCTCAGTAGTTAAGATTTTCATCAGTCAGAAAGATTTGAAAAAGCTTGCTTCTCATCTTAGGCTGCATTTAGGAATTTGTCATATACATCTCGTGGTGAACCTTGAAAGGCAAACTTTAAAAAGATCAACTTAAAATATACTGAATGAACCTAACAACGCATTGTAACATAACGCAAACATCTAGAGGTCTAGGTAGAGACGTGTTCCGGCGTCGTTAAACATAGTGACTGTCGATCTCTACGAAGGTGGGTGATTCCTCCTGAGAGTCGGTGGCACTAATACGGACTTGTGCTCCCACGTACCGTCGCGTATATATTGGGAGACCCCTATAGGCAATTATCCTTTATCCATAGGAAGCCGTGTCGGCCGCCCTACTGATCGTGATGCAGTGAACACAGCATTCACGAAGATCGACCACCCGTACCGTAAAACGTATTCTGTGGTTTCGCGAAAGGTTTGGCACACCCTCTGCCTAGATCTCCAGAGCAGTTTCTTTTGGCCTTTTTCAAACTCTATAACTGAAAAGGTCCAACCGAGCATTTGTCACTTCGGGCTCGTTAATACATCGAAGGAGACTAGAGTCATCTTTAGCTTTTTCTCGACTCTTAAAACATGAAAAAGCAAAGGTATGTTTAAAAGCGTCTAATAAAATTCATTCAAATCGGAAACACAAATTTTCCCCTTTATATTTTAGTTGATCGAGTAATCCGCAATCGTGGAAGAAAGTCAATTGAATATCCGTCGTTCTCGGAGGCTTGCGAGTCAACCATCTTTGTCTCCGGAATCGAAAACAATCCGGGCAAAGCGAACTCGTCGAACCAGTTCAAAATCTCCTTTAAAAGTTAGAACAAGTGTTCCAACAACATCTGAGATTCTGGTTACTCCAAACATTTCCGGAAACCCTGCCTCCATAGAAGAAGTTCAACCGCCACAGAGGGACAGTAATACTGATCCTAGTCTGGGGGCAAATACTTGTATGACCGAACCAGTTCCATCTGTAACCGGTCCAGAGAGTTTTGTTCCTCAAACATCTGTCGCTGTCGATACAACCCCTTCTTCGGCACCGGAAACCTTTTACGGACCTGACGGTCTTCCTCTTCCACCTGGTCTGATTGTGATACAGGAAATTATAGAGGAACCGCAAGTATCCACTCCAACTCATTTTGGAGTAGGGGTCACTCTATTTCCTGCTACAACAGAAGTTTGTCCATCACCAGTGGAAGTTCCTGTAGAATCACTAGGCAATCAATTGGATAGACTAAAAATGTCTGAACAACCGTCGACATCTAGGACTGTGTCAAATGACACGGCGACGGCAGAATTACCTGCTGCAAATCCAACAATGTTCGCCAGCATACCATCTGTCCCAACTAGCTCTCAGTCGCTAGAAGGAGTCCACCAAGAGACTATCTCGACAGTATGGTCTGTTCCTGTTTGTTCCGGAGTAATGTCTGGTAACTCTCATGGTGAGACTCATCAAATTGACCCTTTTGGGAATCTAATTAGGCCATCCAGTCCTCCAGGACAATCAATTGCCTTGAGTTCTGGATTTCTACCGTATGGGGGGCAGTATGCCCTTTCATTACCCCCTCCGGGAGGGTACCCATACGAGAGTTCTCAACCTTATTCAAGTTATGGTGGAATTGCAACGAGTAGTTGGGTACCTATGCTATCCCAGCCACCAAGAGTTGTATATTCTATGCAACAGTGTGTACCTGTGACAAACATCCCAACTACACCGGCTATTGTGACCGTGTCGCAAGTTCAAACAATGCCTGTTGTATGTCAACCTCAGATTTCTCAGGTTCTCATGCAACAGCCCCTTGACCCTGCGACCCAACCACGATCGCCTACTGGTGGGGCAACACAAGTACAGTCGGGTACAACTACCCCACATCTTGGTCCAATGGTTAGTATAGCGCAACAACCCATGGTGTCGCAACCGTGGATAGTGCAATACCAACAGCCGCAATTCCAACAAGTATACCAGGGTTCTGAACAACAAATCTTTGCGAATACGGGACAACCATATATCCAAAATGGTCAAAATCAACCACTTTATAGTGGTCAAGTCCATCAACCGTATCAGTCATACCAACATCAACTCCATTATGCTGGTATGCAAAGACCAACTGTTCAAGCTATTCCATCGTACCCTGGTTACGCTTCACCTAACTTGAATCAACAGTTACCATTCGTGGCGACTTTAGAGTTGCCTGATTTACATCGGTTAACCAATGATCCAATTGCTTACGCCCCATGGTGGCCAGTGATTCCGCACAAACTTCCATCCGACATTCCTAAATTCAATGGAAATCCAGGTGAAGACCCGTCGAATCATGTGATGACATTTCATCTATGGTGTTCGTCGAACACTTTAAATGATGATTCGATAAGGCTTTGCCTCTTTCAGAGGACATTGACAGGTCCCACGGCAAAATGGTATATAGAATTTCCTAGAGCTTCATTCGACAATTTTAGCTCCCTTGCCACGACATTCTTAACCCACTTTCAATTACCAATAAGGTATGAAACGGGAACAGAGATATTGACTAATTTCAAACAGACAACCGCAACTCATATATCAGATCATATACATGAGTGGCGACGTCGACGAAGAATGGTTAAAACATACGTTCCCGATCAGCTTTTAGCTGAGTGGTTTATAAATTCGTTACTTCCGGCCATAACGGAAGATGTGGCAAAGGGGGGTGTCGTAACAGAAGAGCAGGTTATCGCTCGTGCACAATATTTGGACTTAGTATATACTCAGTCTGGCACGCTCTATGACAAAATACCGGACGCCCCTAGACCAGAATTTTCAATCCCTCCTCCTCCTAAATCAAATAGTGACTCTCATGCCGGCGATGGCGTGATTGGCACGGCAAACACGAATCCGAAAAGGACCAATCAAAAGAAGGCCCATAAGGATTCGAATCAAAATGCGCATGAAGAAGTTCTTGCTTCGGAAGTAAATGCCGTATCGACAGATAAGGGCAAAGAAACCAATCAACCAGGAAGCAAGAAAAATCAAAACAAAGGGAAGAAGAAGAAACAAGGAGAGTCATCTCCTCGAAAAACTTCTTCAAGCCCTCCTCGAGATAGGAAACCACCTTATGGGTGTCAGATATGTGATGAGGATCACTGGACGAGAGAATGTCCATACAAAGCTGATCTAAAAAGATTCTTAAAGAGTTCGCAAACTCCAGCTGTGTTAACTGATCCGTTTCCCGATCGAGGAAAAAATCTGGTTGGTAGTGGAAATGCTTCACCGTCGCAAGTGCTTATGTTATCGATATCGAAGCAACAGAATGATGTTTTGATTTCGACAAGGAACAAAGATTACGGGAATCCACAAGTGTCGAACGATAAAGGTAAAGATCAACCTAGCAGTTCGACAACAACTTCGGCAGAAGTTGTACCCCCCATCACACATGAATTAACAATAAAACCGCCAAAGGGAGTAGTACACAAGTCGACATTTAATCCTCGTGCCAGAGCGGCACAGCATTATAATATAGTGGAAGATTTGGCGCAATCGCTGTCTACTATGTCGACTCTTGAAGTACTACAAAATTGCCCATCCCAAAGGCAGGCATTGTTATCAGCAATTGGTGGGGTGGATCCTAAAGATTCCAATCTTGTATCCTTTGACCACAAAGGATATGATCCTCAGTTACCAGCTCAACTAGCTTTCCTCGTCCATGTGAAAGCCCTCAACAAAACTGTTCATCGAAAAATTATTGATGAGGGGGCATCGACATGTATTATGTCGATGAGTTGCTGGAAAACTTTAGGATCTCCAACCTTGTCGCGATCATCGACAACATTAAAAGCATTCGACGGAAGGATATATACCCCTTACGGTATCCTTAGTAACTTAAAAGTTGAACTAGGGGGCAAAACAGTAGAAATAGATGTTGAAGTCATTGATGGCAATCTTGACTATAACATCCTACTGGGAAGACCATGGATTTATGCCATGCAAGCTGTTGTGTCGACTTATTTTAGGAAGATCGCATTCCCCTTTGAAGGAGGGATTACGGTCGTCGATCAACAAAACTTCCTCCCTAATGGTTCACAAGTTACAGGAAGCGTTCCTCTGATCCATGGAAGCGACCATTCGTTTCAAAATATCGGAGTAGGCCTACTAAAAGATCCTACATTAATGGGAACTTTCACCCTTCCGCCAACGTTCATTGTGGGAGAAGTGGCGACAGTAGGAACCTGCAATATAGAAGAACCTCAATATATAGATGCACCTCGATTTGAGTTATCATGCTGGGGGCATGCACAAGATTCGAGCAGTTTTAGCAATGTTCATGCTCGTTAAAAAATAAACGCAAGAATTCGAGCAGTTTTTGTACAGAGTTCATGCTCGTTAAAAAATAAACATAAATTGTGAGCAATCTTTCCCTACAGTTCAAGCTCATCCAGAAAAAATGAACCGGTAAATAACCTTGAGAAATGTAACCTTTGATAACCATATTAAAAGCCCTTGGTCGTGTTTATATGCCATCACCTCCATCCGTTCATTTGACCAATCGTTCATCTCCATATGTTTGTTTACCCATTTTGAGGAACAGCTGCGAAGAGTGATTTCACTTAGCCATCCTTGTGACACTGCCATGATTGGAAAATTCCAACCTGTACCTGGAATCTGCTGCTATCCCTGTTTATCACTCGTTCCTCAAAAGACGAGTCTTCTTTGAGCTCTTTTCACTGACTCGTAAAATATGAAAAGTTTGCCGAGTTTTGGCCTTCCAGCTCGTTAAAAGACCGGAAGAGCTATCCCTCCTCTAGATTTTAATCTTTTTGGACCTGAGGGATTATTGCACAAAAAGATCGAGCGCTTGTTTTGTTCGGCTCGTTAAAGAAATCGAAAATTCATCCCTTTTGTATTGTTTTATACTTTTTTGGACTTAAGGGATTAGATGACGAAAAAGGAATTTTGGAGTTAACTTTCCGTACCTTTTCAGACTCTCTAAAAATGAAAAGGACCGAGTTTTCCTTGTCGTTAGACTCGTTAAAATGATTAAATAGCGACAAACTTGTCTTTAGACGAGAACGAGTTTCCCTATCGCTAGGCTCGTTAAAACATAGCGATGGGCTTGCCCGAAGGGCAGGTTATAGAACAAGCATATGTTATCCTCCTCAAGCTTGACAAAAATAAAGAGGTACTGGTCAGCAATGACTGGGGAAAAATTGGGAGAACCTCACAGCATTAATGGTAGCAAGTCGCTCTTGAACATGACACTTTGTCCTCCGTATCACATCGGGTTGGGTTGTTTTATTCACTGGTCTCATAACCATGGTCCTCGCCACACCATCCACAATTGGGGTAATGCTACCAATCCATCACATCAGTGTCGTTATATGTTCAAGAGATGTGGTTCTGCAAAGAGTCAACCGTGTCCCATCCACTGCCATACATTGTCCTTCATCCATTTCATGACCGCCACCCTGAATCATACATCACAGTTTGTTTTCACCTCATCACAATCACTAGCTCCGTTCCGTGTCACTGATGTGGGATTCATTAAGGCCCTCCTTTGACGGATCTCTCCTTGTCGACATCAGCTCATTATCCAAGGAGTTGATCTAGGAACAACCCCTTCAGTACTTTGAAGCTTGCATGCCTCAATGGCAAGTTTCTCACTTCCGGCGACAGGTATACATCAATGACCTTCGACCAGAAGATTTTGCATGGTGGTCGACGCCAAGTCCTTTATTCCCACCATGTGAATTGTACTGCCGTACCTTGAGGGTCATCATCCTTATCGGTGATTCCTCTCGCGCTTGTTAACGGTTTACATCATTGACCGGTAATCAAGCGATGTCTTTCCATGTTCGACTTCAAGAAATTCTCACATGGATCGACTTGTACATCGAGTGAAGATCGGAAGAGATTGAAGACCCCGGATCTAGTTTCATCCATCCGGGCTGCGATATATATTCAGGACATAAAGACATTTGATATGTACATCATTACAGCAGATGATCATCCTTCTCAAAGGATGATAATTTCAGCAGAGAATTATCGGTCTACAATCAGAAGATCGTCTGTTCTATGTACCAAAATGTATTTATAAAGTTGAGCATGGGAATGCCCGCCTCAGCTAGATCATGAAAATGTATGAAAAATAATGTATTGTATTGTATCTTATTACAGGACACTTCTCAGCAGATTGAATGAACTTCGGATCCTCTCAATAAAGCATTTCACCCGATAAACGACCTCATACTTTAGGGGGCATCTGTTATAGACAATTTTGTGCCTTACAGCAACAGGCATGAATTGTCAATAATCCAAGGGATCCAAAATTCCCTAAACATGATGTTCCTACCCCTAGAGGAACAAGGTCAGCAACCCAACAGCTCTCAGATCAGTTCTCCACCTGAAAACACTCAAAAACAAGCAATCCTGAAATCAAAGCAGGTGCTCCACTAGGCTTCTGCGCTGAAACTCAGATCCTCCATGGTGTACCTGCGTTGCAAAGCAAGTGGAACAAAGGCCACCTGTGCTGAGCGAGATGGGACAAGTGGCACACTGAGTCATTGCTCTGGAATCTTCCAAAAATGACACTTGGATCAGGGATTTCGCCTTGTGATGAGTCAGAGGCTCTGTTTCTCCAAGTGGAAGCATGGTTCTCCAAGTGGACTCAAGAACTGAAGATCAACTAAAGATTAACTGAAGAGAGAGAGGACACAAGGCAGCTACACATCAGTTGCAAGCTGACTCATCCTTTCTCAATTCATCTATATATTGAGCTCTCTCCTATGAGCTCAGGGGGCTGGAATTTTGTGCAAAGTAATGCTATGTTGTTGGTTTCACTATAGAGCTATTGGGTGATTGCTCGAGGGAGGTGAAGAGGAGAAATTCTTTCTGCTGGGAGGTGTTGCTGGATTAGGACCTTCAATGGTTGTAACACTCTCAGAACCTTTACTTCTTCATTAATAAAAGCTATTGAGGTTCTTCTATATATTGAGTCAGCAAAAGAGCAAGGAGCTGGGAGAAACAGAGCCTCTGACTCATCACAAGGCGAAATCCCTGATCCAAGTGTCATTTTTGGAAGATTCCAGAGCAATGACTCAGTGTGCCACTTGTCCCATCTCGCTCAACGCAGGTGGCCTTTGTTCCACTTGCTTTGCAACGCAGGTACACCATGGAGGATCTGAGTTTCAGCGCAGAAGCCTAGTGGAGCACCTGCTTTGATTTCAGGATTGCTTGTTTTTGAGTGTTTTCAGGTGGAGAACTGATCTGAGAGCTGTTGGTTTGCTGACCTTGTTCCTCTAGGGGTAGGAACATCATGTTTAGGGAATTTTGGATCCCTTGGATTATTGACAATTCATGCCTGTTGCTGTAAGGAACAAAATTGTCTATAACAGACTGGCTGGTAGAACTACAATATTTCTAGAGGCAATGCAGTGATAGGTAGCGGGTGCCTGCCCCTCTTGTCTGCGTAATTTCTTCAGGAAGTGCAAGTAGGTAGGCTGGCAGCTTCCACGCAAATTTTTGGAGGAAACATTGGATCACTACCCAAGTATAGTTCCCCAGTTGACCAACAGGAGGCTTGATGGATATGCTTGCGGGAACTGTAGACTAAGATAGCTTCTTGGGAAACTTATGTGTTGCTCTAGGTGACAGACAGCTGGGTTAATTCCATAATTGTGTAGTGAAGACTACCTGGAGGGCAGCCTCAAGCTCTGTGCAGTTCTAGGAAACAATGCTTGGTTACTAAGGGTTTAGGCTGCATAGTGCAGCTCAGTGGAGGTCCGACTAATGGAGGGTGTTCCAGTCAATGAAATTTTGGAAAAGAAGGCTAAGTGTGTGAGCAAGTGAAATCATGTATATATTACCTTGTGAACACACACTTAGTATGGCTCGACGACAAGACCCCTCAAATCAACAAGACAACATGTGCTTAGCTTGATCCTTTGCGAGACTGTCTAATGGTGAAAGCGACAAGTGCAACACTTTAGATATACCTTCGAATGATTGTGATGGCACTTGTGTGACAATTATTAAAACATTGTGTGTGAGAGCAATGGGTCTTTACATAGTCGAAACAACTCATGCACACAAAGACAAGCCTTCGATATCACTAGAACAAGGTCGCAAACATGACATTACAATATCCATGCTAAAGACGACAATTAGTCAAAAAAGAGAAAAGGAAGCAAGACATGTAGAGGAAACACATAAAATGAATTTTTTTATTTGTGCACATGCATGTTACTAAAGACAGTATGATTTGGCAATGACAAGAAGTCCTGCAAACTCAACTAAGAGGTGCACTTTGAAAGGTGTTCTTTACTTACCATACTTACCCTCGAGATGATTGTGCATCCGATAGAGTTTTTCATACAGTCCTGATCTATTTCCATCACTTGGTCTCTCTCTCCTTCTCCTCAACTCCTTGGGAGTGATATCAGCATGTCACCTTTTCCTGTATCCACTGGGAGATATATCAATGCACTTTCAGTGGGAAGTGTCTACTACTGGGATGAGGCCATGGGAGGCGCATCTGCGCTGTTTCTGCATGCAAGAAAGACATGACAATTTGGAAAACACTACGCAGTTTTGAGGCATAGGATACTGCTGCGGGATGGGTTATTGCAAATCTACCTCTATGTAATTTTTGAGTGCAGTGCAACCTAGGAAGCTGGGAGGAAATACTGCGTAGTTTCGGACGACAGTGGGTTCCGACTGGGGGAAGGACACTGGGGGAAAAGGCTACGCAATTTTGGATGGAAATGGATGCTGGGGTATCTACACACTACAGAGTTCCGGTATGGAAGAGGAATCTTGATGGTTGCAAAAGCAAAATGCACAATTCCAGGAGGCTGAATGAGGCTAAGTTGCCTAGAAAATTGGCTAAGTGTGGGATCAGTGAAACATATGTACACAGTGATAGGAATCGATTATGATCACACATGAACACTTATTGATACAACATAGACCATACATAATGTATAAGACATACTTTTCTTGATGCAACGACCTTCGTGACAAGAGTGTGTGAAGTGAGTGTGAAACATATCTATGTAATGAAAACAATTCCTACACACAAGATTTCCCTTGAAGTGAAACAACATTACCTTTGCATGAAAAACAACAATCCCATGCTCAAGATGACACATGATACATAAAGATGTGAACATGAAAAACTCTTAATATCATGGAGGGGATCTTGAAATCATCAACTCACTAACAAGTGACCAAGGATGATCGATCGCAGGGTCCAAGGTAGGCTCTGAAATTTGCATGCGAACCAAAATTTTGGAGGTTGGTTCTAACCACTACAACATAATTCTATGCTAAAATCAATGTCTGTTTTTGGTGGTAACCTGAGAATTTCATTTGGGAAAACATCTTTGAATTATGACACCATTGCAATTTCATCTAAATTCTTTGAGTTTCTTTCCTGTGTTAAATCTTCAACATTGCAAAGCATTTACACCCCTTTTTTGTACATATTTTTAATTGCAAGGATGATATCTATATTGTTGAGTTTGGTTTTGGTATACCTATAATGTTTTATACTACTCCATCATTGGTACAAGTAATATTCTTTTCCAAGAAGTTAATAACCACTCTATGCTTTTCTATCTATTCCATACTCACTAACACATCATATGATCCTATAGTTATGATATTCAAATTCATTTATGTTTTAAGTCCATTTAAATTAATAGGGAAATCCCTAACCAAACTAGTGATATTCCCTTTAGTGCCAATTTCTAGTTTTACCATCCAAGGGTTTTTATGGTTTTCTATTTTCAATTGGCATTTGTCCAATATCCTTGGACTAACATAACTTAAACTAGCTCTTGGGTCTATTTGAATTGACACAATCTGGTTTAGAATGTTGCCTTCTTTTTCAATCATAGTGGATTAAAGTTCATGTTATCGATCCTCCAAGGCTGCATTGATCCTAGGAATACTCCTAGACACATTCACCATGGAGGCATCTTGTATATTGTGTAAATCTTGATTAGACTTAACATTATACGAGATATTTCAAAGCTGATGAGGCTCCCCATAGCCCCAACACTTCAAGGGTTCTCTTTCCTTCTCATTGGCTCTTTTACCATTTAGATCAATTAGTTTGGATCATGTTTGCGATTAAGTCTTTTTTTGGTTATTATTTCTATAGAAGCTTCCATTTTGATGATTTTTTATAGAATTTTTTAAAATAAGAATATTTGAACCCTTTATTCCCTTGCATAAATATATCAATTTTCTTATTTTTCCAAGGTTTTTAGTTATGGCCTTTCTAATAATTTCATTCATTTCCTTGGGGTTGTTATACTCAATATTTTCTTTGAGAAAGGGGGTAAACAAATGATGAGTCACTAAAATTTGGCCTTTTCCTCGTGAATGTATGCTACATATTGGAGGAGATGGGTGAATCTAGTGACTAATTTATCCATGGTCATCTAGACCAATCTTCAACTCGTGAAACTCTAGCTCTACCATTGTAATACCTTTTTGTCAAATATTTTTCTTTCAAATGTTTTTTAAAATAACCCCAACTCAAAGTATTATTTTCTATATTATGCATAATCCTAATTTCATCCTACCATACGGATGCCTTACCTTGCAACTAGGAAGTGGCCAATCTAGCTTTCATATTACTGGGGTATTCATATACCTGAAAAAATTTATTTATGTTTAACAATCATGTTTTAGTTTCCTCCTCTAATTCACCATCAAATGTGAGAGGTGCAATTTTATTAAACTCTCCCTGTAATTATTCTTTTTTTTTCTTCACCTGATTAGGTGATATTAGTGGAATATTAGATGAACTATGTTCAATTCCTTCTTCATATTTAGATATGAGAGGCTCACTGTCATCTATACTTCCTTGATCCTTCCTTTTGAGAGATTACTCTTTATCTCCATATTTGAGGTTTTTCCTAATGTTTTCTTATTTGGCTTTCTGGTTAGGATTTTTATGAGTATTTCCTTATTGATACTAGATTTTAATAGTTTTTCATTAGCTACTCTAATGCTTGCTAGTTTTTCTTTCATACCTTTCACAATCTCCAACAATTCTATTGTATTTGATGATGTCTCACCACCCCACTTGATGTAGGTGGATATTGGTGGCCACCTGCCAATTCCACTTGGACCCCCACCATTATTTCTTTCAATTTTTCAGTTTCCTTATGTAGCACAATTTACTATTTTTAGCATTCTTTCGGGTCCTAAACTTCTGGAACTGTTTTGAGGCCCTAAACGACGTTTTTTTTGGAAATCTATCTCTAGTGATTTTTTCCCTGAAATCATATTTTCCATCGTAGTCCTTCGGGATATCTTTCCAATGGGGTATCATGCGCGTCAAACAGAGATAATATGACCAAGTCGCGACCCCAAAAATTGGTTGTCCAACTAACCCCAATTGAGCCCATAAACTCTTAGTGTTACATCTCCTCGGGTTAGGTTTTTGGTTGTTTAGGGTTTTCTCTTATTGTTCAATAATAAAAAGGCCCTTGGGTATCATAAATTAATGTAGTTCAGAGGCATGTAGCCACCACATCTCTTCTTAGAGATAAGCTACCATCGCCAGAGCTAGTCTTATTTCCATTCTGTTTGTAAGCATATTTCAGTATTTGATATTAATGAAATGAAGTGTTATTTCTACTGCATCTTTGTATTTATGGTTATATCTGTAATTTGTTGTGTTCCTGTTAAAATTCAGATCAGTGGTATCAGAGCAGTCTACTCTTTCTCTGTTTTTCTTTGCATGTCTCGGAAGAGGTCGAGATATAAGGAGTTAGGGCTTGAACTAGTCAAAAATTTGCAAGACCAGCCTCTCAAATCCTGACAACCTCCCATGGCGGATGAAAGAAAAGATGAGGGGGTGGGAGATCCTATCAAAATCTTACTTGAAGAAGCCCTCGAGTGACAAAGGAATGCGATGATGGACAACTTTTCCCAGATCCTTCAGCGACTACCCAAGGGAAACGCATCTACTTCTGACAGCTACTATGGAAGTACCACACCCTTTAAGGTACAAGTTAACTTTGAAATTCTCATATTTGAGGGTAAAATAGATGAAGACATTGTAGATAAATGGTTAAATCCACTAGAAGGATATTTTTAAGTTCATGATTTTTCCAGCCAGGAAAAGATCACTTTTTCACTTCTCAAAGCAGCCCCCCACATCAAGGGTCACTGGTGGGAAACCTACTTTGAGTAGAAGGATGAAAGTAAGAACTCACTATTTTCAACCACACCCACTTGGAACTTGTTTTGAGATTCCATCAAGGAGTAGTACTATCTTGTCGAGAGCTATGAAGATAAATACATAAAGTGAACAACACTGTGACAGGGAAGGGACCAAGATGTGCCAGAGTTTACCAATGTTTTTCATACCCTTCACACGAAGTTGAGTATCAATGATTCTGAGAAGCATTTGATTCTCAAGTAATACGGATGCTTGCACAGGTACATCCAGGACATAATGGAATTCCTGGACATCTCCTCGCTTGGCACGACATAATGATATGTCGTCAATATCAAGCAAAAGTTTAAACAGAATAAGTGAGAGTTTGAATATGCGAATCCTAAGCAAGGGAAAGGTGCCCCCAAACCACAGAACAAAGGACAAAGCCAAGGTGGGGTGGCCCAGGACAACCTGCTAAAGCCACAAGCAAAGAACAACATCGTGAAGCCAAAGAAGGACACGAGAAAGTGGTGTGAGTTCCATAAGAGCTCCACTCAAAACACAAGTGAGTGTTGGGTCAAGTAGTCACTGATGGTCGAGCTAAAGGCTTTGGAATCAAATGCATGTTCTGACTTTGAGTCAAAACCTGACAAGTGGAGTGACAAAGGGAAGCAGATTATCAATGCAAAGCCCAATGCCACCATTGCCACCATGGATATCTAGAAGGAGGAACTTGAAAATGCAGAGGAGGAAGAGTGCCTCTTCTCCTCCCAGATGTGGGTAAAGGGTTCCTTGCTACAGTTCATTTTCAACAACGGGAGCTAAAAGAACCTCATTTTGGCAAAGGTCGTGAAGTGTATGGGCTTATAGACCATAACACATCCACAACCGTATACCATCAAGTGACTTCACCAAGGACGGGATCTTCGAGTGAGTGAGTAGTGCCGCCTTCCATACAACATCAAGCCCTTCACAGATGAGGTATTATGTGACATATCTACCCTTGATGTTTGTGATGTATTATTAGGCCAACCATACATATGGAAGTGACATGCTGTGTATGATTCAAGGCCTCATGTTGTTATTGTTACTTTGGGAAATAAGTTGTACAGGATACCGAAGGTAGCACCGCCTACCATCTATTTGGTTACTACAAAACAATGCAGTAAGATCATTTCCAAAACCAGAAAATTTGCTTTCCTGATGATACGCCCTTAGGGAATGAAGAATACGATGGCCAAAACCTCTAGACAGGGCCCCTCCGCACGACAACAACAGATGGACAAGGTCATGGAGGAGTATGAGGACACCTTCACCTCCCCTTGAGGGGTGCTTTTACACTGTCAGGTCAAGCACTCCATTGATTTGACCCCAGGTGCACCACTTCCCAATGGATCAATCTATCAGTGCTCCATTCTGGAGAATGACAAAATCAAGAGTCAGATTCAAGAGCTACTGCAGAAAGGTCACATCCGTCCAAGTTCATTGCCTTGTGGGAGCTTGATCGTGTTGGTATAGAAGAAGGATGGGACTTGGAGACTCTGTATTGACTATCGAGCATTGAACAAGATCACTATCTGGAATAGGTACCCGATCCCATAGATTGATGACCTTCTAGACCAACTGAAGGGGGGGAAATATTTCAGCAAGATTGACTTGAAATCAAAATATCACCATGTGCCAATCGAACCCTTTGATGTGTGGAAGACTGCCTTCAAAGCCAAGGAGGGCCTTTTTGAATGGTTGGTTATCCCTTTCAGGTTGATGAATGCTCCTGTAAACTTCATGAGGCTGATGGATGAAATTTTGCTTCCATTCACCAACTCATTTGTAGTGGTATACTTGGATGACATCCTTATCTTCATTCAGAATTGGGAAGAGCACCTCCACCACATCCGATAGGTTCTCCAAACACTACGGCAACACAAGATATGTGAAAATTTGGAGAAATACACTTTTGGCATGACCCAAGTTCAGTATCTAGGATACATTATTGATGAAAGACAGGTGTATGTGGATCCAGCCAAGATCTAAGTCATTTGGGATAGGCCACTCTAACTACTCTAACATAGCTCTACAGCTTTCTGGGTCTTGCCAATTTCTACTGTAGGTTCATTTTGGGATTCTCTCATATCACTTGTCCCTTGAGTCAAGCCACCAAGGGAGGAGAAAAAGAAAAATTATTTTGGTCTGAATCTCAACAGAAGGCATTCACAGAGTTGAAATATTGCCTTTGCTTTGCACCAGTGCTCACATTACCAGAATTGAAACAGCCATTTCAGATCGAGACAGATGCCTTTAACTATGCTATTGGGGTAGTCTTTACTCAATATGGGCATCCAGTGGCATATCACAGTGAGACACTTTCAGACACAATCAGGAAGTATCCCATTTATGAAAAAGAGATGTATTCCATTGTGCATGCCTACCGTCAAAGGAAGCATTACATTTTGGGGAAGGAAATGGTCATCCACACAGACCACCAGCCCCTGCAGTTCATACAGACTCAAGGGAAGTTGCAAAATGATCGCCATCAAAAGTGGTTCACATACCTGCAACAATTCCATTTGAATATCAAGTATAAAAATGGAAGCACCAATAATGTTGCAAATTGCCTCAACCGACCATCGATCATGGCATTAACCACTGTACTCAAGTCTTGTGGGTACGAGACTTTTGATTAGCCACTTCTCTACAAAGGCAACCCATAATTCGGCCACACATACCAGATGCTCTTTGAGGGTAAGCAAGTTCCGTATTTTCACCTCCAAGATTCATTGTTATGCCACTTGAGACACATTTTTGTTCCTTGAAGTGAGGGTGCCAAGATGATTTGGGAAGTGAATTTCAGTCAAGTTGCTGGGAATTTTTGGGTCAAGAAAATAGTGGTAGTGCTACAAAATTATTTCTGTTGGCCGAATCTTTGACAGGATGTTGGGAAGTACATCAAATCCTGCACTGTTTGTGCCATTGCCAAACTGACCATCAAGAAGCAAGGCCTCTATACTCTGCTACCTACCCCTAGTTGACCTTGGGAATCCATCTCCATGGATTACATGTTGGGCCTTCCTTCTACTAAGCATGGCAATGACTGTGTTTTTATGGTCGTCGATAGATTCTCAAAGATGGCCATTATGGTTGCTTACAAGAAGAATATCACATCGTAAACCACTGCTAAACTATTTTTTGAATGACTGTGGGCACTTTGGGACCCCAAAGTCTATCATCTTAGATTGGAACAACAGGTTCCTCAGTAAACATTGGTCCAGTCCCTGGTCGATGTTGGACACCAAGCTCACTAAGTCCACAACTTTCCATCCCCAAACTGATGGCCAGAAAGAGGTCGTCAATAGGATGATCATACACATTCTACACATGTACAACTCAAAGCATCCACACACATGGGATTAGAGCTTCCCCTATGTCCAGCACAACTATAACTGGGCCCTCCATAGCTCGATTGGCCACAACCCTTTTTACGTGGGCTTGGGATTCCAATCAATATGTCCCATTAATGTGGCCATGCCATTTGTAGCTACTCAGGTAGATTTGGCTCATGTCCAGTCTGAAATTGATAAGGAAAACAACTTCATTGAGCACATCCAACATATCCGCTAGCAGGTCCATGACATTCTAGAGAAATCAAATCCTAATTACAAGCAACAACATGATCAACATCAGGTGCCACACAAGTTTCAGGTGGGTGACAAATTCTAGATGCATTTGCAAAAGGAACGCCTTACTAGAGCCTATCGGAAACTCATACCACTCTGATATGGTCTTTACAACATTACCAAGGTTGTGGGAGACAATGAATTTGAGCTCACCATTCCCCCATCCCTTGGTCTGCACCTAGTGCTCAATGTGGACCACCATTGACCATACTTCCCACCATTTCTAGACACATCAGACATTGCAGAATAACTCACACCTATAAAGTTAAATCCAGATTGCATGGAACAAGCCACAACTTATCAGATCATGGACACGTAGATCAAGCACACTCACCAGAAGAAGATCCAACTGTATTGAGTTTTCAAAGCAAGCCAAATCCTTCACCAGGGCAAGTGGCTCACTAGGGACCAAGTTCAACAAAAGTTTCCTCATCTCATGGAGGAACTCAACACAATGGGGACCATTACTTCCTAAGGGGGGAGGAATGATCTAGGTGGATATTGGTGGTCACCCACCAATTCCACTTGGACCCCCACCATTGTTTCTTTCAGTTTTTTAGTTTCCTAAATTGTAGCACATTTTACTATTTTTAGCAGTTTTCTGGCTCCTAAGCTTCCAGAGCCATTTTGAGGCCCTAAAAGACGTTTTTTTGGCAATCTACCGCCAATGATTTTCTACTTAGAACTGTCTTTTCTATCATATTCCTTAGAGAGATCTTTCCAACAGGGTATCATGTGTGTCAAATGGAGATAATATGACCAAGTCATGATGTCGGGAAGTTGGTTGTCCAACTAACCCCAATGAGGCCCATAAACTCTTGGTGTTACATCTCCTCGGGTTAGGGTTTGGTTTTTTAGGGTTTGCTCTTATTGCTCAATTATAAAAAGGCCCTTGAGCCTCATTATAACGTAGTTCAGAGGCATGTATCCACCACATCTCTTCTTAGAGATAAGCTACCATCTCCTGAGCTAGTCTTATTTCCATTCTGTTTGTAAGAATAATTCAATATTTGATATTAATGGAATGAAGTGTTATTTCTACAGCACCTTTGTATTGATGGTTTTATCTATAATTTGTTGCGTTCCTGTTTAAATTCGGATCACCACTATACCCAAAGTTCCTCTCCATCAATAGGTTTTGAATATTTCTCTATCATGAATTTTCTTTACTTTTCCCCTTACTATGCAATAAAAAACATTTATGTTGTTAAATTATAGTCGTCATATGGCTCATAGACCTCAGTGTTGTAACCTATATCTTTGATACCACATGCAATGTACCTCTAAATTTAGACATACTTTGTTTTTTATTATAGCTTTTATTTAATTCCATATTGTGATTATGGCACAATTGTCTCTTAGGAAAAGGTTATAATTTCATGATCATATAGAATATCTCTTCCCATGTGTAAGTTCTTAGTGTTCTTTCAATTGATAATACATTATGGAGGAGCTCTTACTATCATGGTTCATTTACTTTACTTTCAAAAAGATAATACACGAATATTTCTATGAAAAGGAATGAGATTCGACCCTTTAACCATGGGTTCCACACTTACTTATACAGTCCTTGTGTATCCACTATATCACCATCTTTCTAATGTAAAATATGCCTTGTAATTAAAAGATGTTGGGCTCGAACCAAAAACATGCTTGATACTAATTATACCTTTTCCCCATACTTAACCATTAAGTCTTTATGTGATATGTGAACTACTGTCTTACTATAAAGTTACTATATGAATGGTTTAATATTTTTTTAATACATGTATTCATGTACATATCTAGCCATTTTTGTTTCGCCCTCCTTGAGATACACTTAGATATTATAGTCATGTGGGTCCTTACACCACTTTTCGGGTATGTAGACCACAAGTATAATCTATCCATGTGATGAGGTCACAAATGGATGGTTAAGATGTTTTATCATCACATTATGGTGATGGTCTCTTGATAAATCAATTGTTCATAACAAATATATCATTTTGCATTTGTTCTTCCTCTACTTTCTAAAATTCCCATAATACTAGTCTAAGGTTATACTCTATAACTTATTTTTCCTATTAATAAAGCTATTGGCTTCAAACCCACACTTTGGAAGCTCCTCAAATGTTATATTATAGGTAACTTCACATTTTCCTATGAAAGTGGGTTTAATAATTGTACTACTGATGGTTTGAACAGTGTTAACTTAAATTGAGCATTAAATTCTTATACTAACATCTTTTTTATAGGTTTCCCAACATCCTTCTATCTGACAATTTGTATAGGTGCTACGATTCTTCCATAGTATGCAATAGGATTACCATAGTATTAGCCATTTTCATAGACTAAGTATCCTTGGCTTAGGGTTTATATGTATAATTGGTTGTTGGATTCATTGTTATTTTTTTATTAAATAGGGATTTTCTGAATTTCCCTTTTTGAATTTTTGAGAGTTTTCTTATGTATTCCATCTCAGATTTCTTCAATTTAATTTGTTACAATAGTTTTTTGTTGAAATACGTCCAATGTTTCAATGAAGTAATTTTATTTTAAGTTGTTAGATGAACCTATTGGAGTCAATTTACTAATCAACAATTATCTTGATGATTGCAGGACCTTCAAAGAATCATTTAACAACATTATGCTTTCCTTAGTACATTTTGTCAACAATTCTCCATGGAGATGATGGCTAATTTAGGGTTTTATCGTTTGACCATTTAGGAGAGTGAATGCATACAAAGATTATATCCCAACACTTTTTATATGAATGATTAATCTATTACATTTTATTTATATGTTATAGAGCAGGTTTTATTACTTACATTATTTTCAAGGTTTTGATTTGGGGAATAACCCAAGGATTTCTCTTCACTTACAAGCATTTTGAGAGCTTATGCGTTTGAATTCATCACATGATCTATTGGAGGCCTCATTTGTTGAGCCAATCCTTCTCTATTGGGTATTTTATCTAACCATGAATGCAAATATTTGTTTTTATGTATTAAGATGAGAATACTAACAAAAAAATTCTCTTTTTCTTTAATACGGGTTAGGTTTTCAAACCCCATCGCAAGGCTTTATCAAAACTACCTCATCATTATATATGATTTACATTTCCAGGAAATAATTTCCTTTAACTCCCTTCTTTTGCAAGGTTTATAGATATGGAGATAGAGACCGACCAGTGATGGCCATAACTGCTATGTTACAACTATTTCAATGGAGTTTAGCATACTCAGCCTCGATTTATGTAATTAGCTTATGAAGTTAGTATTATCCTATTTTTATACTATGTATGTCAAAAATGGCATTAGCTAAC
Organism: Pinus tabuliformis; assembly: GCA_031772625.1. NCBI lineage: Eukaryota > Viridiplantae > Streptophyta > Pinopsida > Pinales > Pinaceae > Pinus > Pinus tabuliformis. Next base: position 1,176,155,490 of record CM062816.1, read on the forward strand.
TCCATAGTGTTTCTCAAGTAGACTTGTTTTGGAGTTATTCTTAATAGAATACATTGTACTCCTATTCTTTTGTTTAGGGTTCCTAAGCCCATATTATATTTACATGGTTGATGTATTTATTTTCAAACAAGTAATATGAAGAGGATATTCTGATATATATCTTAGACACTGTAAATTCTATTCTTTATGGCTTGTTTTTACATGATTCCTCGACCTTGAGTATGTAGAATTATTATTTTTCTCTAAGTTGTTTCCATTCCTCTCTGCGTTATCAATTAGATATTTCTTTTCCTTTATTGTTTCATTTTTTTCCTCAATAATTCCTCTCTTTGAAACATTTGGTCAAAGTCAATTCTTGGATTTCTTCTAGGCATGATTTGAACATAAAGATAGTTATATAATTCCTATACATACAAGTTCAGTAACTTATTTTCCGATAGCGTTTTACATATTAAATATATACTACATACATGAGGAGGCTAATATGTAGGTTATCCCTCCAAGCTATCTCACAAGCATGTTAATCCTACTTAATCCTTCTATATGTTTGTATGGTGGCTTGTATTAACACATCCACAAAATTACCATTTTTTCATCGTTTAAAATACTAAATAAAAACAACCATATTTCACTAAAACACTAATATATTTAGAATTTGTTGACATTAATGATTCAACTAGGAATTTCCAGCCTTTATTTAGAAAAATGTTTATAAGTTTCTTTATTCTATTCAACATATCATCACATGCATAACTTTTCTTTGTTTAGTATGAAACAGAGATGTATCTATACTTCACTTATTGTTCATAGTGACATGAAAACATGAATATTACTATATAATTTAATCTACATGATAGTTATTTTTTCTTTGTCGTGCAAACAACCACATGATAACATCCACTATTTAGTACATGCTTGAAACCTTTCAGATAACCAACAAATCCAGTTAAATTTTACTTATCTAAACCCTTGAAAATAAATTAGGAACCAACATGTTCCTCCCAACTAGTGAATTGAAACCACAACAACTCCCTCCGAGCCCCATGATTCTCTGTTGTCAGTATTTTATTTTCTTCTTGTTGGAATAAGTCTTCTTTCCCACACAGACTTTAGTAGTGTCTCACCTTTTTCATTTTTTTTTATCTTTCCTGTTCCTAGTAATATTTACAAGAAACTCCCTTTATTCACATTTAGCACTACATTTCTGTCCAGAATATATTTTTTCCCAACAGAACCTCTCTCTCCAATTATGTTGCCTCTTGTGGTGATCCTCTTCCTACAACCTTGGGAAGTCATGGGAAGTCATAACTATGGAAATTTCCACCTTTACTTGTCCACTCATGCAACAAAACACTTTGACTACTCACATGTTGGTTCCCATAATATTTCCAAATAAAAATAATATTTTATTTACAACTATACATAATTATTTACATCCATCATTCAAAATTCTTAAATTTAGTCTTGGCCTAACGACTAGTGTCTCTAATTTAATATTTACAAGTAAACATAAAACCATAAAGTCTTGCAAAATTTATTTGCAATAGGGTTATTACAAGGTACATGGACACTTAGATAACGATTGAGTCAATAGCCAAGAGTCCTTTTTAAGGGGAAACCTATTTTTACAATATATCGAATATGCATAAGAAAATTATGATTATTCAAATGAATTTCCTTTATTATTAATAGGAGATAAAGATGGCATGATGTATCTCATACCCTAAGATGGTCTCAATATAAAGAATATAATAATAATAATCCATTGCAACATAATCGCTTACATACCTAGTAAGTAGACAGATAATCCAATAAGTATTCTATGATACTCTAAGTCGATTAATGATTTTGTAAGTATATAAATTCAAGATTGTGGGAAAGAAAATAGGAGCTCATTCAAAGTTAAGCCTCCACATTTAGTCATCCATAATTCATCCTTGGTGTATCCTACATTCTACGCCTCCATGATGTAAGTTAACGCCATGCCCACTTCTCTGCTCACTAATCCTTAGACTTAGTATCAAATGTGCCATTAATTGGAAGTATTCTAGTGAAATAGCTTGATATCCCAACTTTAGAAGAAAAACCAATAAAAAATACCTAGAGAGCAACTAGACAAAGTTAATGAGGTTCCATAATAAGCAATATCCTAAGCTACACTTTTAAGACATACAATTTAATATGTACCTCTTGGTAATGATCATTAGACCCAATGTATTGGACTATGGTTCCAATATTTAGGGCCCTAGCCTTTTGTCATAGCATTTCGTTAGAAATAGAAAAGTCTGATATTTGTTTTTAATTATATGATTTATGTTAAGAAAATGATTTCTCAGCACCTTAAAACTATGTTTAAATTTTCCTCCTTCCTCCACAAGACCTAAACCCATGAAGACTTATCCATGAAAAGTAGGAGTTTTTCCCTTCTTGACATTTCACTCCTTAAAGGAGATTTCCTCTATAGGGCCCTCAAAATGGAGGTGTTTTTGGTTCTTTAAGGCTTCTTTATAACTTCAAACTATTAGCATATGTGTTGATCATCTACCCCATTTTATGTACTCCTTAGAAATTTTTGGTCACCCTCTACCCACCAAGAATAATATCATAAACATGGTAGTTAAATAGGATATTGTATATAGCACATCTAGGTCACTTAGATGCGACCCTAACAAGGGACTTATCCCTATATGGGCTTATAATTGAAGCACTTTTTGCAGTTGAGTGACTCATACAATCCCATGATTAGAGAGGATTTATTGACAATGTCACTTGATATATTTCAAGTTAGAGGAGCACCTCATATTCATATGTATATTTACAACAAGATTATAGGAATGTTCCACTTATTTTACTTAGATTTATATTTGTTGTGACTACTTTCATTTGTTACCCATACTAGATATTCCTAGATCTATTAATGAGGGAGGTTACAGGACATGGTTTTAATTTTTACGAGGATCACCAAATAGAATACATCAGGTGGATCACTTCTTTCCATCCCTAATTCCTCATCCATCTATGGTAGAAAGTGATGAGACTATGAACTACAATGCATTTGATGCTAGATTAATGATATTGAAAATCTATTATTTATATTTACATTTAATATTTATACCTCATGAGGCCTTTTGGTATTTATTATTTTAGGTTTAACCCTACACAATTAATTATTGATAGAGAAAATATGCAATGGAACACACAAATTAACACAAATATTTTACCCTGAAAACCCCAAAAAGGAAAACCAGAAATATTTTTCAATATATTCTTCTTTACAATATTACAATACGATATATCTATATATATATATATATATATATATATATATATATATATATATATATATATATATATATATATATATATATATATATATATATATATATATATATATATATATATATATATATGTGGCATCCGTAAGTTGCTAATTCATTTCCCTACATTAGAATGAAACTTTAATTCCTAATCAGAATTACAAAACCATGTGCTAAACCAACATGCACCACGAAAGTGCTAAAGTGAAAACCATCATGTAAAGAATATAACACATACCCAACTTTATCCCACCTATTGTTTTCTTTACATATAGGGGATCATAGAAGTACATGATCAAAAAATCAAGGTAATGGTACCCATTATTTCTTTACAACACTACATTAAGAGAACTTCTTAGTCATCATATATTTCCTTAATGAATCCATAGAATTTTTCAAATTGTCAACCTTTTCTAATAGCAACTTGTTGTCTTAAATCATATATCTCACAAAGTGATACTAAAAATCAATATTTTTTGTCTTAAAATGAAAATTTGGCTTCTTCGCTAGAAATGTTACACTCTGACTATCTCAATCTATACTTACAACTTTTTTTAACAATCTAATACCTAAACACAATATCTATAATTGTACTATTTTATTTTTTGCATGAATGGTTTCCATGCGGTCCACTTTTGTAGTTGAGTGTGCCACAACAAAATATCTCTTGCTCATCTAACTATGATCTGAATTTAAACATGAATGCAAAAAATTACAGATATAACCATAAATACTACTATGCAACATAAATAAGAGTTCATTTCATTAATATCAAATATTGAAATATGCTTACAAACAGAATGGAAATAAGACTAACTCGGGCGATGGTAGCTTATCGTTGAGAAGAGATGTGATCGCTACATGCCTCCAAAAACCTAACCCTAGGAGATGAAACACCAAACTATAGGCCCCGTTGGGTTAAATTGGTACATCAACTTCCCGAGGTCATAACTTTGGCATAGGATCTTCATTTGATGCATATGATACCTAGTTCAAAATATCTATCCGAGGACTACAACTGATGATAACGAATGTTGAGTTGCATTTTAATATTCCACACTGCTAGTTTTCCCAAACAACATTGTTTAGGGCCTCAAAATGGCTCTGGAAGTTCAAGAGTCAAAAAATTGCCAAAAATAGTAAACTGTGCTACAATTAAGGAAACTGAAAAACTGAAAGGAACAATGGTGGGGTTCCAAGTGGAATAGGTAGGTGGAAACCAATATCAACCTAGGTCATTCCTCCCCCTTAGGAAGCAATGGTCCCCATTGCGTTGTGTTCCTCCATGAGATGAGGAAACTTTTGTTGAACTTGGTCCCTAGTGAGCCACTTACCCTGGTGAAGGAGTTGGCCTGATTTAACAACTCCATATAGTTGGATTCTTTTCTATCAGGTATTCTTGATCTGTGTGTCAATGATCCAATTAGTTGTGGCTTTTTCCATGCAGTCTGGATTTAACTCTGTAGGTGTGAACTATTTTGCAATTCTGCAATGTCTGATGTGTCCAGTTGGTAAGTATGGTCAAAGGCAATCCACATTGAACACTGGGTGCAGGCCAAGGAATGGGGGGAATGATGAGCTCAAATGCATTGTCTCCCATAGCCTTGGTAAGAGTGTAAGTACCATATCGGACTGCTCTGAGCTTCCGATAGGTTCTAGTAAGGTGTTCCTTATGAAAATGCAACCAAACTTTGTCGCCCACCTGAAACTTGTGTGGCACTTGATGTTGATCATGTCGCTTCTTGTAATTGGCATTTGATTTCTCCAGATTGTCATGGACCTATTGGTGGATGTGCTAAATGTGCTCAAACTGGACATGAGCCGAATCTGCCTGAGTAGCTGCAAATGGTATGGCCACATCAATGGGACATAGTGGTTGGGATCCTAAGCCCACATGAAAAGGGTTGTGGCCAGACGAGTTGTGGAGAACCTGGTTATAGCTGTGTTGGACATAGGGGAGGATCTCATCCCATGTGCGTGGATGATTTGAGTTGTACATGTGCATAATGTGTATGATCATCCTGTTGATGACCTATGTCTGGCCCTCAATTTGGGGATGGAAAGTTGTGGACCTAGTGAGCTTGGTGTCCAACATCGACTAGAGACTTGACCAAGATGTACTAAGGAAACTACAATCCCAATCTAAGATGATAGACTATTGGATCCCAAAGTGTACCCACACTCATTGAAAGGAGTTTAATAATGGCTTTTGTTGTGATATTCATCTTGCAGGCCACCATAATGGCCATCTTCGAGAATGTATCAACAACCAACAAAAAACAGTCATTTCCATGCTTAGTAGAAGGAAGGCCCAACATGTAACCCATGGATATGGATTCCCAAGGTCGACTAGGGGTAAGAAGTATAGTATAGAGCCCTTGGTTCTTGATGGTCGGTTTGGCAATGGTGCAGCCAATGCATGCTCTGGTGTACTTCCCAATATCCTATCGAATATTTTGCCAATAGAAATACTTTTGCAGCATTGACACTGTTTTCTTGACCCTAAAATGCCCAGTGACCCAACTATAGTGCACTTCACAAATCATCTTGGCACACTCGCTTCAAGGAACACAAATGTGTCTCAAGTGGCATAACAGTGAATCTTAGAGCTTAAAATATGGAACTTGTTGACCCTCTAAGAACATCTAGTATGTGTTGCCGAATTATGGGTCACCTTTGTAGAGAAGTGGCTAATCAGAAGTCTCATTCCCATAAGAGTTGAGAACGATGGTTAACGCCATGATCGGTGGTCAATTGAGCCAGTCTGAGACATTATTAGTGTTTCCCTTCGTGTACTTGATATTCAAATGGAATTTTTGAAGGTATGTGGACCACTTCTGATGGAAATCATTCTGTAACTTCCCTTGCATCTGTATAAGCTACAGGGGTCAGTGGTCTGTGTGGATGACCGTTCTCTTCCCCAAAATGTAATGCTTCCATTGTCGGAAGGCCTTCACAATGGAATACATCTCTGTGTCATAAGTGGGATACTTTTGGACTGTGTCTGAAAGTGTCTCACTATGATATGCCACTGGATGCCCCAGTTGAGTAAGGACTACTCTAATAGAATATTCAAAGGCACATGTCTCGATCTCAAATGGTTTTTGTGAGTATGGTAATGTGAGCACTAGTGCAGAGCAGAGGCGATGTTTCAAATCTCTGAACACATTCTATTGAGATGCATACCAAAATAATTTTTCTTTCACTCCTCCCTTGGTGACTTGACTCAAGGGCCAAGTGATATGAGAGGACCCCAACATGAACCTACAGTAGAAATTGGCAAGACCCAGAAAGTTACGGAGCTCTCTCAGAGTGGTTGGGGATAAACAATCTTGAATGACGTGGATCTTGGTTGGATCCACATGAACCCCCATTCATTAATAATGTATCCTAGATACTGAACCTGGGCCATGCCAAAAGTGTATTTCTCCAAATTGGCACACAGCCTATGTTGCCACAGTGTTTGGAGAACCTATCATATGTGGTGGAGGTGCTCTTCCCAACTCTATCTGAAGATCAGGATGTAATCCAAGTATACCACTACAAATGAGTTGGTGAATGGTCACAATATGTCATCCATTAGCCTCATGAAGGTTGCAGGAGCATTTTTAACCTGAAAGGCATAACCATCCATTTGAGAAGGCCCTCCTTGGCTTTGAAGGTAGTCTTCTGTTGAGCGATAAAAGGTGTATTCTTAACTCCTAATTATCTTCACATTAATTTTCAACCCAGGTACGACTTTTTATTTCAAGAGTGTACTCAGTATGAGGCAGCTATTTACTCAAGAGTAATGTTATGAAAGATGTAGTATAGTGTTCTAAATGTAAGAATAAATGGATACTTGAAAATCAACAACATAAACTCAAATGCTCTAAAATCCAACTATTCACTCAGCGAACATCAATAGAGGATATAGTAGCAATAACTCATTCCTCTAGAGATTGATGCACTTGAAATCAAACTGGAACAAGACAATCAATCTAGGAACAAGGAAGCAATAACCAATGTTATCTACAGTTGACAGTCCTGCTTTAAAGAAATTAAAAGGAAATAGAAATTGAACTAAAGCTGCCATTGAAAGTAAACTAGGAAAACTCTTTAAAAGAAAACTCTTTGCAATTAACCAACAAAAATGAACAACAACGTAAATGGACAGCAAACTATAATTAAAAGAATTAAAAGATGAATCATATTTAATAAATCTGAACAACAAACTCTAATTAATGGAATCGAATAACCAATCCTATTGAACAACAATCTGTAATGAATATCAATCAAACGGAACAGCAAGTGGAATGAAACCATAATTGGAATAGAACAACGAAGCTCTATTAAGGCATTAACAAGATAAATTATACAATGTTGAGATTCTTGTTAAATAATAAAAGAACAACAATTCGATTCATTAATATAACACACTGATATCAAAGAAATTAAACAGCAAACCGATTAACTTGAAAACTGTAATAAAAGTAAATATGAACTATCTCACAACAATAATGAAAAGGTAGATATACAAACAACGGATTGATCCACCAAGGCAGGGCCCTCAACCACCGGTGAAACGCCGCTGAGCTACTGCAGAACTAAGAAGTTAAACGGCAACACGTTCTTGTATTAATCATGCATATCAGCATTTACAAATAGTCGATCTCTGTTTAATCAATGAGATTCGATGAGGAATTTTATAATTGCAACAAGAAATCTCTCCATCTCTCAGCCATCCTTCATCCATGAATTCATCATTTTCCTCCTCTGATCTCTATTCTGATTTAAATACATACGGAGAAAAGAGCAGTTACAACTGTGATGATTACAATATGATCATTATTACAAAATTGGATTGTTTCTAACCAATTGATCAACAAGAAAATATATTTCCATCCTTCTTTCAACAAGAGAAAGGCGAATTTGGCTTTGCAGCTGAGATTTGGAGGACGACCGCAACAACATGTCTGAGAAAATTATGATCAAGGAACCCTGCGTTTCTCTCAATACAAGCCAAATTTTTGCAAACCATTATTTGTTAAAGTTAATTTGGTCCATTTTGGACAAAACCCATGTTCTGGATTTTTCAGATTCTTTTTCATTTTCCCAGAATCTCAACCGCGAAACTGTCACTTCTTATTCCAACGAATTTTTGAGTTGGAATATTTGATGATGATTTGGAGATCAAATCTATAATCTGACAAATATCTTGGAGGCTAAAATGGTGAGTGATGTTACAAAATATATTAATAAACTATCATTGATAAAATCATGCATAATCATCAATTTATTAAAAATAAAGGAGAAGAAATAATATTCATCCATAAGAGCATAAATCATTATAAAATGGATTTATATAATAAATTATAATAAATAACATGATAAAGAAGAGTAAAAATGAATGAAATAAGTATTAAAAAGTGGCCGTATTCACGGCCCAACATACCCCCACACTGAATATATTGCATGTCCTCATGCAAAAAAACTAAATATATTGCATGTCTTCATGCAACCCAGAGACAAAACCCATGTGTTAACCAAGCAATAAACAAATTGTTCATCCCAGCTCATGAAATTGATGGAACAAATGAATTCTTCCTCAAATAATGAATATTAAATTTTAGCAATGTTGATGAAGGCGTAACAATTTGTACATTGACATTCAACTTATGTGTATATGAAGTTGCAGTAAAATATGATATAAGTAACAGCAACTTCATTAACCATTTTCTCAAAAACTACAAACCAAATTTTGTTGAAATATTGCAAGTAAATTTATAATATATGAATGCTTCTATGATCCAAAAATCAGATCGTTTTGATGGACGGATAATGAGATATAAACAAAATGGATGTAGGTGATAATGCATGATTTCCGAAATATTACGAACTAATATAACTTGAAATTGTCTGGGTTTGTATATTTTAATGATATATCTGTGTTTTCCATAAATCACAAGAATTGAGATCATAGTTTTAAAATTATTATGGAAATCAATTTCTGCACTGTGTAAAAATGAAATTATATGCCTTACATTAGGAAGAAAATAGAAAACATCCATCATGCATAGCAATTCCTCCCCCTCTCTGAAGAATTACCATGCCCTCATGCAATGCTAGAAAAAAAAATTGAGGTGGTTGCTACCATCTATTGAATTTTATGCTTGGTGTAAAACAACATGGAATAAGGGAGGGGTTGAGAATGAATAAGAATAGCAATGGATGATAAAAAAATATGAATGATATGGTCATAAGAAAGAAATGAATGAAAGAAATACTCTCCCAAACTGAAAGATGATATGCTGTTGAAAAATGGGAAGTGGTAAAGAAGTCAAATAAATGATGATAAATAATGATCAATTGATTTTCATGAAATTCTCCTAAATTTGTAATAAATTAGAAAATTATGCTATTTTACCTCCGAGAAAAAAAATGTAGAATGACATGTATGGACTGACATTTGTTGAAGCTGATGTAGACAGAGTTGGTGTTGAAAGTGATGCAAAAGGTGCAATCCAGGCAAGCACATCATGTCTGAAGAATTGTTCACGTTCGCAAGTTGCTCGAGCCTCTTTTATTATTTGCAATCATATGGTCATGCTGCGAATAGAGTTCTCCCCCCCCCCCCCCAATACTTGTTGTTCTCCTGTAAACAGATCACTATTTTGCATACAATGTTCTTGAATCTACAGTGTTAGTTTTGAATAGCAACAGATAAGATGCATGCAAAAATTTCAATCAGAAAAATGTTTGTTTATATGTAATACTAATATTTTGTCAAATCAACAAATTATGGCTGAGTGCAGTAATTATATGCCATGCTATCCCATAATGCATACATTCCCCCTCCAATTGGAAAAGAGATTCCATGACCATAAAGGCTATGAAAGGTGTTATGCTGGCGGCAAGGCAAGGGAATGAACAATACAGAAGTAAATGAAGCAGAGTACACATATCAATGATAGGACGGCGAGAGTTATGGTTATAATGAGAGCAGAGTGTGTAAAGATAGTTATGAATAAGAGATGGTATGCTTTGAATTGATGATAAGTTATGCAAAAACTAAAAAGGACAAAAATATGCCAAAAATATGCTTTGCTGACAGTGTTCTAGCTAAAAATGATGCAATTGATCTGAAAATAATTTCTCATGCGTAAAGGTTCAAAACAGGAAATTTTTTTTTAAGAAATAACTTCTCTAATAAAAATAAAAAAATAAGAAAAGGGTATTATAGTAATAATTTATGATAAGATATAACTTCAATACCATAAGCAGAGCCTCTGCTGCCAGCAGGCATCCATAGTCTCGGCAGGGTTGCTTTTTAACCCATATGAGTCAAGATCCTCAATTTATAAATGGAGAGTTCCAGTGATGTTCTACAGAAGAGATCATTGTGCTGGCATGGTAACCAGATAACCACACTGCCATTCACTGGGATGTAACAAAAGTGATCAGGCCGGCTCGTGATGAGACCTCCTATTCCAAGGATAATTTGGCTATCCAATGGATCATAACCCTGGTGTGGTGGCCATAATGGGAATGTCACTTTGTTACAACCTTATGAACATGGTAGGCTGGCTCGTAATGAGACCCCCTATTCTCCATCTGCAAACAAAATTTTGTTGTTATTATACATTTTTATGATAAAAAGAGGGAGGCTCAGTACTCCTTAAGAGCAGGGATGGTGGAAGAAGTTGAACATGTCAATAGAAAAAAATATACCCATAATCTCATTTATTACAGAGAGAGAAGATTATAACCAGGAAGGGTGGAACCAGCATAGTATTAAGATGATCAATCAATATCATGTTCAACAGAAAACAATGCAGTAAAGTGGTATATAAATAATTGTGTCTCTTTTGAAAAGAATCTATCATCAAGGAGTTGTCCTGTTAAAGATCATAACGTGAAAGATATTAACTCGCTTCAATAGAATCCATAATTCTTGTCCTCATAAAAGTAGTGTACTTCATGCCATGAAAGGGAATCAATAAAATGTGGTTGAGATGAACTAGGAATAATCCCACAAGAGGAAGGAAGGGTTGCTCTCAAAAATGCTTCCAAATTGTTTCTCTTTTGAAGGAACAACAAAAACACTCAAAAAAGTATTGTTCCTTGTAGGGAACAGCAAAGAAAATGCATACCAAAAAGAAAAAATGCACACGAAAAGGTGTTGTTCCCTGTATGAAACAACAAAAAATGCATGTGAAAAAGTGTTGTTCCCTAAGAGGAACAACAAAAAATGAGAAAATGTTGTTCCTTTGAAAGGAACAACAAAAATACGAAAGCGTTGTTCCTTCGGAAAGGAACAGCAAAAACACAGAAGTGCAGAACTGTTGTTCCTTCGGAAAGAAACAGCAAAAATGTGAAAATGTTGTGAACATCAAAAAATGTGAAAATGTAGAAGTGTTGTTCCTTCAGAAAGGAACAACAAAAATATGAAAGTGCAGAAGTGTTGTTCGTTTGAAAAGGAACAACAAAAATGTGAAAGTGTAGAAGTGTTGTTCCTTCGGAAAGGAACAGAAAAAATGTGAAAGTGCAGAAGTGTTATTCCTTTAAAAAGGAACAGCAAAAACATGAAAGTGCAGAAGTGTTTTTCCTTTAAAAGGAACAACAAAAACGTGGAAGTGAAGAAGTGTTGTTCTTTTCAATAAGGAACAAAAAAACGTGAAAGTGCAGAAGTGTTGTTCTTTTCGGAAACGAACAGAAAAAACGTGAAAGTGCAGAAGTGTTGTTCCTTTCGGAAAGGAACAACAAAAATGCAGAAGTTTTGTTCCTTTGAAAAGGAACAACAAAAGTGCGAAAGTGTTGTTTCTTTGAAAAGGAACAGCAGAATGCAGAAGTGTTGTTCCTTTGAAAAGGAACAACAAAAGTGTGAAAGTGTTGTTCCTTCGGAAAGGAACAACAAAAATGCACAATCATAAAATGCAAGCACACAAAAAATGAATTGGTTGTTCACTGCATTGATGCTGAGGATGGGTTACAATTTGAAGGAAGCAACACCTAAAACACAAAATATAAGAGAAATCAGAAAAGAAACAACATTTTATTTATAAACAATATGTAAATAAATAAATTAAATTACAATAGCTATGATATTATGTAAAAAAAATGATCTCTTTGAAAAATGTGTTGGCAGTAGTGACATGACATGAATCTTCAAATAGAAATAAATTCTAAATTTCTTCTATTATGAATCCGCTAGTTAATAAGTTGGATGAAATTCCCTTGCTTCATTAAAATTTCTTTCAAGAATCACTCGTCCATAAATTGACCTTCTTTATTCTCCTAGGACCTGCAAAAAAACGAGTGTCTACCTTCAATAAAACATTAAATCATAGAGAAAGAGAAGTGATCGGGCTTCCATAATCCAAGAATTATGCAAAAAAACAACAAGTAATTACTTTTTATAACAAATCCACAAAGAAAATACAAAGTAAAATTCATTTGTCACTTGCAGAAGAGCAGTGGCCAATCATGCTAACCTACAATGTTTTAATAAAAAATTCTTTGTTTTTCGTCCAAATTAAGTGATTCCAAAGCCAGATCAGAGATAACTCAAAGGTATATCTCCAATAGAAACAGGTTTTAAAAATTTAATGATATGATATGTCAATTTTACTTAGAACAACCTGCATAAGAGAGTCATTTTCGATTTCCCCATTTAAAGTAATAGTGGATATTTTAAGCATAGATTTTTCGTTTGATGATGGATTCGAATGATTCAAATTCGAGGTGAAATTAGATTCATTTATTTATCTTTTATAGAAACATGTTTTGAAGGCAAGAAGAATTGATAGGTCAAATACTCTAAGGAACAGCCTGAAAGACAGAGTTTTAAGAGTGATGATTTACGATAGATAGTTAGTATTTTGATCATAACTTCCCCATACAATATCGAAAATGAGTGATTTCAACTTCCTTGTAAACTAGATTCATAGGGGAATCTACCATAGAAACATATTTTAAAAATTCAATCATTTAGGCCTTCAAAAATGGACTGTCCCAACTCTATTCCTGAGCTGCCTACTGGACACCTTGTCACTGTTTTGGTTCTAAATTTCTTGTTTCAAATCCAAATTGAGTTATTCAAATTGGGTTGGAAAATATACATCAAGGGCTACTTAGGATAGAAATAGATTTTAAAAATATTTTCATTTTGTCCCTCAAAACATGACTGTCCCGACTGTGTTTTCAGAAATTCCATCAAGCCCACAAGCCAAAAAATATGATATTCAAGCATTTTTTCCAAATTGGTGATAAAAATGAAAATGAGTGTTTGTAGAACTATTATTTCCATTATAATTCATCTACATACACAAATGAATTAAAAAAATTATCACCGATGTTGATTTCCATAGCATGTTGCAACAAAAAACAACTAGTTTTACATACAAAACAAAATGCATTTATTTATGTCCTTATTTATTTTAATTTTTTACACTAATCTATTTTGATTTGAAAAATTAATATGACTACGTATAAGAGTACTTCCAATGGAACCATTTTTGAAATAAGGCTTCATGTATGCACATACCCAAATTTGAAAAATGCATATTAATGAATATTAGGGTATGAGAAGCCAACTTCCCTTGAAAAGATGGTGTCAAAAATTGTTGAAGTATGGAGTGATGTTGCAAACAAGTGATGGAGTGAAACCAATCTTCATTATATCCTTTAATTTCTTGATTTCCCATAGCCATCATACCATGAAGTTCTTGAGCTTTTAAAATGACTTGCTGATGCATACTAAAAGAAACCTCATTTTCTTCCATAGCTTCTACAATTTTTGAATTTGAAACATTCTGAATCTCATTGTAAGTTTTCTCCATTGGTGCATGTGATATAGAATGGGTGGGAAGGGTGGCTAAATTTTGCAGTTCAACACTGTAAGCATGTTGTACTAGTTTATTGTGGTGAGGGTGTGGAATTAGTTGAGTAGGAAATTGTGTACGGAATGGAGCATTTTGATGATGTAGATGATTGGGTTGAGTGGATGATTTTGATATGCAAGCAGGATGTTGTGGAAGAGCTGGTGAAGAATATGGAGAATGTGTTTGTGCTACAAGATAAGGGAGAGTAGTCATGCAATCATAAGATGAACCATGCCAAATTTGTAGACAAGATTAGTGGTGATTATATTGAGATTGACATGGTTTCCCTAACACATTAGTATTCCATAATGGATTATGCAAGTAAGAGAATGGAGAAGAAGTGTTTTGAACCATACATGTAGCCCATGATTTCCATGGTTTTGACCTTGTTGCAGCTTCCTCATCTCTTTGATATGATACTTCATTCCTAGATAAGGAAGAACAACTCTCTATGAGATGCTCCTTTCGGTCATGAAGGCAAAACACTTCATCAAATTCTTGATTTTTATGAACCTGTAAAACATCCAATTTTAAATTTAGAGAGTTAATAAAATCAATTTTAAATTTTCCAAATAAAACTTTGATTTCAGCTCTTATGTCTCCTATTCTTGTAGCAGATTTGGAAAAGAAAGAACAAACATCTCTAGAATTCTTACCAGCCTTGGAGATTCCTCTTGAGTACCTTATGCACAATTCACAAAAATCATCATATGACAACTGAAAAACATCACATTTTCCTATCAGATTTAAGAGTTCTAAAAATTCATCTTTGATTCCTTTAAGAATGAGTTCTTTTAAGATCTCTTTTTCCAAATACTTATGCTTTGATTTTTGAAGGTTATATTGAAATCGATCTACATAGTCCTCCAAGCTTTCATCTTCCCCTTGTATCATATCGAAAATATCTTCATTGGCTTTTTAATAGTCTTGGTACTTCTTCAAGAATATGTCCTTCATGTCCTCCCATGTTTGGATGCAGTTCCCACCTAGGCTCATGAACTATCGGAGAGCTTCTCCTTTTAGAGTAAGAGGAAACACTTTCAACCTTTGAACATTAGTACAATAATCATAACCTCTACAAAGTATTTCAAACTCAAATAAAAATGTATCCAGGTCTTCATTTGTTAAACCATGAAAATTTGGTAGAGAAGATGGGGGAATTATGTGCATTTGTGTCACTCCTCCTAGATCTTTGATATGGAATTCGAAAGTAGAAATGTGAGTCATTTCTTACCATAATAGAAGATGTTCTTCATGTGTTTCTTCGAAGCTCCTTATTCAAATTTTCCTGTCAATCAGTTAGTGAAATGGGTGGTGCTTACATCACCACTTAAGTGAAATCATGAGATTTGTTTTTTAAAATTTCTATTTTTTTTTAGTCGTCACACTAAAATTCAAACATCCATTTCTACCCTAAGTTCTTTAACAATCCTGCTGGAAAGCGAGCGAGGGAGCAGGGCTTTTACATGTTCATGTCCGTAGGTTCTTACCTTCTGTTTTTAATACCCAATTGTTTCCTAACAGGCACTCATCAGATGCACACTACTCTTTAAAAATGGCTACACTCTCCCCACCAACGGCGCCAAAATGTTGAACGATAAAAGGTGTCTTTTTAACTCCTAATTATCTTCACATTAATTTTCAACCCAGGGACGACTTTTTATTTCAAGAGTGTACTCAGTCTGAGGCAGCTATTTACTCAAGAGTAATGTTATGAAAGATGTAGTACATTGTTCTAAATGTAAGAATAAATGGATACTTGAAAATCAACAACATAAACTCAAATGCTCTGAAATCCAACTATTCACTCAGAAACATCAATAGAGGATACAGTAGCAATAACTCATTCCTCTAGAGATTGATGCAATTGAAATCAAACTGGAACAATACAATCAATCTGGGAATGAGGAAGCAATAACCAATGTTCTCTACAATTGACAGTCCTACTTTAAAGCAATTAAAAGGAAATATAAATCGAACTAAAGTTGCTATTGAAAGTAAACTAGGAAAACTCTTTAAAGGAAAACTCTTTGCAATTGATCAACAGAAATGAATAACAACGTAAATGGACAACAAACTGTAATTAAAGGAATTAAACAACGAATCCTATTTAATAAATTTGAACAACAAACTCTAACTAATGGAATCGAATAACCAATCCTATTGAACAACAATCTATAATTAATATCAATCAAACGGAACAACAAGTGGAATGAAACCATAATTGAAATAGAACAGTGAAACTCTATTAAGGCATTAACAAGATAAATTATACAGTGTTGATATTCTTGTTAAATAATAAAAGAACAACAACGCGATTCGTTAATATAACACACTGATATCAAAGCAATTAAACAACAAACCGATTAACTTGCAAACTGTAATAAAAGCAAATATGAACTATCTCACAACAATAATGAAAAGGTAGAGATACAAACAACGGATTGATCGACCAAGGCCGGGCCCTCAACCACCGGTGAAACGCCGTTGAGCTACTGCAGAACTAAGAAGTTAAACGACAACACATTCTTGTATTAATCATGCATAGCAGCATTTACAAATAGTCGATCTCTATTTAATCAATGAGATTCGATGAGGAATTGTATAATTACAACAAGAAATCTCTCCATCTCTCAGCGATCCTTCATCCATGAATTCATCATTTTCCTTCTCTAATCTCTATTCTGATTTAAATACACAGAGAGCAGAGAGCAGTTACAACTGTGATGATTACAATATGATCATTATTACAAAATTGGAATGTTTCTAACCAATTGATCAACAAGAAAATATATTTCCATCCATATTTCAACAAGATTAAGGCGAATTTGGCTTTGCAGTTGAGATTTGGAGGACAGCCGTAACAACAAGTCTGAGAAAATTTTGTTCAAGGAACCCTGTGTTTCTCTAAATAAAATCTGAATTTGGGTAAACCATTCCTTATTAAATTTAATTTGGTCCGTTCTAGACAAAACCCATGTTCCGGATTTTCCAGATTCTTCTTCATTTGCCCAAAATCTCAACCGCAAAACTGTCACTTCTTATTTCAGGGAATTTCTGAGTTGGAATAGTTGATGATGATTTGGAGATCAAATCTATAATCTGAAAAATATCTTGGAGGCTAAAATGGTGAGTGATGTTACAAAATATATTAATAAACTATCATTGATAAAATCATGCATAATCATCAATTTATTAAAAATAAAGGAGAAGAAATAATATTCATCCATAAGAGCATAAATCATTATAAAATGGATTTATATAATAAATGACATGATAAAGAAGAGTAAAAATGGATGAAATAAGTATTCAAAAGTGGTCATATTCACGGCCCAACATCTTCCACAGATCAAAGGGTTCGATTGGTATGTGGTGATATCTTAACTTCAAGTTGATCCTGCTAGAATATTTGGCCCCCTTGAGTTGGTCCATAAGGTTATCAATCCGTGGGATTGCGTACCTATTCCAAATAGTGATCTTGTTCAACACCTAATAATCAATATAGAGTCTCCAAGTCCCATCCTTCTTTTGTACCAACACGATCGGGCTCCCACAGGGAGATGAACTTGGTCGGATGTGACCTTTCTACAGCAGCCCCTGAATATGCATCTTGATTTCATCATTCTCCAAAATAGAGCATCTATACATTGGTCCATTAGGCAACGGTGCACTTGGGGTCAGATCAATGGAGTGCTTGACCTGATAGTGCAGAGGTACCCCTGCGGGGGAGGTGAAGATGTCCTTTTACTCCTCCACGACCTTGTCCATATATTGTTTTCGTGCAGAGAGGTCCTGTCTAGAGGTCATGGCCACCATCTTCTTATTTCCCTAAGGGTGTATCATGAGGAAAACAAATTCCCTGGTTTTGGAAATGAGCTTATTGCATTGTTCTGCAGTAACCAGAGAGATGGTGGTAGGTGGTGCTCCCTCCGTTATCTTGTACATCTTATTTCCCAAGGTAACAATAACAATGCGAGACCTTGACTGATACACATCATTTCTCTTCCACAAGTATCGTTGGCCTAATAATACATCAAAAACATCAATAGTAGCAAGGTCACATAATACCTCATCTGTGAAGGGCTTGATGTTGTATGGAAAGTGAGACTATTGGTTGATGCGATTATCTCATCCTTGGTGAAGCCACCCGATGGTGTATGGTTGTGGGTGTCTTATGGTCAGTAAGCCTAGGTGCTTCATGATCTCTACTAAAATGAGGTTCTATTGGCTCCCATTATTGACAATGAAATGTAGTGGGGAACCCTTTACCCACATCTAGGTGTGGAAGAGGTGCTCCTCATCCTATGGATCTTCAGATTCCTCCTTCTAAATATTTGTGGTGGCAACAATGGTGTTGGGCTCCGCATTGATAATCTGCTTCCTTTTGTCATTCCCCTTGTCAGGTTCTGACTCAGAGTTGAAACATGCATATGATTCAGAAACCTTCAGCTCGGGCACCAACGAGTACTTGGCCTGACACTCACTTGTGTTGTGAGTGGAGCTCTTATGGAACTCACACCACTTTCTTATGTCCTTCTTTAGATTTGTGGTGTTTTTATTTGCTTGTGGATTTGTAAGGTTTTCCTGGGTTGTCCTGCCTTAGCTTTGTCCTTTTTTATGGGGTTTGGGAGCACCTTTCCCTTGCTTTAGATTCACAGATCCAAAGTCTCTCTTTTTCTGTTTAAGCTTCTACTCAATCTTGACATTGTTTCAGTATGTCGTGCCAAGCGAGGAGATGTCCAAGAACTCCATCTCAACCGAGATGTACCTGTGTAGTCAGATGTGGTACTTGAGTACCAAATGTTTCTAGACTCCTTGATACCCAACTTCGTGTAAAGGGCATGAAAAACATTGGAAAACTCTGGCACGTCTTGGTCCCTTCCTTGCAGCATGGTCCACTTTATGTATTTATCCTCATAGCTCTTGACAAGGTAGTACTACTCCTTGATGGTGTCCTGGAATGAATTCCAAGTGGGTTTGGTTGAAAACAGTGAGGGTGTACTTTCATCCTTCTACTCACAGTAGGTTTCCCACCAGTCCTTGACTTGGGGACATCTTTGAGAAGAGAAAAAGTAATGTTTTCCTGGCTGAAAAATTCATGGATAGAAAAATATCCTTCTGGCATATTTAACCGTTTATCTACGGTGCCTGCATTTATTTGGACCTCAGATATGGCAATGTAAAAGTTTTCTTGTAACTTAAAAGTAGTGGCACCTCTAGAGTGGCTATTGGATGTAGATGCGCTGCCGGTGGGAAATCGTTGAAGGATCTGGGAAAAGTTATCCATCATTGCATTCTTTTGTTTCTCGAGGACCTCCTAGAGCAATATTTTGATATGATCTCCTGCTCCCTCATCTTTCTTTTCTTCGCCCATGGGAGGTCGTCGGCATTTGTGAGGCTAATCTTGCAAAGGTTTGACCAGTTCAAGCCCTAACTCCTTCTATCTTAACCTTGTTGGGGACATGTAAAAAAAACAGAGAAAGAGCAGACCGCTCTGATACCACTGATCCAAATTTAAACAGGAACGCAAAAAATTACAGATATAACCATTAATACAAAGATGTAGCAGAAATAACACTTCATCTCATTAATCTCAAATACTGAAATATGCTTACAAGCAAAATGGAAATAGGACAAGCTCGGGCGATGGTAGTTTATCTCTAAGAAGAGATGTGGTGGCTACATGCCTCTGAACTATGTTACAATGAGGCTTGACAACCTATTTGTTATTGAGAAGCAATGGAAAATGCCAAACATCCAAAAACCTAACCTTAGGAGATGAAATGCCAAACTATG
Source organism: Pinus tabuliformis (assembly GCA_031772625.1). Lineage (NCBI taxonomy): Eukaryota > Viridiplantae > Streptophyta > Pinopsida > Pinales > Pinaceae > Pinus > Pinus tabuliformis. Next base: position 1,176,175,465 of record CM062816.1, read on the forward strand.
GGGCCCATTGGGGTAAATAGGTACATCAACTTCCCAGGGTCATAACTTTAGCATATGATCTCCATTTGACACATATGATACTTCGTTGGAAAGATCTATCTGAGGACTACAAATGCTAATAGCGAATATCAAGTTGAAAAATTGTATTCAAATCCTATGGTTTTCCCAAAAATATGTTTTTTAGGGCCTCAAAACGGCTCTCGAAGTTCAGTACCTGAAAAACTGCCAAAAATAGTAAACTTTGCTACAATTAAGGAAACTAAAAAACTGAAAGAAACAATGGTGGGGGTCCAAGTGGAATAGGTATGTGGCCACCAATATCCACCTGGATCATTCCTCCCCCCTTAGGAAGAAATGGTCCCCATTATGTTGAGTTCCTCCATTAGATTAGGAAACTTCTATTGAACTTGGTCCTTGGTGAGCGACTTGCCCTAGTGAAGGAGTTGGCCTACTTTGACAACTTGATATAGTTGGATTCTTTGTTTTCAGGTGTTCTTGATATGTATGTCCATGATCTAATCATTTGTGGCTTGTTCCATGCAGTCAGGATTTAACTCTGCATGTGTGAACTGTTTTGCAATGTTGGATGTGTCCAACAATGGTGGTAAGTATGGTCGAAGGCGGTCCACATTGAACACAGGGTGCAAGCACAAGAATGGGGGAATGCTAAGTTCAAATGCATTGTATCCCACAACCTTGGTAATGGTGTAAGGGCTATATTAGAGTGGTATGAGTTTCTGATAGGCTCCGGTAAGGTGTTCCTTCTGCAAATACAACTAGATTTGGTTGCCCACTGGAAACTGGTAAGGCACCCAATGTTGATCATGTCGTTGCTTATACTTGGAATTTGATTTTTCTAGAAGGTCATGGACATATTGGAAAATGTGTTGAATATTCTCAATGGAGTTGCTTTCCTTGTCGACTTTGGACTTGACATGAGCCGAATCTACCTGAGTAGTTGCAAATGGTATGGCCACATCAATGGGACATAGTGGCTAGAATCCCAAGCCCACCTGAAAAGGGTTGTGGCCAGTCGAACTATGGAGAGCCCGATTATAGCTGTGTTGGGCATAGGAGAGGCTCTCATCCCATTTGAGTTATACATGCACAAAATGTGTACAATCATCATGTTGACGACCTTTGTCTCGCCATCAGTTTGGGGATGGAAAGTTGTGGACTTAGTGAGCTTGGTGTCCAACATCAACTAGAGATTGGATCAAAGTGTTATGAGGAACTTGTGATCCCGATTTGAGATGACAGGTTGTGGGATCCCAAAGTGTGTCCACACTCGTTAACAGAAGAGTTTAGTAGTGGCTTCTATTGTGATATTCTTCTTGTAGGTTTCCATAATGACCATCTTCGAGAATCTATCGACGACCACAAAAACACAGTGGTTGTCATGCTTAGTAGAAGGAAGACCCAACATGTAATCCATGGAGATGGATTCCCAAGGTCGACTAAGGTTAGGTAGCAGAGTATAGAGGCATTACATTTTGATGGTCAGTTTGGAAATGGCATAGGCAGAGTAGGATCTAATGTACTTCCCGACATCCTGTCAAATATTCAGCCAATAGAAATAATTCTGCAGTACTGGCACTTTTTTCTCGACCCAAAAATGCTCAGCAACTCGACTGTAGTGTGCTTCCAAAATCATCTTTGCACGCTCTATTAAAGGAACACAAAGGTGTGCTAGGTGGCATAACAATTCATCTTGAAGGTGAAAATATGGAAATTGTTTACCCTCCAAGTGTGTGCGGTATGTGTGGCCGAATTCTAGATTGCCTTTGTAGAGAAGAGCTCAATCAGAAGCCTTGTTCCCATAAGGGTTGAGCACGTTGGTTAATGCCATGATCGATGGTTGGCTGAGGTAGTCTGAGATATTATTGGTGCTTCCATTCTTGTACTTGATATTCAAATACAACTATTGCAGTTATGTGGACCACTTTTGATGGAAATCATTCTACAACTTCCCTTACATCTATATGAGATGCAGGGGTCGGTGGTCTGTGTGGATGACTGTTTCCTTCCCCAAAATGTAATGTTTCCATTGTCGGTAGGACTGCACAATGGAATACATCTCTTTTTCATAAGTGGGATACTTCCAAACTTTTTCTGAAAGTGTCTTACTGTGATATGCCACTAGATGCCCCTGGTGAGTAAGGATTGCCCCAACAAAATAGTCATAGGCATATGTCTCGATCTCAAATGGTCGTTGCGAGTATGGTAATGTGAGCACTTGTGAAGAATAGAGGCGATATTTCAAATTTCCAAATGCCTTCTATTGAGATGCATACCAAAATAAGTTTTCTTTTGCTCCTCCCTTAGTGACTTGACTCAAGGGCCGAGTGATATGAGAGGACCCCAACACGAACCTGCGGTAGAAATTGGCAAGACCCAAAAAGTTGTGGATCTCTGTCAGAGTGGTTGGGGCTAACCAATCCCGAATGAGTTGGATCTTGGCTAGATCCACATGTACCCTTTTTCATTAATAATGTATCCCAGATACGAAACCTAGGTTATGCCAAAAGTTAATTTCTCCAAATTGGCACACAGCTTGTGTTGCCACAATATTTGGAGAGCCTATTGGATGTGGTGGAGGTGCTCTTCCCAACTCTATCTGAAGATGAGGATGTCATCCAAGTATACCACTACAAATGAGTTGGTGAATGGCCACAATATGTCATCCATCAGCCTCATGAAGGTTGCAAGAGAATTGGTTAACCCGAAAGGAACAACCAACCATTCAAAAAGGCCCTCCTTGACTTTGAAGGCAGTCTTCCACACATCGGAGGGTTTGATTGGTACATGGTGATTTCCGAACTTCAAGTCGATCTTATTAAAATATTTGGCACCCTTGAGTTGGTCAAGAAGGTCATTAATCCATGGGATTGGGTACCTACTCTGGACAATGATCTTGTTCAGTGCCCGATAGTCAATACAGAGTCTCCAAGTCCCAACCTTCTTCTATACCAACACGATCAGGCTCCCATAGGGAGATGAATTTGGTCAGATGTGACCTTCCTGCACTAACTCCTCAATCTTCCTCTTGATTTCATCATTCTTGAAAACAAAGCATTGATACATTGGTCCATTAGGCAACAGTGCACCTAGGGTCAAATCGATGGAGTGCTTGACCTGATAGTCCAGAGGCACCCCTCTGGGGGAGGTGAAGATGTCCTCTTACTCCTCCTCGACCTTGTCCATCTATTTTTGTCATGCGGAGGGGACCTATCTAGAGGTCATGAACATCGTCTTCTTCTTTCCCTAAGGGTGTATCATCAGGAAAAAAAAAATCTTGGTTTTGGAAATGAGCTTATTGCATTTTTCTGCACTAACCAATGAGATAGAAGTAGGTGGTGCGACCTCCAATATCCTGTACAAATTATTTCCAAAGGTAACAATAAAAACGTGAGACCTTGACTCATACACAACATATCACTTCCACAAGTATGGTTGGCCTAACACTACATCACAAACATCAAGAGCAACAACGTCACATAATACCTCATTCATGAAGGGCTTGATGTTGTATGGAAGGCGAGACTGCTATCTGACATGATTATCTCATCCTTGGTGAAGCACCCGATGGTGAATGTTGTGGGTGTCCTATGGTTGGCAGGCCCAGGTGCTTCATGATATCTGCTAAAATGAGTTTCTATTGGCTCCCACTGTCGACAATGAACTGTAGTGGGGAACCCTTTACTCACATCTAGGAGTGGAAGAGGTGCTCCTCCTCCTCTGGATCTTCAGTTTCCTCCTTCTTAATATTCATGGTGGAAATGATGGCTTTGGGATCTACATTGATAATCTACTTCCTTTTGTCATTCCCCCTGTCAGGTTCTGACTCAGAGTCAGAACATGCATCTGATTTAGAAACCTTCAGCTCAAGCACCAATTATTGCTTGGCCTAACACTCACTTGCGTTGTGAGTGGAGCTCTGATGGAACTCACACCACTTTCTGGTGTCCTTCTTTGGCTTCACAGTGTTTTTCTTTGCTTGCATCTTTTGCGGGTTGTCCTGGGTCGTCCCGCCTTGGCTTTGTCCTTTGTTTTGCGTTTGTGGGCACCTTTCCCTTGCTTCAGATTCACATATCCAAAGTCTCTCTTTTTATGTTTAAGCTTCTTCTCAATCTTGACAATGTATCAGTATGTCATGCCGAGCGAGGAGATGTCCAGGAACTCCATATCATCCAGGATGTACCTGTGTAGGCAGTCATGGTACTTGAGTACCAAATGTTTCTCAAAATCATTGATACCCAACTTCATGTGAAGGGTATGAAAAACATTGGTAAACTCTAGCACATCTTGGTCCCTTCCCTGCTACAGCGTCGTCCACTATATGTATTTATCCTCATAGCTCTCGATAGGGTAGTACTGCTCCTTGATGGCATCCCAAAACGAATTACAAGTGGGTGCGGCTGAAAACAGTAAGGGCGTAATTTTATCCTTTTTCTCACAGTAGGTTTCCCACTAGTCCCTGACGTTGGTGGCAACTTTGAGAAGAGAAAAACTAATATTTTCCTGGCTGGAAAAATCTCGAACAAAAAGATATCCTTCTAGCGGATTTAGCCATTTATCTACGGTGTCTACATCTATTTGGCCCTCAAATATGGGAATGTCAAAGTTTACTTGTACCTTAAAAGGAGTGGTGCCTCTAGAGTGGTTGTTGGATGTGGATGCGTTGTCGGTGGGCAACTGTTGAAGGATCTGGGAAAATTTATCTATCATCGCATTCCTTTGTTTCTCGAAGGCCTCCTCGAGCAATATTTTGATAGGATCTCCTGATCCCTCTTCTTTCTTTTCTTCCCCCACGGGAAGTCGTCGGGATTTGTGAGGCCATACTTGCAAAGGTTCGACCAGTTCAAGCCCTAACTCCTTATATACTGACCTCGTTGGGGACATGCAAAGAAAAAGAAAGAAAGAGTGGACCACTCTAATACCACTGATCATAATTTAAACAAGAATGAAAAAAATTACATATATAACCATAAATACAAAGGTGAAACAGAAATAACACTTCATTTCATTAATATCAAATACTGAAATATGCTTACAAATAGGATGGAAATAAGACTAGCTTGGGCATTGGTATCTTATCTATGAGAAGATACGTGGCAGTTACATGCCTCTGAACTGTGTTACAATGAGGACTGAGGGCTTATTTTTTATTTAGAAGCAATGGAAAACCCCAAACATCCAAAAGCATAACCCTAGGAGATGAAACGCCAAACTATGGGCCCCATTGGAGTAAATTGGTACATCAACTTCCTAGGGTCGTAACCTTGGCCTATGATCTCCATTTCATGCGTATGATACCTCATTATAAATATTTATCCGATGACTACAACTAATGATAGTGAATACCAAGGTGAAAAGCTGTATTTTATGCATGTGGTTTTCCTAAAAAAACGTTGTTTAGGGCCTCAAAATGGCTCTGGAAGTTCAATACCCGAAAAATTGCCAAAAATAGTAAATTGTGCTACAATTAAGGAAACTGAAAAAATGAAAGAAACAATGGTGGAGGTCCAAGTGGAATAGCCGGTGGCCACCAATACCCACCTGGATCATTCCTACCCTCTTAGGAAGAAATGGTCCCCATTGCATTGAGTTCCTCCATGAGATGAGGAAACTTTTGTTGAACTTGGTCCGTGGTGAGCCACTTGCCCTGGTAAAGGAGTTGGCCTACTTTCACAACTTGATATAGTTGGATTCTTTGTTTTCAGGTGTTCTTGATTTGTGTCTCCATGATTTGATCAGTTGTGGCTTGTTCCATGCAGTCTGGATTTAACTCTATAGGTGTGAACTATTCTACAACTTCTGATGTGTCCAACAATGGTGTAAGTATGGTCGAAGGTGGTCCACATTGAACACTAGGTGCAGGCACAAGAATGGGGCAATGCTGAGATCAAATTCATTGTCTCCCACAACCTTGGTAATGGTGTAAGGACCTTATCAGAGTGGTATGAGTTTCTAATGGTATCCGGTAAGGCATTCCTTCTACAAATACAACCAGACTCTGTTGCCCACCTGAAACTTGTGTGGCACTCGATGTTGATCATGTCATTTCTTGTACTTGGCATTTGATTTCTCTAGAATGTCATGGACCTGTTGGAAGATGTGTTGAATATTCTTAATGAAGTTGTTTACCTTGTTGGCTTCGGATTCGACATGAGATGAATCTGCTTGAGTAGCTGTAAATGGTATGGCCACTTCAATGGGGCATGGTGGCTGGAATCCCAAGCCCAACTAAAAATGGTTGTGACCAATCGAGCTGTGGAGAGCCCGCTTATAGCTCTGTTGGACATAAGGGAGGCTCTTATCTAATGTGCGTGGATGCTTTGTGTTGTAAATGCGCAGAATGTGTATGCTCATCCTATTGATGACCTCTATCTGGCCATCATTTTAGGGATGGAAAGATGTGGACTAGTGACCTAGGTGTCAAATCGACCAGAAAATGGACCAAAATGTACTGAGGAACCTGTTATCCTGATATGAGATGATAGATTATGGTATCCCAAAGTCTACCCACACTTGTTCAAAGAAGAGTTTAGCAGTGGCTTCTGCTGTGATATTCTTCTTGTAAGCTGCCATAATGGCCATCTTCGAGAATCTACTGATGACCACAAAAACAGAGTCATTTCCATGCTTATTAGAAGGAAGGCCAGACATGTAATCCATGGATATGGATTCCCAAGGTCGACTAGGGGAAGGAAGCAGAGTATAGAGGCCTTACTTCTTGATGGTCGATTTGGCAATGGCATAGGTAGTGCAGGATCTAATGTACTTCCCAACATCCTATCGAAGATTCAGCCAATAGAAATACTTCTACAGTACTACCATTGTTTTCTCGACCCCAAAATTCCTAGTGACTTGACTGTAGTGCGCTTCCAAGATCATCTTGGCATGCTCGCTTGAAGGAACACAAAGGTTTCCCAGGTGGCATAACAGTGCACCTTGGACGTGAAAATCTAGAAATTCCTTACCCTCAAGAGCGTATGGTATGTGTGACTGAATTCTAGGTCACCTTTGCAGAGAAGTGGCCAATCAAAAGTCTTATGCCCATAAGAGTTGAGCACGGTGGTTAATGACATGATCGGTGGTGAGCAGAGGTAGTGTGTAACATTATTGGTGTTTCCCTCACTATATTTGATATTTAAATGGAATTGTTACAGGTATGTGGACCACTTTTGTGGAAATAATTTAGAAACTTCCCTTTCATCTGTATGAACTGCAGGGGTTGGTGTTCTATGTGGATGACCTTTTCCTTCCCAAAAATGTAATTCTTCCATTGTCGGTAGGCCTGCACAATGGAATACATATCTTTGTCATAAGTGGGATAATTCCATATTGTTTCTAAAAGTGTCTCACTGTGATATGTTGTTGGATGCCCCTGTTGAGTAAGGACTGCCCCAATAGCATAGTTAGAGGCATCTGTCTTGATCTCAAATTGTTGTTGCAAGTTTGGTAATGTGAGCACTTGGTGCAAATCAAAGGTGATGTTTCAACTCTGTGAATGCCTTTTGTTGAGATGAAGACCAAAATAATTTTTCTTTCACTCCTCCCTTGGTGACTTGACTCAAGGGCAAAGTGATATGAGAGAACCCCAACACGAACCTGCGGTAGAAATTGGCAAGATGCAGAAAGTTTCAGAGCTCTGTTAGAGTGGTTGGGGCTGACCAATCCTGAATGACTTGGTTCTTGGCTCAATCCACATGCACGCCCATTCATTAATAATGTATCCTATATACTAAACCTGGGTCATGCCAAAAGTCCATTTCTCCAAATTAGCACATAACTTGTGTTTCTGCAATGTTTGTAGAACCTATCGAATGTAGTGGACGTGCTCTTTCCAACTCTGGCTGAAGATCAGGATGTCATCCAAGTATACCACTACAAATCAGTTGGTGAATGGTGGCAAGATGTCATCCATCCACCTCACAAAGGTTGTTGGAGAATTTGTCAACATGAAAGGCATAACCAACCATTCGAAAAGACCCTACTTGGATTTGAAGGCAGTCTTCCACAAATCAAAGGGTTCGATTGGTAACTAGTGATATCCGAACTTCAAGTCGATCTTTCTAACATATTTTACCCCCTTGAGTCGGTCCAAAGGTCATCGATCCATGGGATTAGGTACCTATTCTGGACAGTGATCTTGTTTAGTGTTCGATAGTCAATACAAAGTCTCCAAGTCCCATCCTTCTTCTATACCAACACGATCGAGCTCCCACAAGGTGATGAACTCAGTCGGATGTGACCTTTCTACAACAGCTCTTGAATCTGCCTCTTGATTTCATCATTATCTATACTAGAGCATCGATATATTGGTCCATTGGGAAACGATGCACCTAGGGTTAGATCGATGGAGTGCTTGACCTGACAGTGCAGAGGAACCCTTATGGGGGAGGTGAAGATTTCCTCATACTCCTCCACAACCTTGTCCATCTGTTGTTGTGGCATAAAGCAGTCCTATCTGGAGGTTTCCGCCACCATCTTCCTCTTTCCCTAAGGGTCTATCATCAGGAAAACAAATTTCCTGGTTTTGTAAATGAGCTTACTGCATTGTTTTGCAGTAACCAAAGAGATGGCAATAGGCAGTGCTACCTCTGGTATCTTGTACAACTTATTTCCCAAGGTAACAATGAGAGCACAAGGCCTTGAATCATACACAACATGTCACTTCCACAAGTATGGTTGGCCTAATAATACATCACAAACATCAAGAGGAGAAAGTCACATAATACCTCATCCGTGAAAGGCTTGATGTTGTATGGAAGGCAACACTACTAGCCGACGTGAAGATCTCATCCTTAGGGAAGTCGCCCGATGGTGTATGGTTGTGGGTGTGTTGTCGTCGATAAGCCCAACCGCTTCATGACCTATGCTAAAATGAGGTTCTTTTGGCTCCCGCTGTCGACAATGAACTGTAGTGGGAAACCCTTTACCCACATATGGGAGTGGAAGAGGCGCTCCTCCTCCTATGGATCTTTCAGTTCCTCCTTCTGAATCTTTGAGGTGGCAACAGTGGCGTTGGGCTCCACAAAGATAATCTGATTCCATTTTTCGTTCCCGTGTCAGAAAATGCATTTGATTTAGAAACCTTCAGCTCGGCCACTAGTGACTACTTGGCCCGACACTCACTTCTGTTGTGTGTGGAGCTCTTATGGAACTCACACCACTTTCTCGTGTCCTTCTTTGGATTCACAGTGTTTTTCTTTGCTTATGGCTTTGGTGGGTTATCCTGGGCAGCTCCGCATTGGCTTTGTCCTTTGTTCTGCGGTTTGGGGGCACCTTTCCCTTACTTCAGATTCATAGATGCAAAGTCTATCTTTTTTGTTTAAGCTTCTGCTCGATCTTAACAGTGTATCGGTATTTCATGCCGAGCGAGGAGATGTCCAGGAACTACATCTCATCCTAGATGTACCTCTGTAGGCATACACGGTACTTGATTACCAAATTTTTCTCAGAATCCTTGATACCCAACTTCGTGCGAATGGCATGAAAAAAATTGGTAAACTCTGGCATGTCTTGGTCCCTTCCCTACCACAACTTAGTCCACTTTATATATTTATCCTCATAGCTCTCAACAAGGTAGTATTTCTCCTTGATGGTGTCCCAAAACGAATTCCAACTGGGTGTGGCTGAAAATAGTGAGGGCATAGTTTCATCCTTCTACTCACAATAGGTTTCCCACTAGTCCTTGACGTTGGGGGCAGCTTTGAGAAGAGAAAAGGTAATCTTTTTCCAGCTGGAAAAATCATGAACAAAAAAAATCCTTCTAGAAGTTTTAACCATTTATCTATGGCATCTACATCTATTTGGCCTTTAAAAATGGGAATGTCAAAGTTTACTTGTAAATTAAAAGGAGTGGTGCCTCTAGAGTGGTTGTTGGATGTGGATGCGCCACCAGTGGGCAACCATTGAAGGATCTAGGCAAAGTTATCCATCATCATGTTCCTTTGTTTCTTAAAGGCCTCCTAAGCAATATTTTGATAGGATCTCCTACTCCCTCGTCTTTCTTTTCTCCCCCCATGGGAGGATTTTGGGATTTGCGAGGTTGGTCTTGCAAAGGTTCGACTAGTTCAAGATGTAACTCCTTATATCCTGACCTCGTTGGGTACACGCAAAGAAAAATAGAGAAAGAGAAGACTTATTTGATACCACTGATCTGAATTTAAACAAGAATGCAAAAAATTAGAGATATAACAATAAATACAAAGATGCAATAGAAATAACACTTCTTTTCATTAATATCAAATACTGAAATATGCTTACAAACATAATGGAAATAAGACTAGTTCAAGCGATGGTAGCTTATCTATGAGAAGAGATGTGGCAGCTACATGCATTTGAACTATGTTACAATTAGGCTTGAGGGCCTATTTATTATTGAGAAGCAATGGATAACCCCAAACATCCAAAAGCCTAACCCTAGGAGATGAAACGCCAAACTATGGGCCCCATTGGGGTAAATTGGTACATCAACTTCTTGGGGTCGTAGCTTTGGCATACGATCTTCATTTGATGTGTATGATACCTCGTTAGAAATATCTATCTTAGGACTAAAACTACTAACAAGAAATAAAAATACGTACACTAATATTTTCCACCGGTGGTTTTCCAAAAAAACGTCGTTGAGGGCCTCAAAACGGCTCTGGAAGTTTAGGACCTGAAAAACTAGTAAAAATAGTAAATTGTGCTACAATTAAGGAAACATCAAAACTGAAAGAAACAGTTGTGGGGTCCAAGTGGAATAGGAGGGTGGCCACTAGTATCCACCTGGATCAATCTAATTTCTCCTCCAAATAGGTTTAACACATATTGACTTGTATATCTTATGTTGTCAAGACCTCCAACCTAATCTACATCAACAAATCCATGCATGTCCAACAATTTGTCCAATCCTGGTATTCCTTGGTAGCATTGCCCATAAATAGCAGTGCCATACAAATACCTAAAAACCTTTTTAGTATTGTCCAATGCTCCTTCATTGCTTTTTACATATACCTTCTCAATACTCCCACTGCATATGCAATGTCTAATATAGTACATAATATTTCATACATCAAACTTTCAACCATATTGGCATATGTAACATGAGAAATGTCATCTTGCTCTTCCTATGTCTTGGGACACTGATTTAGAGATAAATTTACACTTACATGAACAGGGACCTTTACCTATTTACATCCCTACATATTAAACCTCTTAATCTAATTTAACTAGAGTTTCCTCTTTGCTCGACTTCTTTTAATTTCCATGCTCAAAATGAAATTTGGAACACCAAGATCCTTTATGTCAAATTTATAGGGAAATTGTGTTTTCACTTCTTGTATGGTTTTTTTGCCATTTCCAATCAACAAGATATCATCTAGATACAAGAAAAATAAATAAGATGATCACCAAATAATTTGAAATACATATAATGATATTCTTTGCTCCTTGTGAATCCAAATCCCAATATATAAGTATCAAATTTTTGATACCACATCCTTGGTGATTTATTTAACCCTTATAGGGACATTTTCAAATTGTATACCAACTCTTTATTTCAATTTATTGTAAATCCTCCAGGTTGATTCATATAGATTTCTTCTTCTAGATCCCCATGTAAGAATGTTGTCTTCATATTCGTATGTTCTACTTCAAAATCAAAAGAAACAACAATAGATAAAATAAATCTAATAGAAGTTAACCTGGAAATAAGAGAAACAATCTCACCAAAGTCAATGTTGGACATTGGATAAACCAGTGCTCCTCGTTTGTTTCGTAACATGTTCTTAATGAGCTCTTGTGGATCCATTAACTCTGGCGCTACATTTTTTTACTAACACCTATGGTTATGGTGTAATGGCGATCATGATAGTAATAAGTGGTATTAGAGCCAAAGGTCTCGAGTTAGAATCACACCTAACCCATGCTAGGGGGGAGATTGTTTGACATTGGATAAGCCAACACTCCCTGTGTGTTTTGTGACATGTTGTTAAATGCCTCTCATGGATTCGTGAACTCTGGAAATATGTTTGTTTACTAAAACCAATCGATTTTGATGTAATGGAAATTGTGATTCCAACAGTCAATTCCCTCTACCTAGGAATAACCTTTTTCTACTAACCAATCTTCATATTTCTCCACTTTTCCTTTTTCATTCAACTTCTTCTTAAACACCCATTTGTTGCCAATGGGATTTATTTTAACTAGAAAATTCACTATATTCCAAGTCCCATTCTTGCCTAAGGCCATCATTTCTTAAATCGTGGTATTTTTCCAGATTTTTCCATCATATAAATCCGTTGCCCCCTAAAAATTAGAGGATCATCATTATTAATAAACAAAATATAGTTTGAACAAAAATTAGGTGGAGCATAACTTTCTCGTTGTCTTCTTTCCCGAACTAATCTTCTCAATACCAGAGTACGTAGTTCTTCTTCTTCTTCAAATTCCCATTCTTCTATAGATTTTGATTCATTATCCTTCACTTCAAACCATATCTTCTCTAGTTCTTTCTCCCTTGGTATGACTTGTTGCTCGACAACATCTTTGATTTCTCTAAATAATTCATTTTTATTATACACAACCTTCTTAGTTTTCATGTTACAAATATTATAAATTTTCACACCATCTTTATATCCAATAAAGATACACTTTTTAGCTTTCTTCTCTACCTTACCCATATTCTACGGTTTTCTTACCAATCCATACTTCATGTGGAGTCTTATCATCCAACCCTGATGAGGGTGATGTATTTAGTAGGTCACATGCAATATCCACTATCTTCGCCTAGAAATATTGTCCTAACTTGGCACCACTGAGCATGCTTCTTGCTTTCTCCATTAGCATCATATTCATCCTTTATACATATCCATTCTACTGAGGTGCATATGGATTAGTATTCTTCCTTTCTATACGAAACTTCTTACAGAATTCTTTGAATTCATTCCCACATAATTCTCCAAAATTATATGTCCTCAACACCTCAATTTTCTTCTCTATCTTTTTTTCACAAGAGACTTAAACTCTTTTGAATTTGTCAGACTTCATATTTTTTCTTATGGAAATAAATCCATGTATTCCTTGAGAAGTTATCTATAAATGAGACACATTACATATATTTACCTAATGATAGAACTAACATAGGTTAAAACATATAACTATGCACCAACTAGAATGTTCCCTTTTCCCTCGTAGTACCAAAGGAGAATATTACCCGTTTCTACTTCCCATATAAATTATGTTCACGAAAATAAAATTATAGAGAGAAACTATACATACCTTCTACCATACCATTACCATGTAGTATTACAATGCCTTTATCTCCAATATTCCATAGTCTTTCATGACACATCATAACCTTTTCTCCAAATGCTATAGGAGTTTTTCCTTCTTCAATACTGCTCTTTGGAATAGTGGAACTACTACAACCATCACAAGCAATGATTTCTAGCAACTTATATAAAGTTCCAATTTTAACTCCTATGAACGATACCCTTTCTCCTTGAGCCACCTTGTAGTTATCCTTTTCAAACATTGTTTTTACACCTCCATTATTCATCTTGCATACAAAAATCAAATTTTGGCTAATCCTGGGATGTGAAGAACACCAGGGGGTGTTCTAATCCTTCCAACCATGATATTGAACTTTAATTTTCCTTGTCCTATGATTCTAGTTGTCAAGTCATCACCTAAGAAAACATTGCTTTTGTCATATCTTTTGTACTGACAAAAGCACTCCTTGAGAGGAATCATATAAAATAATGTCCTTGAGTAAACTAATCATACCTCATCATCTACATGTCTACTTGAAGAAGCCAAGTACATATCCCCTCCTTGATTTGAGGAGTTTTTTCTTCAATAGAAGGATCATTACTAAATCCCTTCCCTTTCTCCGCAATTTTGAATTCACAATATTTCTTGTAATGCCCTTCTTTTCCACATATCCAACATTCCTTTATAAATTTTCTTGGAGATTTCTATCTTCCTTTAGATTTAATCTCCCACTTGTTAAATTATTTTATTTTCATTTTGTGATTGTCCTCTTAAAGATAAGGCGTATGTGTTCTAACTTTCCATGTTTTTCTACCTCGTCTCATCCAATAACAAGGATGAGACTATTTAATCAAAAATAGTTACAATAATACCTATAGAAACAACTAAACTATCCTACAAATTTTGGATAGGAAAATAAAACTAATATTAATATCTTCATCTAATATATAAATATCGAGAAACAATATATGATTTACCATAGTATTGAAGGTGTTTTGATGCTCTGTCACGAAGTTTCCATCCTTCATTCTCAGGTTATACAAGTGTTTTTATAGGATCAAATTTTTCACTAAGGATTTACACTGATACAAAGTTCCCAACTTGTTCCATGATGAAGCTATTGCAACTTTTCCTAAAACATTCAATAATACTAAATCTAAGAGACAAAACCATATTATTATTTTTTCCTTTCACTCTAACTTAGTCCAATCTTGTATTGATATCCCTGTTGATGTGGTACCTAGATCCATGACAATCCACTGATCTTTGTTGACCAATAGATCTTCCATAGCTCAAAATTTTTCTCATTAAATTTCTTGATCTCTATATTTGAACTACTCACCACTTATTTTCATTGCAAGAATTGATTCCACATATCTTCCTCTGTAATAGGGTCTACCATAGGTTTGAGCCAAACCCCTTAGCCACAAAAACATCCTCTTGTTTCCAAACCTAGCTTTGATACAAAATGTAGGTTTTTACCCTATACAATTATTTTCCATTAATATATTCTTGATCATATAGAAAATATGCATTAGCAGATCCACACATTAATATAGATATTTTGCCCTAGAAACCCAAACCAGGAAAACTAGATTTTTTTTTTTCTCACTATATTCTTCTTTACAATATTACAGTAAAATTTATATATATCCTACAACATCCATAAACTACCAATCTTTTTACCTTGGATTAAAATACAATTATATTTCCTTAACCAAAATTAAAAAAACATGGGATAAACCAACATGTACCACAAAACAACTAAAAGTAAAAATTGTGTGCCAAAAACTACCAAAATGGATGCAAAAAGTCCCCTTTTTTTACACAAGTGGGTTTTATCACCCTCATCTCCCCCGACCCCTCCACTACACTCAATACATTGTACAACACAATAGGGGAGTCATGCAAAAAATATAACACATACCCAACACTTATTATGATCTTATTAGGAAAAATACTAAGAGGGGGGTGTGGTTGTGTGGGGGGTGAATCATGTTTTTAATTCACTTTAACTTTCAGTTTCACATTCAAAATTTTGTAAACAAATGTTATTCAGACAACTCACATGTGTACGCATCTTCATTGAATTAAAACCATGTATATCTAGATTACTTAATTTCCATAACTCCCATTAGATGTTTAACTTAATCATTGCATTACTAGTTCTTTGCCATTTACTATCCAGTAAAGAATAGATAAATCACAACACAAAACCATCATGGGCACTGAGATTTTAGGTGGAAACCAATGTGGGAGAAAACCATCATTGTTGTCGTCTTTGTCTTCTTCTATAATGAAAAATCATTCATTACATCATGGTTTTTTACTAGTGTGTATTCTTTCCAGCATGTAGGTACATACTTGCAGGAGGCTACAACCTCAACTCATTCTCCAACACCTACTAAAAGGGAGCTACAACCCCTTGATCTCATTTATCATCTCTTATAGGAAAGGATCTCCTACCCCCTCATTAAAGGTTGCAACCCTCAATACTTTGTGACAATGTTTCACAATATTTAATATTGGATCCACCTATCTCAAATACACATCAAAACATGTAGGACATCTTTCATCAAATATTCAAATTGGACCCACACCCATCAATAAGCTCAACCAAATATCAAGATACAAGTATTGGTTACTAAAAAAATTGAGCACAGAATCAATGAATCATGGAACCAATGTTGAATCACTATATACCCAATCATAATGCAACATCATCACTGATTAATATACCAAGCCACAACCAAATCAATCCAATCAACATTGCCAAACACAAACCATCTTAATCAAGACATCATTAATAAACAATAATAAATAGAAAAAAACTCATCAGTTTTCATCATCAAGAAACAATTCAAACCTTGATCAAATTCAACTCAGAGTATATACCTAATTGTTATGAAGCATATATACACACTTATCATGTGTTAAACCTATGTATATATTTCAAAATACGTAATATGTTATCACAAAACTTATACGTGAAAATACTAAATAATATTTGCGTATGTACATGATATTCCTAAATCAAACCAGCATATAGATCTTAAATTATTGAATCAAATCATCTTTGCAAACACACCACAAATTTTGCATACTTCACTATTAAAATCACATATCACAGCAAACACATTCAGATCATACCACCACTATGCCCACATATCATGCATTATTAGCCACTTAAATATTTGCAACAAGCAAATCAATCAAGCATATATTTCAACATATCTTCAAAAACTTTCATATTTGAGTCTTCTCCTTAGTCCCTAGTGCGCACCTTTTTCAACTCAGATCACACATGAATAATCCATTACATTGCACACTTAACTCCTTGATCTCTTTCTCCTTATATAAGTTTTTTCTTTTCCAATACCACAGGAAAATCCCTTGGTAATTTTGTTAGTATTTGTTGACAGGATCAAATACAATTTGTTGACCCAATACTATGTGTAATGACCATGGTAATGGCTCCTAGTTTTTATTTTCCATGGGTAGGATTTTTTTACGTGACTTTTGTACACAAAACCTTCATATGTATGCAATTCTTCTTCACAGGGGTCTTGTATACTTTCCAAACTTCACATTTTTCATTCATTTTGTAACTAAGCTACCAATTCTCTATGACATCCTATGTAATATTTTTACTATAAAACATTCCATCTACGATAGTGTCATAATCATTATATTATAACTAAGTTGAAATCAAGGTCATATCAGTTAAGTATTTTTTCATCAAGGACAACTCATTAGCCATAGTGCCAATAATCTCCACCTTTGGACTTGATGGCAACCACTTTGGTATTTGGAAACCACTTGCAAACACCAAGTCTTCTCTCCCCCTTTGACATCAAGGGAAAAGATCTAAACTAGGTTGAAATAAGTACTTTCTCTTGTAGCACTCATCACTCTAAGTTTGATCTGTTGATATGAACTATGATGTCTTCATACTAACCATGCTCCCCCTGAGCATATATTGGACCTTCTAAAGATATGTAATTTATAAGTACAAGGATTTATGATTCAAGTGCATGTATATCCATAAGCACACATGACTTCTACTTTAACCTATGACTTTATGATCCCATGTTTACATCAATCACCCATAATGGGCTTACATACATGACATGAATAGATCCCAATAACCCATACAAGACTGAATTTTATAATGATTACGACATGAGTATTTTCATGACCAATACACCAACAAAATAGAACATTAATTATGCATGAATTTTACAAATTCACACAAATGTGCTCTCTTCCATGAAAGCCTTATATAATGATATGGAATCCCTGATCAACGATCTATGATTTTTGTAACACACAATCCATAAACAAGGATCTCAATAAAGAAACCATCATGCTTGACAGCATAATCATCTAACAACAAAAACACAAATGTCATAATGAAAACAACAAGAACATCCTCATAATCAAAAATCAATATATCCATAGGTAGATAAGACAGTGCATCATCATTCCCTTCAATATCATCAATACATGGCCAAATATGCAAGGCATCCAAGCTATAGCAAAGAAACTCATCCCTTTACCTCATGCCATTAAGGACAACCTAGTCTTTCCACATATAGAAGGAACCACAATCCTTAAGCAGTGAAAACATATCAACCTCTTGGGCCACAACACCATAAGAAGCACGTACAACATACTCTCTCCATGCATCAACAAAATATGTAAAATCGAAGAGAACCTCCAACATTACAAACCATCAACCAACATCAATAGTGGCCATAAAATACATATATTCCTCATCAAATGCATTAAGATTTATACAACAATAGCAATAACTTCATCATATGAAATCCAAGTGTTGTCATTTCAAATCGCACTAACAACACAAGTGTTGTAGGAAAGACAAAAATCCCCTAAAGATAGCCTCTGGGTTGATTGTAGACCAGTGCCTAGG
Organism: Pinus tabuliformis; assembly: GCA_031772625.1. NCBI lineage: Eukaryota > Viridiplantae > Streptophyta > Pinopsida > Pinales > Pinaceae > Pinus > Pinus tabuliformis. The sequence continues at coordinate 1,176,193,664 of CM062816.1, forward strand.
ACATTTGAAAGAGAGGAGTGCTTAAGAGATAAACTGTGAGGGGTTTTCAACAATCCAATTGTCATGTAAAAAGGTAATAAGATGGGCTTGGTTAAATAAGCCTTCACTGAGGTAGCTTCAAGCCAACACATGGATCCAAATGCTAGGGGTATCCTGGGAAAATCTCAAAGAGAAATTGCTTCATCTAGTGGCCGACACAAAACAATGAGACAACTCAACACTGAAGTTATAGTAATGGTGGAGAGGAAGAAAGGAGGGAAATGGATGCATAAGGTTGTAACAAACAGAATCCTAAGCAGTAATGTTCCAGTAGAAAAATGGAATTCGATGTATAGGGTTGTAAACAACACAAAATCCTAAGAAAATATTTTCCAAGAGAAATATGGAAGAGGAAGGAGGTGGAATGATAGAAACAACAGAGTACTTATTGAGGTTTCATGCCTATAACATGGGTACCTCTATCACCAAACAGTGTGAGAAAGATTGTGCTCATATAGGTACTGCAGGTTAATCCAATAACACAAGTAAATATGTAGTTACTACAAGTACTGTAGGCTATTGAATAACACAATTAAATATGTAATATGAAAAGGCATTGTTCTCTATTTAGCATCCAGGGTAAATCCATAAATCAGGGAGAAACCAACAATCTCATTACACTATTTCAGAGAAGGAAGAACAACTTATGAAATGATATTACAGAAGGGAAAACATACTACACATCAATCATGATTGGAATCAAAAGAGAGTTTCATTCATCCAATATGAGTCCAACGTACTAGTCCAATGGACTCATATTGTAACTATAACCAAGCTCCTCCCTCTTCTTAGCTAGAGCTTCAGCTATCCTGCTAGACTAGTTGTCTCGGCCTATGTAATGCGCTATTGCCAAAACGATTACAATTGGGATTCGATCCCTTCTTGGAAATAAATGGAAATTGCAGAACTAAAAATAAAACTGGAGGATTATGGAGGAAGTGTCCCTTATTTTGTCCCTGTGAATGGCCTTGGGTCAAGCCACTTCTATGTCATCTTCTGCCCATCTTCAATTTAGTTGGTTCCCTGTCACTTCTTCCTTTATTGTGTGAATGACTCATTCTCTGAAGTAGGGAATGGGTCGCCGCAAGTGCATGTCTCAGTGGTCCTTTGCTGTGTAGAGGAGTGAGGCTCCATGTCAAGCCATTAAGTATTCTTGAGCCTCCCATACTAGTTCACTACCACATCATACTCTTATTCAATGCTCCAGCTGCCAACCCATACACATTTACTTCCCAGTACCGTGCTCTTAGAGACGTGCTGTAATCGGGGCCATTACTCTTGTAGACGTCGCAGAACTAAAAGTTTCAAAGCTCCTTAGCTCCCTTGATTTTAGCCCCTTATATTGTTGTTCTATTCATATGAATAGGGCTTATGACTAGGGGCTCAACCTTCAGGCACTAAGACCTTTAGGTCTATGTCCAGGGGCCATTTTCCTTTGTTACTGGGAATCCCTTATCCCGAAGATATCCTGCGCCTGCCTTTGATAACACCCAGTGATACCTGCAATCTCCGATCTGTGGGATTGGGCCCACCAGCTATATCGCAATCACAATACGGGAGAGGGAGGGACCTTACATATTTTTACATCACAAGCCAACAGTCCAGAATCGAAGTCCTCATGAGATATGTCAAATAAAATATCACATCTAGGAGGATTCCCCAGATATCACAATCGCAACCCGAAGGTGGGGACCTTTTACATTCTTTCTTAGCGCTGGCCGACTATCCTAGACACAGGAGCTTTATAGGCTAGATCACATAATATATCACATTGGGGACGATCCCCGCTTATCGCAATCGCAAGCTTAGAAGGAACTTTGGCAAAAGAAAGACTTTGTTGTGTGTGATCGTCGATTGCCAATCTGGGGGGGTGATGTCATCACTGCCACATGTCACCCTGCTAGTGGTGACATTTGTTACCCAGAAATACCCCTATAGGACCCCTAAAAATGCTAAATTTTAATGCCATGTGATCCGTGGAAGAGAAATAAAATGGACTACCTAACCTTGATTTTTTCATGAATTCCTTTGTTAAATAGAATCGGCCCCTCCCAAGAGATTTAACATTGTATTGCAAATCAGTGATATTGCGAGGTTTTTAAATTGGTAGCTCCTTTACTCTACCAATTTCTGATATCATGGGATTTACTATGATGTTGTGAGATGAAGGACTATAGGATTGTGATACTACGGGAATGCGGGATCGGGGTACTACGGGATCCAGGACTGTAGGAATGCGGGAATGCGAGATGTGGGAATCTGAGAATGCAGAATCACGGGATGCGGGATTGCAGGACACCCAATACGTGGGAGTGTGAGATTTACCATATTTCATCGCATGGAGGAGAGAGAAGGGGGCATATTAGCCTTGGTTTTTCCATGCATTTCCTTTGTTAATTCTTTTCGGCCTCGCCTGACGATGTTACACTATATCATTGAATCGCACACTACGAGGTTTATAATTTAGAACCTCGTTGATCACGCTGATAGAAAATATCCTAAACCAAACGATGCTTCTTGCCTACTAGACTCTGTCAATAGCTGATTTGCAATTACGATAAGCTCTTGGGTCCTCGATATGTGATTTTCCTTTACACTTGGTCATTTTCTTTGTTCTTCTGGCTTTCCAAGCGTAACTTCAATAGGCCATATTTTATTATACATAAGTCCATTTTTGGACTTCCATATATCATTGGAAAGCTATTTTTGGGCACTATGAAATGGGGAGAGTCCAATTTAGCTCTGAAATATTTTTTGGCTTAGTAAGGTGACTTCAATCTTTGCTGCTATTGGTCAACTTTGACCAACTAAAACCCACAATGTAGTGAGTGACAACATTGACTCAACTTGGGGACAGTGCCTTGCTGGAAAGGTGCTGAGAACCTGTAGACCAGTGGATTTCCTTCCATTTGGAATGGAGTCAGAAATATATGAAGTTACATAACATATCCATGAACCTTTGTTTGCAGGGAGTCACTTCCTCCTCAAACTGAAATGCAGAAATAAGAATTCTAACAACTAGAAATTAAATTTTCATCTAGTGAGATTATTTATATACAGTCCTACTTATGCACAAGACTCAATTCACCTAAGTGAGTTCAACCCTCCAATGGAGCTAGGTCAGCATTAGAGTATTGGGCCTTATGCCTTCATGCTGTTGAAATTTAAAAATCAAAGCCGACATGCACCATGAAAAATATTCAAACAAGGAACCTGATACATGTTGCTGAAATTTAAAAATTAAAGCTGACATGCACCATGAAAAATCTTCAAACAAGGAACCTGATACATGCTGCTAAAACAACCTATGTTGTTGGGTTAAAAATATGCTCATGTAATTAGCCACAATGTCATGGAATTCACAAGGAAAATTTTTAGCTGCCTCCTCTTCATGAGCAATCTACTGACCAATATCCTCTTGGCGAGGGCAGCCACAAACAGTTCTCAGCTTCACAACTTTAGACTTTTCGAGAAACGCTTGTTGTTGATTCTTTGTTACCCATTTGTTGGTGGGCCAACCTTCTTGGAAATCTGCAGTAGAATCTTCAGTTTCTAAGTTGCAAGAGTTAGAGATGAGGGCCTACTGAGACTTCCCAACAGGGACCTTTTTGCAATAAGTAATCACAAGCACTGGTTGGTCCTTCGACTCTGGGCTCTTCTTGAAAGTTTTTCTACTGGGAGCCTTCTCCCCACTTGCTGGTAAATAACCCCTTTTTTACCCGATTGACCATCTCTTCCTCCTCTAAATAATATGAATCATGCTTTGGAGGAGGGTCTTGGTCTTGTTCTCCAAGCGAAAAATGAGCATTGCAAATTGGAGGCTCTCCGGTGACTTCCTAATGGGCTTCCTCTTCTTGTGTATCTTCCCCTGACTGGAAGCATTATGGCTTTGCATCACTTGACTCTTCACCAGAGTCGTATTCATCATAAGAAGGGGAAACATCACATTCGACTAAATTAGACCCCTAAGGGTTTGTTGGCAACTTGACGACATTAGCTTCTTCTCTTTCTTGCTTAGTGGGTGATGCTTCTTGATGCGAGAAGGGTGTCTTCCTGGAGTGGAGCTCCATAAACATCTTCAACAGATTCATCAACCTCATAAATGTCTTCATCATTAAAATATGCACAACAATATTCAAATAGAGCATTCAGTGGATATAATCCTTTGTAATAGTGATTGAACGATGTATGAAAACTTCTTAGGGAAGATATGCTACTATGAGGTATTTTTTTGTACCGGACTCTAGCATCCTCATCTAAAGACAATTTGAACAATTTCATTTCTATATCTTCAAGAAGAATACCTTTTCGCTACATGCATTCATGAAAGTCTTTGAGGTGTTGGTCAAGTCTTCGCTCTATGTTCCCACTGAATCTAGGAAAATAGGTATTCCACTCATGAAATGCAAGGACATGATTGGGATAACCAACAATAGAAGAGAAATCCACTAGGGAAAATTGGTTGGCCAAAAATTCAAGAAGGACCATCTTGAGAACCTCCCTATATGAGTGATTTCGGTTTCAAAATTAGGGGAATTTTTCGACTGTTGTAGCATTATAGTGAGTATGGGGCTACTTGAAAGCCATGATGATCAAACAAAGATATGGACAATGGATTCGCTAGGATGTTTACCATAAAATTGAAACAGTGGAGTCGCCAAGGTCAGAGATCTTCAACCCACTCTTCACTTTCTCACCTAACAAAGGAAATGTAAAAATGTGTCGTACCCAGGGAAAAATATTCTAATCCGTTCCACGGAAACGGCGACAGAAAGATGTTGTCACTTCAAATCACACCAACATCACAAGTACTGTAGGAAAGACAGAATCCCCCCTAAAGACAACCTCTGGGTTTATTGTAGACTAGTGCCTAGGAAATCTTAAAGAAAGGAGTGCTTAAGAGAGAAACTGTGAGGGGTTTCTAGCACTCCAATTGTCGTGTAAAAGGGTAATAGGACAGGCTTGGTTCAATAAGCCTTCATTGAGGTAGCTTCAAGGCAACACATGGATCCAAATGTTGGGGATATATAGGGGCAATCTCAAAGAGAAATGGCTTCATCTGGTGGCTGACACACAACAATGAGACAACTCAATACTGAAGTTGTAGTAATGGTTGAGAGGAGGAAGGAAGGAGGGAAATAGATGCATAGGGCTGTAATAAACAAAATCCAAAGCAACAATTTTCTAGTATAAAAATGGAATTCGATGTATAGGGATGTAAACAACACAAAATCCTAAGGATATATTTTCCAATAGAAATATGGAAGAGGAAGGAGGTGGAATGATAGAAACATCGAAGTACTTATTGAGGTTTGATGCCTATAACATGGGTACCTCTATCACCAAACAGTGTGAGAAAGGTTGTGCTCATACAGGTATTGTAGGTTAATCCAATAACACAATTAAATATATAGTTCTATAGGTATTATAGGCTATTGAATAACAAAATTAATTTTTTAATACGCAAAGGCATTTTTCTCTATCGAGCAGCTAGGGTAAATCCATGAATTAGGGAGAAACCAACTATCTCATTACAATATTTCAGAGAAGGGAGAACAACTTATGAAATGATATTACATAAGGGAAAACATGCTTCACATCGATCATGCTTGGAATCACTAGAGAGTTTCATTCATCCAATATGAGTCCACCATACCAGTCCATAACATCCAGCACCACATCAGTCAAGTCCACCATGAATAAGAAAATAGAAACAAAATGGCATCTCAAAATTCAAACCGCTCCGGTGAGGAATTCCGGAACCCTTAATAAGTGTTTCTTCCCCCTATTTATATGAAGAGGGGGGAGCTTGGGTTTCAATTACAAAAATTTCTTAGCCAGAGCCCCAGCTTTCTTGCTAGACTAGTTGTCTTGGCCTATGTAAGGCACTATTTCCCAAAACGATTACAATTGGGATTCGATCCCTTCTTGGAAATAAATGGAAATTGTAGAACTAAAAATAAAACTAGAGGATGATGGAGGAAGTGTCCCTTCTTCTATCCCTGTGAATGGCCTTAGGTCAAGCCACTTCTCTGTCATCGTATGCCCCTTTGTTGTTTAGTTGGTTCCCTGTCGCTTCTGCCTTTACTGCGTGAATGACTCATTCTTTGGAGTAGGGAGTGGGTCAATGTAAGTGTCTGTCTTAGTTGTCCTTTGTTGTGTAGAGGAGTGAGTCTCCATACTGAGCCATTAAGTCTTCTTGAGCCTCCCATACTAGTTCACCATCGCACCGTACTCTTATTCAATGCTGTAGGTGTTGACCCATATGCCTTTACTTCCATGTACTGTGCTCTCGAAGCCCTACTGTAATCGAGGCCTTTACTCTTGTAGACACTGTAGAATGGCAAGTTCCAAAGGTCCTTAGCCCCATTGATTTTATCCCCTTATACTGTTTTTCTCTTTATATGACCACAGGATGTGACCAGGGGCTCAGCCTTCAGGATTTAAGACCTTTAGGCCTGTGCTCGGTGGTTGTTTTCCTTTGTTACTGGGAATCCCACATCTCAGAGATATCCCGTCCCTGCCTTTGATAATACTCAATGATACCTACAATCATCGATCTGCGGGATTAGGCCCACCAACTATATCACAATAGCAATACGGGAGAGGGAGGGGCCTTACGTCTTTTTACATCACAGGATGACAGTCCAGACGTGAAGTCCTCATGAGATATGTCAAATAAAATATCACATCCTGGAGGATTCCCCGAATATCGCAATTGCAACCCTGGAGAGGAGGGACCTTTTACCTTCTTTCTCAGTGATGTTCGACTGTCTTGGACATGGGAACTTTATAGGCCATATCACATAATATATCGTGTCCAGGAGGATCCCCACTTATCACAATTGCAAGCCTGGAAGGAACTTTGGTGGAAGAAAGACTTTTTTGTGTGTGATCATCGATTGCTGATCTATGGGGGGTGATGTCATCATTGCCATGTGTCACCCTATGAGTGGTGACACATGTCACCTGTAAATGCCATATAGGACCCCTGAAAATGCCAAATTTGAATGTCACGTGTCCTCCGTACTTCCATGTCATTTCCGTATTTCCACGTTATTGATGACATTAACTGCCATGTCAGCCATAAGGACCAATGATATTGTGCCACATGTCCCCCTGGAGGAGAGAGAAAATGGCCTGCCCAACCTTGGTTTTTTCATGAATTCCTTTGTTAAATAGAATCGGCCCCTCACCAACGATTTAACATTATATCACAAATCAAAAAGATCGCAAGGTTTTTAAAGTGGTAGCCCCTTTACTCTGTCAATTTTCAATATCACAAGATTTACTATGATGTTGCAACATGTAGGACTACAAGACTACAAGATCACGGTACTGCAGGATTGCGGGACTGCGAGATTGCGGAACTTTGGGAATGCAGGGATGCAAGATGCGGGAATGTGGGAATGTGAGATGTGGGACTGTGGGATGCCTGATATGTGAGAGTGTAGGATTTACCATATTCCGTCACATGGTGGAGAGAGAAGGGGATGGCCCAACCTTGGTTTTTCCATGCATTTCCTTTGTTAATCCTTTTCGACCTCCCTTGACGATGTTACACTATATCGCCGAACTGCACACCGTGAGGTTTATAAGTTAGAACCTCGCTGATCACGTCGATCACTGATCTCCTAACCCTACCAATGTTTTCTGCCTGCTAGACTATGTCGATAGCCAATTAGTGATTTCGATAAGCTCTGGGTCCCCGATATGCGATTTGCATTTACACTTGGTCATTTTCTTTGTTCTCTGAGCTTTCTAAGGGTAACTTCAATAGGCCATATCTTATGATCTAGAAGTCCATTTTCGGACTTCCATATACCATTGGAAAGCTCTTTTCAGAACTATGTAATGGGGAGGGTCCAATTTAGCTCTAATATCTTCTGTGTCTTGAGAATATTACTTCAAACTTAACTATTCTTGGGCAACTTTAACCAACTGAAACCCACAATGCAGTGAGTGACAACACCAAGCATCATTGATAACCCATGACATAGTGACAACAATGCGTGTTTTCCAAAGTGACCAATGAAATATGACTGATGACAATAGTATGAATTCACCATAGATAATATCATGCAATCAAGAGTGCTCAAGAAACCATAATGCCAACAATGAATCATTAGAAGCACAACAGTTGCTCCCCCTGAATCTGTGCCAACTCTTCATCATTAATTTTGATCACATTATATCCTTATTACCAACAACAAAGAGGCATATCAACAATAGTAATAACACTTTGCAATAACTCATGATGAACCAATATTCTTTCACACATTTCTAAACAACATAAGGGCATCATCAATAGATTGCAACAGACCAATGTTAGACCAAAAATACCAATAATGATCAAATGGAAGCATATGAGAAGCTCCCCTTGAACTTTTTCCCTTCTTTATCATAATTGAGAAGCATACATTACTGTAAAAATCAGAAAATCATGTGCATACGTGATTTTCCTTCATGAGAAACATGTACAAAATGCAAAAAACTTATTTCTCTTACCAATGGCTCCACCTGAACATGTAATTCCTATTCCTAATCATAGTTACTTCATCAGATGCAACATTAGTAATATAAATATAACCAAAAGAATATCATAACAACATAGTGAATCATCATTAAGACACACATGCATATCTCCCCCCGAGATCATATACCATTGGTCCTATGGACTAGATAGTTATTATTTGTTCTTCACGAGGCTATGTACCTTACATTTACTTATGTAGTCCTTGTTACAATGATGCATTAAGTGCAACAGACTACAGTAGCAGATATATTCCTTTACTCTGAATATGAAGAGGAGTTAGACCTCTTACATCTCCCTCGATTCTTCTTTAGTACATATAAATTGTTTAAATTTATGAATCATTTTGCTATAGTTTTTCTAGTGTCTTCTTCTATATTTTTTCATCCAGTTGATGTAAATACAATTACATGCCCTTTATCAACTATTTGAATTACACTTAGAATGTTTTCCTTTAGCCAATCAACCAATAATACATTATATTCTTCTATATTCTTAATATCAACATCAACATTACCCTTACCTAGAACCTTTGCAAATGTACCAATACTAAGAAAAATTTTAACACTTTTGTTTTTGAAAAAGATGAATTTGTCCTTATTTCCATACATGTGATGAGGGCATCCATTGTTTATGTACTATTGATCTTCTTCTTCAAACAATCATAGAGAAAGGCCACACCTTACTTGTTCTTCTTCTATCTGCTTAGTATGAGGAGTGTTGGCGGATCCAACAATATTCTTGTTTGTCTGTGTATTTTGTTGTCTCAATGAATCTATTGATTTGTTCCTGCATTATTTTGCTACATGCCAAACTTTTTACAAGTACAACATCTCACATGACCAAAAAAGGGAGTATGAGAATCATAATATTTATGCTTCATATTTCTCATACTGCAATCAATAGCTTTGTGACCAAACATATTGCAATCAAGACAATATCCCTAAAACAACCATAAGTACTTGGGAGCTAGTGATATTTTTGTGAATCTCCTTCTATAATTGGCTACAATGTGCCGAAATTTATGATAGATAAAGCATTCAATATCACTATTTAAAGGAGTAAATGGATTTTTATTTCTATGGTTAGGAGAAAATGATTTTCTTTGAAAAATGATTTTCTTAGTTGCTGGTTTGGTTGACATTTTGATTATTTACCATAACTTTCTTTGTTAACCTCAAGATTACTTGCATGGACTTGTGAACTGGATTCTCCTTTTACAACTTCATGAAATCCAAGACATGATTTAATGGGGGGAGACATTTGATTATTAAGAATATTATCCAATATCTTTGAGCTATCTTGAAATCTCAATTTCTTATCCTTTTCTGCTAATTTGCCTTCTAGTATACATACCTCAATCTCTTTTTCTTATTTTGACTTTCTTAATTGAGTTCTCAACTTGATGATCTCCTTCCTAAGCTCATTTTCTTGTTCCTAAAATGCTTGAAATATCTCCTCATATTATTTATTTGATTTTTCAAGATCATATTTGAGAGAGATAATCTTTTCTTCTAGTCCATAATAATTGGTCCTTTCTTTAATTTCTTTGATTGTTGCATCTCTTCATTTCTTGTTTCCTCTTGCAAATTTTTGATTTTATTTCTTAATGAAGTTATTTCATCCTTCAAACTTTGACACTAATCATCCCTTTCCTTATAATGATTTCTTATTCCTTCTTCAATTTTCTTTCCTTCTTTCAACTAGGTTTTTAATGTGACAATATCTTCTTTGTAGGTACACTCCTTTCAATCAAGTTGTTTCAATAAATTTTGTTGATCGCTATTCTCATCTATGGCCCTTTTAATCTTTCCTTCTAAGGATAATATTTTTTAATTTGTTTTCTCTGCATAATGATTATCTTCACTTCTACCCATGAGATAAATTTCAGTTGATTTACTATCATCATCACTACATGTACAAGAAAACATACTACAATTAGATAAAGATCCAATACCTCATGATTTCTAGTCACTATCTTCCTCATCATTGATTAATAGAAAACAGGGTGCTCTTAAAGCTGAATATTTGTTTACATATCTTGACAAATTTTATCCTTTATTTGTAATTCTTGAAACTATCTTCACTTCTACCCATGAGATAAATTTCAGTTGATTTACTATCATCATCACTACATGTACAAGAAAACATACTACAATTAGATAAAGATCCAATACCTGATGATTCCTAGTCACTATCTTCCTCATCATTGATTAATAGAAAACGGGGTGCTCTTGAAGCTAAATATTCGTTGACATATCTTAATAAAGTTTATCCTTTATTTGTAATTCTTGAAACTACCACTGCATTTGATATATCACTTTCACTGCCAATATTTTCCTAAGTTGACTTCTTCTTTTGAATTTCCTTCTTCTTTTGCTTCTTTCTCATTGTCCCTGATCCACTCTCAATCAGTTAAGCTTCTAGTGGAGCGAACTGCTCTGATACCAATTGTTAGGAAAAATACTTGGGGGGGGGGGGGGGGGGGGGGGGGGTGTGGGGAGGGCATGAATCAATATTTTAATTCACTTTAACTTTAAATTTCACATTTAGAATTTTGTACACCACTATTATTTAGACAAATCGTGTGTGTACACACTTTCAGTGAATTAAAACTACATATATCTAGATTACTTAATTTTCATAACTCCAATAAGATGTTTAACTTAATCATTGCGTTACTAGTAGATATCCATATTACTTAATTTTCATAACTTCCATAAGATGTTTAACTTAATCATTGCATTACTAGTTCATTAGCCATTTAGTATGCAGTAAAGAACTAGATAAATCACAACACATAAGCAACACATATGGACACTGAGATTTTAGCTGGAAATCTAATGTGGGAAGGCACACCAGCACCTCAGCATGCAACTGCTCGAGAAGGTACACTAGCACTAGGGATCATTCATTCACAGGATCAAGGAGACAATTATGGTTTTGAAAGGACATGGATGCACCTATACTGTTGTGAAGTGGGAGGAAGTTAGATGTACAACTGACCAGAGGAAAATGGGAGCCATAATACCCATTAAACCATGGTGACCATTCCTCAATTGGTGCACTCAAGGGTCAACAAGCCAGGTTGTCATGAATCATGCAATCTTAGATATTAACAATCACATGTTATCTCAATAGTTCGAGGCTTTTAATGGTCATTCAAGCTTCTCCATTGTGTGGATCTTCATTACTAAGGTTTTACCTTTTATTTCTTGTTCCTTGCAACTCTTATCATGTATGGTATCAGTTTATGCTTTCGTTGTTTACTCTGGCTTGGTGTTTTTGGTTTTGGGTCCCAATCCCTCTCCCTGGGTCTATTTTTTTAGGAGGATTTTATTCACCTGTTTCTCTATGAATTGTCCATATCATTCTCTCTGTCTATCTAAATTTCTTGTCAATTTGTAACTCCTTCCTCCTTAACCCCCTACCATTCTCTCTTGTGTGTTTTCAATAAGCCATCCTTATCCATTCCTGCCCAACTTCCCCTATGTTTGCTACCTCCTCTGTTGTGGTGCACCGGTGACTGGTTATTCCCTCGTGATGAGGTCATCATGGTAAGCTTGGTTCACCCCCTTCTCTTGCTTTCAACACCCCATCTCTGCACAACACCCATGCCCAAACCTCATCCAAAGTTGTCATGGAATGATGCAAACATATCATCCTCGAAGCCATCAAAAGGGCTATTTTAGATATTAAAGATTGGGTTAGACAAGCTTGTAGATCTGTTCCTAACTCGCATGTGGAGCAGGAGACCAGAGATTGATCCTCGAGGTGAGAAATTCCACCAAGGAAATGGATTTAGCCTACATGCAAATGATTAATATGTATTGGCATGTTAAAACTCTTATGGATAAGGTTCTCACTGATAGAGCAGGCACTCGATATGAGCTTCTTATTTGTATGGTTGAACTCATGGAGAAAATGGACACTAACAATGACAAAGTCAATATGTTGTTCATGCATATCACTGACACTGAACCCCCATCATCAAATACCAATGGGGATCCTCATTTTCCAGATCAAAGACACATCACAGTGGCGTGAGAGCACTCAAAACCCAGACTATGTTCTATATTTTGTCTTATAACATCATCCTACCTCTAGTCTATGTAATATTTTCTTTTTGTTTATGGTTTATGCTTTTAGATCAACAAATTAGAAACAGTAGGGGAAACTTAAAAGTTATAAGTTTATGCCATTGGTTTCGTTTCCCCATTGGCATACTAGTAGAGACCGTAGAGACTGCCTATGATGTAATTTTATGCTTTATGAATTAATACAATATCTCTAATGTTACAAAAAAGGCAAAAGATCGATTCAATTATATATATATATTAATTATAAAAATTAAAAATATCAAATATACATACCAACTATATATGTGTTATCAAATTTTTAATAAAATCAAAACTAAAAATATTCCTATGAAACTTATATAAATATAAATAATATGATTAAAGACAAACATAAATTTATTTTAATTTCAGATTTATCAAAAATCTAAAGAAATCAAACCATTCAAAATGTAAATGTTTTTTTACCATAAAATTTCTGATAAATCAAATTTATCAAAATGTAAAATATTTGAGCTTTCAAATTTTACACTTAAAATAAAATTTCCATTTTGAAAAATATGATTCATAATGAAACTAAATACAACTATAATTTAAATAAATCAAACTGTGTCGAATAAAGATAGAAAATAGATTAATTAAACATCAAATTGTTTTTTTTTTAATAATGATAGAAAATATAAAGGTTTTTCCTTTCCATAAGCGATAACTTACCTGGTAAGGAATGATTAGATGTGACTTCGTGGCGATTCGAAAATAATATTTTAGAAGTTTATTTTTTCTGCATTATGGATTCGTAAAGTATGGACCTTTTTTTAATGCTAAAAAGACATCTCTCATTGCCAAATTTAAAATTTAAATATTTTTTTCAATATAAAAAGAAGGTTTATAAATTTAAAATATTTTTTTCCAATATAAAAAGAAGGTTTATAATTTTTAAAAGCCATTAAAAACAAAATTAGTGATTAAAAAACAATTTAGCCTTTAAACTTCTAATAAGTATGATTTTCCTCACTTGTTTTTTTACTTGTTAGTCCCTACTATCTCGCAATGGCCAGGGACTATGGTAATCGAAAACCACGATGTTAGTATTAATTGAGCCGTCTGTGAGCGTACTATCTTATTTGGCCTCTTCCCTAGGTGGGGAGGCAAAAAATTAGGTTATATGTATTTATGTTTTTCTTATCATTGATAGATCAGCTATAGATCAGCTTAATGCTAGCATTAATGCTAGGCATTTAATGCTTGGGATTGGGATGTTCATGCTTGCCTAATGCTTGGGATGATGTTCAATTGTCTTATTTTAGACAGACAGGTGGTCTGTTGGCCTGCATGAAGATGAGCATGGCGAGATGACGAGAGGAGAGGAGGGTTGCATGAAGATGTGCGTGGCCACAATCTTAGGTACATTATGAGTGGTACCTGCTACTGTTTGTTGACGATCCCTGGCTACAATCCCAGGGACATTATGAGTGGTACCTGCTACCTGTACTTTCCCCACTTTGCATATGGGCTTTATATTCCCTACAGCGTGAACCAGAAGTTTGGTTACACTACGTTCAATTCGAGCTGGGCGGTGGAGAGTTTGATAAGCAATAGCATGAGCTCTCGTTCTTTCACCATCAATCATGCAAAAGTCGATCAATTGTTTTCTGCAACAACTATGCAACATCTATGGGTACCCAAACTGCTACCATTACCTTTCTCTCTGCAACAACTATGGATACGGAATTCAAATGTCTCTGCAACAACTATGGACACTGAATTGTTGTGCAACAGTTATGGATACCAAATTGCTGTGGATACCGAATTCAAATGTAAGGATAAATATAATTACCGTTCTTTGTGGCTTCTGTAGCATACTACAGTCACCTCTTCTTCATTCTTATTATGTGCTTCTGATGTGCTTCTGATATGGGCTGTCATTGCTCAGCAGTAAGAGTGGTAAAGAAACCCTCTCGAAGATGAGATACAGAGGGCAAAGTCGGCTGTGTTTCTGCAGTGAGATACAATAAACCTACAATGAATAAGGTGAGATAAAACTGGAATGGTTACTAGCTATGGATACAAAAGCAAGGCGGTGGAAGCTAGCCTCACCTCTTCGAAAAATTTTACTGCCGGTGGTGGATCTGGCTTTGAATGTCATTGGCATTGCTCTTTCTGGTATCGAACTCCACTGCAACTAATCTGTTATTCGAATCTCCAACTCCACTGCAACCAATCTGTTATTCGAATCCCCATTCGTGGTAGAGTTGACACCAATCTGTTATTTGAATCCCCATTCATAGCATCCCCATTCATAGTAGAGTTGAACAGTCCCAAGTACTGCCCATAACTATTCTCAGGGAAATCATTTTTCTCATTTGTTACAATGAAAGCCAGGCCATTGCCACTGTTTCCACTCTTGTTTTGTTTATCTTGACATGCTTCTCCAACTTTGTCTGACTCTAAAGACAGTGTTCCAACGAGAGGTTTAGAAACAGTTCAAATGACAAACTCTCTGATGCGAGTAATAGCAGGAGCTGAGTCGACTGAGCTACTCAACTGTGGATGTTGTGCATTTTGGCATCAAAAAATTTAATACTATATCTTTCGCTGCCCCTCGAATGATGGATTCGAGCACCCTTGGCGACAGAGCGCCACGATTCCTCGGGTGTTCTTGTTGTGCAGGCCTCTGACGGTGTTGTTTTTATCTGTTAATGAGGTTGTCTCTATTGTTGCCTTTGTTGTGGTTGCGCGGGTGGTTGTCTAGATGAGGAGTGTTTTTGGAAGCAAGGCAATAACTAGCCAACTTGCAAATACCTTACCCAAGAGAATGAGTGGCATAAACAAAGGTGGCACTCTTTTCTGGTCCTATTCTGAGTCCTTGATCCTAAATATCCAGAGGCAAAAATGCCATGATCGAATTCCAAGCGCAGATCCTGAATATCCAGACGCAAAAATTCCAAGGCAGGCAAGCTTAAACAACCGTTGTTGTTGCGATTTTGATAAGATGGTGTTTTTAGGATTTTTATTTTCTCTTACCACGTGTTGGTCTTCTTCAGAGACATGAAGACAAGTTTCATTTTCATGTGACATGTTTCATTTTCCTCAGACGCATGAAGACAGGCTTCGTTTTCTATGAGCATGCCATGTTTCATTTTCTTTCACTGATCACGTGGTTTCTTCGGCCAACGGGAGTCTACTTTATTTGTGTCAAGATTTCTAGGATTTTCCAACCGAAAGAAAAAATCATGAAAAAATAGGTAGCAAGAAAGTTAATTTTGTTTAATTCTTCATTTATACATTATTATTAAAACAACGTTCTCAATTTACACTAATGTTATGGTTGAGAATGTGTACAAAATCGCATAGAGTTAATTTTGACGTGAGGAGTTAATTTTGAAGGAACGCTCTGCCATCTTTCTCATTAATTTATCCCTATGAGGTCTCTTGGCAGGAGATTCATGGTAGGAGATTCACAATGTTGGTACTTAACAAGGAATAAATTCATGCCATACTAAGAGCCTGAAGGATATTAATAAGCCAGCGGACCAGTTTGTAAAAATTGTAAAGGTCAGAGTTACCGTATCATTATAGATCCAGCACCCATCACTCATAGGGTTCTCAAATCTTTTAGGATTCATTTCCAAAATGTTTTGTGTGTATAGCTTATCCTCTTAGGATCTATTTCCAGAATGTTTTCTGATTCAAAACCCTAATTTTACGAATCCCCGAATACTAAAAGTTTGAGAACAGCTTGTGTCCGGCTCTCAAAAACTGAAACTTCTGGTCAGTTTGGCGAAGGTAAATTTTTGAAATGGTACATCTCACATCTTCCCCAGTATAATGATATTTAATGAATTTAGGCTTCTGTAATCCATATCAAATTTTTGAAGATTCTTGGGCGAAAATCACATATAGATACTTTTGTCGATGCGTTTCGAACCAACCAGTGTGGTTCATCGCCAGGACAAGTTGAATGAGCAGATCTCGCTTTGCACATTAAATAGACAGGGCAGAATATCCAATGACCCAATTTTAATGTGCAAAGTGAGATCTTCTCATTCAACTTGTCCTGACGATGAAACACACTGGTTGGTTCGAAACGCGTTGACAAAAGTATCTCTATGTGATTTTCGCCGAAGAATCTTCAAAAATATTGATATTTTTTACCATTCATTCAGAAATAAGAAGCAGAATAATCCAAAGTTCTCGACAGACATCTTTCTAACAGTATTTTGTGACAACATACATGAAGTTACAGGTCTGGCCCTTAACAACATTGCTAGAAAACATACAGTAAATGAATCCCCCCTCCTCCCCCCTCTTTCTGTTACATGCTTTAAAGGAGGAAATCAGTTTCACTCCAACCAATACAAGGATCTGCAGTGACAACATTTGTGCCTTTGAAATTTTTTTTAAGAGCTCTCCATATGCTACAGGAACTGGTAGGGCCAACCTAGAAATTTGAATGTTTTCTTCCCTATGTTTAAAGCATTTGGCAGTTAACAACAATTCTATGCAAAGTGGATTGACCTTCAGAAAAAACCATGTGGACAGGACAACAAATAGTATTGATGCATACCTGTCAACTACATGCTTTGATACAGACCTACCAGGTATGTTGGAACAACAACAATTTGAACACTGTCGTGCACCCTTATGGAACAGCAAAAGAGAAGTGCTAGAAGGCTAGAGGGTGTTTGATGGCTGGGCACTCATTATCACAGCACTATTCAGACTTTTGGATAGAGGACTTGTGTATAGCCCATGTCAACTTTTACATATACTTCATCACATCTTTCATTCGCTAGTACTCAGTTTCAGGTTCAGCCCAACGGTGACAAAGACTCCAAAATACAAGCGTTCAGACTTTAATGTGTGCTTGTTTTGGACGTTGACCAAACATAGTGGAAAGGGCCATTGGATTAATGAAGTGCTAACGTGGCTACATTTGATATCTAATTTCACCCAGCAGCCTCATCTTGCACATGCTACAGTAAGATAGGAAAGGAATAAGCTCCTTTTAGCACTAATGTAGTATGAATAAGCTATATTTGAGCAGTATTTGATTGCAAATATCATAGGCATTGAGGGCTTGTGCCTTGCTTTGTAAAAGCCATATTTTGATGAATTTTTTGCTGGATTCACATGTATGT
The DNA here is from genome assembly GCA_031772625.1 of Pinus tabuliformis. Taxonomy (NCBI): domain Eukaryota; kingdom Viridiplantae; phylum Streptophyta; class Pinopsida; order Pinales; family Pinaceae; genus Pinus; species Pinus tabuliformis. The sequence goes on from CM062816.1 coordinate 1,176,211,453, forward strand.
GGCGAGATTCTGAGGTTCTCATGCACTCCCAAGAAGAGCACATGTCCTCGAGTTCGAGCTAGTTGTTAACCATTAGTTTGCATGGGAGTAATCCTAGTGAATTTTCTCATTACCTTAGCGATTTTCATCACTAGTGAATCCGCCAATTGACTGAGCAGAAGCACTTGATAGTAGGGATGATACGCAACAACAACCTTGACATTTACACCTTATTTGAAACAACCTTTATAGATTGGAACACATGCGTCAGATGACATAACAACACCTATAATAGTAACAAATGCGAATGTCGAAATACCATTTGTTGGAACACTTGCAAATGCTGGTGTAACAAGCTGGAACACTTGCAGATGCTGGTGTAATAAGATTTCGTTTTCGCACTTATGTTATCACTGTTTCGGGGCTGTGACTAGTTCAACGCTCAAGCCCCCCTTCCAGCTCAAGGCAGGGACTAGCTGCCATGCAGCCTATCTTGTTATATATTACATTCCAGCATTTTTAGTTCTTCTGTCGTTGTGCACCACACCTCAAGAATCATGGGCATGTGTTTGACTATCCATCCAACCTTATCTTGACTGTTAACTTTAATTATTAAAACTATTGACTCAGGTACATTGGCGCACTTCAAAATAATGTTTCATGTGAAAATTTTATTGAAATATCGAAAATTTAAATTGCATTGGTACGTGGAGTTCGCCTTTTACATATGTCTACGTGCAATGGATAGGTTTACCGTAATGGTTTTGGTATGCTCATTAGTTCTTTGGGGTTATTACAGGTTGTTTTGTTTTGTTAGGGAAAGTTTTTTGTTTCAATTTAAAGTGATGATTATTTGTTGATTTTTATTTTTACTTGTTTAATTGGTGGTTTAGATTGATTTGCAAAGGAATATGTCTCAGCACGTCGCAGGTTTTGTGGTCCACTTTTGGGAGGACTATATATGTCTCAGAGCTACTCTAGGCATGATTTCTTTAGTTGAAAAAAAAAGGAAGACGAGCTTGGACATAGTTTTAAGTCTTAATTTAAGCTAAAGGAAATAGCTTCCACTTAAATAATATCTACAAGAGTACCAATCTCCCTTGTAGTGTGTTAGAGAATTTGTTAAGTTGCATTGACATTTATTAAATTTAAAAAATTTGATGTCCCCACCAATTTCTTAGGGATTTTCAAAGCATACCTAATTTTCGAAAAAATGTCTTACATTTTGGTTGTAAAAGATATAAACTCTTCAACACTTGCTTTTTAATCAAGACTTGGGTGTTAGCCTCTCTCATAAAACAATAATAAATCCAAAAATAGATAAATTAATTAAATATTCCAAGTTAGGAATTTGTGCCTAACTCTTGGGTTGTTCCTCTAAGATAGGAGTTAGTTTAGGTAACTCCTATATTGGTGTGTGTCTGGTGAGAAATTATCTCAACCAAAGGAGAAATTATCTCAACCAAAAGTGTCTAAGATAGCACACACTATCTTGAGAACACTATCTCTCATCTATTTATTTGTAACACTATATTCAATTATTCTAATGAATGAATGAGAGATAATACATGAGGAAGCATGAAGCTTCAGCCTTTTTCCGCCAATATTGTGTCTCTGGTTTTTATGTGTGATTTATCTATTTGTCTGAGTTAATTTCTTTTTTCAATATGTGGTATTAGAGCCAGAGATGTGAGGATTGTGAGTAATTGAGCTTATAGAGCCAAAGATTGAATTGACGTGTATATGAATCAAGCTTCCCTTGTTGCAATGGCATTCGGGCTTTGCGCAAAATGCGGATGAATGTGTTTTGGTCTCTCTTGTTATGTCTGCTTCTGTCATCTGCTTGGCATGTCTGTCTGGTGTGCTTGTATTATCTGAGAGGTGGAGGCAGAGGCGTGCTTGTGTTCCCTGAGAGGCAAAAGGAAGAGGCATGTAGCGTAATCAATTATTGAATCAAGACAACTCTGCGCAGGGATCACAGTTAAATGTGCATCTGACTCAATGAGAGATCTTCAACATCCTTGGCGAGAGGCGGCAGTATAGATCGCTACTTCGTGCATAAATGGAGAGAAACAGGGCCGGACAATATCATGGTTGGATCTAGGCGGTGACCATCGTCGAATAATGGCCACCGGGAGAGTTTTATTCCGCAGAGCTTGCGGTTTCTTGGTTTTTTAAATCAGATCCTCTGCATCCATGGTGAGGTGGTTTCTTGGTTTTTTAATTTAGAATGGATCCTCTGCATCCATTTTTCTTGGTTTTTAAAATTAAATCCTGAGCATCCATGGTGAAGGGCTTTCTTGGCTTTTTAAATTAGATCATCTGAATCCATGTTACAGAAAGCGAGAGAAATCGGGCATGCCTTTTGAATATGGCCGGCGTCGAAGCGTTTTTCTGGAGGAGAAATTCCTGAGAGCCCGCTGTTAAAAGATGGAGTTAACGGCGACCCTTACCTTAGCCGGTTTTGAAGGGCGTAATTACACCTTCGTATACGGTGCATAGCCCGGTGCTTGCTCTATAATTGGCTTTTGTGTTCCGTTATCGAGCGATGGACTTACGCTGCAGCGTTGCTCGGTCACATCATTTGTTTTACGCATCGTCTCCCAATGCAGCAGCCATTCTCCCAGATTATTCCTGCTGTGTAGACATTGAATCTAAGGGCTTCAGCAGCACCGCAACCCTTGAAAATATCATGTCTATCAATGTGGATTCATCCCTCGAAGATCATCAAAGAATCAGTGCTGGATTAAGAGAAGGTTCTCATGGTGCACTTTGTCAACTGTAAGCCGAATAGCACATTGACACATGGATAGTAGATTGAGAATGTCATGCCACTGGCCATGAATATCACCCACCACCACAACACTCCAATTTCTGTCAACATCGATTTCCAGGAAAACTGTAGAGCTGACACCACAATATTTCGCTGCAGAACTGGAAGACGACAATGAAGGAGTTACGTATTGGAACAGTTCTTACATTGATTGGTAAGTCTTCTGATCGTTTCATTAAGATGTCACTTGATTTCTTACAATCATTCTTATCGGTACGACTGTGAAAAAAATTGGAGACATCGTGGGAGCATTTGGGTTTCTTTACGCTGTGGAGAGAACACATGAAAAGGAGACGGATACAGGTTAAGCCACGGGAATCGGAATCAAGAAATCTCTGCTGCTACTCGTTATTATCTGCGCCGTCGAATTTTTCTTCACATTCCTTGTGCCCAAGATGAAAACGGTGACGATGATCAAGAAGAGGGACAGGATTTTCATGCCAATGGGTTCATTAACAATAACATTATGAGAGCAATACATTGAAGTTGAGGCATTTTCCCCAGTATTTTGTCTCTGGCATATTTATGTGTGTTTATTTAATACTGCATGGTGCATGTTTGAACACAATGTTTGAAGTGATGTTTTCACTTTTTTATAAAGTGATATTGAAGTAAAGTTCTTGGAGGAATAAGAGTGGTATGTGATAATGAGGGCATGTTTTAATACTTTGGAGTGATAAAGTTTTTTTTGAAGTAAGAAGTGATTTTGTATTCAAAGTGATAAGTGGAATTCTTTGAGAGAAATTCTTTTTTGTAATCCGACGTAATATTTTACTGTGAGAGAGATTTTGAGAGTGAGTGAGTGCAGGTAGTTTTTTGAAGACATTTTCTTCTTTCAAAAATTCTAGAACTCTGATTCCATGAAGATGTTGTGAAGCTGAGCGCTTATGTACTCCAAAATTTAATAAAGACATATTATTTGTGGTGATTGTGTCCTAGATCCACCCAAAATTGAATAAGGGGATCTTAGGTACACGAAGAATGTGTTGATGATGGTGCATGCTTCATGTTGTTGTTTTTTATTTGTGTCTAGTTTTGACACATAAATGATCTCATTTAACACACATAAAGTTCAATGCAAGCAAGCACAACATTTGTAACAAAATAGCATCAAGGAAGGATAATTAAGCTCAACACATACATTTGCGTCACTACAACAAATAATCAAAGTTTTCAACATCGGCATTCTACCTCAACAAACAAATTCACTCAATACAATTAAGTTCATGAATCTGCAGACTCCAGCATTTCAAAGCTAAGTATACATCACTACAATCAAGTTAATGAATCTGTAAACTTCAACGTTTCAAAGCACAGTCTACATCAACATTATTGAACTTGTAATCAAACTCAAATTACATTGAATTGTAAGGGTGCATTCTCGGTTGAAACCGACACCCAAGTCTTGAATTGAGTCAAATTGAATTCATTGTAGTGAATCATTGAAATCATTGTAAGCTTTTTTGGGTGCATTTTCGACAGTGTTTGACACCCTTCCTTTAAAGCACAATCAAGTGAGTCCATGAGTTTTAACTCCAAATGAAACAAACAACAAGTTCACATCTCCTGCAAGCGAGCGTGAGTATTCATTCAAGCAATTTGTGTCAAAACTGTACAAGGTTCAAACCTTCAAGTGAGCCAGAGTGAAGATCATTGAAACAACCATCAAAGCAACCAAACAAGTTCAACTCTAACACCAATCAAGCAAGTTGAGATCGACATCAAGCGAGCGTGGCTATTCATTCAAGTGAGCATGAAGTCATTCATGCAAACATGATCGTCATCAAGCGAGCGTGAATTCTAGAGTTTAAGCAAGAAGTTCTACAACTCTAGAAAGTGTTCCCAGCAAGTGCAATAAGCAACAAATCAAGCGAGCGTGCCATTCAAGTCCCATAGCAAGCGAGCCTGTCATTCAAGTAACAAAATCAAGTGAAACAATTCAAAGCAGGACATCTATGACAAGAGAGCCTGATTTCAAGTGAGCACGTTCAGATGGCGCAACATATTTAGTTGTTAAACATTCTTCACAGTTTGATCATCTCCAGTGATGAAGACATGGTGCACATCAGCAAAGAAACTCTTGCTGATCTTTCACGGCATCTACAACAAACACATGAAACCATTGAGTTTCTTCAACTACAGTCGCAACTACAAAGCGATGAGCTGCAATAGAAAAGTGCTTCTTCCAAGTCATTCACCCATACAGATGAAGATAAAAATGTTGATTCCAAATCACTCATCCAAACAACTTCAAATGTCGAAGTTTTTCATGATCAAATTCAAATTTCTACCAAACCCATCATCAAGCCCTGGGAGAAAATTCAAAACAACAAGAATTGTCGAGGCTTAGGATATGTCACTGATGACACCAACTTACATATCCCAGATTATTCCAAGCCAATTAAGTTTGTGAGTGCAGGATTTCTTGAACAACTCACCTCAGTAGGTTCTGAGAAAATTGCAGACAAACAGAATTGCATGCAACCTGAAGTTCAACCAAAGTGTTCTCATTGTCTAAGAGCCGGTCATATGGAAGATCAATGTTTTGATCTCCATCTGTGTTTCCATTGTGGCAAGCCCAATCATTCCTCAGAAAAATGTCGCAACCAACAAAAATTAGCGAGATTGAAGATACATTATGAATGGATTGATCCTTGGGAATGGTCACCCACAGTCAAACGATTGTCTCAGTTCTACAACCGACTACAATCACACATAGTGCAGCCAGCAGTGAACAGATGATGGTACTCTCATGCAGTTGAATGAGGGAGTACAACAGTGAAACTCTCCTACATCTGAAGGGGGGGAGTTCAAACATATTTTGGAGAAGATTGTCTCTCCTTTCAGCTGACAAAGGGGGGAAAATGTCAATGAAATTGACAAGTGGTTGTCAGACTGAAAGTCTTGACAACATCAACGAAGCAGTCAGTGGGCATCTTCATCAGCCAGTGGGTATTTGTCATCAACAGTGAGCATCAGCAAATTCGCTAGTGGGTGATCGATAGCCAAAGCAGCAGTGAGCAGCTTTCATCATAGCAAAAACAAAATTGAGTTGTTTTTCGACATCTTCAGCCAGTGGGCAATCATCATCAGCTAATACGCCAGTGGGCGTTCATCAAATTGTGTCAGTGGACACCAGATGCTGTTTTCAAGCAAAGGACAGTTGGATCCTTTTGCGGCTTGGCACATGATGGAGTTGTCAAGCGTCCCTCTGAGATGAATCAGTCATGCAGCTGACTCAGTCTCTTCATATTGCAGTTTCTTCAGCATCCAGATTTGGCAGTTTTTTCAGGCAATATTTTTGAGGATCAACATGAGAACTTGGAAGATGGTTCCTCATTCTTATTTTGGATTTATCATTGAGGGGGGGAATGTTAGCCTCTCTCATAAAACAATAATAAATCCAAAAATAAATTAATTAATTAAATATTCCAAGTTAGGAATTTGTGCCTAACTCTTGGGTTGTTCCTCTAAGATAGGAGTTAGTTTAGGTAACTCCTATATTGGTGTGTGTCTGGTGAGAAATTATCTCAACCAAAGGAGAAATTATCTCAACCAAAAGTGTCTAAGATAGCACGCACTATCTTGAGAACACTATCTCTCATCTATTTATTTGTAACACTATATTCAATTATTCTAATGAATGAATGAGAGATAATACATGAGGAAGCATGAAGCTTCAGCCTTTTTCTGCCAATATTGTGTCTCTGGTTTTTATGTGTGATTTATCTATTTGTTTGAGTTAATTTCTTTTTTCAATATTGGGATCCTTAAGAGTTAAGTAAAATCAAAGTTAAGAATAATATTTTTGTTACAATAGGTTTTTTTTTTAATATATTTATCAATGGTAGATATAAATGAAGCATTGGGCTATATCAACCACATTAATATTTTTAATGCGGTTGTACTAGTTATTAATGTGAATGACTTATTTACGGTATATTTAATTTATTCCTAATTCATGGGTTTTCTCTCTATAGTTGTGTAATGGTAATTTTTATTTTATTTTTATTTTTATTTTAAGGAGGCAAAAATTATTATAACATTTTTTTCTATTTTAAGATAATTGTCATTGATTGTTAATTGTAAATGGATGTATAATTATTATTATTAAAAATCATGTTTGAATTGTAAGGGGTAGATTTTCACTTTTGTTAAATATTTTTCATTTTTGGATTATACTGACTCATTTTCTTATGTGGTCTAATGGTTAGGCGGAGAAGTTTGGTCCCGACACGTCGCAGGTCTTGTGGTCCACTCTTGGGAGGACTATGTATGTCTGAGAGTTTCTCTAGGCATGATTTTTTCAGTTGAAAAAAAGGAAGACGAGCTTTGGACATAGTTTTAAGTCTTAATTTAAGCTAAAGGAAATAGTTTCCACTTAAATAATATCTACAAGAGTACCAATCTCCCTTGTAATCACCACTAAAGCTCACTCTAATAAAATTAAGTATTTTCTAATAAGAAAATTTATATGGTAAAAAATTCACAATTGCTTATTTTTTTAGCCGTTTTCTAAAAAAAATTCACCCATTTGGTTACTAATTAACCTATTTTTTATAACAATATGATTAAATTAATAAGTAAAAACATTACCACTTTTAATAGTAAATTACATATTTTTAATTACATAAATATGATTTTTTAAATTAAAATAGTAACAACTTAGAATATGTTAGATTTCAAGCTACTGTGGAAGTTTTTTGTAGCATGATCCGGATTACCCACAATTTCTAGTTCATTTTGCCGACGTTTCAAACCCCAAAGGGGGTCCATCATCAGGACAAATCAGATAGAAAATGAATGAAAGATTATTGAGAGAAGGGAGCCTTGCGACCTGGATATAAATAAACCAAGAACCCTAATTTTGAAAGGGCCGACACATGATTTCTTATTTATTAATTAATTTCCTTAAATTTTATTTAAAAGTTTTATAAAAACATTTTAATTAATTATTTAATTATTCATTATTAGTTCAGGGTTAATTATTTTCTTCATGAATTCTTAATTGATTCAATATTATAAAATTATATAATTTAATCAATAATTTAATTTAATATAATTAATTATATAATTAAATCATTAATTTAATTTAATATAATTAATTAAATTAAATTAAGTAATTAATTAATATAATTAATTATATAATTAAATCATTAATTTAATTTAATATAATTAATTAAATTAATTTAAATTAATTAATTAATTAATTAATTTTCTTAGGTTTTAATTAATTTAATATAATTAATTATATAATTAAATCATTAAATTGAATTCAGGGGGGAGCGATGGAGACCGGACGAGCTAAGACACGAGAAGGTTTAGGTTAGGGTTTCAACTTTCTGCAGTAGCTGATCGACGCCCTCCGTTTACGCGCCCGCCATCCTCTGTTACCGGCTCACCTTAACCGCCGAGAACCTTGCCGCTTTCTCGCTGGAAGCTTTATCGGAGGGTAGAAGACTGAACCGCGACACTCGGCGACTTACTGTGACGGTTTTGGACCAGCTTGCACGGTCCGTTACTGAACTGCGAACTGTCGTTTTCCCCGGTTTACTCTCCGTTTCGAGGTGTCCACAGATCCGAGAAGCAGTTGGCAATGGAGGACATTGAAGCCGTTGATTATTCAGCCGACCCATTGGAAGGGGTCTCCATCTGGCGCACTCCTTTTGCCACTTCAGGAGGTATGTACAGCACAGGTTTCTCCGATCATTTCGCTCCGTTTCCGTTTGGTGACCAGCATCCGTCTAACCCTGTGGTCCTCCCGGATGATCCACCGACTTGGCCTGCTCTCTCCACCCCCCCTCACTCTCCGGCAACCCTAGGGTTTGTCTCCGGTTGCCTCAACCCTAACCCTGGTCTCCATCCTCCGGCATCGGGCTCTTTACCCTATCCGCTTCAAAACCCCTCTTTTCCCTGCCCCTCCGCCGGAATCCCGGGCTCCTTCGGTCATACTTCTGGTAGTTTTACTTCCGTACCTCCGCTCTCGGGCCATCCTTCAGTATCAGGCATCAGCGGCCCCTCCCCTGCACATCTAAACCCGGCACCACCGAACGCTAGCACCCCTCCCCCCGGTCGTCCCCTGAGCAATCCCCCTCCCCGGGGCCCTAAACGGAAATACAAGTGCTTCAAGTCCAAAGAGGATGACGTCTTTCTCAGATTGGAAGAGGACATTCGGTGGGGAGAGACTATGGATTTTGCTGATCGAGTTTTGGTCGGGCGCATCAGGGGACGTAGCTACTCGGCAGCACGCTTGAAGACCTGGGCAGCCGAAGTTTGGGGCCACCATTTGGTAGATATCCCCTTCGTGCAGACCTTCGTGAGGGGATGGTTCGCACTGAGATTCGCTCGTGCTGATCATACCAACTGGGTTCTATCCTCCTACTGGCACTTTGATCATGCCCCGGTACTCTTGAAGAGATGGTCTCCATTATTTGACCCAGAGACAGAACAGATTGGCATCGGACCGGTATGGATTCGGCTTCCAGGGCTTCCACTTCATTACTGGTCAGAAGACATATTCAGGAGAATTGGCAATGCCATAGGCACATACATGGACTACGATAAATCCTATCAGCAGACGGGCATGATGGCCTATGCCAGGATTCTCATTAACCTGGACACAAGGGGAGGTCTGCTAGAATACATAACCATTCAGTGGAGAGATACAGAGCGCAAGCAGATTATAGATTACGAAGGCATCCCATATCGCTGCCGCAGGTGCCATAAAGTGGGCCACTTATATAGGGACTGCCCACTCCTCAGGAAAGCGATGATGACTGACAAGGAAGATGCAGCCGATCAGCCTCAAGACAATCCCCCCAGGACGCAACCTGTTCAGCTCAATGGGGATCATGAGCGCACACAGAATGTGGAGGAACCTCGGAGCATCCCAGAGGCAGCCGATACTGCTATGGCTCCCACTGCTCCTCCTCCTACATCGCCAGCACCTGTGCAGCCACCGACTGAACAAGCGGGCTATGAGCAATCGGGTAAGTCTTACACTTTCCCTTCTCCGACATCTCCTATTTCTTGCATGTCGTTGGGCATCTCATCTCATAATTATATTGGCTCTGAACCTATCTCCGCTATTTTATCCTCTGCTTCTCACCCCCTGAGTTTCCGCACACACACTTCACTCATTTGCTCCCTTCCGTTCCCTTCACCGGTGGCCCCTCCATCGCGGATCACTTCGTCCCTGGCAACCCTCTCCTTTCTTTCGACCCAGTCTTCCCCCCGTTATTCTCTCCGACCCCGCACAAAGGACAGAGGTCCGGATGCTGTAGGCCTCGACCTGGCTAACGCTCCCATGGCCCTCAAGAACTCCCGGGGTCGACCCTCCCGCATTACCAAGGCAAGACACACTGCTGATGAAGAAGTTGCCCTTGGGCGACAGCAAACTATCTTCAGGGCCCTTAGAGCGAAGGATGGCCCTATTCCCCTCCCCTCATGAAGATTCTCTCCTTCAACTGCCGTGGGTTTGCTAGTTTAGCCAAAAAACTAGCGCTTAAGAGACTGCTCTTATCATCTCTGCTGGACATTATTTTTCTTCAAGAAACACTCTGTCAGGCCGAACCCCTCACCCATACCCTCACTTCCTGGTTACCTAACTGGACCTTCCATGCACTAGATGCGTCCGGTCGATCAGGGGGTTTGGCCATTGGGGTCAATAACAGAGTTGCGGAAGTCCGGAATATTTTTGGAGGAAGAGGTTTCATTGGACTAGACATTAGTTCGCATTCTGTAGAAAGGGACATCAGAATCATCAATGTCTATGGCCCTTGTGCTGACCGTGCCAACTACTGGCGGTCCTTACTTGAATCAGAACTATTCCAAGCAGACAACATTATTCTTGGAGGGGATCTAAACTTCTCCCTTGGTTTCAGTGAGTCATGGGGGCACCTAGCACAGGTCGACTCCCTAACAGATACTATGTCTAGCCTACTAGAGGAACATCAATGGGTGGATATACCGTCTGCTAGACTACAATATACCTGGTCAAATAACAGAAGTGGAGATCAAAGTCTGGCCAGGAGACTCGATAGATTTCTTATCAAGGAATCTTTGTTTAATAACCTCCCCAGAGTTCGTCAATGGGTTGGATCGGGAGGCATATCAGATCATCGGCCTATTTTCTTAGAAGCAGAGGACATCACCCACAAAATCAAAAGCCCCTTCAAGTTTAATGCCTCTTGGCTCCAGGACCCCTCTTACATCCAATTGGTCCATAATTACTGGCAAACCAATCTCATCAGGGAAGACGAGGATATCTCAGTGGGCTTTGTTAGGAAACTTACAGAACTCAAGCAGATTACTAAAAACTGGGCTCATCAAAAACGCATCCAAGATAATCAGACCCTAAAAGAGGCAGAAAGGGTCATTGCAGAATTTGAAGATTCGTCAACTGGGACCTTCCTCTCCCCTGAAAGTAAGGAGAATTACACCTCTCTCATTGCAAAACGCTCACAAATCCTGAGAGAAAGAGAAGAAAGTTGGAGGCTTAGAAGCAGAGCTATTTGGCTCACGGAAGGGGATGCCAATACAAAATTTTATCATAAATTTGCTAATGGCCGGAAAGTTATCAATACTATCTGGGAGTTAAGGAACGACCAAGGGCATCCTGTTACTTCACAACAAAACCTGGCCAGGCTGGCCACAGAGCACTTTAGAGGCATTTATAAAGCTCCTGAAGAAGTTAATATCTTAGAAATCATGAGGGTGGCCGAACTCTTCCCTAGATATATAGAACAGGAAGAATCTGAGGAACTTCAGAGGGAAGTGACCATGGCAGAATTGGAGGCTACACTGAAATGGTTCAAAAAAGATAAAAGCCCTGGCCCAGATGGATGGACCATTGAGTTCTACCTCGCTTTCTTTGAAATCCTGGGCAACGACCTTCTGAAGATTGTTGAGGACAGCAGAAGGCGAGGTAGAATATCCTCTGCCATTAAATCCACTTTCATCGCTCTCATCCCCAAATCAAATGCGCCGAGCACTTTCGATGACTTCCGCCCCATCTCTCTCTGTAACTGCCTCTACAAGATCATAGCCAAGAACATATCCTCCGAACAATTTGCTTTCCTTCACCACAGACAGATCCACGAGGCAATTGCCACTGCCCAAGAACTAATGCACACCTTGCAGATCAAAAAGCAAAAAGGAATGATTCTAAAAGTGGATCTGTCCAAGGCATTTGACAGAACGAACTGGTTATACTTGAGGCTGTTGCTTACTCATCTGGGGTTCCCCTATGACTTCATCAAATGGACTATGAGCTGCATCACTGATGTATCCTATAGTGTTTTACTAAATGGGGAAGCTACCTCTTTCTTTACTTCTGAGAGAGGACTCAGACAGGGATGTCCGCTCTCACCTCTGCTGTTTTTACTTATTATGGAAGGTTTAAGTAGAGTTATCTCATCTGCTCGTGACAGGCATCTTTTGTCTGGCATTAAACTTGCGGATAACTTCTACCTCACTCATCTATTATTTGTTGATGACATCTTGATCTTCTTGAATGGCAGTATTGGGGACTCCACTACCCTTCATAACTCCATTCTTCTCTTCCAGAAAGCTACAGGTATGAGGATCAACGATAATAAATCCACGATTACTACAATTGGCTGTTCTATACATGAAACTGCCTTTGCTACTCAACGCTTTCCCTTTATCAACTTGACCCTGTCGGATGGTATAAAGTACCTTGGTTTCAGATTGAAACCTAATGGCTACAGAATAGCTGACTGGTTATGGCTCATAGCTAAAGTGGAAAAGAGACTCCAAGTATGGTACCATAGATATCTCTCCCGTGCTGGCAGACTGATCCTCATTAAAGCTGTGATTGAAGCCACGCCAGTCTACTGGATGGCCCTTACCTGGATACCTAAGGGCATCTTGAACAGGTTACAACATATATGCAGCAGATTTCTTTGGAAGGGACATCAGCCAGGAAGACTATTTGCTTGGGTCAAATGGGACACCATCGCCAAACCCAAGCGCTGGGGGGGTTGGGGTATTAAGAGGCTCGACCTATTCTCCAGGGCACTGGCTGCCAAACTTGGGTGGCAGCTCCTCACCTCTGATGGACTATGGACACGGGTAGCATATACAAAATACATCAAGCCCCTGAACGTGTTGGATTGGATTTGCACTCAACATGGAACAAATCATAACATATCCATCATATGGAAAGCGGTTATTAGTACCTTACCTCTGTTACGTGAAGGATTAACTTGGCGCATTAAGGCAGGCAATGCGGTACGTATAGGTCAGGACCCGTGGGTCGGATGTGGGAACATTCACAGACTATCAGCTGGCCTCATCAGGCACCTTAATGACAGAGGAATCACCAACATTATGCATATTGGAGATCATGCAAACTCCACCTTCCTCCAACAGGCTTGGACCAGTGCACAAGCATTAGAAATTCTGGCTCAATGGCAGAACGAATGGATGGAGTATACGGACGCTCTCACACAAGCCCACATCAGGCTCACAGAAGGACCTGATGAAATCATATGGGCCTTTGCTAAGCATGGAGCATACGTCCCGAAGCTAGGTTATCTAAAACTCATGGAGCCTTACAAACCTCAGAATATCCACCCCACATGGAAAGCTTTATGGAAACTCAAGTCGGCCCCCCGTACACGTTTGCTTATGTGGAACATTCTGTTTGATAAAATTCCAACGGGCACAAATCTCATGAAGAGATCCTTTCACGGACCTTTTCGTTGTCATCTATGTCATGAGGAGGAAGAAAGCACTGAACATTTATTCTTGAACTGTAACATTACATTACAGTTTTGGCATGCCCTCATCACTCACTTCCCGCACTTGAAAAATTGGCAAGGCAATAATATAATGGATGCATGGGAAAACTGGTATCAGAACCACTCAGGGAAATCCAACAATATTCCGCTGCTCGCTTGCTGGGCCGTTTGGATCGCCCGAAATCAGGCTATCTTTAACCTTAGGGCCCCTCACTGGCCCACTATCCTACACCACACTATTGCTGATTATAACTTGATACCTGAAGAGGAAACCTCAGCCCCAGCACGTATCATTAGACAGGTGAATATCGACAAATCAAAACCATGGGCCTTCTTTGATGGCTCGGCGCAAGAAGTGGGATGCGGAGGAGGAGCAATACTTTATCTCAACGAATCACACTGCTATAAGATACAAATAAACTTAGGCAGAGGCACTAACAATTATGCTGAACTGTGCACAGCTAAACACATCATACACTTTGCCATCCAAAAACAATGCAGTCACCTCCAGCTGTTTGGAGATTCTAAAATAGTATGCAATTGGCTGAATGATGCATCTCATTGTCATGCATTTTCGTTGAGACACATATTAGATGAAGCAAAAAGACTGACTGCTTCCTTTGAATCATTTGTTTGTCGACACATCTACAGGGAACAGAACACCATCGCCGACCAGCTCTCCAAAGAGGCAACGCACAGACAAGAAGACAACTGGCTGATTCAGGAGGAAATCGACGGAACATACTACCAGCATTATCACAGACCTTTTGATGATCATATGGGAGATGGGCTATAAAGCCCATTACAGAATCATTTTTGTTTATAGCTTGTATATATTTCCTTTGTCTAGTTCTGAGTACAGCACTATACTTTTGATATTATCAGCATATACATATGGCTCTCTGCGAAGAGCATGGCTATAAATTTGAACACTACTAGTACACAGTTTTGGAATTGCTCCCTGCGTGGAGACAACTTGTGTTTTTTTTTACTATCTATTCTAGCAGACTATGAACTTGACAGGCACAACTGCCTCTATATGAATGCTTCGACATCTACAAAATGTAATTTCTTAACTCTAATAGAAATTACGACTTTTTCCCAGGGAAAAATAAATAAATTAAATCATTAAATTAAATTAAATTAAATTAATTAATTAATTTGTTTCTAATTTAATATAATTAGTTATATGATTAAATCATTAATTTAATTTAATATAATTAATTATATAAATAAATCATTAATTTAATTTAAATTAATTAATTAATTAATTAATTTGTTTCTAATTTAATATAATTAATTATATGATTAATCATTAATTTAATTTAATATAATTAATTAAATTAAATTAATTACTTTGTTTTAATTAATTAATTAACTTTTGAAATGAAAGACCCCTTTTTTTCTTTATGCTTCCAAGGGTCTGGAGGGGTTTATTTGTCTGATCAGAGGAAGCCAATTTCCACTGATTTCACTCCCATTGTCCCTGTTGAGGTTCTGAGGGAATTTTATAATTTCAATGGCCTCTCTGATTTTTCTTTTATGATAGTTGTCCTCTCTAGCAATTACCTTGGCGTCTTCCAAACACACATGATGTTTGGTCTTGGACGAGTGCTCAGCAAGGGCTGATGTACGGGATCTTTCATTCTTTATGTCAGCAGCGTGCTCTTTAAGTCTTATTTTCAGAGACTGACCAGTTTCCCCAATATAACTCTTGCCACATGAGCAATCAATCTTGTACACGCCCTTGAGTTGTTGACGATCAATGTTATCCTTAACCGACCTCATCATTTGCCTTATCGTTCCACATGTTGTAAACTGCGTGTCTATGTTATTCTTCCTTAAAAATTTTGCAATTTTATCAGTAACCCCTTGGATGAATGGAAGGTAAACTTTCCCATGATTTTCTTTCTTGTCTTTAGGGGGATGCTTAGAGAGGGCCCTATCCTAAGCCCTTCTTATAGTGGAGTATCAAGAGAGCTATAAGAAGGGCTCAGGATAGGGCCCTCTCTAAGCATCCCCCTAAAGACAGGAAAGAAAATCATGGGAAAGTTTACCTTCCATTCATCCAAGGGGTTACTGATAAAATTGCAAAAATTTTAAGGAAGAATAACATAGACACGCAATTTACAACATGTGGAACGATAAGGCAAATGATGAGGTCGGTTAAGGATAACATTGATCGTCAACAACTCAAGGGCATGTACAAGATTGATTGCTCATGTGGCAAGAGTTATATTGGGGAAACTAGTCGGTCTCTGAAAATAAGACTTAAAGAGCACGCTGCTGACATAAAGAATGAAAGATCCCGTACATCAGCCCTTGCTGAGCACTCGTCCAGGACCAAACATCATGTGTGTTTGGAAGACGCCAAGGTAATTGCTAGAGAGGACAACTATCATAAAAGAAAAATCAGAGAGGCCATTGAAATTATAAAATTCCCTCAGAACCTCAACAGGGACAATGGGATTGAAATCAGTGGAAATTGGCTTCCTCTGATCAGACAAATAAACCCCTCCGGACCCTTGGAAGCATAAAGAAAAAAAGGGGTCTTTCATTTCGAAAGTTTAATTAATTAATTAAAACAAAGTAATTAATTTAATTTAATTTAATTAATTATATTAAATTAAATTAATGATTTATTTATATAAGTAATTATATTAAATTAATTAAATCTTAATTAATTGACCTAAACAAATTAATTGATGAATTAATTTAATTTAATTATATTAAGTTAATTAATTATATTAATTTAACTTAATTATATTAAGATAATTAATTAATTAATTAAATTAAATTAAATTAATTATATTAAATCAAATTAAATTAAATTAATGATTTAATCATATAACTAATTATATTAAATTAGAAACAAATTAATTAATTAATTTAAATTAAATTAATGATTAAACTATATAATTAATTATATTAATTAATTTAATTTAATTAATTATATTAAATTAAATTAATGATTTAATTATATAATTAATTATATTAAATTAAATTATTGATTATATTATATAAATTTTATAATATTGAATCAATTAAGAATTCATGATGAAAATAATTAATCCTGAACTAATAATGAATAATTAAATAATTAATTAAAATGTTTTTATAAAACTTTTAAATAAAATTTAAGGAAACTAATTAATAAATAAGAAATCATGTGTTGGCCCTTTCAAAATTAGGGTTCTTGGTTTATTTATATCCAGGTCGCAACGCTCCCTTCTCTCAATAATCTTTCATTCATTTTCTATCTGATTTGTCCTGATGATGGACCCCCTTTGGGGTTTGAAATGTCGGCAGAATGAACTAGAAACTATAGGTAATCCGGATCATGCTACAAAAAACTTAGAATATATATAAATATTTGAATCCTTGAAAAATAACTAACTTTTTAATAACGTTTAACATTAATTTTTTACATCAAATATTAATAAAATTAGATAATTTTTTAATAACATTGAATCTTAATTTCCTATATAAAATAAATATTTATAATTTAAGTGAAAAAGGACCAAAATTTATGGCAAGAAAACTCGAAATGTGCCCACAAAGGAATCCCAAAAAGAAATAACAAATTTAAATTTTAAACAACCTGAAACCAGCGGAAATACAAAACATTTTTGAAAGAGACGATTAGAGAAGAAAAAAAAAATAATCTAGGACAAAGGAAAACCTCGAGATGTTGTAACATGTCCAATCCTTAAATATATTCAGAAAAAGTGAAAAGGAAGAACTTTAGTGCCCATTATCCAGCTGGACCAACTACAAATGTACAAGAGATCTGTAAAGACCCTCTTTTCAAGAGGAGAAAACCTTGACGTTGCTAAAAAAGGTACTTCCCTCCTTCACCAGTAAGGCCTTTTTGGATAGAAGATCTGCTTGTTGATTCCATACCCTCGGGATATGTTGGAAGAAAAGATTTTGGAAGTAGCCTTTGAGATCAAGAATACGGTCCATCCAAGACTTTAGAGAGATGACATTCAACTGACCCTTACCCGCCATCCAGTTGACCACACATTTTGAGTCCCTGAACACTTGCAATGAGGTTATCTTCAATGAGGCTGCAAAGAACAAGAGAGCCCAAGCTGCCATAATTTATACTTTAGTGTTCGTGCCTTGACCTACATTCAACCATATATAATATGAGACATTGTCTAGAAGAAAAATGATGACTCCCCCACCACAAATACCATCTTGGAAGGCTCCATCAAAGAATCCAGTGTTTGTAGATAGGGAGTTGAGAGGAAAAGGAAAAGAGCAAGTCCTAGATGGCTTCTCAGGCTTGAAATAATCTTAAAAAAGGAAACAAAAAACCTGACTCATAATTCCATTGGTATCCTTTGATCTGCCTTCAAAGATCGGCTTATTACAAACTTTCCAAATTCCCCATACAATAAAAAAGGGGAGGGATTTATAACTGCCTCTATTGTGTTCCCTCTATTATGTTCCAGCTTAGTTATAGCGTTTGTTTTGTATAATTATAATAGTTTTATTACATATAAGTTATTTTGTATATAAATCATATCATATAATATTGTTATAGTGTCTAGTATTTACAGTAAGTGATTTTAATAATTATCATGAAAAATATCATTTTCATATAAGAAATGTATAACATAGATTTTATTTATTTATTTATATAAATAAGTTTTTAACAATCTTTATATTTTTATAATTTTAATAATATAATAATAAATATTTTTAAATATTTTTTTTCATTACTTTGGATGTGTAGGTAAAATTTATTTGTATATGTAAATATCATAATTATTTTTTTTATTTTATGATCCATATTGGATCATTATATTGTTTTTCATCTATCTCAACACTTGGCAAGGTGGAAAAATAAGAGAAATAAACCTCCAGAGCAATTTTAGTGGCATGACCTAGTTTGGAGAAATGGGTTCATAAACCTTATGGGGTCAATTTGAGGCCTTAAATGATGTTTTTTGGGGGTAATGTTAAATTTTCATAGGGCTATATTGCTCTTTACTTTAGATAATTGTATTTATTCATTTGCATATTAAATTCACCCCACAACATCATATCATTATTCAGATTTACAACATTATTTAGCAACATATGCAATTAAATAGAAAGAACAATATCATCATCAATGCAACGGAACATAAATGAATAATAGAAGAAAAGAATTCACACATATAGACAACATGATTGGCCAAAGACCAGGGAAAAACCTAGTATGGGGAAAACCCTTTTAAATTCTTCTTCCTATTAGATTGTCATTGAATGATTCAACAAAAGAGAGTACAATGATCCATATCTTCAACCATAATCATATCCAGCAAAATCAAATAAAAAACATCACGAGATGAACCCAACAATGTTAATAATCAAAACCTTGGTTCAGAAGTCAGTGTTCAACTGTCACTGTCTGTAGTCAACTAACAAAATATATCAACACAAAAAATCAAACCCTCCAACCCCATGCATGAGCCAACGCGCCTGCGGTTGTGACCAAAATTTGCACGAAGTAGTCATGAAGTATTCTCTTAGTTGGAAACCAAAACCCTAAACATACATGTGAGATTCATACCCTGCAATCTATAACTTGTACGGACCAATCTCTATGACCAAGCCTCAAACTTGTATGAGCCAAACCCAAAAAAAGAAGAATGATCATGATGGTGATATCCAAATGAAGGTCACTTGACTTGTATTTATAGCCATCCATGGGTGTCCAGTTTCTCTTTTAGTTTGACGTGTCCTTTTATGCACATGTGAGATTCTCTTAAAAAATGCACTTTCCCTTGTCCAAATTGAGCGCTTCAATAGTCAAAATTGGTCCTCTTGAAAAGAGGAATCTAGTCCCATTAAAACTCCCTCTGAGTTGTGGAAAAATTCCAATATTTCATCATAGAATGCCCCATCTCAAGTATCTTGTCATTAAATGTTGCCATTTTTCATCTCAACTCATCTCTTCTTATCCATGCTTATCTATAGATTTTCTTTGCTCATATGTTGAACATTCTCGAATCTAAAAGAAAAGAATTTGACATTGGAGGGGAGTCCAAGATACCACCCTCTATTCATTGGGGAGCCATTGCTACCACTTGAAATCATCTACTTCCAAGCATCCCAATGCCACTACCTGGGAAAAATTAGAGAGCTTATCGTCAAGGAGCCCTGCTCAATCTGGAACCACATCGGGGAGCACATCTCAACCCAAATTCCAATGAGAATGATGAAGGTCCTATTGGATACTCTTACCTCATGTATATGATAGTGGGGAAGGTCCTACAGGATACTCTCACCCTATTTCAAGCAATAGGCAGGATACCACTTACCAAGAAAGGATCACAACCATCTCATGATGCAATCAATGGAAAGATACCACTTGCTATACGAGTTAAGGATCACAACCATCTTATTTCATGTTGATATTCCCAATAATGAGACTCAATAGTCATGTGGTATAACAAATGCATCATAATTAGCTTGGGTTGTACACCTCTAAGCATTCTCTCAACCTATTGGGCAGATGGGGAGTGGTATTCCCAACAAGCCTAGCTTGTAGGTATGATGTCAACTGGGGTATACTTTTCATACACCAAGATAAGGGAGAAACATCTATGACCCTATGGGTAAGAGATAGGGGTGATACCCTATTGTTAAAAGATCACTCAACCTTAGGAGCCCTCCATCTCAATTCCTTACCCTGGGAGCTCAGATAAGGGGGAAGAGTTGGCTAAGTGTCCTTGATCAGTCCTGATCTATATAGATCATAAACATATAATTGTGTTCATCTCTGTTACCAACTTAAAAAATCATTCAAGAGTTCAATCATAATGTCTCAATAGAAGCAGTCTCATGTTCATGCAAGACATCAAATTAAATATTATATTAGAAAAAACATATATCACAAAAATGATACCGTATTCATCCTCCTTCTCAAAAAGGTGACAACCACAAGCCTAAGCTTGTTTCATACAGTAGCACTGACTCAATGTATTAAGATATCTCAGTCCCAACTATATACGTAATTCTCTGCCAATCCGATCCCACTCTTTATTATCACAATGTATCACTATCACATCTAGAACTTGTTCAAAATAAATCTCCACTCAGTCCCAACTATTTACATAATTCTCTGCCAATCGGATCCCACTCTTTATTATCGCAATGTATCATTGACACATCTAGAACTTGTTCAAAATAACTCTCCAAGGAGTTTCTTCAACCTGCTTGATAACTAACCATGCTAACAACATCATACTCAACCTCGGTCATGCCTAGAGCTACAAAATTCTCATCCAAAATATCACGACATATCTCATACTAAAGCAACAGCCAAATGTGCTCATCTCATCAATAACAATCCCAAACAACATCAATACAACCATGCAGCCACATATCATAGGAAGAATATCTCAAACCAAAAATTGATCGTCCCATGAAAATATCTCAAAGCGTGATTGGCGACAACCCAATGAAGTGGATCAATCATGAGTTGAATTAAGTTGTTCTTTGCAAAACATATATATAGATGGATGTTACAAGGAACATCAATGCATCAATCAACTATCAGTTGCCAAGTCAGGTTCAACAATATATCTTCATAAATTCATGAAATTCAATGAAAGTGTCTAATGATTTGCATTTCCACTTTCCAAAAACTTTTCAATAGCTTCATGGTATAGATTTTATTTTCCAAACTTCAAAAAGTAATTCATCATTCCATGATTCTTCATTTCAAACTTCAGAGGCCAACTCGCTCTTACTTTAATCATCAAAGGCTAATTACCTATCAAGAATAAACCATCATCATATAAAACCAAAATCAAAGTCATACCTTGGACCACTTTGAAGTAGAGGTATAGATTGACACATCTTCCTGGCTTCACCACGTAACTCTCAATGCAGACATACCAGGCTTGGAGCTTGCTTCAATCCATACCAGGTTATAGGCAAACATTATACAGTGATCAAACCAATATACCCAGCCTTACACAAATCAATATTGTGAAATTAAATCAATTGAGTCAACTTATCAAGCCTTAAATACCAAATCAAAACTAATATATGTCATACAAGTTTCTGCCAATATCATTGTGATAAACTCTTCAGCCCAGGTGTCACTAGATCTCACATCCTAATACCAAGTTACAAATTCATCTATTGTCATGTCAACAAATTGTTATTAAGCAATATAAAACTCCATCAAGCCATCCTCATAATCATAATATGAATTATTTTTGTCATTATACATTAAGGATAAGTCATGTAAGTTTCATGCATTCATTGTGAGATCACTGCATGTTGAATGACAATTTTTTATACTTCAACCAATGTGCAAAATCCAATGATGTCAATACATAATCACTATTGCATACCAATATTAGTCCTTGAAAAGTCACTATACCCACATATCATTGTCATCAAGGCAAATAATCAGTTATCAAGTCAAAACACTTAATTTGTTATCACTGTGAATTCAATCAATCCATATGCCAAAACATATCTATGAACTATCAAGCATCATGTCAAACCTTCAATACTACCAAATAGCCAAATCTTGTCAAATCCTTGTAACTATTATTAATTATTATAATATACTATTTTCAACGACCAAATAAAAAAAGATACTGATATGCATATTTTGGTCCCGTGAAAATGCAAGTTTAGTCAACATATTCACATTCTCTATAGTAAGTCAAATGTTTAAACTTACCTACTCATAGGACTTTCTATTGTCTACTCCATATTGGAGGACTATCATGCTCGAGGTGTGCTCCTGATTTTATGCATATGGATTTAGCTTTTGTGACCTATAAGCACAACCTCACCCATAGGCCTTCTTCTGTGTGGTTTCAAGGCCTATAATGCATAGTTAAGCCTCTCTCCTAGTGGTTGGGGCTGATACTAGCAGAAACCTTCTCCCATCAAACTAGAAATTTTTGCAAACTAACAAAATCAGATATTTGACTGTTCATGTCCAAAAATATTACTTCAATAATAAGGAATTTGCAAATGATAACAGGTGTAGGTATCTTATGGAGAGTTTATCCCTCTAAATGGGAAGTCATTTCAGTCATAATCATTCAAGACATCAACTTGTCTATAATATTTTCATGCATCAACATAATTGTTAGATCATGAAATTAATTTATTTTTTTTGGCTGTGATTCATGGACACCTTGGTCAACGGGTGGTCTCTACGTCCACGGAAAAATCTAGGCTGATCAACCTCGAAGGGAATCTAGCCCCGCGGCCCACTACCAAGGCCTAACCCCAAGGGCTTTGGGCAGAATGGTCCTTGTGACCTCCCGAATGTTGAGGCACTGATTTTGACCAGTTGAGCTAACCCTTGGGGATTCTCATGAAATTAAACTATATCAGGTTCTGAAACATATATTCATCATGGTCATAACATTTTAGCATCAACTACTTCATCATCACATACAGACATGACATCAAACTTTCATCAAGGGTTAGAGTCATATTATTAGGGTAGCTGACAGGTGTATCATCATACTTTAAAGATTATAATCACCACTATATTACTCAACCATCATGTTAGAGCATCTGCATTTATCACATCGTCCAATTTACTAAGCCTATCAAAACATAAACAAGGTCAACAAGAAGATCTTAAATATCAATCTTATTGTTACATTTTCATCATTAAGGTCATCATTCTTATCACAAGTATCAAATCACAATATATCAAAGCGAATGCATTTGGGAAATTCATCATGTCTATAATGTAAGATCCTTCCCGAATATCAAGTGCACCAATATATCACATGTACCATAAATCAAACTTATTTTCATATTCATATATGGGTCATTCATTAAGGTGATATTATCATCATACATTACGGTTTCACTTGCCATCTAATATTGCAACATAACGTTGAAAAAATACACCATACATACCTTGTAGTGTTCATATAGTTGTGCACCTTGACATTGGAAACTAGAGCACTTTGTCACCTTTTCATCAGGTGCCTCTTTCCTTTTCCAGCATTAGCTCTTCTCTTCTTGCACTAACTGACTATTCCCACACTTTAGATGATCCTCTTGAAGGATCCACTTATCATATCTCATTAGGAGGTTAAACGTATCCAAATAATCAAATATACATGCAAGAATTATAAATAATAATCAAAGCAAAAACTAAACAAGAATAAAACCACAAAGAGGTAGCATAAATCTAAAAGGTACTTATCTTTAACGAAATGAGATCAACTCCTTCTTGAACCAACCTTCAAGAGTGATTACTATACATTATCCATATAGAATTGTTGCCTTCAATATATCTCACCCAACTTCAACAACTGACAACAACCAAGCCTAATTGAGACTATCCCATCTAGGGCTACATCAAACTTGTCACAAGTGCTTGAACATCTTCACACTAATCATGCTAGGGTTTTAGATTGCATATCTTAAAAAATTTGTCATAATCTAGGGTTTTCTTCCAACCCCTAACCTCATAATTTCCATCGAAACCTAATAACCAAATTGCCTAGGGTTTCCTTCAAACCCTAGTATTCTTTTAGGTCACCATTGTCTTCTTTTGCTTCCGACAAAGTTGCCTCCATAGCAGTGATCCATAATGACTTTTCTTCAGCCTTCCTCTTATACCTTGTTAAATTTTACTAATGTTATATTTTTCTTTAATTTAGATATTTGCATTTCTTCATTTTCATATTAAATTCACCCCAAAACATCATATCATTATTCAGATTTACAACATTATTTAGAAACATATGCAATTATATAGAAAAAGCAATATCATCATCAATTCATCATAACTGTTACACAAAAATATCGTCACCATGATTATTTGCTGTCAGTATGGGTCTATCATCACTTGTACTATCCTCCTAAGCAAGTCTCAGACCTCAACTCTTCAAGGCAAGCTTTGAAAATGGGAGAAAGACATTGAAAATCAATGAAACTTTGGTTCCGCACTTTCTCTCACTGTCACCTGCGGTCCCGCACCTTCTGTTTATAAAAACTGCGGACCTGCCCGCTCTATCCCTAAAGGTGTGGGTGCGGACCCCTATGAAAGTCAAAAGGCACAAGTTTTATCTTAAAAAACTCACTTTGGGTTAATTCTAGAGGATTCTAGAAGGAATTTTGACGTGGATTGTTCGCTCTGAGGTGGTTCATGCATCCCAAAAGAGAAGGAGATAATCCCTTGATAAGAGGAGCTATCCCTTTGAAGGAGGGTTTTATCCCTTTGAAGGAGGACCTAGTAACTTCCCTCCATTGCACTATAAATTCAGGCATTGGGCTGGTTGCTGAGGAGGTTAGAAGCTGAACATTTTTTAGGGTAAATGCTGGTGAAATCAAGACTTCCTAGTTGAGCTTAAGAGGAGAGATCACATACCTTTTTGGCTTCATTGGGGAGTGAGTGAAACTTGTCAAAGTAGAGGAGATTTCTTGCTGGACCCTGGGAGGAGCTTGTACAGTGCCAAGGCATAGGTTGTAAAGTTCTTCTTCTTTTGAATTAATACAATCAAACTCATTTTTCTCAACAAGTATCTCATGTTATTTGTTTCATGGACTCCTTGACTTTCATGTTAAATATGTTTTATGATATTGGCTTTTCAGATGCTATTTAATTTGTTTGCCTTGTTTGTGCTTGCAGATTCACGACAAAGGAGCTCATTTGGACAAAGGAGCGAGGGCATCCACAAACTTACGTTGGACCTAAGGTAGGCCCTAAAAACACTTGTTTGCCATTGTTTATAAAAGCATATTTAGAGAAAGATAGTATCTGGTTGGTTTGCTTGTCATTAGGTCTTCTTTAGATTCTAGGAAGGTCTATCTTGTCCGCAAGATCGACTTATTCCGTGTGACAAAATGGCAACTCCGCTGGGGACTCGATTGTTTTCCTTGTTTTTACTTTGACCTGAGAAACTGTGTTTTTGTTTTTGTTTTTGGCTTTTTGTGTGTAAAATTGGGTAGAGTTTGTAGATCCAGGGTTATTTTTTTTTTTTCATAGCTTTGGGAGAGGACCGCACCCTAACCCCTTGACACAGTGCGTACCTATCCACACCTTTGCTTTTAGCACAGAGCGAGACTGCACCTGTGTTAACTGTGGGCCTGCGGACCCTGTCAAAATTTTGAAAAACCTAAGATTTCCTCTGTTAGTCAGCTTAGTTTTTGTTTAGAAATTGTTATCCACTGCCCAGACCTGCATATAACCTGTAAGAAGCTTTCCTTGGGTTGATTTCATTAGTGTTAGGGTTTTAGGTGAAATTCCTAGGAGTTTTGCTTGTTGGGTTTGTTTTTCATTTTGGTTGTGTAGTGGCTCTGAGTTTAGAAGCTGTAGAGACTTCAGATAACCTTGGTGTCTACCAGCCTTCTTAGGAATCTGACCATTTATGAAATCTCCCCTTGTTGAGGAATCCGCTTTGAGTTTTCTCTTTACAAAACTTCGAAAAGCTTGTGTTTTAAAGTTTGGATTTTCATTTTCAAAAAGAAAACAAAATTGGTTGTTCTTGACTGATTTGTGATTCTGCATAAATTGGTCCTTAGCTCACATCTAGCTAAGTAAAACATCCTTTAAAAAGACATCTAGTAGGCTTTGACTTCAAATAGGTTTTTATAATTTATAGATCTCAAAGTTAGTCATTTCCATAGTTTTGAGTGTTTTATAAAAAATATAAAAATCTCTTTTGGAAAAAAGTTTGTTTTTTGTAGTGGTTGAGTGCTTTGAAACGAAAAAGGGAAATTTTTGTGAAATAATTAGTCGTCTCGTTTTGAGTGCATTGGAAAAGGAAAAAACTCTTCTTTTAATTTGTTTGATTAAGAAGGATTTGTGTTTGCAAAGTATTTGCATTCTCAAACTCTTTCTTAGTTAGAAGTTCATCGAAGAGAAAAAGATTGTTTAAATCATCTTAGGTGCATTTTTAGTGATTTTGAGTCGAGTCTTCATACCACAAGTTTCATCTCCGCACCTTTTGACTTAAACAAAAACCAATAAAAAATAACGCTTAAAGTAAAATTCATCTAGTAACATTTTTATTTCTAGGGCTCTGATACACCAACTTAGCTTAGGTTAGTGTCTTGGAGTAGGAGAGTAATTAACTCTCCAAGACAGTAAAAACAAACAAGCAGCTGTATCTTGTGGTAGGGAAGAAATCCAATTGTTGCATTTATGCTCTGGGAAAGCTCCTCTTAAAGGAGAAGCACGAGATCGTGTCCGAACCAGTGTGGGAATCAATCCTTCCTCATTGGGAACGACGCTAGATATTCACGTATTAAAAATGGTAAACCTCGGATTAACCATTGTCGAGGAGCCTAGGGTCACTTGTTGGTAAACCTTGGATTATGTCAAGGAGCCTTCAAGGGCATTGAGCTTGCTACTCTACCCTTGCGTGTGTATCGGATCGTAGACTGTTCCCCCAAGTATATTTGTTTCAGTTGGTAACCTTAGTGGCCATATTCTTTAGGATTCTTCCTGAGGTGACAGTGGTGGGAAGATCCCACTGCACCTGGAGCAGATGTCGACTAGACTCACTTGGATTTTCTGGGGGGTTCTCTTCACTCGAGACGGTTAAGTGGAGGAACTTGTGCCAGTCTATTCATTAAGAAGGTTGCCGGCGTAACTGTTCCAACTTCCATTTCTGTATTGAACTCTGCGACGTTGGATTTCATCACCAACTAGTTTTTTCAGTACGGAAATTTACTGTTTCTGTGTGTTTGATCTCCTAGATTCTTTAAGCGTGTGATTCAAATTTTTTTGGTTCTTTAGAGACTTTAGGTGGTTTTCATTGAGATTTTACTTTGTTTGCATGCGAAGTACTTAAAATTTTTTAACTGTGGCTAAATTACCAAGGCAGTCCCGTAGACTTCGGGGCCAACCTCCTGAGTTTTTGAATGTGGCTGAATTACTGAGGAAGTCCCGTAGACTTCAGAGCCAACCTCCTGAGGAAGTCCCGAGCCAGCGTGAAGGCTTGAAAGTCCTCGTAACTCCTAGAGACAGTAGAGTTGGGTCACCTGAAGAAGGAGAATCTTCTTTGATAGTACATCCTGATTTTCAAACGTTAGTGGCAGATTATAATCCACAGTCAGTGTCTGTTTCCGAAGTTACTGGTAGCTTTTCATCTACTAGTGATATAGGTGAGGAACTTGAAATATCTGAGCCTGAAAGTGAATTTGCTGCTACTTCGACATCGGGGTTTGTTTCTCCAGCTTCTAGTGGTCCTAGTTCACCTAGGGTAGAAAGAGTAATCACCCAAGATCTTCCTTCTGGACTTATTGCTATTGAATAACTTGCTACTCCGGAAGAAGAAGTAGGCATCCCTATCCCCGAAAATCAACCTGTTATTGAGCTAAGGGAGCGTGAATCAATTTTTTACAGTCCACCTAGGAGCGATACTTGGTATCTTTCTTTGACTAATTTCTTAGGAAACCCAGGGTTAAGTTTTTCACCACCTCGCGCTCCTTATCACCCAACACCTAGAGGTTATTATCCTCCGTTAAATATGTCATGATAGTCATCCATGTTTACTCAATCGCCTGAATCATTTTTGTACGATGGTCCTTCTGTTCCCTCCGGGTATTAGTCCCTTTCTAGTACTTTTTCGGGAGCATCTCCTCAACCCATTGAGCAAGGGTTATTAACTGGAAGTAATGGTACTAAGCCGTTGAGTGTAGAAGACATTCTCATGATGTCAGGTTCTATTCCCAATCCTCAACCTCAAGGTGGCCAGTTACCACCTGGGGGCAGCCTCAATTATCACCTGGGGGGCAACCTCAAGGTACCCAATTTGCATCTGGGGGGCAACCTCAAGGACAGTACATACCCACGGGACTGTACGTTCCTCAAGGTCAACCCAGACTCAATATGTACCCCAAGTTCAACCCCAGTATCAATTTATACCTCAAGGTCAACCCCAGTATCAGTACGTGCCTCAAGGGTATCAACCCCAAGGTCAGTACTCGAACCAAGGTTTCCAACCACCCTCCGGTCAACCGTATATGCAAGGAACAGGAAATGTACCTTTAAATTATCAATCCTACCCTCAACCCGGTTATGGTCCTCAATATTCTCAACCTATTATGGGTCAGTACCCCGGAATGAATATAGTGTGGGATCCATCGCAAACTCAACAGGTGTTGCAGACAAATGAACAGTTGTCATCTCAAACTAGACAATCCTTAGTTTCTAGTACACCCCAGCAACCAGTCTAGTCTAACATTCAAACTTCTGTACCTTCGGTAGTTTCTCAGCCTGGGCCTAGTACGCCTCGTACTCCGCCTCAAACGACTACTACGACTGCCGCAACATCTGTCCAATCTACCCCACCTACTTCTGGAGTATCGACAACTCCAATTTCTACTGTTCCTGTATCTACTCCTCAGACATCTTTACCACCGTCTGGATCTACGATTCAAACTTCAGTTCAGATGCCTGTAGGACAACCTGGTTCAAGTACGGTTGTCACAAGTCAACCACAATTTACTTATCAACCATACCAGGGACAGTACCAATTCGGTCCTGCTGTGCAGCAGCCAGTCTATCAGTATCAACCGTACCTTGGATACACTTATCAACAACCTCAACAACCCGTGTATGGTTCGGTTAATCCTGGTTTTCCGGGAGGATACAATATCCCAAATGCAATTCCTATTCCTAGTTATCCTGGATATCCTCCTCCTGGGACTGGTCTCATGACCCAGAGTTTTAGGGACCCTAATCGCCAGTTACCGTTTATCGCAACTTTGGACTTACCTGACTTGTCGCACCTAACGAATGATCCCATTAATTATCTTTCGTTTTGGCCACCAATGTCGAATAAGTTGCCCAGTGACATTCCTAAGTTCGAAGGTAAACCAGGAGAGGACCCGTCGAACCATGTGATGACTTACCACCTCTGGTGTGCATCTAACTCCATTTCAGATGATTCAGTCCATCTTAGACTTTTCCAGCGCACTCTAATTGGTCTCGCAGCCAAGTGGTACATTGAGTTACCGCGAGGCACTTTTTATAATTTGAGTCGGTTAGCTACCTCGTTTTTAACTCATTTTCAGTTGCCAGTCTGATATGACAATGGCACGGAATTTTTAACTTCGTTAAAAAAATCGACATCCACTTACATTTCAGATCATATTCATGAGTGGAGACATCAACGGCGTTTAGTGAAGGTGTTTATTCCAGATCAGATCTTGGCCGAGTGGTTTGTAAAATCTTTGTTGCCAAAGATCACTGAAGATGTGGCTAAAGCCGGAGTTGTTACTGAGGAGCAAGTAATTGCTCAAGCACAATACTTTAACTTAGTCTATACTCAGTCAGGTATGTTACACGAGAAAATCCCTGATCTTCCCAAGCAAAATCAAATCGTTGCAACTCCTTCGGGATCTCATGCTGTCGATGGTATGATTGGTACGGTTAACACTAAAAGTAAGAAGAAGTCTTCCAAGAATTCTTCTCCTATTATAACCTTTCCTGATTCCCCAACAGGAGATTCTTCTACAGAGATTTCCGCCGATATTCACGTTGTAGAGTCATCTACAGCCAAATCAAAATCCGGTGGGAAGAAGAAAGGAAAGAAGAAGAATAAAACGGACAAAAATTCAAAGGAGAAACCTGAAAAATTGGAATCCAATGATGAAAAGCGCAAACCTTGTTATCCTTGTCTCATTTGTGATGATGAGCAATTTACAAGAGACTTCCCTCATCGTGCAGAGGTTGCGAAGATTGTCAAAGGTTCCCAAACTCCTGCTGTTTTAAAGGATCCTTTTCCAGCTCAAGACAATAAGATGATAGGTTCGTCCTCGAGTGCCAATGAAGAACCCATACTGATGATGTCCCATGTTAGGATTGCGACTCGATCGCAAGATTATGGTAGTAAAAGTCTTGTTGATGGTAAAGAAGCAGAATCTTCTCATTCTAATCCATCAACCTCAGCTCCCGGTTCCGATCCACTACAAATCGAGAAACCTAATCCAGACTTGGTAATAAAACCATCCGCCAAGGGTATACTTCGAAAGTCAGCTTTCAATCCACATGCGAGAGTGGCTCAGAATTATAACATTGTTGAGGATTTAGCTGTTTCACCCTCAATAATGTCGGCTTTGGAAGTGCTGCAATCATGTCTAGCACAATGTAAATTACTTTTGTCGTCTATAGGAGCTGTTGACGTTCAGGACTCGAACCTAATAATTTTCGATCTAGAAAATAGTACACCGCGTTTGCCTCATCAAATGGCTTTCCAGATTCCATTGATAGTCAAAAACAGGCCTATTCATTAGACTGTAATTGATGAGGGAGCCTCAACGTGTATTATGTCGATACAGTGTTGGAGATCGCTTGGTTCTCCTTCACTAAATCAATCCCCGACGATTCTAAAGGCCTTTGATGGACGTGGGTTTCATCCTTTTGGCATTCTACAGGATTTTCCTATAGGGGTTGAAGGAAAAACCGTTAGTCTAGATGTGGAGGTGGTTGATGCCCCTCTAGATTACAACCTTCTCTTGGGTTGAAGTTGGTCTTACGCTATGACAGCAGTCGTTTCATCGGTCTTTCGAGTAATATAGTTTCCACATAATGGAAAGATCGTAACAATAGACCAGCTGGCTTACTTTTCATCCGACCCAACCTCTTCTGAGAGTATTCAGCATGTTGGTAAAACGACTATCCCATATAAGGATGTTGGAGTAGGACTAGTTAAAGATGCCAGTTTACTGGGAACTTTTCCTTTTCCTCCGATCAACGCATCGTCTTCATTTGCAACCATTCATATCATTACATCAGACAACATTGTTTATGATGATCTTTGGATCATTCCTTCTGAATCTGAGATAGACTCATTTGGTGATGTCATGCCTTTGAGTCCATATGAAATTGCGTATGAGGCCGTGCAATCATTTACCGACCCATCTTCAACCGAAATTGACTTCATGAATGTGGTCCGTGAGGAATCACTTTTCACATCAACCTCGGTTTTAATCACGTTTTCTGAACGTGTTCACTCTGACGAGAAAATTCATGAAATCCTATGTGTAGATGATTTACCTTGGGAAGATCTCCATCACAGATCTTCATTTTTACCCGAGAATGATCATTTTGAAAATGATTTCTCATCAATTTTTACGACTGAACATTCAAGAGCAATTGCATCTGGTTTAGAAGTATTTAGAACCAAGAGCACTTTCGGATTTGGTTTCAAACAATGGAAATTCAAACTTTTCATCAAAATCAAGCTCTTTAAGATACTTAAAAATTGCATGACATGAACGAGATTTAAACACGGGAGTCACAGAGCTCTCTTGACGAACAATTCTTGAAATCATATTAGGATTTTCGTAGAAAGGGGGAGAATTTGGATCTGGATTAGCTCTAGTATATCTCTTTGAAGCTAGCATGTTATTTTCAAGAAATCAAAGGAACATAAACAACTTGTTCAGCCTTTCAAATTCTAAACTTATCATCCAAAAGCTTAGAATTCTCAAATGTACTGGGGCGATTCACAGGTCAAGTGTCACGATTACAAGCTGGATCGAAGATTGACTGAAGCAATGTTTATCTACTTCCGATAATGCAAAGCAAAAGCGTTTCAAAGGATACCTGGCATAACTTCAGGCTCCGTCTATAGATTATAAAACAAATGACATCAACAAGCAAACCATTTTCATCCCCAATATGGTCGCCGCTATGTTAGAGCCTAGATTTGCCTCAGCCTGAAAAGACAAGGTTATAGGTCCACATCAAACCACGCTCAGCCTCGAAGCTAGCCCTATGAGGACAGGAGAGGGCTCTCTCCGGGTCAATCTCAGCAAAAGATAATTAATGGGGCTTGAGATGACTGAAATAAAACTAATTTTAGGCTAGGTATGAAGTGAAAGGATTTGATTTGAGTTTTCAAAGGTTTTTGTTGGAAAAAAGGGACAGGAAAATTTTGGGTCCGGGGATGAGGCCTAGTTTTTGTAGAGTTCTAATTGGGGCAAGGAAGGAAATCGTTTTGATGCTTTGGATTGAATGAATGGGTGGATCAGACCAGTGAGGAGCCAAGGAGGGCAAGAAGGTCTCAAGATTCTTACTCAAACAGATGAAAACATGAAGAATTAAAAAAAATATCCAGGCAGAGCATAGTAGTCCATGAATTCTACCTTAATCACTCATTTCGTTTAATTGCAGAAGACAAGAGAAGGGAAAATGATACACAATAACATAAATGAACTTAAAAATACATAGAGAAACACACCATCAAAACATAGAGCCACATGGATCCCAACAAGTGCTGCAAAACCCTGGTCTTTCCTTTGCCAAAATTATAGAAATGAAATGTACAATAGGGTGCCCAGCAATCCCAAGTGTCCAACCTTCAAAATGGCTCAGAAAATACATGATATAGACTAACCCAACCCATTCCCTTGCCTATAGGGGTCGAGCTCATCATTCTAGGAGCTTTTTGAACTAATTCTAAACAAGGAACTGAAATCTAGGTAGTCAAACAACCTACCCCTATATGCTAGGAAACTGATTCATTCATTACATTTTCACCTTTTAGTGAATGAATCATCTAGAACAAGTAAATATCTGCAAAAATTACATCATATTCATCAAGTTACATCAAGATAGATCAAAAATTACATCAAAAAGTAAAACTGGTCAAAACTGGGCGAAATTCTGAGCTGCTGAGTGAAAAACAGGCCAAAATTCTCTGTGCATCGTGCCAAAATCTGTGTGTGTTGCACCACTTTGGAGCTGATTTTGAGGCACTTCCTGAAGTCAAAATTGAGCCCAAGTGTGCTTTTTGGAAAGCCCTGCCTATCTACTTTCCAACCAAGTGGAATTTCTGAATTTAGATGTCATTTGCCCCTCCAAAACTTCAATCTCTCAAGACTGCTTCCTGTGTGTCAAAATAGGGGCAGTGAGGTCATTTTTAGGGTGTTTTTGACCCTTTAGGCAACCCAGAACTTGATGAAATCCTTAGGTAATCCATGAGCATACATACATTTTGATGAGAAATCCAAAAAATTAAAATTTTTCCTCCTGGAGATCACCCAATTATAAGAGCGCGCCACGTGGCGTAGCATACAGGGCAAAAAAACCTGTTTTTAAAACCAAAAATTCAAAATTGACAAATTTTTTTCCAAATTCCTTGAAATTTGGGCTGAAGGTGCCTTATCAAGTGCCATGATGAGAAAAAGAATCTTCAGCCAAGAACTGAAGACAATCATGCTCTCTTTGCCTCTTTTGCTTCTTTGTCACCTTCTTCAATTTTGCCTTCAGATTCCTTATTCGTGCCTTGGAACTCATATGTCGTGCCCTGTAGCGGAAAGCCATGTGTCCTAGCAATGAAAGGTCATTATCAGCCTTGTCCAACAGTCTCTCTAAGTGGATGTTAACTCTCTTGAGATTAGACTCTCGATCCTCATTAATCTCTTGCTCCAACGAAGTGAGCTCAACCCTTCTCCTTTGTGCAGCTTGGTGATTCTCGCGAATGTTTTGTAATTCAATGATAGCTTGTTGATCTTCAAGCTATTTGTTCCTATGATCCAAGTATTTCATATTCCACTTATCCCTCTTCAAGTCAAGGGATAAGGCTTTGATCTCTGTTTGCTGCTCCTGGATGATCTCTCTAAGATGTGCACTTTGTGGGCCCGTATCTGTATCATCATCATGAATGATAATGAAGTCGGTCTCTCCTTCACATGAAGGCTCACCTAAAGGCCCCTCATCCTGCATTAGCCTCTTTCCTTTGTCCTATACCTGTGGTTTTGATGGAGGAAGCGAGGCCCCTTCCACCCCGGGTGGAGATAACACTCGCTTTGCTGCTGCAAACAAATGTCTTCTGCCCCTCTGATATGTGATGAATATCGGAACACTAACAGTCTCATGGTGCTCATATTGATGAGAAGGTATACCTATCCCATGCCTCTATGAAGCTCTGAAAAAATCACGGGAAATTAAATCATCCCATGTAATACCCTGCAAACCAAGCTGATGCACAACAATAATCTTGATGAGCGGATAGTGGTAAATGCTATTGTGTTGTTGTTCCGGAGTTTTCTTCCACACAAAAGTGGTCATCCTCTTGATGTTTTGGTACATGAAATATGGAATGTTCATGAATCTCACTCTTGTGAAATGCATCAATAACCTGATATGGTATGCATAGAGGCGTGAGAAGTGACCTTCACAACTGAAGTATCTGATAATGAGTCTCATCAACGGCACATAAGATTCCTTCAGAAACTGAAATGGGAATACTCTCCTGAGTTGCTTCAAATAGCTAGGCCTGATGTAAGGTTCATAATATGATCTATCCAGTTGTTGCCCTTTGTTCCATTCTTCCCCTATATTTGGTATCCCGGTGGCCTGAGAGATGGTTTCTAGTGTCAAGGTAAAGTTTACTCTAGCAAGAGTAACATGACTATCATGCAAATGTAAAACGAACAACCGAACTAACTCCTGATGATGCTGGATTTGAGCGATCATCTCACAATACTGAAAGCATGACATTTGCTGAAAGCATGTCATTGCAAGTGGGCTAGCCTGCAATTGAGCTAGGGAAGTAGGCTCTTCTATGACATGTCTGCCACCTTTTCGCGGCGTTCTTAGCACATTAAGATCAATGGATGAGTCACTACCTTGCTCATACTCTTGCTCATATGATGAATCTGTCTCTGTCATAGTGCTGCAATGTGTATGTTGAGTAGGTGTTTGGTTTGGCAAAGAGAAATATGTGATGTGTTTTTCAATGCCGAATATGCCAAAGGGAAACGGGACTGTGAGGAAGAATATGGGACAATGAGAAAAGTGAATGATGGAGCTTGCCAAGTGAAATTTAAAATATGCAACAGTCACTTTGAGGGATGAGGGAATTTAGGGATTTTGAAAGTGATATGGGAAAGTGAGAATGGTTGGGAATGATAGGATCTTAGGATATGGAAAATGGGAAGCAGGGATGGGAGGTTTGAGGATAAGGGATTAATTACAATGATAGGGTTATGAGAAGGGAAGGGATCACAAGTAGGAAAATGACTTGGCACCAAAATTATAATTTGAAAACACCAATTTATCAACACCAAAGGAGAAACTTTTAACATATAGGGTTTATTTCTCACACCTTGAATCTTCGAAACTTCCCTCTAAACAACACCCCACACAAGTTAAATTCACTAGAAAAGCTCTTGAACTTACTTGGAGCAGAAGAAATTTGAGTTTTGATGACTGAAGTGGCATAAAACTGTCTTG
Source organism: Pinus tabuliformis (assembly GCA_031772625.1). NCBI lineage: Eukaryota > Viridiplantae > Streptophyta > Pinopsida > Pinales > Pinaceae > Pinus > Pinus tabuliformis. The sequence continues at coordinate 1,176,247,229 of CM062816.1, forward strand.
TAGGTTCTATGCGCCGTGCATAAACACAGTGTGCTGCGCGCCTTGTGTGCGTTGCGACAGTGTAATTTTACACTGCAGAATTTTTCCTGGTGCACCGTGCGCCTTGTGTGCACCACGACCTCCTCTGATGTGCCGCGTGGCCCTTCAAACAAGAAACTTGCTCCTCTAACCCTAAAATCAAAACCCTTTGATCTGCACAGCAAGTGATGTTTCAATCAATGAACATAGCTAATGGCATGATGGGTTTGGTTTTCATTGGAGGCCACAATGAGTTTTTGTGCTGTAGGTTCTGTGCGTCGTGCGCACACCCAGTGCACTGTGACCCCCTCTATGCACCGCGCGCTTGTAATTTTGCACTATGAACAGTGGCTCTGTGCGCCCCGACCTCCCAATGTGTTGCGACCTTCACCCTATGTGCCGCGCACAGTCTTCAACACACAGTTCCAGCTTTAACCTACAATTTCACCCTCCCACAGTTGAAATTGACTTCTCTGATGTTTTCTTGAATGCAAATGGATTAATAACTTGAGAAATATCTTATATAGAGATGGATCAAATTTTTGTTTCTCAATCACCCATTTTGTAATGTTTTAAACTTTGGCACTTTTTGCATTTAATACAACTTCTGTCTTTTCCAAATGTCCTTGTGATTTTTGACTTGAACAATGAATATTTTGGCGATCTTTGTAGGGATAATGGCATGTTTTGACAAAGGAAGACCAGGGCTACACCTGGAGATTTCAACAATGGAAAAATTCTGAAAAATACATGGCAATTTACTACAAAAATGAAATGACGAATTAAGAAAAGTCATAGTCGAGCATATGATGATGAAAATATTGAAACTGAAAACTTTTTAAGGACCTCCCTCATGAGTCATGCTGCATTATTGGACACTTTGAAGACACAATTTATGAAACCCTAGACCTAGTGACTGAAATGACTATGCTGATCAAAAGACTAAAACAGGGTTGTAAGTGATTTTAAACTTGATTTTAAAGGACAGACCTGAGCCAGCAATGATAAGGCAATGAGGGGTAATGAATGAAAAGACCCTTCCGTCAGATTTATGGCATGCTCCTAGTGGAATGCAACTAAGTGAATCAAGCGAGACACCTAAAAATGAAATGCAAAAAGAGAAATGATCTTTGACGGAGGGATGTAAAGACCGTCTCTAACAAGTATGTCTCCAATTAGTTTAAGAACTTTTGTGTGGAAAAAGGGATTAAACGGGAGTTGACGGCACCCCATAACCCACAATAGAATGGGGTGGCCAAGAGGAAGAACATAAGCTTTGTAGGGGCAACAAGAGTGATGTTACATGATTAGGGCCTACCACTACACTTGTGGGCTGAGGCATACAACATAATGGTTTATTTGTAGAACCGTAGCCCACATTGTATTCTTTGGATGAAGACACCAAAGGAGGCTTATTCTAGTAAGAGACTAGATGTTGGTCACTTCAAGATTTTTAGGTCATTCATATATTTCATGAAAGAAGCTTGAGCTGACAGTAGAGTTGGGAATATTTGTGGGGTACACTGATACACCTCACAAATATAGGGTGTACTTGCTGACCAACAAGATGTCAATGGTTCGTAGGGATGTCAAATCCAATGAGGAGAATACCATGTGATTTTCCCTCGAGAGGGAGATTGAGCTACATGTGGTTGAGGAGATTTTAGCTCCTAAGGTTGAGGAGCCTTAGATTGATGTGGAGCAGACACATGCAAAGGATCCAGGAGTGGAGAAATCCACTCAGCCAGAGTCTTCCATAGATGGGAGAAAGTGCACCAGATTGGATGACAGGTTATTGCATGATGCATGGGAGAATGTGGGAGCACCCACATCTCAGCATAGGTAGAGGAGGTCACCTAAGAGGTACACTAGATACATAGCTCTTATGACTGGATGTGTTGAGACAAAGCCATATTCCTTTGAGCAGGCAATGTAACAACTGGTTTTGGTTGATGCCATGGTGGAGGAGGATGACACCATAGTTCATAAAAGTGTTTGGGATGTGGTCCCAAGACCAGAGGACAAGTCAGTGGTGAGCTCCTGATGGATTTACAAGGTAAAGCAAGATGCATATGGCAGTGTGGAGAAGCATAAGGCCAGGTTTGTGGCCCATGGATTTTCACAAGTAGCAGGGATTGAATATGATGAGGCCTTTCCTCCTATTGCAACGTACTCATCGTTTATATCTATATTGGCACTATCAATGCAGATGGGTTGGAAGATACATTAGATGGATGTAAAGACAACCTTCCTTAATGGCACGATTGAGGAAGAGGTGTACATAGAGCATCCTAGAGTTTTTGAGACCTTTGATCGTGAGTCACATATGTGCCAACTCAAGAGGGAATTGTATGGGTTGAAGTAAGCACCCCATTCTTGGTACACGAGTATCGATAGCTACTGTTATCACTCAAGAAAAAATTTTAAATTGTTCACATCAGTCCAATTGTTTGTCAAAGGGTTGGTGTCAATTTTCAGTCTAGTCTTTTCATTGGTCTCACATCTCCCATGGATATCATATGTCCAAACATTTGATAGCGCCTGTAATCATTTTAAAGTGTTTTCACAGCACATAAATCCCCTTTATCAGTTTCGCAGCGCAACATGTTTTAGGTGATTTTGTAGCGCATAATTCATATTTCGCACTGGCTGCGCTACGAAATTGGGGATTTGTTCGAATTCATAACCATTCTTTCACAGCTGTCATGTTTATCAAAATCCATTGGGTTTGCATCGACAGTTGTCAGCTTATAAGGTTTTTAGTACCTCAGCAGATGATGTTTCATTAGGTTTATCTGGAGCACTCTTTCCTTGGAAGAAACCTTCTGTGGTAATCAGTGGAATCAACAAGGGATCAGACTGTAGATATCACATCATTTATTCTGGCACTGTTGCAAGTGCAAGGGAAGCTCTCATGTCAGGGGTTCTTTTTATTGAAATATCTTTGAATTGGGAAAAAGATGAGAGCAGCGACAGTGTTTTCAAGGAAGCAGTGCATTAAGCTCGTTTGTAGATAAAGACAGAAGTAAGTGCTGTCTGGTGACAGAATTGATGCATAAGGATCTTCGTAGCTTCATCAACGAATGGATGCAAAGCTAAACATTGCAGGATGGGTTGGTGAACAAATGGGTGGTCTCAGCTATTCGGAGTTTCTACGAAACCTTGAAAAACAAGTAGAAGAAGACTGGTTGACAGTTGCAGGTTTACTTGAGGAAATACGGAGTAGCATATTTTCAAGGAAACAGGTACTGATGAACTTGACAGCTGATGAAAAGAATCTTGCAAATGCTGAGCAACATGTAGCAGATTTGCTCAGTGCTCTCCCTGAGACTAATACCTTGGAGATCCCTTCCTGGGACAATCGCCTTTCTCCAGTCAATGAAGCCCTTCTGATTCCAACTCAGGTTAATTATGTTGGAAAAGCAGCAAATATATATGAAGCTGGTTATCGACTAAGTGGTAGTGCATATGTCATCTCCAAGTACATTGGGAATACATGGTTGTGGGATCGTGTACGTGTCAGTGATGGGCTTTTGACAAATGAAATGTGTTTGTATTTAAGTATACGCCTCATGTTCTAATTTTTGTGGATTGATCGAATACAAGGAACCAAACGAAATGTTGAGGTTTGGCAAACATTACTAGTTGTTCGTGCATTAGTTCTTCCACCGACAGAGGACATAGACACATGGTTGACGTTTGTTTCTCTTTGCCGGAAAAGTGGTCGTATTAGTCAAGGTCATTCCACCTTGATCAAACAGTTGGCATCTCAAGAAGAGCAAATGCAAGCTCGGTTGAAAAGACTTCTCGACTCATTTGGCAAAAATACAGAGGAACTATCAAAAGTGCAGACTGAACTGGGTCAAATGCAAGATAGACATCGTAAATCCAGGACAAAATATGATGACTTGAAGGCAAAGGTTGATGAAATAGAAGTTCAATTGCGTGAATTGAAGGCGGACAAGCGTGAAAGTGAATGGGATGCCAAGTTATCTGAGACTGTTGAAAGCTTGAAGCGCCTATTTCCCGGTGTACATGGTCGAATGACAGACCTTTGTAGGCCTATTCAGAAGAAGTATAATCTTGCAATTACTGTTGCCATGGGAAAGTTCATGGATGCAGTTGTAGTGGATGATGAAAATACTGGGAAAGAATGTATCAAGTATCTAAAGGAGCAACGACTTCCTCCTCAAACCTTTATCCCCAATCAAGTAGTCCGTGTGAAACCAATACATGAGAAGTTGCGCACACTGGGAGGGACTACAAAACTAATTTTTGATGTTATTCAATTTGATCCGGCATTAGAGAGGGCTATTCTGTATACAGTGAGCAATACATTAGTCTGTGATGGCCTTGAAGAGGCTAAAGCTCTTGGCTGGGGCAATGAGCGCTATAGAGTGGTTACTGTGGATGGTATTCTGCTTACAAAATCTGGTACGATGACTGGTGGAATTACTGGTAACATGGAAGCTAGATCCCAGAAGTGGGATGATCGGGCAATTGAAGCTCTTAAGAAGAAAAAAGAACGTTATGAATCAAAGATGGCAGAGCTAGGATCTGTAAGAGAAATACAGATCAAAGAGGCAGAAGCAAGTGGGAAGATTAGTGGACTTGAAAGAAAGGTTTCCAGAATGAAAGTAATGATAAACACATGCCATGGAATGAACATTCTGCACCAGCTGTGTGAAGTGAATTTTTAAAGGCAGGAGCATGAAGTACAGGAACGCATGCATATGTGTGTATATCAGCAAAAGAATTTGACAATCATTCTACTTATTCCAGTAGGCTCATCAGTGAATGGTGTGCATGGGATCTCTGTATTAAAACAACAACTCCTTGAAAATGCTTCTCTGAAGATATTGAATCTGGAGGAGAAATTAACTAAGCAGTGGGGTGGTGGCAATATGTATCACGTGGCTGACTATAGGTACTTGTTTTGCAATCATGACAGAAATTTATCGAGGGCATCTCCTCCTGGCAAGGTCACCACTTTTTCAAAGGGCTCCATGGCTGCTTTATGCAAGTTGAGAGCAAAAGTTGATTTGGTGAAGAAAAGAGCAGAGAGAGATGATCCTACTCATGAGCATGATTTGGAAGTTTGCATGAGAGTAAAAAACAGTTCATGGATCATCTGCAGAGTTGATGGAAGAAGCGAACTTTATATGGCCTGACAAAAGCATAAAAAGTCAAGTCATAGTTGAGTCTTATGATAAAACCAGGGACTTTGTTGGTGATAGTGTTGAAGCAGAAGATCATAAACCTTCTGAGGCAGTTATCTCTTGTTCAGGGATAAAAAACCCAAGACAATGAACTTCGTTTTAGCCTCTTATGTCAGGCAGCTATTGAAGCTCCAAGGATTCTTAATCTCTCAAGCAGTGAACACTTTAGTGGGCCTTACGGGGAGGATTTTGTTTTCATTGCCAATGATTGGCATACATCTCTTCTTTCTTGTTACTTGAAGACAGTCAGATTTTGGGTTGAAACTGTGTTTTTAAAATTACACAGCAGTTTCGTAGCGCGCTACGAAACTGCTGTAGCTGCATGTTACAATTGAGCCGATCAATTATGATTGAAAAATCAGCGAATTTTTTGAAAGGTGTTGTCTTCACACATGGCAAAGGTGGACAGCAGATCAAGGACGTGGCATTCTGATATGTTTTGAATAATCAAAGATGAAGGGCATAGTTCATTGGATTTGAATATCTTTGAGGAAAACCAAAGGCCGATAAACAGGGACAGTTTTCTATTTTTCAGGGGCAATGGAGAAAGTGCGACATCAAAGTCCGGCAAGTAGCTACAAACATCTACCACATCCAAACTGAAAAAGGAGCAGATGTCAAAGAACGAGAACCATTGCAATTAAAGCCATCATGCATAACACGGTGTTAGAGTCCTACTTGATTTAGAACTCTTTAAAAACTCCAGTCAGCACTTTAGTTATATTTATTAGCTAGTTCAATAGCTGATAGGTGTCATCATAGGTAGTTATCGGGCTCCCCTCATGCTGGAGGAGGAAGCTCGAATCAGCTAGAATAAGCACTCTATATATAGCTAGAACATCTATGTAATGGAGGTTGGATATTTTACAAATAGAGGACTGTTTTGGCTTATGTAAAAAACAAAGTTCAGTAATATAAATGACTGTTTTACTTCTCAGGATTCATAAGGGATTTACTTGTTCAGAATGTGTGATGGTATATTTTCTTTACTGTTCTTTTACAGTTGTACAAATGCATAATCACTCAGAATTCATTGATCATGCTCTGACTTCCTGTATGTCTTTGTAAACTGTGGTTTTATATAAGTGGTTTTCTGAACATCCAAATGCTAAATGCCCTGACTTCTATGTAAGGCATCATCATTGTTTGCTGTAGTATGTTTGACTCCATAGGCCCAATGGAAACTTATGTAATGTTTGTCCAGCCTTCATTATTTGTCAATGTTATTCACAAGAGTTAGCCATCTTATTAATAGTCAAAATCAATAATCCTTTGAGAGAGCCCTCTCAGGCTAAGGAGGCTAAGCCTTAGTCAAAAGATTGGTGTGAAATAGTTACTTGAAGTCTTCCTGGGTTGCAGCCTTCCAGGGCTTGATTTTGAGATAACATTTTGGTGCGTCTGCCGGGAGCCTGAAGATTACTCATTCCCGAAATTATGAAGCTGAACTTCTGAAGGTAGCAGGAGCTCAGAAAGGTTTTCGAGGCTGCATTCTACCTTGGTGACTCCATTCAATCTTAAAGTTAAAAAGGTGACTCCACTGCTAGAAGATCAGTAGCTTGATGAAGTTTCAAAATGAGTTCCACTACAAGAATGAATGCCAGGTATGCTCCTATGAATCGGTCTCATATCCCTGGTTTTCCAAATCCTATGCCAGAGGTTGATTGGTTAGAGGATCTTCCAATATTCAAAGATGAAAAGAAGGATGATGCTGCTCTTCATTTGGTTAAATTCCACATGCATATACGTAGTCTTAAGGTTCATTTCCCTGAAGATTGTCTCATGAAAATGTTTATGACCACTTTAGAAGGAAAAACATGGTCTTGGTATAAAAGTCTGGAAAATGTTTCAATATATTCGCTTGCTAGTTTTCATGATGAATTCTGTGAAATGTATAAAGAAGGTTATCCTTCCTTATTGCTGCTTAAAGATTGTTGTAGACATTCTTTAAGTCTTATTCAGTACTTGGAAGATTGTTATGATGATGATGAATTTACGGATGAAGAAATTTTAGAGGCTCTTCATAACAATGCATTCCAGCACCAAGGAGAAGGTATAACATTCCATGAAACGCAGCATGAAGAGAAGCAGGAGTTTACTTGTGAAAACCATGTTTTATCCTTAGATATTGATGTAGAGATGCAGCAGATTTGTCAGGCTTCAGATCATGATGAAGATGAAATTGATTGCAAACAGCAAGAAGAAGTACTGGAAGATAGCTTCTACGACCCTCAGGCAGAGGAAAAGGTTGGTTTTTTATGTCAAACTTCTCAGCAGCTTACAGCTATAATTGATCATAAGAAAGAGGAAAATTACATTGTTTGTAGGCAGCATTCAAAAAAGCAGTTCGATAGCATATCTAGAGAACCTTGTGTGGTTGAGAATCAGTTGTCTAAAGTTGCAGAATGTTATGATGATCATCAGCATAACCATGTATTCTTTGACCCTATAAGTGAATATATAGACCAGCTTTGCACTCCGGTCTTTCATTTTCATTTGTATTATGAAGATCAAGTATATTATGAGTTGATGTGGTCATCTCACTACCATGGTTATTTTGAGGTTGAATGCAGTCAAGAGCCTCCAATATCAGAGAAGACAATTGATTGGCTTTATTGGAAGTATCATGTTGCTTGAGCTACAAGTGGAGCTTGGAGCTGATAGGGTAGGTAGGTAGGAAAGTGCAAATAAGCTCAAGGTTGACTGAGCATTTTTTTTTAGTAGTGGTAAATATAGACTTCTTTCTCCTACAGTGATCATCAAGCTTAAGCCCGAGGTGAAGGCCCAAGATGCTGGAAAGGGATGTTGTCAAGCAAATTTTCGTTTGTAATAAAGAAGACAAAGCACTGGACCTGCATGTTCTTAGTGTACTACAGGAGCACACTATCCCAAGTGGAGCCACTGTTATCACTCAAGAAAAAATTTTAAATTGTTCACATCAGTCCGATTGTTTGTCAAAGGGTTGGTGTCAATTTTGGGTCTAGTATTTTCATTGGTCTCACATCTCCCATGGATATCATATGTCCAAACATTTGATAGTGCCTGTAATCATTTTAAAGAGTTTTCACAGCACATAAATCCCCTTTATCAGTTTCGCAGCGCAACATGTTTTAGGTGATTTTGTAGCGCATAATTCATATTTCGCACTGGCTGCGCTACGAAATTGGGGATTTGTTCGAATTCATAACCATTCTTTCACAGCTGTCATGTTTATCAAAATCCATTGGGTTTGCATCGACAGTTGTCAGCTTATAAGGTTTTTAGTACCTCAGCAGATGATGTTTCATTAGGTTTATCTGGAGCACTCTTTCCTTGGAAGAAACCTTCTGTGGTAATCAGTGGAATCAACAAGGGATCAGACTGTAGATATCACATCATTTATTCTGGCACTATTGCAAGTGCAAGGGAAACTCTCATGTCAGGGGTTCCTTTTATTGAAATATCTTTGAATTGGGAAAAAGATGAGAGCAGCGACAGTGTTTTCAAGGAAGCAGTGCATTAAGCTCGTTTGTAGATAAAGGCAGAAGTAAGTGCTGTCTGGTGACAGAATTGATGCATAAGGATCTTCGTAGCTTCATCAACGAATGGATGCAAAGCTAAACATTGCAGGATGGGTTGGTGAACAAATGGGTGGTCTCAGCTATTCGGAGTTTCTACGAAACCTTGAAAAACAAGTAGAAGAAAACTGGTTGACAGTTGCAGGTTTACTTGAGGAAATACGGAGTAGCATATTTTCAAGGAAACAGGTACTGATGAACTTGACAGCTGATGAAAAGAATCTTGCAAATGCTGAGCAACACATATTTGCTCAGTGCTCTCCCTGAGACTAATACCTTGGAGATCCCTTCCTGGGACAATCGCCTTTCTCCAGTCAATGAAGCCCTTCTGATCCCAATTCAGGTTAATTATGTTGGAAAAGCAGCAAATATATATGAAGCTGGTTATCGACTAAGTGGTAGTGCATATGTCATCTCCAAGTACATTGGGAATACATGGTTGTGGGATCGTGTACGTGTCAGTGATGGGCTTTTGACAAACGAAATGTGTTTGTATTTAAGTATACGCCTCATGTTCTAATTTTTGTGGATTGATCGAATACAAGGAACCAAACGAAATGTTGAGGTTTGGCAAACATTACTAGCTGTTCGTGCATTAGTTCTTCCACCGACAGCGGACATAGACACATGGTTGACGTTTGTTTCTCTTTGCCGGAAAAGTGGTCGTATTAGTCAAGGTCATTCCACCTTGATCAAACAGTTGGCATCTCAAGAAGAGCAAATGCAAGCTCGGTTGAAAAGACTTCTCGACTCATTTGGCAAAAATACAGAGGAACTATCAAAAGTGCAGACTGAACTGGGTCAAATGCAAGATAGACATCGTAAATCCAGGACAAAATATGATGACTTGAAGGCAAAGGTTGATGAAATAGAAGTTCAATTGCGTGAATTGAAGGCGGACAAGCGTGAAAGTGAACGGGATGCCAAGTTATCTGAGACTGTTGAAAGCTTGAAGCGTCTATTTCCCGGTGTACATGGTCGAATGACAGACCTTTGTAGGCCTATTCAGAAGAAGTATAATCTTGCAATTACTGTTGCCATGGGAAAGTTCATGGATGCAGTTGTAGTGGATGATGAAAATACTGGGAAAGAATGTATCAAGTATCTAAAGGAGAAACGACTTCCTCCTCAAACCTTTATCCCCAATCAAGTAGTCCGTGTGAAACCAATACATGAGAAGTTGCGCACACTGGGAGGGACTACAAAACTAATTTTTGATGTTATTCAATTTGATCCGGCATTAGAGAGGGTTATTCTGTATACAGTGAGCAATACATTAGTCTGTGATGGCCTTGAAGAGGCTAAAGCTCTTGGCTGGGGCAATGAGCGCTATAGAGTGGTTACTGTGGATGGTATTCTGCTTACAAAATCTGGTACGATGACTGGTGGAATTACTGGTAACATGGAAGCTAGATCCCAGAAGTGGGATGATCAGGCAATTGAAGCTCTTAAGAAGAACAAAGAACGTTATGAATCAAAGATGGCAGAGCTAGGATCTGTAAGAGAAATACAGATCAAAGAGGCAGAAGCAAGTGGGAAGATTAGTGGACTTGAAAGAAAGGTTTCCAGAATGAAAGTAATGATAAACACATGCCATGGAATGAACATTCTGCACCAGCTGTGTGAAGTGAATTATTAAAGGCAGGAGCATGAAGTACAGGAACGCATGCATATGTGTGTATATCAGCAAAAGAATTTGACAATAATTCTACTTATTCCAGTAGGCTCATCAGTGAATGGTGTGCATGGGATCTCTGTATTAAAACAACAACTCCTTGAAAATGCTTCTCTGAAGATATTGAATCTGGAGGAGAAATTAACTAAGCAGTGGGGTGGTGGCAATATGTATCACGTGGCTGACTATAGGTACTTGTTTTGCAATCATGACAGAAATTTATCGAGGGCATCTCCTCCTGGCAAGGTCACCACTTTTTCAAAGGGCTCCATGGCTGCTTTATGCAAGTTGAGAGCAGAAGTTGATTTGGTGAAGAAAAGAGCAGAGAGAGATGATCCTACTCATGAGCATGATTTGGAAGTTTTCATGAGAGTAAAAAACAGTTCATGGATCATCTGCAGATGAATGGAAGAAGCGAACTTTATATGGCCTGACAAAAGCATAAAAAGTCAAGTCATAGTTGAGTCTTATGATAAAACCAGGAACTTTGTTGGTGATAGTGTTGAAGCAGAAGATCATAAACCTTCTGAGGCAGTTATCTCTTGTTCAGGGATAAAAAACCCAAGACAATGAACTTCGTTTTAGCCTCTTATGTCAGGCAGCTATTGAAGCTCCAAGGATTCTTAATCTCTCAAGCAGTGAACACTTTAGTGGGCCTTACGGGGAGTATTTTGTTTTCATTGCCAATGATTGGCATACATCTCTTCTTTCTTGTTACTTGAAGACAATCAGATTTTGGGTTGAAACTGTGTTTTTAAAATTACACAGCAGTTTCGTAGCGCGCTACGAAACTGCTGTAGCTGCACGTTACAATTGAGCCGATCAATTATGATTGACAAATCAGTGAATTTTTTAAAAGGTGTTGTCTTCACACATGGCAAAGGTGGACAGCAGATCAAGGACGTGGCATTCTGATATGTTTTGAATAATCAAAGATGAAGGGCATAGTTCATTGGATTCGAATATCTTTGAGGAAAACCAAAGGCCGATAAACAGGGACAGTTTTCTATTTTTCAGGGGCAATGGAGAAAGTGCGACATCAAAGTCCAGCAAGCAGCTACAAACATCTACCACATCCAAACTGAAAAAGGAGCAGATGTCAAAGAACGAGAACCATTGCAATTAAAGCCATCATGCATAACACGGTGTTAGAGTCCTACTTGATTTAGAACTCTTTAAAAACTCCAGTCAGCACTTTAGTTATATTTATTAGCTAGTTCAATAGCTGATAGGTGTCATCATAGGTAGTTATCGGGCTCCCCTCATGCTGGAGGAGGAAGCTCGAATCAGCTAGAATAAGCACTCTATATATAGCTGGAACATCTATGTAATGGAGGTTGGATATTTTACAAACAGAGGACTGTTTTGGCTTATGTAAAAAACAGAGTTCAGTAATATAAATGACTATTTTACTTCTCAGGATTCATAAGGGATTTACTTGTTCAGAATGTGTGATGGTATATTTTCTTTAGTGTTCTTTTACAGTTGTACAAATGCATAATCACTCAGAATTCATTGATCATGCTCTGACTTCCTGTATGTCTTTGTAAACTGTGGTTTTATATAAGTGGTTTTCTGAACATCCAAATGCTAAATGCCCTGACTTCTATGTAAGGCATCATCATTGTTTGCTGTAGTATGTTTGACTCCATAGGCCCAATGGAAACTTATGTAATGTTTTTCCAGCCTTCATTATTTGTCAATGTTATTCACAAGAGTTAGCCATCTTATTAATAGTCAAAATCAATAATCCTTTGAGAGAGCCCTCTCAGGCTAAGGAGGCTAAGCCTTAGTCAAAAGATTGGTGTGAAATAGTTACTTGAAGTCTTCCTGGGTTGCAGCCTTCCAGGGCTTGATTTTGAGATAACAGCTACTTCACCAGGTTGAGATTCACAAAGAGTGAAGAAGATGTGAATCTATACCACATAGTGGTGGAAGGTAAATTATTTATCATTGTGTTATATGTCGATGATTTGATTTTGACAGGTGATGATCAGATGATCAAGTCTTGTAAGGAGGACCTTGCAAGAGAATTTGAGATGAAGGACATGGGTCTCATGCATTACTTTCTGGGCATGGAAGTATGGCACGGTGATGGGGAATTGTTTGTGTCTTAGGGAAAGTATGCCAATGAGATACTCAGGAGGTTCCGCATGTAGAGAAACAAACCCATGGAGACTCCTCTAGCAAGTAACTGGAGGAAAGAGGATGTTACTTCAAGGGAAGTAGTGGAAGCTATTGTTTATAGGCAGCTTGTGGGTTCACTCATTTAATTGGTGAACACACGACCGGATATGTGCTATGCAGTTAACCAACTTAGTCAAGTGATGGTTAGGCATACTGAGATGTATTGGAAGGTGGAAAAGCATGTGTTGAGATACCTCAAGGGCACTACTCAGTATAAATTATGGTATAGATGGACAGAGGGTGTGAATATTCAAGGCTTCACTGATGTAGATTGGGCAGGGAGTCCACCCGAAAGGAAGAGCACATTATGAGGGATACTTAGTATTGAGTCAGCAACAGTTTCTTATTACAACATGAAACAAAGACTGGTTGCACTCAATTTTCCAGAGGTAGAGTACATGGCTGCAAGTCAGGCAACATGTCAGGCCATCTGGATGAGGGAGATTTATGTTGGTTTGATTGGCCAGCAGATGGATCCAGCTGTGATTTATTGTGATAATTAGAGTTGTATCGAACTCTCTGAAAATCTAATTTTTCATGATTGGTCCAAGCATATTTATATCTGATATCATCATCTCAGAGATTGTTTATTGAGGCAGATTATGTTGTTGGAGTACGTTCCCACAGAGGAGCAAGATGTTGATTTTTTGGCAAAGGCATTGTCAAGATGTAAATTTGAGTTTCATAGAGATAGGATCAGGTTCGTTAATAACCCCTTTCTTGTTGAGAGGGAGTGTTGAGAAATGGCAACATGAAATTCCAGTTTAATTTGTTCTTGAATTAAACTGTGAATTAAAATCAAATTCTATTCTAATAGAAACTTGTAAATAGTTAAGTAAGTTTAATTGACTTAATTATCTTAGGAATTTCGAGTTGGAATTTATTCTATAGTCATGTATATGTTCTCCTTAAAATTTAGGGGTTCGGGATGAGTTTATTTGAGATGTAATTAGATAACTTAGTTTGACTGAGTTATAGATAGTTAAACTAGTTTTAACTGTTTGTGGAACTAGTAGAGGATTAGTAGTGAGTTGGTGCACTAGTGCATCAGCAGTGCTACTCAAGCTAACTAGAGATTTACTCATGAGAAACTCATGCATGCTAGTTCGGAGAAATACCCAATTGAGATTAGAGTGCAGGGACAAGGTACTTTCAGTTGTAGAATGATCTGAGTTGTACATATCATGCATGTAATCAGAAGAGGACCTAGATTTGGATTGCGCAGTTATGGAGGAAAGAATTCCCAATTAAATATGGGCTATTTATCATAGGAATTATGCAAGGAAATAGGGGCTCAGTAGGCAACATAAATTGGCTAAGTGTTGGTTAGTGCGGACTTGTGAGGCAGAGAGTTGATCATACTTGTGCAGAATTGTTCTTGTCATAAGAAGCTTTGTATTATAACTCAGATTTCTGATTAATCCAATAGATAGTTGGGGTTTTGAGAAGTGGCTTTCCCCAGAGAAACAATTTTGTTATGTGCCTTTGATTATCTTCGTCATGTTAATTATTTTTTTCATTGATTCCTGGTTTCCGCTGTTTAAAGAGTAGAGTACATTCTTGTCTTGTGCTTTAGTACATTACATGAGTTGTGAATCTACAGGAAAATCTACACACACCAATGCCTATAATTTTTTTTAATGATGTTATGTGTCCTTTTATTTTGTTTTATTTAGGGTTATGATTTTGAGGTTAATTACTTTTATAACGTAATAATTAAGCTACTTTCATTTTATGTATATCCTTTAGTTTACAGGATATGCTTCGTCACTACCTTCTCTCCTAGCTCATACTTTTAAGTACCATTGAACTATTTTTTGTCATTCATGGATGTTACTAATTATTTTTATGTTATCTTCTATATGCCTTGCAACCTCCAAACTTGAAGCATTGCATGATGACATGTATTCTTTTAAAGTTATTAGTAAGGTTGTAAGTATAAGAGTTAGAGGGGATGGTTATTAATGATTCCTGATAAGGTTGCATGGGATAGTTTTAAAGATTAAATATGAAAAGATACTAGTAAATACATGTACATAATTGGAGGAAAACAACATAGCTCTAGGAAAATAAGTGGTTGAGTTCAAAAGACACTCATTGAAGGAAATTTCCAGAGTGATGCATTGAAGACTTTAGAGGAAGAAATGATTGAATTTGGGGAGTAGTTAGTAAAGAAAAGGAAGCAATTTGTAATTTTTTGTATTGTGTGTGTGATTGTCTAGGTTGTAGTAGATAGGTGTTGTAGCGGCTACAAACACCCTCTAAAATTTTGGGCTGCACCAATTTCAGAGCCTCCCTTGAGAGTTTCACTTGATGATTACACACACTTGGGTTCACTCTGTGAGCTCATGTGAGTCTTTACATCCACCTTGCTCGCTCTTTTCGTTCAAGTTTTGACGACCAAACTCCCCTCTGATAGTCAGACCATCACTCCACTTTTGACTCGCTTGAATATCAACCAGAACAATGCAGAAGCACCAAGATAGTCCTTTTAAGTTGCATTGCCTGCAAGCATTTCAATCAAATCTCATGCTGGCCACCAGGATAGTTGGACCTGGAAGTCACCCCAAGACTGACTCCCCTCAAAATTTGCACTGAGGCAACTGACCTTGCTCGCTCAGCTAGTTGAGGAAATTGCACAGACATTCTGGATAGACACCAAGTGCCCATCCCTGTCTCCCTTAGAAAATTGTGCAGTTTTCCAAATCATTCATCCCGACAGTCGACTGCCTATTCATCTCAGAAATTGCACAGTGTTCATGAGCAGGCCTTCCACTACCCATCAGTCAGCTCAACTCAGAAATTGTGCATATATGATCATTAGGTCAGCCTCCCGACCTTAGTGCTGTCTCCCTTGCCAGCATCCCCTAGCAGCAGATTGCCAATTCCCTCTAGGAATTGCATAATTTCTGCTGCCAATGTCTCTAGCAGCCAACTGGAAGTTCCCTCTAGGAATTGTGCAGTTTTGGCTACTAGTGACCCCAGTAGCCAACTTCCAGTTCCCTCTGGGAATTTCACAGTTTTCATTAGACGTCTCCCAGGAAGTTCCTCCCAAAAATTGCGCAATTTCTGCCTACTGACCCTTCATGCAACCTGACCCGTTCCTCTGGAAAATTATGAAAATCTAGCTGTCTAGCCCCTACTACCCATTCATTCTGAAAAATGTGCATGCTTTCCTTGCCTTCCAGCAACCCATACTCTCCCTCCCAAAATTTGCACAATTTTTCCTCCCAGCCGAGCCAGACCTCTCACACAGTCATTGTCAACTCAGATTGCCCATCTCCATCACTTATTGACTCTTGCACAATTTTCATCAGCTGTTCTTGGAGCCATCATTCTTCTTCACAACCTTACCACCTCTCCCAGTCACCTGCACCTGAAATGATCATGTGTCATGGTAGACTAGGAGGTTTTGGATTTGATGTCATCTCATCATGAGCGACTCCAGGTACAGGTACACCAACAAACATGGAAAGACAACGAATATGATGAATGAAGGGAGCACATGCAGAAGGACAGGTTCACCAACGGATGAACGAACAACGCATGTGAAAAGGACGAATGCGAAGAACATGCACCTTTGCAAACATATGACCTTGTCAGTCCTCCCAACATGCAAGCAAGGAACAACATGCTATTAGAAAATTATATATTATGGAGCAATGGAACACATAAAATATTGCATAAATATAAACACAGAAAATGCACAAAACAAGAGAGACACAGATATACGTGGTTCACCCAGTTTGGGCTACGTCCACCCTGAACAACCAGTCCTTCCTTTCTATTATCCAGCAAAATGAAGAAACACAACCTACAGCAGATCCGCTGTAATATCCTCTGTTTTCTCTCACAGTTTCACCTCTCTATTTCCCACTCACAGAATACACATCTATCACACAGCCTCAAATACAATGCCCTCATATAAAGAGAGGGGTTGCCTTCTAGGGAAAAAAACCCTAAACTAAACATAAGTTCTACCGTCAGATCATCCGCCTAATGAACGGCCCAGATTGACTAGATATTACTATACTTTTACAAGGCAATTTTACAGTTGTTTTTAGCTTCGGGGGCGCTGCCCCCGAAAGCCCTCGCCAGGGGGGGCTCCCAAAGGTCACAACTGCCCCCCTAGACCCCCCCTGCAGCGAATATTTTACGGGCGGCGTTGCCGCCCCCATTTCGAACTGGGGTCCAATGTGGCGATACCTTTGAATATAGAAGATAATCAGGCTCCACACCCAACAATATCCCACTTGGAGACTGATTGTAGCAACTCCACCGCTGCTCCATTTGTTGGACAATGACTCCTCTTTGGACCTGGTTGTTCCTCATCTTCATCGTCATCCTTGAAGACCAATTGAAACTGAGCATATTCTCAGTTTCTCCCTGGTTACAACTTTTGTTAGCATATCTGCAGGATTCTTGCTAGTGTGTATCTTTTCCAGCTTCAACTCTACATCTTCCAACACTGATCGTATGAAATGGTACTTGAGCTGTATGTTTTTAGTCCTGGAATGAAATGCTGAGTTCTTTGTAAGATGAATGGCACTTTGGCTATCACTGTATAACGTGCCCATATCATGCTCCTTACCCAATTCACCCATAAACCTTTGTAACCAGATCATTTCTTTACTAGCCTCTGTAGCAGCAAAATACTCTGCTTCTGTTGTTGAAAGTGCAACAACACTTTGGATTTTTGAAACCCAATTGACAGTTGTTCCTCCAACAGTAAATACATATCCTGTAGTGCTCCTCCTATTATCTCTGTCACCTGCCATATCTGCATCAACATATCCTTGTAGGGAGATGTTTGAACCACCAAAGCATAATGCTTGATTTATGCTACCTTTCAAATATCTGAGAATCCATTTCACTGCCATCCAATGTTCCTTTCCTGGATTGTTCATGTACCTGCTTACAACTCCCACTACATGTGCAATATCGGGCCTTGTGCAGATCATTGCATACATTAAGCTTCAATTGTTGATGCATATGGAACTTTAGACATATAATCCATGTCTTCTTTGGTCTTTGGGCACATTTCCTTGCTAAGTTTGAAATGGCTAGCAAAAGGTGTACTAATTGGTTTTGCATTGTGCATGTTAAATCTTTTCAACACCTTTCGTATGTACTCATTCTGAGACAATGTTAATTTACGATTTTTCCTGTCTCTAGTTATTCTCATACCAAGGATTTGTTTTGCAGCTCCCAAATCCTTCATTGCAAATGAATTTGCCAATTTTCTTTTGAGCACATTTATTTCCTGCATGTTAGATCCTGCAATAAGAATGTCATCTACATACAATAACAATATAATATAGCTGCCATCATTTTGCTTTTTCAAATAAACACAATGATCAGAGTGACATCTAGTATAACCTTGTTCAGACATAAACTTGTCAAATTTTAGATACCACTGCCTTGGAGCCTGTTTTAAGCCATACAAGCTCTTCTTTCAACCTACACACTAGTTTCTCCTTCCCTTTCACCTCATATCCTTGTGGCTGCTGCATATATATCTCTTCCTCCAAATCCCCATGGAGAAAGGTTGTCTTTACATCTAACTGCTCAAGATGCAAATCTTCAGCTGCTACAAGACTTAAAATAGTTCTAATTGAAGTCATTTTAACAACAGGAGAAAATATTTCATCAAAATCAATACCTTTCTTCTGTGCAAACCCCTTCACCACAAGTCTAGCTTTATACCTCTGTTTTCCTCCATCTTCTTCCCTCAGCCTATAAACCCAATTATTATTCAATGTAGCTTTTCCTACAGGCAACCTGACTAAATCCCAAGTTTGGTTATGCATTAAGGAGTCCATCTCGTCTTCCATGGCTACCTCCCACTTCTTCTTGCTTTCAACCTGCATTGCTTCTTCATAACATTCGGGTTCACCAGAATCAATCAACAATAAATAATATAATGAAGGAAAGTATCGTTCAGGGGGTCTACTTATCCTGGTAGATCTTCTAACACCACTTTCAGGTGTTTGGGGTGCCTGATGTTGTTGTGGTGGTTGTTGTTGTTGTGGTTGTTGATTATTATTATTTTCAGGCACCTTTACTTTTTCAGTGATTTCATCAAGAACTGCATATTCCTTGTTTTCCTTTTCCTATTTCTTTTCCTGCAACTAATTCTTATACAAGACCTTTTCATTGAATATTACATCTCTGGTCCTAATGATTTTGTGATTTTTGTAATCATATAAGCGATAACCAAAATCATTAACACCATATCCAATAAAGGTACATTTCTTTGACTTTGCCTCAAGCTTTGTTCTATTTTCTTTATCAATATTGACAAAGGCCTCACAACCAAAAGGCTTTAAAATAGAGTAGTTTACCTTTTTACCTGTCCATGCTTCCTCTGGAACACCACCATCCAAGGAACTTGAAGGCCCTCTGTTTAATAGATAAACAGTAGTATCTACAGCATCTGCCCAAAACCGTAAAGGCAATCCTGCATGCAATCTCATGCACCTTGCACGCTCCATGATTGTTCTGTTCATCCTTTCTAACACACCATTTTCTTGAGGTGTTCTTGGAACTGTCTTCTCTCTGCGAATTCCATGCTCTGAACAGTACCTATCAAACTCTTTATTGCAATATTCACCTCCATTGTCTGATCTAAGACACTTCAATTTCTTTCCTGTCTCAATCTCAACCAAAGCTTTCCATTTCTTGAAAGTATCAAATACATCAGATTTATTCTTAATACAATAAATCCAAGTTTTTCTAGTTGCATCATCAATAAAAGTAACAGAATAATGAGAGCCACCGAGAGATGATACCTGAGCAGGTCCCCATACATCTTTATGCACAAGCTCTAATTTTTCATTCTTCTTTTCTTTCCCAACTCTGAGAAATCTAACTCTCTTCTGTTTTCCATAAATGCAATTCTCATAGAAGTCCAAATCAACATTCTTCAAACCCGGCAACAAATTCCTTGAGTGAAGAATCTTCATCTCCTTTTCACTCATGTGTCCAAGCCTATGATGCCATAATGTTGCACCTGCTCCTTTGGAAGTTAAAGCATTAACAGAGTTAGAAATACCATTGTATAAATACAATGTACCAACCTTTTCACCTTTTTCTATTACCAAGGCTCCTTTGGTGACCTTCCAAGCTTTATCTGTGAAAGTTGTCACACAACCTTCACCACCTAACTGCCCTATTGAAATCAGATTTTTCTTTAGATCTGGAACATGCCTTACCTCCTTTAATAGCCATTGGTTTCCATTCTGCTATTTTACAAGAACCTTACCCATTCCAACGATTTTACAGGGTTTATCATCACCCAGACGAACTTGTCCAAAATCTCCTTGAACATAGTCATGAAAGTATTTCTTATCAGGTGTGGCATGGAATGAAGCCGCTGAATCTGCCACCCAGGAATCAAGTAATATTTTCGAAAGAAAGAATCTAAGCATCTTGTAACACCTCACCTGTCACATTTGCTTCATGATTGTTTTCTTTCTATGCATCTCCTTCTTTTCCCTTCCGAGATCTACAGTCTTTCTTTAGGTGTCCTTTCTTTCCACATTTCCAGCACACTATCCCCGATCTGGACTTGGATCTACCTTTCCTTGATTTACTGCCATATCCTGAGCTCTTTCCTCTTTCCATTTTTCTTCCTCTAGACTCTACACTCAAAGCATTTCCCGATGTCTCACCGGAGCTTTTCCATTGCATTTCCTCGCTAAGGATAGCACCAACAACATCATCAAACTTTAAAGTACTAGATCCAGAGACGAAGTTACTAATGGCCATTACCAAACCATTCCAACTTTCTGGTAATGAGCACAAGAATAACAGAGCTCTAACTTCATCATCAAAGTTTACCCCTACATAACTTAACTGACTTGTAACTGTATTAAAATCATTTAAATGGTCTGCGACAGATCCACCTTCCGACATCTTCATATTAAATAACTGTTTCATAAGAAATACCTTGTTTGAGGCTGAGGGTTTTTCATATAGTTTCTACAATGTATGAATCAAACCCTCTGTCGTGGTTTCCTTTGAAATGTTGAAGGTGACTGACGCAGCAAGGCACAACCGTATTGTTCCGAGTGCCTTTCTATCGAGAAGGTGTCATTCTTCGTCTGTCATACCCGTCGGCATCTTTGATTTTCCGCCCAATGGTAGGTATAGATCTTTCTGATACAGATAATCTTCCATATGCATCTTCCACAGCGAGAAGTTTTGGCCGTTAAATTTCTCGACCCTAAACTTACCATCTTCCGCCATTGCTCCCACTCAAACCAGGAACCCTTCTTTCCTGCGAGTTTAGCAGCCAAATAGACCTTCGGCTCTGATACCAGTTGTTAGAAAATTATATATTATGGAGCAATGGAACACATAAAATATTGCAGAAATATAAACACAGAAAACGCACAAAACAAGAGAGACACAGATATACGTGGTTCACCCAGTTTGGGCTATGTCCACCCCGAACAGCCAGTCCTTCCTTTCTATTATCCAACAAAATGAAGAAACACAACCTACAGCAGATCCGTTGTAATATCCTCTATTTTCTCTCACAGTCTCACCTCTCTATTTCCCACTCACAGAATACACATCTATCGCACAGCCTCAAATACAATGCCCTCATACAAAGAGAGGGGTTGCCTTCTAGGGCAAAAAACCCTAAACTAAACATAAGTTCTACCGTCAGATCATCCGCTTAATGAACGGCCTAGATTGACTAGATATTACTATACTTTTACAAGGCAATTTTGCAGCTGTTTTTAGCAGTTGCCCCCCCCCCCCCCCGGGACCCCCCTTGCAGCGAATATTTTACGGGCGGCATTTCCACCCCCATTTCGAACTGGGGTCCAATGCGGCGATACCTTTGAATATAGAAGATAATCAGGCTCCACATCCAACACATGCTAAAGCTTCATCAAGCGAACCAAGGACTATTGAAGACTCTGTGCACTTCGCCATGCAGAGGCGAAGCTATGATACACCATGAAGACATCCATCTCCCAGCAGCACTGTAGCTCGACATGCACTCCAGCAGCAACATGAATGTACCAAAAATATCATGTCAAGTCATGTTGAGCCACGTCATGAGTCATGTCACCCACATCTCCAATATGGGCTTATTGCCAATCAATGCGATGTAATGTGGAAGTCTAAGAGACCCACTTATTGAAAAAGGAGTCATGTAATTCGAAAAGTCATGGAAGTCAAATGATCATGAGGGTAGTTGAACAACCATAAGGGTCAGTTTCACCCTTGGCTATAAATACCCCCTCATTTGTACATGAAAGGAATTTTCACCTCAGCTCCTCCCACATAGCCAAGAGAGTCTGTAATATTTTCTTTGAGGAGTAATTAGTGGTTGCAATGCCCCACACTCAGGGTTAGTGATGTATGGTGTAATGATGTGTCTTGGAACTTTTTCTTAATTCAGAGGCCTGCTAACAGGCCAACACATTTCCACACATGTATTGTATCTGTTAGAAGACTGATATTTAACACTTGTAATGCATGTTGATTTAACCTATGTTCTACATCTAAAATTCTTCATTTGTTATAATGCATAATCTATTAATGGAAATGTGTTGTGTATGTTGTTAATGTTGTCTTTCCTATGTAGACTTCTCTCCCAGACATCAGATAAACCTTTCACATGAAGATTGTTTTAACAATTGTTTCACTCATTCGGACTGATCCATTGAGTGTTGTAGATGTTATCTTACCTTGTATGTTGTGACTTCTGCATCCTTGTGGACTGCTCCTCTGGAATCTGTGCATGTCCTATTGTGTTGTGTATTCCTAGCAGTGTTGGGACTACTCCCAATCAACCTGGAACTCACTCTCACTCTCTCCCTCGACAGTGAAATAACCATTGACACAAGTGACACTTATACTCACCAGGCACGTGAACCTCACTTTTCGAAGACAAAGCAAACCACTCTCCTATGCTAATAAGCAAGATTTGAGGAAGATATTTAAGATAATGGCAACCGAGCCATCGTACTGGATGGGACTCCCACACCAAAAAGTGTGAGGTCTAGTTGGGACTTCATACCGAGGAGATCCCCTCAATGTTGCCGGGTCGAGCACCGTCAACATTTCTGGTGCTAGAAGGAGGGCAGCCAGTTGTACATGGCTGAAATTCCCCTCACTGTCACTCATCAATCATCTGGTCAAGGTAGTAACTTGCAATCCCTCTCACGCGACTCTGCAGTTGGTTACTCCTCACCTCCTAGAATTGAACATGAGATTTCATATCAGCACCTTCGCTCCATTTGTCCCATTACCCGCTAGTTCACGAAAGCAGTCGGACTGATCCCAGGCATACAAGATCTTCCACACACATCTAGGAAGCCAAAAGCCACTCCCACGGGAGTTGTTGTATCATCGATGGAAGAAGCAGTCCTTGCCATGCTTGAAGGTCTAGAAGAAGCTATTGAAGAGAGAGAGGAACCTCCAATCTTCCTTGAAGATGAAAAAGGCACTCTTGTGATCTTGTGATCAAAATTCAGTATAGGAGGTGTAGGGGAAGGTAGCAGAGGAGGTGGAGGTGGAAACGAACTGATAGACTCAAATCCGAAACCATCAGACTCTGAAGGAGAGGAAGAATACGAAGAGGACGAAGAAGACAAAGAGATGGTTGACCCAAATCTTGAATGGATGACTGAGGGACCATTGGCTCTCCCAGTTATTCTGCACAAGATTCTGAAGCGAGCAGAAAGAATGAACATCAAGTTCAACCCTGAGCGCATGGTGAAGGTAGAAGACCACTTAGACAACTTCTACCTACAACTGGAGACCCTTGAGGTACGTTATGATGATGTAGCATGTAGAATGTTCCCATGTACCTTGGACGTCCACATAGCTACTTGGTATCACAACCTTCCACCCAACTCCATACATAACTAGGGTTCTTTCAAATGTATGTTCTTTGAAAAGTTGGTTGATGACAAGACCCCAACCATGCTACTCAAAGAATAGGGAAGCCTCAAGATGGAGGGAAAAGAGAAAGTGAAAGACTTCAATAAAAGTTTTATGCACATTTTGAACAAATTTACAGTAGACACTAAACCTCATGACTCCATCACTGTTGACTATTACACATCTACACTGCCAACCACCATTGCGCAATTTGTCAAGCGAGCTATGAAGCCAACACTTTTAGAAAGTTGCAAAGAGGCTATTGTTGTTAAAAAGGAATTGCACACAAATGGAGTCATCAAGGATGACGAATCGACGAAAGACTCCAAATATGTGAGCATAAAGCCCCAAGAAATGATGGGCAAGGGTAGAGACAAGGAAGTAACTAATATTGAGACCCTCACTCACCTTGTAGAGAACTTGACCACCGAAATGTCTAAACTCAAGTAATGGAAAATAGACACGTTTGCAAGCAGTCATCCGCCCAGACAGAGATAGGAAAATAGTTCATCAACCGGCTCATCAAGCAACAACTGGTTTTCTTCCAAGTTTGTGCAGAAGCCCATGTTCCAACTCGATCAGTGCACTGATCCTAATTTATGCTCCTTCCACGAATAGTTTCACCCTGAGAACTCTTATTTAGCTCTTTCTGTAGTCATACACTCGATGCAGAAGGTGATATGCAGGATTAGCCAGAAGAAGCTGATGATAACGAAGAGGTTGCACCTGATGAAACACCAAGTTCTAGGCATGTGGTGAACATGTATCAATGCTCGCAAGTAATCTTGGAGATGCACATCGATAAGCATCCCCAAAAGAAAAATGATCGTTACAATCTTAGGAGTAAAGGGGCTCCCCCTACACTTGGGGAAATGTAAGAGAAGGTGAGGCAACTGATAAAGAAGGCCGATCCACCAGCCGCCTCAAAGAAAAAAACACAAAGCAAGTATGGGAAGATAGCGACGGATAAGAGTACATCCATGAGAAACAAATTACGAAACAATCCGCCAGACATCATGAACATCTGTTCCACCCTGGACACCTTGGTGAGTCTACCACCTCTGGACTACAACATAGTTGATGACATGAAGAAAAATCGAGTGAACATCAGTTTGTTTGAGTTAGCTAAAGTCCATAGTTAGTGAGATATCCTAATGCGTGCATTAGGACAGACAGAAATAGACAGTGCAACCTCTACCAGCAAGGGAATATGCACACCTCCCATATCATTATCCACTATGCTCAATACACTCTAGATGGAATAAGAAAACTCAGGTTGCCCCCCATTCCTGGTTTCATTTTAGGTTTTAAACTACAATGTTAACAAATTCTTGGTTGATTCTGGTGCGACAACCAAAGTCATGCCGCTCTCCATTGCTAAGAAGATCAATGCACAATGGAGAGAAACATCCACAAGAATCATCCAACTTTATCGAACATTAATACCAACCATTGGTGAACTGAAAGACATGATAATTCGACTATCTCATGATAATTGAGTCCAACAGTGCTTCAACATAGTTGTTGTGGACATATCAGAAGCATATGGTCTTCTACTTAGTAGAGACTAGTCCAGTAAGCTAGATGGATATTTTGCTATAGACTGGTTTCACATGTGGCTTCCATAAAATGGCAGATGCAACCAAATATGGGTGTTATCAAAGAGGTATATAAAACACAATGTCACTCCCCTTAATCGCGAGAACAAACAGTTGGCCTTCGCAGAACTCATGTTTGGTAACTGCCTCCTAGAAACAACATTGGAGTGTTATCCTGCATGGCTAGCTCTAACCTCATCATACAAGCAGTTGGGACTCCTTCCTTTCCCAACTGATGGTAATGAAACTTGTAAAGTTATTGTTCTGATAGTACTAGTAGTAGCAGCAACAACAAAAGTAGTAGTACTAGCACGCCAAATAGTCCATGTACATATGAGCTTTCGGCCATGAGTCTTGACGAATCTGAAACACATGATGGCTCAAGGACCAAGTGTATCTTATCTGTCAAAAATGATAGACAATGCATGATTTTGAGTTGTTTGAAGTTCGAATGCACAAACAACGATGTTGAGTATGAAGCTATCACGCTGAACATACAAAGGACCATCACTACAAACAAACAAAGCATCTTGGTAACTTATCATGATCCGATGATGGCCAATCTCGGTGCAAACTACACAATGCAACAACAACAAATATTTGGCCGCTTGACCAAATAGTACCAGGATGAGTCTGCATAGATAAATGATGATCTGAGTACACACTACACATGAGAAATCCAACACGAGATTCCAGGTAAATGAGGAGAGAAGCCATTACAGCAAAGACCAAGTAACACATACATGTTGTTTGCACTCCTTTTACACAAAAAATTGACTAACATTTTGCAAAGTTCACCATCATACTTGGTTTTCTAATTTAAATCCCACACGTAAGAAATCTAGGAAAATCCTCTTACGCATTGACTTCAGAAACTTAAACACTTTTCGGAATAAAAATAACTACCTCGTGCCATCATCCGAGCCCATGTTGCACGCAGTACCTGAAACAATGGTGTTTCCTTCACTTGAAGGTCTTCTAGAATGCCATCAAGTTCTAGTAGTGGAACCCGATGAAATTGAACAGTCCATGAGAAGCTTGGACCACACACATATCATTTACAGTCAATGGGCAGGAGGATTGACAACCTTCCTACCAAAAGCCAAGGTCTCAAACATTATTTTTAGTAGGTTGGGTCACGTTCATGCCTTGTACATAATCTGCGTGTTGTTTGTTGTTTTCATCATGTTTCTTTTCTTATTATCTTTGTTTTTGATTTGTTTGATTCCGCTTACTATTTTTGTTCACATTCATTTCATTTGTTTGATATATTACTATTTTTGTTTCAGGAAATAAGTGATGTCGACTACTACGTTCCGGCTTTTGAATAGAGTATGTGGCTGAAATTGGAAGAAACTTGTGACACTGCAACACTTGGCCAGTCTTGTGTTCACCTTCTCTTTGCTTGGTTGTAACCTTCAACCGATGAAGTCTTGACAGAAAATAGGAACCTTCTGCAAGGGAAGTTTTGGTCCAACCATGAACCTATGTCAACACTGGGAAGCACCGTGCCTGTACTCAGCCTTCTGCTCCATGTGTTCAAGCTCATCCAACTAGTAGAAATGGAGAAGGGGATAATCTAAACGAGCAAACCTATGTCAGAGGTCTTACATGCTTCTCTGAAGGAACAACCTCTTCTTCTCTCAATAAGTCTGGATCCCTCTTCCACCCCAAAAATAAATAAGTGCATATGCACAATCCTCTTGAAAAATACAAAGGCGAAATAAGAGAAAGGATTCCTATGCAGAGAGGTGAAGCATACAACTGCACCGGGGTATTGACCAGGATTGCTGGGAGTAGAGAAATGTGTGTGTTCCTAGGTGACTCCAACGGGGTAATTTCCAAGCCATCTAGCAGCAAAGCAACGACATAGATGAAAACTTATACTCTGAAAATATTCAACTCGCAAGCTAAACTACCCTTCCCAGATTCGAAACACTGAGATCTAAGATGAATTTTTTATTGTGTTGGCAAGGGGTGATCCACGTATGTTCCTAGGGTAAGTGGGTAAATTGAATTAACCCTCACAATGATTCAATACTCCCTAAAAAACCAAGTCCATGTGCTAGAAATGAACTGAAACAGAGAATATGGAGTTCTGCTAGTGTGTCGCCAAGTGTTGTAGCGGCTACAACTACCCTCCAAAATTTTAGCCTGCACCAACTTGGGAGCCTCCCTTGAGAGTTTCACTTGATGATTGCAAACACTTGGGTTCACTCCGTGAGCTTGTGTGAGTCTTTGCATCCACCTTGTTCACTCTTTTCATTCAAGTTTCTCCGTGTTGGTGTTTAAGTCATGCTTGTGACCATGTTCTAGTTATGCTCAAAGTCTTCGCTTCGTATGTGCTTGTTGTGTTCGCTATGAAAGCATCTGTTGTACTCATACACAGAGTCACATTCATTGTTGTGCAAGCATCGTCTCGATTAATGAACGGTCAATCACGAGTGTCACACTTGTCACTTGCACCATCGGTCAGTCATGTTGAGCATGTGTGTCTGGATGGTTTAGGTCATTTCTTCGTCGAGTCATGTGAGTGTGTGTTTATATGATCACCTATGCATATTTTGATCATTTACACACTTAGTAATTTTTGATGAATTTCTGATGACTAGATTCCCCTCTAACAGTGGACCATCACCCCACTTTTGACTCGATCAACTATTAACTAAAACAGCGTAGAAGCACCAAGCTAGTCTTTTCAAGCTGTACTGCCCACAAGCATTTCAATCAACCCTCATGCTAGCCACCTGGATAGTCGGACTCATCAGTCACCCCGAGATTGACTCACCTCAAAATTTTCACAGAGGCCACTGACCTTACTTGCTCAACTAGATGAGGAAATTGCGCAGACAAGCCTGACAGACACCAAGTGCCTGTCCCTGTCTCCCTCATAAAATTGCACATTTTTTCCAGTCAATCATCCTGACAGTCGACCGAATGTTCATCTTAGAAATTTCACAGTGTTCATGAGCAGGCCTTCCACTTCCCATCAGTCAACTTAGCTCATAAATTGCACAAAGATGATCAGCAGGTCGACCTCCTAGCCTTAGTGCAGTCTCCCTTGCTAGCATCCCCTAGCAACAAACTGATAGTTACCTTTGGAAATTGTGCATTTTCTGCTGCCAGTGTCTCCAATATCCAACTGGAATTTCCCTATGGGAATTGTGAAGTTTTGGCTGCTAGTGACCCCAGCAACCAACTGCCAGTTCCCTCTAGGAATTACGCATTTTTGGTTGCCAGTCTCTCGGGAAGTTCCTCTCAAAAAATGCACAATTCATGCCTGCTGACCCTTCATGTAGCCCGACTCATTCCTCTGGAAAATTGCATAAATATTGTTGTCCAACCCCCACTACCCTTTCCTTCTGAAAAATATGCAGAGCATGCTTGCCTTGCCTTCCAGCAGCCCAGACTGTCCCTCCCAAAATTTGTGCAATTTTTCCTCCCAGCCAAGCCAGACCTCATAGATAGTCATTGTCGACTCAAATTTCCCATCTCCATCACTCAGTGACTCTTGCACAGTTTTCATCAGCAGTTCCTAGAGCCATCATTCCGCTTCGCAACCTTTCCGCCTCTCCCGGTCACCTGCACCCAAAATTATCATGTCTCATGGTAGACTAGGAGGTTTTGGATTTGATGTTGTCTCGTCATGGGTGACTACAGGTACAGGTACACCAAAAAACATGGCAAGGTGACAAATGGGATGAACAAAGGGAGCACATGCAGAAGGACAGGTTCACTAATGGACGAATGAATGATGCATGTGAAACAGATGAACCTGACTAACATGCACCTACGTGAATAGATGAGCCTGTCAAACCTCCCAACATGCAAGCAAGGAACAACATGCTAAAGATTCATCAAGTGAACCAAGGACCATAGAAGACTCTGCGCACTTCGCCATGCGAAGGTGAAGCTATGATACACCATGAAAACATCCATCACCCAACAACATTATAGCTCGACATGCACTCTAGTAGCAGCACGAATGTACCGACACTGTCATGTCAAGTCATGGCAAGTCATGTCATGAGTCATGTCACCCACATCTCCACTATGAGCTTGTTGTCAATCAATGTGATGTGACGTGGAAGTCTAAGAGGTTGTTGAATAAAGATTCATGTAAGTTGAAAAGTCATGGAAGTCAAATGGTCATGAGGGTATTCGAGCAGCCATAAGGGTCAGTTCCACCCTTGGCTATAAATACCCCCTCATTTATACATGAAAGGAATTTTCACCTTAGCTCCTCCCACATAACCAAGAGAGTCTGTAATGTTTCCTTTGAGGAGTAAGTAGTGGTGCCAATGCCCCGTACTCGAGGTTACTAATGTATGATGTAACAATGTGTCTTGGAACTTTTTCTTAATTCAAAACCCTACTAACAGGCTAGCACGTTTTCACACATGTATTGTATCTCTTGTAAGACTGATATGTAACACTTGTAATGCATGTTTCTTTAATAAGTGTTCTACATATGAACTGCTTCATTTGTTGTAATGCATAATCTATTAATGGAAATGTGTTGTGTATGATGTTAATGTTGTCTTGCCCATGTAGACTACTCTCCCGGACATCAGACAAACCTTTCACATGAATCTTGCTATAACAAACGTTGCACTCGTTTGGACTGATCCATTGAGTGTTGTACGTGCTATCTTACGTTGTATGTTTTGACTGGCGCATTCATGTGGACAGCTCCTCTGGAAGCTATGCATGTCCTATTGTGTTGTGTGTTCCTAGCAGCGTTGGGACTACTCCCAATCAACCTAGAACTCACCCTCACCCTCTCCCTCGACAGTGAAAGAACCATTGACACTAGTGACACTTACACTCACGAACCACACAAACCTCACTTCTCGAAGACAAAGAAAACTACTATCTTATGCTGACAAGCAAGAGTTGAGGTAGATCTTTAAGATAATGGCAATCGGGCCGTCGTACAGGATGGGACTCCTACACCAAATGCCGTGAGGTCTAGTTGGGACTTCATACTAGGGAGATCCCATGAATGTTGGCGGGTCCAACACCGTCAACAATAGGCTTATTGTGTGTGTGAGGACCTTTGAAGAAGCATTGCATATATCAACACCTATGCATGAGACATTTGAGGATTTATTTAGCACACTTTTATGGTTTTGGAAGAACATAAATGAGAAAATAACACCTACTTGTGATTATCAAGATCTGATTTGTGTGATTATATAAGTGCATTGTAATATTTAATCTAATAGACCATGCATAAATTCATATTTAATAAAATTATATTGAAATAAGTTAAGGATGAGGATTTCAAGAGATTTACTTAGATATTCATTGATATTGTTGTGATAAAAATATCTTAAATGTAGAATATTCTGATGATCACCTAACTTATTTTACTTTTGAAGACAAACATATGTAACAAAAGGATAGTTTAGAATTTCCCTTAATGGGTCTTCTCCACTATGAAGTTTGAGTGTCCTTTCTTACATCTATGACATGATTTGTAAGTTGCATACATATATTTCCAACATTTGGTATTAGAGCCTAATCACCGAGTCAAAGTTATATCTACTTATAATTTCATTACCTTTCTTGTGGAAGAGAAGGTTAGAAGATCCAAGGGATTATTTTTATCAAGCCAATGCATGCTCCCACTGGAACAAGATCTTTTGTTACGAAAAATAAGAAACTTGTTGAACTGTGAATATATTTGAAGATATTGTTCAAGAATTGTAGATTTGATTGTTGATGTAATGGAATAAGGAAAAATGATAAAGGGAATTTTTCATAGCTCGTAAAGTGAGCAATATTTTACAAATTTTAAGGTCACACTTAATTGTTAAGGATCACAAAATACCTCATAAATAATGATGGTGGAAATTTTCCAGTCTAACATGTTTTTCATGTATATGTTATTTAGAATTTAGAAAGAGAGAACTTGACATTTTTATATAATGAGCTATATTTTTTGGTTGTCACAAAAAGGAGAGAAACATTTTACATAATTTACATTACCGTCAATTTGAAAATTCTTAAAAACCCATTATACAAATTCTTCACTTTATTATTTTGAATTTATTGAGAAATCCAAACATAAGTGTTATTAGAATATTATGAAAAAAGGTTGTAAACGATGTTGGATATATATTTTTTATTGATCTAAAATATAGGGGGAGACTATGTATGTCCAAGATAAATATTGGAAAATGAAGATTGTTAGAAATATTGTTTTGGACCATTGATGCCTAGTTTTAATATCGTATCTTTGAAGACATTTTTACTCTTCATTTCTTATATACACTTAAAACGAACTCATATCCCATTTATTTATCTTTCTTGTGTGTTCACATAGGGGGCTAACCTGTAAAACTAGTTGGTTCAGCATACTTGTACTTTGGTTGGGTCATCCTAACAAAATATTTCATATCTCCTCATTCTTATGGACATAGAGGGAGTGTCATACACCCTTGGAAATTCCTTGGAATAAACTTTCCAATCATATATCATGTGCTCTAATTTGAACTAGGAAATTAATATTTGAGATTCAGAAGTGGAGATGAGGAATGTTTTTGGGGTGATTCTTAGCAATAAAGGGTGGAAGCAAAAATGTGATTTATGGGATGAACAAGTCGTATTTGCGTTTTTTTCCAATAAATTTCCTTTTGGGAAGTTATAGACTTTGAAAATTGGAGGATAAAAATAGAAAAAACATCATGTACCTATGGTTCAAATTTCATAACCTTTTTTCACTATAATTTAGGATGTACGATATGAGGAATTTAGTGTTCCTGAATTCTCTCAAAACATCCTTCAAACAGGCCAACTTGGCATTTTTTCTATAAATTTCTTTCTAAGATGTTCCAAATTGTGAAATCTAGAGGAGACAAAGAAGATATATCTAGGTAAATGAGGTACAAATTTGAGAACTGAATTTTCAAAATTGGATATGTGGCTTGTTGTGCAAATTTGTTTTCAGAAGAAGCCAAAAGAAACAAGATTTTGGAGAAGTAGTCCTAGAGAAGAAAGAAGCCACAAGTAGACCTAGTGAAGATAGAAGCAACTAACAAACTTGATGAAGGAAAAAGCATCAAACGGACTTGGTGAAAGAAGATGCAACTAATAAACATTATGAAGAAACAATCACGTGCAATGAAGTAGGTTGGTTCCTATGAATATTTGTAGTAGAGGGGTTTGGTGTCTCCAATAGGTTGGTTCCTATAGAGAAACAGATAATATTGGTGCCTCTTGTAGGTTGGTGCCTACAAAGAAACAGAGGAGATTGGTGCCTCCTATAGGTTGGTGCCTACAAAGCAACTAAGGGAATGGTGTATCATGTAGGTTGGTGCCCACAAAATAACATAGGGCTTTGGTGTCTCCTGCAGTTTGGTGCCTATAAAGCAACAAAGGGGATTGGTGTCTCTCATAGGTTGGTACCTACAAGTTGATGTAATAGTAGTATAATTGTGAATCCAACAAACTTGGAAAAAATATACTTTGCAATTCCATAAATACTTTACAATTTCATACAACATCCCACACAAAATCTATAATGTAAACTTTAACAATCTCATATGTTAATTAGAACTTTCATAATTCAAATATCATAGTTCTGAATTAGCTGATGTGTTCCAACCATTATTTCACATAAAAATGTTATAGTTTTTATTATTATTCGAAAATTTAATATTTAATTAAATATTGTTGAATAAAATTTGTAATCCACTGGAAAATTTTTGGTTGTTTAAGAAATAGTTGTGCTAAGAGGCACTCTACAACCCACTATGGGGGAATATTGTACTGACATATAACATAATGCATTATATCAAATAATAATAATAATAATAATAAAGTATACTCAATTTAAAATACAATAAAAATAATAAATTGATTCAATTTTCCCCACGAAGGGTGCCTATCCATCAAACAAAGATATATACATGGATGAATTAAGGTTAAAGGAAAGGCATCAAGCTACCCCCACCTAGAAGCTTGTTTGGCCTCCTTATTGCTAGGAAACTCGACTCAGGAAATGTAAGTTCCCATTATCTCAGCATGCGAGCGACCGGGAAGGCACACTAGCACTAGGGATCATTCATTCACCTAATGAGGGAGACAATTGTGGTTTTGAAAGGACATGGATGCACCTATAATGTTTTGAAGTGGGAGGAAGTTAGATGTACAACTAGCCGGAGGAAAATGGTAGCCATAATAACCCATAAACTATGGTGACCATTCTTCAATTGGAACAGCCACGAGTCAATGGGCAAGGAAGTCAGGAATCATGCAATCTTTGACATTAACACTCTTAGCTTTTCTCAGAAGTTCGAGCCTTTTTATGGTCAGTCAGGCCTCTCTATTATGTGGATCTTCATTGCTCAAGTTTTACCTTTTATTTCTTATTCCTTGCAACTCCTATAAATATTGGTATCATTCTATGCTTTCGTTGTTTACTTTGGCTTGGTGTTTTTTGGTTTTGGGTCCCAATCCCCCTCCTTCATCCTATTTTTTTAGGGGGATTTTACTCACCTTTTTTTCTCTAAATTAGCCTTATCCTTCTCTTTGTCTATCTAAATTTCTTGTCAATTTGTAACTCCTTCCTCCTTGACACCCTACTATTCTCTCATGTGTGTTGTCTGTAAGCCATCCTTATTCATTCTTGCCCAACTTCCCCTGTTTTTGCTACTCCCTCTGTTATGGTGCACCGATGACTGGTTATTCCCTCGTGATGAGGTCATCATAGCAGGTTTGGTTCACCCTCTTCTCTTGCTTTCAACACCTCATCCCTGCACAACACTGATGCCCAAACCTCAAGCAGACTTGTCATGGAGAAATGCAGACGTATGGTCCTTGAAGCCATCCAAGGGGCTATTTTAGGTATTAAAGATTGGGTTAGACAAGTTTGTAGATTTGTTCCTAACTCTCATGTGAAGAAGGAGACCAAAGATTGATCCTCAAGGGTGATAAATTCCACCAGGGAAAGGGATTTAGCTACATGTAGATGGTTAATCTATATTGGCATGTTAAAACTCTTATGGGTAGGGTTCTCAATGATAGAGCAGACATTCAACATGAGCCTATTATCTCTATGGTTGAACTCATGGAGAA
The DNA here is from genome assembly GCA_031772625.1 of Pinus tabuliformis. NCBI lineage: Eukaryota > Viridiplantae > Streptophyta > Pinopsida > Pinales > Pinaceae > Pinus > Pinus tabuliformis. The sequence continues at coordinate 1,176,281,472 of CM062816.1, forward strand.
AATGGACACTGTCAATGAAAAAATCAATATGTTGTTCATGCATATCACTGGCACTAAACCGCCGTCATCAAATACCAGTGGGGATCCTCATTTTTCTGATCAAACACACATCACAGTGGTGTGAGAGCACTCAAATCCCAGACTATATTCTATATTTTGTCTTATAACATGGTCTTGTCTACTAGTCTATGTAATATTTTCTTTTTGTTTATGGTTTATGTTTTCAGATCAACAAATTATAAACAATAGGGGCAACTTAAAAGTTTTAAGTTTATGCTACTAGTCTCGTTTCCCTAGTGGCATACTAGTAAAGACTATCTATGATGTAATTTTATGCTTTATGAATTAGTACAATATCTATGATGTTACAAAAAAATCGATTCACAATATGCATATCACATCAAAATAAATTTAAATTAACATACAAATTTTTTTGTTAATAACCAAAACTATAATTTGAGGATAACCTTAATGTAGTTAGAAAAAAATTGCTCTCCAAACCACTAGAGTTATAATCCTTTGAACCTTGAAAAAAAAAGACATAGGAGTGGGCTTTGATCCACTTATGTGTGTATTGATATTAACATATAATTAACAAACACATAGAAACCTAATATGTTTAATTAATAAACATATAATTAGAAGTAAGAATATTTTTAGAGATTATATATATATATATATATATATATATCTTATAAATTAAAATAATTATTTAATATTTTAAAACTTCATACTTAAAGTTAATATTCACACTAAATTATTTTTCAAAGGATATATCTATATATATATATATATAATGGCAAGTACACATACCAATTATATATCTATTACAAAAGTTTTAATAAAATTGAAACTAAGAATATTTTATGAAATTTATATAAATATGAATAATATGATTAAGGACCAATATAAATTTATTTTAATTTCAGATTTATCCAAAATTTAAAGAGATCCAATATTTCAAAATGTAAATGTTTTTTAACCACAAAATTTGATAAAATTTAATAAATCGAGTCTATCAAAATATAAATTTAAAACATTTGATCCCTCAAATTTGCATTTTGAAAAATTTAATTCATCATGAAATTAAATAAAACTATAATTTAAATAAATTAAACATGTCGAATAAAAATACAAAATAAATTATCCACGGTATCTCAGATAAACAATGATCAAATACAAAATAAATAAATTAAATATCAAACTATTTTTTTTTTAATTAATGATAAAAAATATAAAAGTTTTTCCTTTCCAGAAGCCATAACTTACCTTGCAAGGAATAGTTAGATGTGACTTCCTGTCTCTCTGAAAATAATATTTTAGAAGTTTATTTTTTCTAACTTACGGATCCGTAAAGTCTTGATATTTTTTTTAGTGCTAGAAAGACTTCTCTCATTTCTAAATTTAAAATTTAGAATAAACAATTTAACCTTTGCACCTCTAATAAGTATGATTTTCCCCACTTGTTCTTTTAATTATTATATATTACATTCCAGCCTTTTTTTAGTTGTTCTATCGTTGTGCACCACACCTATGTGTTTGACTGTCCATCCAACCTTATCTTGACCATTAGATTTAATTATTAAAACTATTGACTAAGGTTCATCGGCGCACTTCAAAACCATGTTTCATGTGAATTTTTTTATTGAAATATCGAAAGTTTAGATTGCGTTGGTACACGGAGTTTGCCTTTTACATATGTCTACGTGCAGGGATAGGTTTGGTGTTAGTATGCTAATTAGTGTCACTGGTTAGGCCAACGTTTTTTATTTCAATTAAATTGGAGGATGATTCATTGATTTTTTTTTAATTTTTAATTGATCATTTAGATTGATTTTCAAGGAATATGTTCAGCATATCAGTGTTGTGTCAGGTAGTCGGGATGGAGCAATATTTCCCTCTCCACCCAGGTTTGAATCGCGCCTACATGCTGGATGCAGTTCACATCATATGTTTGACTATGTTGGTATATTTCGTCTTTTCAATCATTGTAACATGTTAGAGAATTTGTTAGTTTGTATTGACTTTTAATAAATTTTAAAAAGTTGATGTCCAAAAGCTCACCAATTTTTTAGGGATTTCAAAGCACACTTAATTTTAAAACACTCTCTTATATCTTGGTTGTAAAAAATATCAACAACACTTTTGTTTTTTTTATCAAAACTTGGGATTCTTAAAAATTAAGTAAAATCAAAGTTAATAATAATATTTTTTTGCAATAGTTTTTTTTTTTTAATATATTTATTAATGGTAGATATAAATGAAACATTCTACTATATCAACCACATTATTATTTTTAATGTGGTTGTACCAATTATTAGTGTGAGTGACTTATTTACAATATATTTAATTTATTCTTAATACATGAGTTTTCTCTCTTAATTTTGATAGTAATTTATTTATTTACTTTTAAAGAGGTAAAATTTATTATAATTTTTTCTTCTTCTTTTAAGATTTTTTTCCTTTAGAAAAAGTCGTAATTCCCATTAATTTTGAAAATTACATTTTGTAGATGCCTAAGCATTGCAAAGACAAGGCTATGAAGCCTGACAAAAAAAAATGGTTGACACAATCGTCAAGTACAGCTAAAAAAGAAACTGATAAAAATAACCATGCCTGGAACACTGAGATGCCAGAGAGGGGGGGATCAAGTTTTCCTCCCCTTTTTCTTCTCTACCTTGCGCCACTCGCCATGGGCCGGATGCATGGGAACGAGTTGGCTTGGGTTTTCCTCACTGGGTCGAGGGTTTTCCTTGTCAGAGTCCGAGGTGTCCAATTTATGCTGCCTTTTGGTTCCAGTGAGTTCCATTGTGTCGAAAGCCTTTTCCGGTTGCGATTCCATGGGCACTTGTGGAGATTGTTCCTGCGGTTCTGCTTGGCTGTTCTCATTTGGGATGGGCAATTCCTCCTCACCTTCTTCCTCTTCCTCAAGGTCTGGTGGGGGGAATGTCCACCCTTTTTTTTTCCCGGATTTCCTCCTTCTTTGGCTGTCTTTTTGAATTCTGGGCAGGCATTTTGCAGGTGCCCTGTTTGCCGACATATTCTGCATCGGAATGCTGTATTTTCATATTCTATTGTTTGCATCCAGCTGCGATCTTTATGCTTCAGTACTATATGGTCCAATAGTCCTTTGCTGAGATCAACTTCCACACAGATACGTGTAAAAGTGTAGATTCCATCTTCCACTCACTGAGTGTCCATTTTAATATATCTGCCGAGGGAGTTTCCGATGCAAGCGAGTGTCTTTTGGTCCCAAAAATGTGCAGGGAGGTTATGTAGTCGTACCCATACTGGCATCCTGGTAACAATGTAGGAGTTTGCATCGAACTCTGGGGTCCAAGGTGTAATGAAGAGTCCTTAAGATCCCCAAAACCACGGTCCCTCCTGAATTACTAGGGCTCTGACCTCTTCTGAAGGAAGTTTGACTATAAAGAAGCCTTTGGAGTAGAGCATGACATCACAATTTAGAGACCATTTTGTGAAAATCCAGTGAAAAAGGTCCATGGGTTTTGGCCAGAAACCGTTGAAGCGACAGATGAGGGCTTGTCTTTCGTAAATGTTACGTACCTCCTCTACTTCTGCTGTATCTAGTGTTAGTTCAGGTGTATAGTTTAGTTGCTCCACGATATATGGGCTGGGTTCTGATCCGGCCTGTTGTGGAGCTGCAGAAGAAGATTTCCCCCCTTGTAGAATATGCTTGTAAGATGTTCCTTCGCTTCTGTGTTGCTGGTGTGGTTCTAGGCTGTGTTTTGCTTTAGATCCACTGCCCCCTTCTGTTTGTTTTCGTGGGCCACTGGTTACTGCACCTCCGCGGAGCCTCATGTTGAGAATAATATTAGATCCTGGCTTGATGTTGTAGTCGTCACTTCTTCTTTTAAGATTATTGTCATTGATTGTTAATTAAAAATCATATTAATTGAAATAATTTATTGGTAAATTGTAAGGGGTAGATTTTCACTTTTGCTAAATATTTCTGAATTTTGGATTATTAAGTATTTTTCTTATATTTAAGGAAGACAAGCTCTTAATTGTTTTTTTTCCCTTTTTTTGTGATTAGTTTTCCTCATTATAATTCTTACTTTATGTAGATTAAAATAATAGATTAAAATTATTATATCTTATTAACCAATTTATTGTATTATAAGTGAATTTAAATATCAAGATAAGGATTTTTAACATTATTAATATCTATAATATCAATAATAATGGAAATACCATCGTCAACCATCCTCCATTTTTATGAGATTAGTTTTCATTTTTTCAATTCTTAGTCTTTTATTTTTGATTCTAAATTAAAATTATTATCATGAAATTAATATATCGAATTATATTAAAATAATGTATTTAATATTAATCTCTATAATAATATCATACCATTGGTACATTATTGTTTGGATTTAATATTAGAGGCCCCTTATCAGATTATAATAATAATTGATAATATTAAATTAAATACTATTCCATCAATAAAAGATAAGGTCAGACCCTAACCCACTACATTTTTAAACTAACTATTTATATATGACATTACTTTTAAACATTTAACTTATGATTTCTAAATAATATTAAACATTACTACTACAATGGTTAATTGAATTAGCTCTAAAAATTAATATTTAATTCCAATATTCCATTTATAATACCGAAATTTAATATATATTTATTACACAACAATTACTTTGTAACTAAATTTAATTTTATCATTTAAAATATCGAAACTAAATATTTATTTACTACATTCTTGTTACCTAACAGTTATTTCCCAACAGGGTTTGAAGCGGAACACGGAGGGAGCAATGACTGGAATGGACGTCGCGCCCTTGGCTGCCTCTGCAACCCTAGGTTTCAATCCTCATGATGTCGGGAAGGGCAGTCCAAGCCGGGAGGTTTCTTTGCATGGTGCTCAGGTCTGCACTTTGCCCCTTCACGCGCCCACACCTGCAAAGCATCTCGACTTTGGAGGTCGGGAGTTTTTCAACCAAGGAATATTCAACGTTTTTGAAGCGCTCATGCCCATTGCAGAACAGGCCAGGGACAGCCACCTCCAGAAACGCGTGGAAAGGCCGGTTTCGCTGAGCAGTATCAAATGGGAGAAAAGGGCAGCTAAAGAAAAAGCGTGCGATGCCTGGGAACCGCTCAGCCCCTTTTCTCCTGCGACACACAGGGACGATTTCATTTTCCGAAGCAACGAGCCAAAGATTCAGCCAAGGATAACTGTATCCACCTCATCCCTTTTCTGTGGCTGGCATGCTCCAGATCTCATATCTGCCGTAAGCAAGCAGCGCTCCTGCTTCTTGTTTTTGCTGGGCATGCGTGCAGACGTATTAAGGTTAGCAGCACACATCCTCTGTACTCCTCGTCCAGCTTTAGCCAATGCTCCAAGACCGGCGAATCTGATTTGCTGGAAGCAGGTTCCTCCATTGAACCAACCAGATCGGTCTGAAGAGACACAGGCATTTCAGATCCAAATCAAACTATTGAGCAAGACGATGATGCAGTGGGTTCACGCAACAGATCTTGTGCAGGATCTCCTGCAAAAACTCGAACGCCGGCTGAGGATCCCCTCCTCTTATCTCAGACTGCTATATCAGGGTAAGCAACTTATGAATCCCCTTCCTCTTTCCTTCTACAACATTCATAAGGATGCTTCTATTGGGGTTTCTTTTCGGTTAAGAGGGGGTTCCTTTGGGCAGACTTCCTCTGCCCCTTCTTTCTCTTATAAAGATGCAGCTTGCAAAGATGCTGCCCAACCTCAGACCTCTTCGAAAGCAGCCCAACCAAATGGGGTTCCAAAACCGTTTCTGGTAGACAAATCAGAGGAAATTCCTTCCATCAACTGCTCTCATCCTGAGCTTGAAAATCGCTACCAAATATTTGCAGAATCCGCACTCATTTGCAGATTTAATGGGCTTTGGCCTCGCACAACAAAGCTATATCAATGGATCCATACCTCTTGGACCAAAAAAAGCAAGATTTACTTATGTTCAAAAGGATTCTTCATTGTGGTTTTTGACTCAAATGAAGACTACCAGAAGGCCTTAACGGGAGGCCCTTGGTTTTGGGGCTCAACTGGGCTTTTTCTTACCCCTTGGTTTCCAGAATTTAACCCTTCTACAGCCATCATCACCAAGATTCCCATTTGGATCAGGCTCCCGAATCTTCCAGCACATCTATGGCATTTCTCTGTCTTCCTAGCCATTGGAAACACTTTGGGATGCTACCTGGCTACAGATAATTTAAGAAAGGAAAATGGTCTCTACACCTATGGCAGACTGTGTGTAGAAATAGATATCAGCAAAGGACTATCGGATCAGATCAATCTCAAGATTGGTGATTTCCATTGGAATCAACCCTTGTATTACCAGAATACAACCTTCTGTTGCCGACATTGTCATCAAGTGGGACACCTCCAGAGTACCTGCACCGAGTTCCTCGACAAAAAGAAGAATCTGAAATGCAAACCCAAATCCAAGTGCTAGAATCCTTGTGAGCCACCCCGTCGTATGGACGATTTATACTTCACTAGCTCGGATGAGGAGGAAACCGTAGCAGACGGGCAGAATGATGAGACTCCGATGGACGCTCCCTCGGTCGATCCGGCAGTCCCCTCTGACCCTCAGATTTCTCAGAAACGTACTCATTCTTCTTCGTCCTCAGACTCTGATAAGGATATTCCGCCGCCAGTGTAGAATAGTCTACAACTTGTAATGGCTCAGCCAAACTCCTCTGGGTGGGTCAAAGTAAGCAAGAAAAAAGGAAAAAAATGTCGGGTGGTAGGAACTGACCCCTCGGGGTAGTTTTCTCTGCTTAGTTCTTTCTTTTGCATTCCCGTGTTTTCTTTGGCATTCCCTTGTCTGTCTCTAAGGAGCGAGGTAGAGAGCCTATCTCCATTGGCTCCCTCACTTTTTTGCTTTGCTTGCTTGCAAGCTTGTTTGTACTATACATTTCCTCTCTTAATAGAATTAGTCTTTATACAAAAGAAAAAAAAAAAAAAAAAAAGAACTATTTCCCTATTAGAGCCTATCCCCCCTTAGTGACAACTTCCTGAACTCCAACCATAAATCAAAGTTTATTAAACTTCGTCCTTGTGAGAGCCTTTGTAAAGATGTCTGCAACTTGATCATCGGTTGAACAATATTGCACTTGAATAACATGGTCATGAATGAGCTTTATGATGAAGTGCATGTGTATTTCAATGTGTTTGTTGTGCTTATGTTGGATTAGAGCTTTGCATAGTTGAATGGAACTTTGATTATCACACCAAAGTGTAGTTGTATGCTGCTGCTGAAAGCCAAACTCTGATAAGATCTTACAAAGCCACAGGGCTTCCTTACTAGCTTCTATGGTGCCATGATACTCTAATTTTGCTGAAGAAAGAGAGATGGCACTTTGTTTCTTGCAAGCCCATGTAATAGGTCCAGAACTAAGAGTGAAGACATAACCTACTGTAGACTTCTGATCATCAGGGTCACCAGCCCAATCAGAATCAGTGAAACCAACCAATAGAGGAGATGTTTCTGCACTGTAATGAATACTAAACTAAACTGTACCTCGAACATAATGAAGTATTCTTTTAGCTTCTTTCCAATGAATTTCATGTGGGCTTTTCATAAACCAAGCAATAAGGCCAACAACAAAGGAAAGGTCAGGACGAGTATGGGTCAGATACCAAATTTTTCCTACAAGTTGATGGTATTAGGTAGCATCAACTTCAGGGGAAGTACAAGTGACTGAAAGTTTGGCTCCAAAATGAAAGGGAGAAGGGGCTGGCTTACAATATTCCATGTGAAAGTGGCATAGAAGATCACAGACATTCTTGGACTGGGAAAGGGAAATACCTTCCTTGGATTGCAAGATTTCAAGACTGAGAAAATAATGCAAGTGTCCTAAGTCTATCATTTCAAACTTCTTTTTAATGTTGGACTTCACACGATTTATAAGGTTGGGATCACTAACAGTAAGGATAAGATCATCAACATAAAGAACAAGAATGATAAGAGACTTACCCACTTTCTTGGTGTAGACAATATTGTCAGAATGACACTTAGAAAATCTAGTATCTAAAAGAAAGCTATCCATTTTGGCATAACAAGCTCGAGGGGCTTGCTTGAGACCACAAAGGGATTTCTTAAGCTGACATACAAGGTTGGAGTTTGTTTATATAAAGCTAGTAGGTTGTTCCATATATATTTCTTCATGCAAGTCCCCATGCAAGAAGGCAAATTTAACATCCATCTAATGGACTTCCCATTTGAAAAAGGTAGCAAGGGAAAGAACAAGGCATATAGAGTTAATTTTGGAAACAGGGGAGAAGGTTTCAGTATAGTCAATGCCTTCAACTTGTGGAAAACCCTTAGAAACAAAATGAGCTTTATGTTTATCAACTTTTCCATCCGATCCATACTTGGTTCTGTAAACCCATTTGCATCTAACAAGTTTTTGTCCATTTGGAACAGGAGCAAGATCCCATGTATCATTTGCCAATAATGAGCGATATTCTTCATTCATAGTTGTGTCCCAATCTGGATGGCTTGAAGCTTCTGCAAAGGTGTCAGGATCACAATTCGTTGAAGCTTGAGCTAGTAAAGAAGAGGCTCTATCGAACTGAGAACATGTATGTCACTAATCTATAGGATCACCTGCAAGAGCACTTATTGCATCCCGAGTAGCACAGACCTATTTTGGAAGTTCAGGAGCTGAAAGAGGATCCTGAGAAGGTGGGGGAGGATTTTCATCCTCGTTGTCATCATATGAAGAAGAAATATTTTTAGAAGTAGAAGGGATAGAGAGAGGTGGCACATCCGCCAAACTAGGCTCATAGGATGATATATTTTGAGCAAACTTTACATCTCTTCTAATGATAACATTTTTGGACTTAAGTGGAATAAGTCTATATCCTTTGACATCTTCAGAATATCCAACATAAATACATTTTTCACTCTTAGGTTCTAAAGCTTTATGTTTCTCATATGGAATATGGGCCCATGCTTCACTTCCAAAAACACGAAAGTGACTTACATCTGGTTTAATTGAGCTCCATGCTTCTTCTAGAGTGATATTATTTAAAACCTTAGTAGGAGTGTGATTTACTATGTAATTTGCACAGTTAATTGCTTCTGCCTAAAAATTAAGACTAAGTCCTTTAGATTGAAGCATACACTTAGCCATTTCCTTTAAGGTGTGATTCTTCCTTTTAGCTACACCATTTTTTTGTGGAGTATATGGAACAGTTTGTTGCATTTGAATTCCATGCTTAGTGTAAAAGTTGATGAATTTGTTGTTAACATATTCTTTGCCATTATTAGATCTTAGCTTAAGAGTTTGATGTCCAGATTGTTTCTCAACAAAGGCCTTAAAGGCCAAGAACATGTTAAATACTTCACTCTTGAGTTTTTAGAAGTATACCCAAGTGCATCTGGAGAAACCATTAATGAATGTTAAGAAATACTTGTAGCCAGAGAATGAAACAACTGGAAGTGGACCACATAAATCACTATGCACAAGCTGTAAAGGGGCTGAGGCATGCCAAGAGGTACGTTTTTCAAAACTATCTTGATGATGGTTTCTAAGTACACATCCAGAACAAACACCATCTTTGCAAGATACCATAGGAAGACCAGCATCACCATATTTTCTTTACATGGATTTTGAAGGGAGCGATAGTTTAAGTGACCAAATCGCTCATACCAAAGCTTGTTCACTTCATCATTATGAGCAACAAATATCGAGGGAAGAGTTGATGACCCATGTTAAACTTATACAACCTTGTAGAATCATCAACAATGCGAGTAGCTAAAATCTATCTAGGATCTCTTAGGTCCTTAATTACAACATCGTGAGGTGAAAATTCAACAATTTTACCTTCACCTGAATGAATTATCTGATATACAAATAGAAGGTTGCAGGATAAGGTTCCACACATAATACATCATTAAATTGACCATTGTCTAGATGAATAGTTCCAGTACCTACAACACTAAGAGATCTATCATCACCAACATATATATTTTTGGTGTTACAATCATTTAAAGAAGAAAACATGACTTTTATTTTGGCCATGTGATAAGAAGCTCCAGAATCAATGAGTCACTCATGAGAATGAGAAGAAGAAGATACATTTAGTGCATAACCAGACCGAGATGATTGACAACCACATGCAGAAAGTGTTATTCCTGAAGATGAATTTGAAGTTGAAGAGTGCTCCAAATGGATGTTATGCTTCTTCATTTCTGCTTCCAAGGCTTCCATCTTCTTAAAGAATTTAGATTCTAAGTGACCATCTCGATTACAAAAGTTACAATGTATACCAGTCTTCTTCCATTTGTTTTTATTTTCCTTATCATTTTGTTGAATTGATTTTTCATTTTGAGTCTAAAATTGCTTAGGACCCTTGTTTGGTTTAGGACAATTCTTTTTAGGATTCTGCTTCTTAGGATTCTTTGAATTTGGTTGTTGCTGGGTGGCTAAGGCTTTCTTAGAAGAGTTTCCAAGTTTAAGAAGACCAAGATGTAAGAGTTTTTCTTGTTCCATTATTAAGGAATCACAAAAGACATCAAAAGAGGGGGACTTGTAGCCTTATCCTTGAGAAATAAAGGCTTCTCTAGTAGAATGGAAGGTGGAAACAAACACAGAGTAGGCTAGTCCCAACTTAGTAAGAATGGAATAGATAAGGCTACCATCTTCTTTCTTAACCTTAACACCTTCCAAGAGAAGTCTAAGGGTCTTGAACTTGGACAAAAAATATTCAATGGAAGAAAAATTATTGGGGTCCAATGTAAGCAACTCATTTTCAAGTTGATGGGCTCTAATTTCATTTTTAATTCCAAAAACTTTAGTGAGTTGTTTCATTGCTTCATTAGGGGTATCAAGTTCTGCAATATGGAATCTAAGGTCTAGAGAAATAGACATCCCTATCAACCCACATGATTGATCTTGCCTATTTTCCCATTTGGCCGCCTTATCTTTATCTTTAGGTTTAGTTTCTTGGCTTGAGGCTATTTTGTAAAGACATTTACTTCTAAGTAAATCCATAATGTAGGACCACCATTGGAAGTAGTTGGTGCCGTCAAGACTAACTTGACATGGAATTTACATTTTAACAGAAACTAAAGCTTTAGATGCTAAAACTAAGTGTTCCAGTGGAAATATATTGAAAAATTAGGCTGATTAAAAAATGACTCTGAAAACGGCTTCCGGATGAAGAAGTTATGGCTTTTTGAAGAAACGTTGTTGAAGATGTTGACGAAGTGTGTAAATGTGCGGAAGTAAATGATAATGTTATATTTAAACCACCCCCCTCCAAACTTAATCTAATTAAATCACTTTAAATAAATGATTTTATGTGACCCACTTTTATAAATAAGTGAAAGTCATTTTTACAATGGTACTTTATGAGCTACCCACTAAATTGTAACTTAAATAAAATATAAAGAGACTTTAGAATTATAAGTGACTCACTTTTTATAATAGGTGAGAACACTTTTACATAAAGTAAATTTAAAACATAAATTACATGTGCTTTTTGAAAAAGTAACTCAAGAAAAAGAAATACTTGAACTCAAGACCTCTATTCTCATAAAGTAAATTTGGACCAAGTGAGCTAGTTTAAAAGGTTAGTAATTTTTGGAAAAGAGGAAGGGTTTTTTTTTCTTAGTCATTAAAGCTTTAGGGTGCGTGCTTACTTGAAAAAGATATTTTTGCCTAAAAAACAAAAAACCACACAACCCAACACAGACATACAAAAAAAAACCAAACCTTATGGCTTGAAGTTAGCTTTCGCCTGAAACTAAATATTTTCCTCAATGTTTCTAATTTTCTGAGATCACACAAAGGTGCCGTAGAAAAGAGCATACACATGAGAAAAATCCTCCCTTTCTATTTTTGATTTTCCCAGATTTTATAGAGTCATGGGGTAAAGAGAATATGCAGAAATGAAAGGTATAGATCCGGTAATAAAAAAACAGAGTTATATAAATCGAAATAAATAGAGAGTTAAATAGCTAAAACTGCAAATAAAGACTGTATACCTCCAGATCTTCAAAATGACGTAGCTAGGGCTACCAGAAACCTTTTCGCATGAAATGAAAGGGGTTACTCACTGAAACAGATGCTCCTAACACAATAGAGTAGTCCTCTTAGCCTGAAAGTGGTCAAAAATAGTAGATCTACGAAACGATAGTCAGACGTAATTGTACCGCTTCCGATTTAGATCACCAATGGATGCGACCCTCAAATAGCTCTGATACCATGTAGGAATTTACAGGGTAAGTTCTTCAGATAGAACACCGAAGGACACCACTCACAAGCAGATCACAGATCAATATACTAGTATTCTTAACGTGGTTAAAACCCTCAAAGAGGGAAACAATCCACGACCTAAGCCAATGCGACCACTTCAGGCAATTTATTAGTAAAAGAAATAAAATTTACATAATCTTATCTCATGAATGGTTAGCCTAAAAATGACCCTCCATGCTCTTTAAATAGAGATCATGGACCAATCGGGTGTTAAGCCACGCATCAAGTGTCGGTAATACCGAGGAGAGAATGGACTGTCATATCACTTCATGTCTAGAACATACATGATTGTCGGATTGTAAGTTACAAATGTAGATAGTAAAGAAACACACTTTACCTAACTCTACACTAGACCAAGTTAGACTTAACTATTTCCTATGTGTTGGAATATCCTAACAATAGTTTGCAGCAATAAGATCCTTCATGTCGAATTTGGAGGACAATTGGGTCTTCAAATCCTGGATAATTTCTTTGCCATTTCTGGTAAGCAATATATCATCCACATACAAGACCAGATAAATAACACAACCACAACTAATTTAAAATTCACACATTGATTCGCTTTACTTTAGGTGAAGCCAAGTCCCCGTATATATGTATCAAATTTTTTACCACATCCTTGGTGATTGTTTTAACCCATACAAAGAGTTTTTTAACCTGCATACTAGTTCTTTCTTCCCATTCACCACAAAGCCTTCAGGTTGCTTCATGTAGATCTCTTATTCTATATCTACGTGAAGAAATGTTGTCTTCACATCCATCTATTCTAACTCAAAATCAAAAGTAGAAAAAATAGATAAAAGTAATATAATAGAAGCTACCTTGGCAACAGGAGAACAAATATCACTATAATCAATTTCTGGCACCTGGGAATAACATTTTTCTACCAACCACGCTTTGTATTTATCCACCTTTCCTTTTGCATTCATCTTCTTCTTAAATAGCCATTTTCTTCCAATGGGTTTCCTTCCATCCGACAACTCCACCAGATCCCAAGCCTCATTTTTGTCCAAAGATGTCATTTCATCAACCATGGCCTTTTTCCAGAGTTTGCTATCCTCTAAATCTAATACCTCCTTAACAGTTCTAGGATCAACATCAGTAATAGATAAAGAAAATTTTGAACAGAAAGAAGATGGACTATACCTTTTTGGCTACCTTCTTTCTTGAACTAACCTTTTCACAACAGGAGTTTGTGGCTCTTCATATTCTAATTCTTTTTATACTGTAGAGTCTAATTCTTCCTCTAGCTCAAAGTCTATCTTCCCAGGTTCCTTTGGTAGGACTTAATGTTTAAGAACATATTTCACCTCTTTAAACACCGCATTTCAGCTATACACAACCTTCCTTGTTTCTGGGTTCCAAAGCTTATAACCTTTTAAACCATCCTTATACCTAATAAAGATGAACCTTTCAGATATACTATCCAACTTGGTTATTTTCTCCTTTGAAACATGTACATATGCATCACACCCAAATACCCTCAGATGTTAAAGAGAGGGTTTCTTACTAGTCCATACCTCATGTGGAGTCTTATCCTCTAATGTTGATGAAGGTGATATATTAACCAGGTAACATGCAGTCTCCACCACCTTTGCCCAAAATTCATGTCCTAACTCGACACCACTGAGTGTGCTTCTTTCCTTTTCCATCAATGTCTTGTTCATTCTTTCTACAAATCCATTTTTCTGAGGTGTGTATGGAGTACTCTTTTGTTGTGCTATACCACACTTCTTACAAAACTCTTCAAATTCCTTCTTACAGAACTCTCACCCATTATCTGTCTTCAGCGCCTTTATCTTTTTCTCTGTTTGGTTTTACACTAGAGTCTTAAATTCTTTAAAACTGCCAAAGACTTCAATTTCTTCCTGAGGAAATATATCCATAAATTCCTTGAGAATTCATCTATAAATGATACATAGTACATAAACTTACCTAGTGATGGAACCGACACAGGTCCAAAAACATCATTGTGCACAAGCTCTAATATCCCTTTCACCCTCTTAGCACTAGAGGGGAAACTCACTCAATTCTTCTTCCCACATACACAATGTTCATAGAAATCAAAATCCAGAGAGAAATTAGACATACCTTCTACCATACCATTACCATGAAGTGTTCAAAGGCCCTTCTCTCCAATATGTCCAAGCCTTTGATGCCATATCATGGTCTTTTCTCCAGAGACCACTAGATTTTCTGCTTCACTTTCAGGAACCACAGAATTGTTGCACCCATCAATAATAATACTACCTAGAAAATTGCACAAAGTTCCGTACAAACTCCTCGCATCAATACCAGTGCTCCCGGAACCATCTTGCAAGTATCTTTCTTAGACACTATTTTTACAAATGCATCATCCATCTTGTTTACAAAAATCATATTTCTAGGCAATGCAGGAATATGCAAAACACCTGAAAGTGTTCTAATCCTTCCACCTTGCAACTTGAACTTCAATTTTCTGCATCTGATGATTCTAGCCTTCCTGTGATCCCCTAAGAATACATCACCACCATCATATTTCTCATACTCGTAGAACCACTCCCTATGAAGAGTGATGTAAAAGGATGCACCTAAGTCAATCAACCATGCCTTATGATATACATGTGTACTTGATGAAGAAGCTAAGTACACATCCCCACCTTTATCTGAGGTGGTTTTTGCCTCTACAAAAGGAGAATCATCAGATCCCTTTCATTTCCCAGGAGCTTTAGATCTACAGTCCTTTTTAAGGTGCCCTTCCTTTCCGTATTTCTAGCATACCTTGATAGGTTTTCTTGGAGATTTAGACCTCCCACTCGAAGACTTATTTTTGTTTCTATTCTAGGACCATCCTCATACAAACAAGGCATCTCCATTTCGGCTCTCCATATTTTTACATCTCATCTCCTCTGACAAAAAGGATGAGACTATTTCATCAAAATTCAAAGTAGTTGTATTGCTACCTATAGAAACAACTAGACTATCCAAAAATTATGGTTGAGAACACAACAAAATGATGCACTTATCTTCATTTGAAATTTTTATATCAACAGATAACAACTGGCTTACCACAGTATAAAAGGCGTTCAGATGCTCTGTCACCAAGTTTCCATCCTTCATTGTCAGGTTATACAACTTTTTTTGGAGGAACAATTTGTTCACCAGAGACTTAGATTGGTACAAAGTCCCAACTTTATGTTGGCTTGGTTTGGGCTAACCTAGGTTTGATCTATATTGGGCACCAACAAAACCCTCAATATCTAGACCTTTTGGAAATGACATGCAAGAAGAGTGCAGTCTCGCCCAAAGTGACTATGGGAGGATACAGAACCAAGTTTCTGTAGCCTTGAAGGATGTGGAGATGTGGTATTATTATGTTCTTTTACACTTAACATTCATAAATCACTTTGCCACATTACATTAAGCACTTAAGTATATCAATAAAACCATAGATCATCATTGTGTTGGATTCAAATGCAACTATAATAACTTCAACTCTAACACAAATAATAAGAAAATATACATTTGAAGACACCAAATTACCGTTGTTCACCCCACTGTGGGGCTACATCCATAATAATTATTGCTAATATAATGATTCTTTGTACAAAAAATAGTCCTTGACCTACACACTAAGTTGTAGGCAGTCTGTGCACTCAGTTGCAAACTCAGACCTATGTGCACTCAGTTGCAAAGCCTTGCCTCTCTCCAAACCTACATATCACAATAATACAACCATAACATTGATTTGGATTATAAAGATGATTCTCTTCTTTATTACTTTACCCTATATATACTATTACGTCATCAAATACCATGGTCCAAATACCATGGACTCTCTAAAACAAGCAACTATGGCCCAAAATCCTATTGATCCTTTACAATATCACATGATTTTAAAAAAAGGAGGGGCTTTGACGCACTCCAACACCCTTATACCGCACGGTATATTCCAAGTGTTCCACTGCGCGGTTCACTTCGCGTTTCACTACTCTACTACACGATCCACATTGCTCTCCGCTGCATTCTCCACTACACACTCCACTCCACAAAATGTAGATTTTTTGCCAAAATCTAGGCCACATCGGGTTGTGCCTAACATTCCCCCAACACTCACGTGTGACTTGTCTTGAGTCACTGATATGTTTTTCCTATGATTTTTTCTACGATGTTGTTATAGGCATTGTTGAACTACTACAAAGTCTTTGTGACTTGCTTCTCTTCATTGTGCACTTCCTCCAGTAGTGCTTGTGTCACAAGTTCTGTAGCTTTATTGTTATACAAAATTTATACCTACATATATGTATATCTTCCCTAAGTGGGTAGTTACACTTAGAACTGAAGTAAATATGCTTAACCTTTTCCTACAATAAACAGATAAGATAAAAGAACCTACTTGTGATCCTTCGCTTCCTTTGATCTCCTTTGAGTTTCTCCTGTCGCTCCCACTCAAACTGAATTTTCTCAATTGGTACCTGCCAACATAAATAGAAGATGACAACAATCAAAGCATATGATTTATTTATTGTAAATAAATGGAATCGACAAAATTTGAACATACATTCATCATAGATATAGACAAAAGTATTGGAAAAGGAATAAACAACTTTATTGATTGATAGAAGGAGAAGTTACACCCAATGTGGTTCAATCTCGTGTCACTCATCCAGTTTAGTCCAATCCCTCATCACACCAATAACAACATCTATCCAACAACATAACATTACTTTGACAATGATTTCAAGTCTCTAAACCAACAATATTTCTCTATAATATCCAACCCCCTTTGGCTTTATGATGGGAGGCCAATTTATAGATGAATGCAAGTGGTTTTGTCATTAATATGGCATTGAATGGTTTTCCATAATTGGATGATTAGTTTCCATGTTCAAAGGGATGAGAGGATAAAGGATTAGATGATCCAGGGCTATCATAATTTGAGTTCATCTTGATAGGATAGGGGATGGGTTCCTTCTAGATGGCTTTAGAAAGGAGGAATATACTCAGGATCCAATGAACATTTTGAGGATTTTTACCTAATGCAGGCTTGAGTGGGCTTAGGAGCTCTGCAACACAACCTTGAATGGGGATACCTATCTGCAGAGCACTTACCCTGACCAGGGGTGCACTCATGACGCAAGGAAGCACTTCAACAGGGTTTGAAGTTAGGAAACTCTCATGGATGATAGCACTCAATGAGGTGGCATGTCTAGTGTAGCAACTGAATTAGGGTTTGATAGACCCTATTTATAATGATATAATAGTTGGGAGTGATGTGCCCAAATAGACTTGTAACAGCTGCCCCACTAAAGCATGAAGTCAAAAATGATAATGTTGAGTTATATGCGTTATGATGTGATGAGAAGGATTTGAAGCAGACAGTGACCTGCATCAATGACAATACATAATATCATGATACCTTTGAATTTTTCATGAATTACTGAGGGAAGGCATACCCATGCTCAACATATAAACTTTTCATTACATGTACATAAATCAGATAGTCGTCTACAGATATAGACCCATGATAAGATGACCATCTGTGTAAAGCCATTGTATAGATGATTTAGTACTCTCCTGAAGTCACAACCCATATGGATGAAACTAGATCCATCCAGGGTCCTCTATCTCATCCAATTGTTTGCTCGAGTACAAGTCTAACCATGTGAAAATGTGATCTGAAGTCAAACATGGGAAGACACCATTTGATTACCAGCCAATGATATAAGCTGTTAACAAACACGAGAGAAATCACCAATAATGATAATGATTCTCAAGGTATTACAATACGTTCTGCATGGTGTGAATATATGTTTTGATGTTGAACACCATACAAAGTCTTTTGGTCGAAGGCCTATGATGTCAACCTAATGTCGGAAGCGAGAAACTTGCCATTGATGTATGGAAGCCTCAAGGTACTGGAAGGGTGTTTCTAAGTCAACTTCCTGGATAATGAGCTGATGTCAACAAGAAGCGACTCGTTAGAGGAGGGCCTTGATGTATCCCCATCAATGACACGAAATGAGTGTAATGATTTTGAAGACAAAATGTGACTGATGACACAATGTTCAGGAATGGTGGTCATGAAAATGAAGTTTTATGATTATTGCAATGGATGAAGCTTGTTGAGTGACTTCTCTTGAACATGTCAACAACGCTGAATGAATTAGCAGCATTGACCCAAAACCAAAGTGGTGGATGGTGTGATATACCATAGGTATGATAGTCATCAAGCATATAACCCAACCCAAATAGTCACAAAGGTGAAGTGAAAGTGTCATGTTCAAGAGTGACTTGCTACCATAAAGTGATTTACTCCTTTTTCCATTTTCCCCAATCATTGCTGACCAGTACCTTGTTATTTTTTAACAAGCTTGAGGAGGATAACATATGCTTGATATACAATTCTACCCTTTAGGTGAATCCATCTCTATGTGATGTTTTAACGAGTCTAGCAAAGGTGAAATTTGCTCTTGTCATGATGGAAAAGTTTGTCGCTATTTGACGCTTTAACAAATTTAACGACAATGAGAACTCAGTGCTTTTCATATATAGAGAGTTTGAAAAGGGACAAAAAGAAAACTCCACAAGTTATTTTTCGTAAATTTGTCTCTCAAGTCTGAAAAAGCATAAAGTAATACAAGAGAGAACCTATTGACCATGTTTGATCAACATATTCCTTTTTCGTAAGTAATCTATCTCAGTCCAGAAAAGGGTTAAACTTATACTGAGTAGATGTTGTTTCCAATCCGTTTATGACCTAAAAAGGAAAAGCCCCCGACAATTTTTTCATATTTTGAGAGTTTGAAAAGAGCTAAAAGAGGACTCTAGGGGGGTTCCTTTTTCAATGTTTAACAGAGCTTGAAAAAGGGATAAAAGTATGCTCTATGGTCAAAAGTACATTTTACAATCATGCACGTCAAATTCACTATGTCAGCTGTAAACATGCTCAAAGAACCACCAAACGGATTAAACATACCTATTTCATTGGTAAAAATAGGTAAAAGTTGTAGTTTATTCATTTAATGAACATGAAATAATCATAAAACAAGAATTTACAAAGTCATTTTACCATTTGACATTTACCATTCAGTTTTGTGCTCTGAACCATTTTTTTACCTCAAACTTCAGCAGCTGATTGTGGGAGATTCTGTCGATCATTCTTTTTGTTGTCAGGACCAGGTAGGAGATCTACCTCTTCTCTTTCATTTAAGGTCATTCTTTTTCAATTTCAAGCAAAATGTTTAGGGTTTTGGGGTCCCTAGATTAAATATATCACGCCCCAGGATCAACGCACCCTTATGCATTGAAAATTGTGCTGTAGAGTAGTCAAACAAAAGGGAAAATTTTCCGCGTCACATTGTTTAAAGATCAGGGGTGCGTTGGGCACAATTTGGAAATTTGATTCATCATTTCTACCCAAAATATCTTCAGTTTTTGGCATGAAATGGATCCTAATGAAGCCTATGGTGTGATTTCAGACTTTGATCGGATCAGAATGGCTATCACATGGTGTGAAAGAGAACA
Source organism: Pinus tabuliformis (assembly GCA_031772625.1). Lineage (NCBI taxonomy): Eukaryota > Viridiplantae > Streptophyta > Pinopsida > Pinales > Pinaceae > Pinus > Pinus tabuliformis. The sequence continues at coordinate 1,176,301,275 of CM062816.1, forward strand.
TGAAGAACAGGATATGGTTAAACTAAATGATCATGGTACTATTGAGGCCCTCAGAGATTGTGGGTTACTCAAATATTTCAAGTTATCTGGGATTAGGCAATAGTTAGAACTATTGTAGTTCTTGGTTCATTCATGGGATCCAGTGGAACATGATTTTCACATAGGGGACAAAGTGCTTCCTATATTGATCGATGATATTTTCTTTCTCACATGATTGTTGAGACATGGTGCCCCCATTTCTCTTTCAGGTTCTGCCAGTGGGGGTGAATCAGTGAGGGATTACATTTGACAATTCTACTGGCCAGGTACACAGCCTAGCAAATATGGAAAGATAAATATCAGGGATGTTCGTGATATGCCCTTGCGAACAATTCTCTTTACTATCACAAATTTGGTGGGTAGCATGACACTTCATGTCGCAAATAGATTATACATGCACTATGTGCTCAAGTGTCTCGATCCAACTATGTTCAATGGGTGTGAGGCAGTACTCTCTTTGATGAAAGAGTAGCTGACTAAAGTAAAAAGTGGTAAGATGAAAAATTTCAGCTATGGATCGGTCTTGATCGCTTTTACTTTGGAGAGAATTCCATTGATGCAACCTCAATATGTGACACTGAGTTTAGCTGGTCTTAGAGATCCACGAATGTATAGATGGGTAGAGTTGATGGCTAGACATGCTGGTCAATCATCAATCTCATTTTCTACCGCATTCTTCAGTTGGCTCTGTTGACAACATATTGTCATAGAGGAGCATCCATATGCAGGGATGGATTTCCTTAGAGATCCAAATTTGAGATTACTAGTGGGTGCTCAATGGGGTGCTATAGGTAAATTGTTTTGACCATGTATTTTGATATTTTGAGTTTTTACATGTTTTTGTGTTTTTGATGTTTCAAAGACTAAACTAAAAATGTTCTCATCTATACAGATGTTGGCACTGTTCAACCAATGGGTCATCAATAGGAGGCGGGTGAACCAGCAGGGAGAAATGTTGGAAGAGCAATTCCCTAGGATTTAGATCTGATCAAGACACTAGCGGAGTTGAAACATCATATAGAGGGGTTAACCCTCGGTATACTAGATGTTCGAATCAAGGAGTTAGCGATGAGACTACAATGCCATACTATTGGTGTACCTAGCCGTTGGATGGGGCTATTGCCCATGACAGCTCTAGCAGTGGCCTGTTATCATGAGCACCATTAGATCTACTTAGGATGATTTACTATATGCATTTTGAGATTTTGAGGTTAGATGATCAACATGTCTTGGACACAAATTTTTGTAAAAACTTTGAACATCTATCTATTTTACTTTTAGTGTTTTTGTATGGTTATGTGTAATCCTATTCAACTGTTGATGTGAATTAAAAATTTACTCTTTACATATGTCGTAAATGTCTATTTAACATGTAATTCACTAAATAATCAGTCAATGTGTTAAAGTTTCTGGAAATGTGTTGATATTGAATGTAATCAAAATGTCTTTCCAAGAGATGAACTCTAAGGAATATATGATGAATAGTTGGATTTCAAATGGTATAAACATTTGTAAGTTGTAGTACGACAAGTTGTGAGTCTAGCCTAATGATGATTCGACAAATGCCAAGTGAAATGGCATCAGAGAGGAGTTCGATCAATGCACTATACTCAATGATATTGTTTATAGAACGACCGATACAAATCCCTTGAAAACTCACTAACTCACCACTTGGAGCGAATATGGCCCATGCTATAGATCATAGGTTCTGCGTACTACGACTAGAACCATAAGAATAACCAAAAAATGGTTCCAAAGATTCTGACATCTGCAACAAATTCAAAGCAGATTACTAACCACAAAAAATATAAAAGTCACATTGTGACATAGACACACAATCAAAGAATATATACAGTGTTTTTACTACACACAATCAAGCATAGTAACGTTTAAGATACAACCTATTTCGGGGATGCAATAATGGAATTCCATCATAATCAACCAACTCGTAAGCGCCTTTTGCCAAAACGCACTTGATAATGTAGGGACCCATCCATAGTGGTTCAAATTTTCTTGTTCCTAATATATCGGCTTCCTGATCATAAAGCAAGACCAGTCTCCTTCTAAGAATATGCGAGGCTTGACATTGCTATCATATTGTGCCTTAATTTGTTTCTTATGTGCTTTGTTTGCCAATGTGGCTTCAAGACGTGTTTCATATAGATGGACGGGTTCTAAGAAACATGCTTCCTCATGAGAAGTGTCAGGTAACAAGTCAATTGCGAGTTTTAGTGATTAAATCTCATGTTGTATTGGAAAGATTGCCTCAAGACCATACACCAATTGGAAAGGTGTAAATCCAATTGTGTTTATTACCGAGGTTCGGTAAGCCCACAAAGCCGAGTATAGGATCAAATGCTAGTTTCATTTGTGAACTCCTATCATTCATTGAATCATTCGCTTAAGGACTTTGTTGATGGCTTCAACTTGTACATTAGCCTATGGATAATAAGGAGTAGAACTATCATGTAAGAGTCTTAACTTGGCAGTTAATTCAGTCATCACGTGATTGCGAAAATTCGAACCATGATCTATAACTACAGCTTGTGGTACACCAAACCGTGCAACCGCATGGTTGAAGAAAAAAAGTGCAGCTGTCTCACCATTGTTGTTTAATGTAAGCATCGCCTAGGCCCATTTCGTAAAATAGTCAATGGAAACAATACTATACCCATAACCCCTAGTCGAGTGAGGGTTACATGTCATGAAATCAATGCCCCATTTTGCAAATGGTCCAACATCGACGATAAGATGCAATGGTGCGGGTGGTAATTGAGTTTTACAGTTAAAAATCTGGCATGCATGACAACTTTTGACAACAGTAATGCAATCGTTAAATATGGTAGGCCAGAAGTAACCAGCACAAAGAATTTTCTATGCGGTAGCATAGCCAGATAAATGTCCACCACAAGCACCAGAATGGAAATTGTTTAAAACTTTCTCGGCTTCCTCATGTGTGAGGCACCTACGAGAAATCCTATCGATACTACGATGGTAAAGGGTGTCGCCAATGATCAGATAATCTTTGGCTTCATATCGAATATGTCGCTATTGCAAGCGAGACGTATTGGAATGAAAAGTTTGGGTTTGGAGATAGATCAGTATATCTACATACCAAGGGTCAGATGATGATATCAGAAATAGAGACTCATCCAAAATTGATGGTTCCATTGTGGAGTCGATGGCAGTAGAGGGAAGGTCGCAAAGAAGCTCGGAAAAAAATAGAGATTTCTTTGACTTGGATTTGATGAATCCCAAATCAAATTCCTGCAAAATGACGATCCATTTTGAATATTTCCCCCCCAGCAATTGATGTGACAAGATGTATGTCATAGGGTTGCAATCTGAAATGACAGTGGTCTTTCAGAGCAGGATATTATGGTGAAATCTCAGTACAGCTTGAACGGAAGCCAAAGGTGGCTTCTCCACATAAGAATACTTAACTTCTAGATCATTGAGATTACTGTTGGCTGCTCGAATTGTTTATTTATTAAACAGTCGAGTACCACATTAAATTGTCAACCCGGGAAAGTCCTTTTGTTTCAAAGGTGACTTCGTACTGTATGCACTTAATTCTAAAAGTATTAAAGGCTGTAGTATAAACAAATCTACTTTTTATCAACCCTTACTCTGTGTTACAGCAGTTATGATCTATTGCAGAAATGAAATGAAAGCAATTAACTAAAGGTAACAAATCTGCTGAAAGAAATGATGGCTGTCTTGTAACAGAGGATCAGGACCCTATCCTCAGGGTAAGGATGTTCAGCACCTGCCCCTCTGATCAATTTGCCAATGCACACTGCAATTCCTAATCACCGGTGACACACTCTTTTACAGCGCCAATTGATTAAGAAAACATAGGATCAGCAAAGGGAAATATCAGAAGCAATGCCACACAGAAGTCACACACACACTCAACAAAAAAGAAATGGGTGAATCTTGTGAAGAAGGTGGGCCCTGTCCCTCTCACAAGATTCCCCAGGACACAGATGCTAAGTAAAGATGCTCAGAACAATGCTTTATTCATCTAGAAAAATGTCAAGTTACAATAAAGATTTAGACTTGCTCTGTACTACAATACCCCTGTTACCACCCCCTTTCCCTAATGTAGATGTCTCCTCTTTATAGAGGAGACATCTATTACAATAGATTGTCGTTACCCATTTAGTTGACCCTTTTGTACAAAAATAGGAAATCGGTTCCTGTTACAGCATGCTGTTACAACAGTATGTAATTTTATCATCTTTGTTAATCGGATCCTTTTGCTGTTGCAAAGCTGGTATATTTCGACCATCCCTTTGAGATCCTTGTACAATCCTTGGCTGTTCCACCATTGTTTCTGATCTGGTAAATCTTAACTGTTTCCGTGAAGTTCTCGTGCTGCTCTTGGTGTTCCAATATCTGCGACTGTGTTTTTCCAATTTTGGACAGTGGCTGATCATGCTATATCAACCTCTGCAACGTATTGTTCTGGCAGCTTCAGATGATTACTGCTCCTGCTAGGCAATTGTTGTTCCAGATGTTTCAGCCATTGCAAAATGAGGATTTACCCGCTTTATTCATTTTTTGTTTCTGGTATGGCAGCAACTGCACAGTTGCTGTTTCTGGTGTTCCAGCAACTGTGAATTATAATTCTGCATATTTTAAACAGTTTCATCAATTGTCAACGAATTAGTCAACTTCCAAAGATTAATTATAAAGATAACATGAATATGTGTTGAATAATTAAACTTATAGTAATGAGGAGAGTTACTTCATACCTTTGGAATAATTAGGTCAAAATGTTATCAAGGCTTTCAACTTATGGGCTAAAGAGGGTAATATAATAACAAAATACAAGGTCAAAAGTAGACAATATGGAGTCCTAACATCCCCCCCAGCTGAAATGGTTGCATGTCCTCATGCAACGTTTATTCTGAATCAGAGTCGGAATACTGGGATGAAGAGTGTAAGTTGCTGATACAGTAGCTAAAGAAGGTGTTGTCCATCTTATTTCTGAACCCATAGACATTTTGTATTTGCTACGATACTGCCACCTCCTCCTTTTTGGTCAGTTTGTAATGAGCCTTATATTGCTGACCAGGTATCCACAAGAGCAGAAAATGAAAACAGTACCCAATCCACTTTTCAGCACACTGTTCCATACATCTGACATAATGGGGTATTCGTGACATTGCTACTGGAAGATTGAGGGGATTGTAAGGATGATATTCCTGTCTCTCTTTCAGACAATGCTCCCAAAATAAATTGTTTGCTTTGATGGCCAGAGCTCCCTTTTTTTTCACATAATGTTGGCAGTCCTGTAAGACTGCTGCTTGAAGTTGCCTCATATGATCAAGCATGCCTGGTTTAGTCAGATTCTGTTGATGTTGTGCAATAAAGATGGCTGCATTCTGTGGTTCATTTTGAATCCAGAGGAGGAAATTCTGCTCATTATGTGTTGCTGACATAAAAGCATTTTTCCAGGTGAGTTGGTTGGCAAGGAAAGAGATGAAAGCTCTTATTTGGATATCACCGACGATAGGGAGTATATTCATCACTCTATCTTCAGGCATAGCCTCGTTGTGAAGATAGAGTTCACAGAGCAAGTTTTGATCATTATTTGGTGCCTCTGTGAATGTTTCAATAAATTGATCAGGTCTAGCAACTTGATAAGGTCTTCCATCTCTGATTGCCTTTATTTGTAAGAACGCTAAGCGTTCTCTCAGAAATGCTGCATAGTTAAAAGAGGGTTTTCTTGTAGTGAGTACCCTTTGGACCAAGTCAAAGATATTGGACAACCTTTCTTTTAATTTCCTGTTTTCTTTGCGTTGAGCTCGAAACTGTTCAAGTGCATCCCAATTTTTGTATGCATAGCTGAACCAGGTTGACTTTTGCTGTTGGAATGCTTTCCCTTGTGAAAGCTCATATTCTGTTCTCCATGTATCCTTTAGTTCTTGAAAACTAGAGGTCTCAGTGTGAGCATTGCTGACACAGGGAGATTCAGTCTGTGTAAAGGCATCAGTAAAGGATTTATGTTCTGTAATAGTTCGGGTAGGCCGGGGTGGTTTTATATCCTCCTCTACAATTCTTGAGGAACCTGTTGGTTCTTGTGTAGCAGCAGGTTGTTCTGTTTCTTCTTTTGCCATTCTTAGAGAGCCTGTTGGTTCTTGTGTGACAGCAGGTTTTTCTGTTTTGATTACAACAGGGGGAGTTTGTGAGCTGGCTCCAGTCATCTGAATTTCGACTATCTTGTATCCCGCTTGAGTGTAAAGCTCACCACACTCACTGCACATATATTCATTGTATTGACTTTTTTGGGTTGCAGATGCTACCCGTGCTAAGGTGTGCAAATTGAATTCGTTTTGATAAGATTCCTTAACCATTATTATCTCCTGTTGATAATCCTTAATTTGAGACTTTAAAAACTCAATTTCTTCCCGCAGGGAGGCTAAACTGGTCGGGGCTTGTGTATCTGCAGATTCGAGTGGAGGCAGGGGTTGTTGTTCATCATCAATTTGGTCATTGGCATCCCCAACAGGTGGTTCTTGTGTATCACCTGTTGGGTTAGTGGCTGGTTCTTGTGTAACAACCACTTGCCCAATATCATCTTGGGTGTCTATTTTAGATTTTTCGGCAGCTGGTTCTTGTGTAATAGTTGCCTCTTTTAAAGAAAATAATGTCACAAAACTGTCAATGATTTGCATTTCAGCAGCAGAGGGTGAGGGAGATGAATGCTCAGGGCTTGTTAGGATGTGGGATTTTAGGATGATGGGTGGGGAACTAGGGGTAATGGTTTCAGTTGCTACAGACGATCCTGTTCGTCGTCTTGGTAAGGAGATAGGAAAATCAGTGATTTTTCTCTTACCACTACTTTCCTTTAAAATAGGAGAACTATCGGCAATAGAAGCTTCCTTAAGTGAAGCCCTAGTTCTTCTTCTTTTTGGTGGGGTTACAATTTCCTGCTGTTTTTTCCTTTTGCAAAAGATGATGGGTTTATTATCATCGGAATCATCGGTGGAAATATGGAGTACAGGGGTAGATGGTTGAGCTTCATTGGGGGATGGGGTCCTCTGCAGGGGTGTTTCTGCTGCTGATTGTTGATTTTCAGCCGCTTGTTGGGAATTTTCTTGGGATACTTGCTCTATTGTTGGGGAATTTCCTGGGATATTTGCTCTGATTGTTGGGGAATTTCCTGGGGTATTTTCTCTGGAATTTCCTCTGCTTGCTGAGGAGGATTAACGAGGGGGGTGGGTGGTTTAGAGCAAAGCCTCTATTTATCAAAAGTTGGGCTAAGCGATAGTGTTTCAGGGAAAGGAGCTGATGCTTTGCATTTACAGTATAACGTGACATATTTTTTAGACAACCCAATAGATAATAAGGCATATCTATTAACTGACCATGCCTCAAATGATTTAATAAAACGAAGTCGTGTTGGTAAATTACCTGATAACGACCTTCGCATGTCAAATATTGCTTAACGAACTCTGCAACCTTTGGCCACGGTGGGGGCAGTGACCGAAGTGCGACCTCTTTGGCTTTGGCTTCAACATGTTCGCCTGGTAGGAGAAAGTCTTGCCGCGCATTCAGAATAAGATGTTTTCTACTAAACCAGTGCATACCATTGGTTGGTAACTCGGAGACTTGGGCTATAGCTTCTTCTATCACCAGAATTTGCACTCCCTGGACGATGGAAAATCCTTCTCTTAAGTTGCATGCGAACTCTAGAACTTGTTGTGAGTTAAAATCCGGCAGTCTTCTGAAATACTCTACCCATCCTGCTTGAAGAAAAATCTGATAGGCTTCCGGGTAGAGTTCCAGCAATGCTGTTGAACCAGGTTCATGCGTAATTAGATTTCCTCCCATAGTTGCTGGTTCAGACAACAAACAAAGTGCAGAGCCGAGTAGCCGAGATCGAGACAGAGTAAACCATTACAAATGAGGTTATGACACGGTACAGTACAGTCGAGGTGACTTAGATACTACCGGGAGAATTAGGGGTGGTGGTGATTGACGTGTTATGTTATCATAACAATATTTTGGTAATCCCCCCAAATCTATGGCAGAATGATCTGATTGGTAGTACAATGATTTCGGTAGTCGTATCAACGTATCCACATTAACTATAACTTAATACCCACACTTAAACATGCGTACCTTTATATTTACCTTTAGTTGTTTGCGCCATAAAGTCTTATCTTGTCTTTTTCTGGATCAATAGTAATTAAAAAGGGTCTAAACTTATAAAAATACGGGCGGTCTTTATTATTGGCAGGAAGTAGTAATGGGGAAATGTAATTATCGGGGTGCATGGCTGGTTCCTTTGATGATGAATGATATGGTCCATTAGAATAATGGTTCATTTTTCGGGATGAAAAATGAGGAAGTTGGTAAAAGAATGAAGAAAATTGGTGTTAAGCATTGGAATGTAGTGTTTTGGCAACAGGGAATGGTGTTGCGGCAATGGGAAAATGGTGTTGCAACGGAAAGTGGTGTTGCAGCAATGGAAAAATGGTGTTGCACGGAAAGTGGTGTTGCAGCAACGGGAAAATGGTGTTGCAGCAACGGGAAGTGGTGTTGCAGCAACGGGAAAATGGTGTTGCAGCAACGGGAAGTGGTGTTGCAGCAACGGGAAGTGGTGTTGCGGCAACAGGAAAATGGTGTTGCAACAATGGGAAGTGGTGTTGCGGCAACAGGAAAATGGTGTAAGGAATGATTTATGGTTTGAAAGATATTCCCAGGCTTCAAAGTGATTCTTTTGGAATTTTTGTTCTCAGCCGTCCTCCGAAACTAAAATCTGCAAAAGAATTAATTGTAACATGGCAACAATTGACAGGAATTATTAGTTCAAAAAAAGAATCTAATCTAAAAATACATAAACAGGAAATTAAGTGCATTGAGGGGTAGCAGATTCCACCAAAAGGGTATTGTGTATTTTTGTCATACAAGTGGCTTTGAAATCCTCCTTAGAAATAGGTTGTTGATATAAACGGAGTCGATACCCATTCACTAATAATGGTGTTCTGCTATCATCAATCGTTAGGAGTCTGACTGTTCCATTTGGAAAAACAGCATCTACCTCATAAGGTCCTAGCCACCTTGTTTTTAATTTCCCTTGAAAATTTTCAAAACGGGAGTTGTACAGTAAGGCCCAGTTACCTCTTTGGAACTGCTTGTGCTTAATAATTTTGTCATGCCACCTAGTTCTTTGCTGTTGTATCATGGTTGTCTGATGGATGGCATCCAATATTTTTTCATCCAATTCCTGAAGCTGCTGCAACCTGGCTGTTTGTGCATCTGTCAAATCAAGGTTAACAGCTAAAGCAGTCCTTAAGGTTTTGATCTCAAATTCCACAGGAAAAACAACATTTTTACCATAGACCAATTCATAGGGTGAAAAACCGGTAGTGTTTCTCCAAGTGGTTTTGTAAGCCCATAATGCCTCAGGCAACCTTTGAAACCAATCCCTCCTATTCTCCTTGACTGTCTTTGTTAAAATGGCTTCTATGACTTTATTTGTACTTTCTACTTGCCCATTTGCTTGGGGGTGATAAGGTGTAGTCATCTTATGCTTAATGTGATATTTCTGGAGCATATCTTTGAAGCCATGAGAATTAAAAGGAGGTCCTCCATCTGTGACTAGTTCTCTAGGCAAACCAAACCTAACAAAGATTTCTTCAAATAAAAAAGTTAACACAGATTCTTCATTAGCTTTGATAAGTACCTTAGCTTCTACCCACTTAGTCATATAATCTGTGCAAACCAGTATATAAACTCTTTGATTGGATGGAGGATTGATGGGACCTATAAAATCTAGCGCCCATCTTTCAAAAGGTTCAGGTATTACCTGGGGGTTAAGAGGCATTTCATCCCTGTGATTAGGCTGACCCATTCTTTGACAGCTATCACAAGCCTTGACATATTTCCTTGCATCCTTAAAAAGTGAGGGCCAATAGTAACCCATTCTGAGAACTTTATGTGCTGTCCTTTTGTCTGCAAAATGCCCTCCACAAGGGCCATCGTGGCAAGCCTTAAGTATATCATAAACTTCATCTTCTCTGATGCATCTTCGAATTTCCTGATCAAGTCCTGTGTGAAAGAGACACCCACTTATTCAGCTGTACCTAGCACTTTGCTGAACGATCTTCCTTTTCTCTCTGTGCGATAGATGTGATGGTAGTTTTCCTGCAACTAAATAATTGGCAATGTCTGCATACCAATGTGAGTGAGCAGATACTGCAAATAAATATTCATCAGGAAAAGAATCATCTATTGGAATGTTTTCATCAGTCTTTAATCGAGAAAGAAAATCAGCAACAACATTTTCTTTACCTGGTCGATCTACAATTGTGATATCAAATTCTTGTAATAATAATAACCATCTGGTAACTCGAGAATTTGTAACTGATTTGTTCATTAAATATTTAATGGTCAAGTGATCAGTGTGCACAAAGGTAGTATAGCCAGTAATATAATGTCGAAAATTGTTAATAGCATGAATGACTGCTAAGAATTCTTTCTCGGTGACTGTATAATTAAGTTCAGCAGGGGTCATATTTTTACTAATAAAATAGATTGCATAGGGAAGATTGTTCTCTTCTTGACCCAAGACAGCTCCTATTGCAGTGTCTGAAGCATCAGAGGATATATGAAAGGGGAGTGCCCAATCAGATCCTCTTAAAATGGAAGCTGTAGACAATTGATGTTTGAGTTCATTAAATGCTTTTTGACAATCATCAGTCCACTTAAATTCAACATTTTTCATAAGTAACACAAATAAGGGAGAAGCTATTTTAGAAAAATCTTTGATAAATCTTCTATAATATCCAGCATGTCCTAAAAAACTTCTTACATCAGTTTGTGTTTTTGGGATAGGCAAAGTCTGAATTACTTGTACCTTAGATGGATCAACTTGAATTCCTAGGAATGAAATGAAGTGTCCTAAAACAATACCTTGATTCATCATCATATGACATTTTTAGTACTTAAGGCAAGATGTGCTTCTATACACCATTTGAGTACTTTTTCAAGATTTTGTAAGGCATCTTCAAAAGTCACACCATAAGAAGTAAAGCCATCCATAAATATCTCTAAGGAATCATTAAGCATATCAGAAAAAATTCCTATCACTGCCCTTTGAAATGTTGTTGGGGCATTACATAGTCCAAATGGAAGAACTTTATAGGCAAAAGTTCCCCATGGGCTAGTAAAAGTGGTCTTGTCTTGATCTTGGGGTGCAATCTTGATCTGATTATAACCACTAAACCCATCCAAAAAGGAAAAGAATCTCTTACCTGCCAAATTATCTAGCACCTGATCAATAAATGGTAAGGGAAAATGATCTTTCTGAGTAGCCTTATTCAGAGCTCTATAGTCCACACACACTCTCCATTTTCCATTTTACTTAGGTACTATCACTAATGGTGAAACCCAGTCGCTATCAGATATAGGATATATGAATCCTGCATTCAACAGTTTTTGAAGTTCCTCTTTCACAATTTCCCTTAAATTGGGATTCATTCGTCGTTGGGGTTGGTAGACTGGACGGGATCCTTCTTTAATATAAATTCGGTGAGTACATAATTCAGAAGAAATTCCCTTCATATCTGTGTAATCCCATGCAAATGATTGTTTATTTTCGTGGAGTAACTTCATTAACCGTTGTGTTTCAGCATCTGTTAAGTTAGGGTTTATATTTAATGTTTTGCCAGGCTCGATTTCGACTGCTATACTTTTGGAGGGGGTGTCAGCTAATGTCTGAGACAAGTTTTCAGTTTTAAGATTCTGCTGTGATTCAGATTCCAAGATTGCAGTCAAGTGATCATGTAATTCAGAGTTAACCGAAGAAGGTTCAGAAATAAAACTACTAATTAATTCATCTTCGGTCGAATCTTTAAAAGTTAGGGCTTGTCCGACAGTCAAAATGGGTTGAGTTTCATCATCCTCATAATCTAACCATACTGAATTATCATTGTTAATCATAGGTGTGGCATGAGGGTACAGAGTAAGCTGCTTGGTTTCAGATCCATTAGAGATTGTCATTGATCCTGACCTACAGCTAATGAAGGCATCTGCTGTAGCCAGCCAAGGCCTTCCTAAAATCAATGGATGACCCCCCAACTTATTTTTGGTCTGTAATACAACAAAATCAGCTGGGTAGTTCCAAGATTCTACTGAAATTATCAGGTCTTCAATGACTCCTTCTGGTTTAATTGTGGAGCGGTTAGCCAGCTCTAGAATGGTTGGGGTTTCCCTAATAAAAATTTTTAACTGCAATAACTGCGCTGTTTCAAGTGTCATGATGTTTATTGCAGCACTGAGATCTACCAGTACTCTAGAAACGAAGGTTTTACCAACCTGGACTGTAACTGTAGGGTGACCAGGGTCACCATATTTTACAGGGGGGTTTTTTTCTGACATTAGAGCAGCTAGATCACCCATCACATGAACTGTGAGGGGGTCCTTAGCTTTTCTTCCAGGTTTCTTAATACAAATATCTCTAACAGTTCTAGCATAAATCGGTACATCTCTTAATGCTTGTAGAAGTGGAATTTTAACATAAAAATTCTACAATTCTCCTAACAAATTAAAAGCAGGTGGCTCAAGTGTTTTGGTAAGAGCCAGACGTTCAGGGAATGGTGGCTCTGCTGCTTCAGCAGTCTTTTTAGAGGATGTTTCAACTGTTTCAACATTATTATTATTAGAGGATTATCCAACTGTTTCAGCATTAGATGATTTTTCTTTTCTAATTTCTTCTTTATCAGAATCAGAAGTGATATCATCAATAATGGGTTCAAGTATTCTTCCTGAGCGTAAATGAATGTCATTGCATTGCAGATGGGAAACTAGTTGGTTTTGAACATCAATTTCTTGCAGAGATTTATTATTATTCGGGTTGGGGTTAGGTTGTACAGGCAGCTGAGGTCTTATTGTCTGATTATTAGGTGGGGCATTTGATGGTAAGGAGAGAGATTGCTGATATTGAGGTAATTGGTTTGGAAATGGGATTTGTGGTCCAACTTGGGTTCCATTGATAGGGTTGTTGTAAAGCCTAGGGATTCCACATTGTAGGATCAACAAAAGGAGGATTCGGTTGCTGCATGGGTGGGAAATTCATTTGATTAAAGGGTGGGTATTGCATTTGATTGAAGGTTGGGTAATTTGCTTGAAAAGGAGGATGATTATTCCAACGATTAAATGGCATGTTAGAGTTCATACCTTGTCCTCATGGTTGCCATTGTCTTCTCTGTGTGAGGAGGTACACTGCTTCAGCTTCCTCTTCAGTTGGCTGCAGTGCTGCTTTTATTCCTAGCAGAGAAGGGCATTGTTGGGTCTCATGGTCCTTTTCACAGATAGTGCAAATTGGTACCTTGTCCAGGGGACATTCCCTTAGTGGGTGTTTCTCCCTGCATCTAGAGCAGAAAATAGCCAAAGTGGCTTCTGCTTCTGCCTGCTTCTTTTTAACCTGCAAGGTATAAATTTGTGAAGCAAAAGAGCTTAACATTTCAATTTTAAATTCTTCAAGTAAGTTACCTATTTCGGCCCGTGTTGCTCCTCCACTTGCTGATTTCTGGACTCTTGAATACGTACTGTCTTTGCTCCTTGGTCTGCTTGCTGCTCCTCTTGAACATCTTTTACAGAGATCAATAATCTCATCATAGGATTCCTTAGATATGTCTCCTTTCCCAAGCATGTTTAACATATCTAAACAGTCATCTCGTACCCCTCTTAGCAGTATTGACTTGAGAATATCCTTACTCATCTCAGGATGATCAGATCGTTGTAAGTTATATTGTAATCTTTCCACGAAGTCTTCTAGACTTTCGTCCTCTTTCTGAGTCATCTTGAATAATTCCTCCTTTCTTTCTCTTGTTCGACAATAGTCTTGGTATTTAGCCAAAAATTTCTCCTTCATCTGATCCCATGTTGTAATCACATGAGCTCCCAGGCTCATGAACCATCTTAATGCATTCCCTTTTAATGTAGCTGGAAACAATTTTAATTTCTGAGCAAAATTAATATAGTCATAGCTTCTACACAGTATATCAAATTCAAAGAGAAATTCATCAGGATCTTCTGTGGATAACCCATGGAAGTTGGGTAATGCTGAAAGAGGGATATTCTTCATAGGAGTTGCACCTCTGGGGAGATCTCCAATGGGGAATTCCAGGGTGGAGAGAGAATTTTCTCCCCTTCCCTCTATTCTGCGTCCTCCACTGAAAAGTCCTTCATTGTTATCCTCCATTGGTTGTTTCCCTGATGCGCTTGCCCGGTCTTCGGAGTTTTCTGTTGGGATTTCAATGTCCTGCACTGGTTCCTCCACCTTAACTTCCTCTATTGGTTCTTCTCTTGGTCGTTCGTCTTCTTCCACCAGTTCCTCAGTGTATTCTGATGGTTCTAGAACCCTCTCTGGCCCCACTACTTCCTCTGTCTGAAAATATGTCTGGGAAGAGTGTTGGATATGTGGCCTCCGAGAGCTTAGCCTCTGGGATGTCTCAGCTTTTGAAATAATATCGTCAATAAAAGTTTTTCTTCCTCCTCCTTTGCCTTTGCCGCCTGAATGGTTAACCTTCTTGCGTCCTCTCATGCATCCTACCTTTCTAAAAGAAAGAAAAACATGTTAATACCTTTAAAATTTTCAGTCGCCTTCCCTGGCAACGACGCCAAAATGTTGGCTGCTCGAATTGTTTATTTATTAAACAGTCGAGTACCACATTAAATTGTCAACCCGAGAAAGTCCTTTTGTTTCAAAGGTGACTTCGTACTATATGCACTTAATTCTAAAAGTATTAAAGGCTGTAGTATAAACAAATCTACTTTTTATCAACCCTTACTCTGTGTTACAGCAGTTATGATATATTACAGAAATGAAATGAAAACAATTAACTAAAGGTAACAAATCTGCTGAAAGAAATGATGAATTTCTTGTAACAGAGGATCAGGACCCTATCCTCAGGGTAAGGATGTTCAGCACCTGCCCCTGTGATCAATTTGCCAATGCACACTGCAATTCCTAATCACCGGTGACACACTCTTTTACATCGCCAATTGATTAAGAAAATAGAGTATCAGCAAAGGGAAATATCAGAAGCAATGCCACACAGAAGTCACACACATACTCAACAGAGAAGAAATGGGTGAATCTTGTGAAGAAGGTGGGCCCTGTCCCTCTCACAAGATTCCCCAGGACACAGATGCTAAGTAAAGATGCTCAGAACAATGCTTTATTCATCTGGAAAAATGTCAAGTTACAATAAAGATTTAGACTTGCTCTGTACTACAATACCCCTGTTACCAACCCCTTTCCCTAACGTAGATGTCTCCTCTTTATAGAGGAGACATCTATTACAATAGATTGTCGTTACCCGTTTAGTTGACCCTTTTGTACAAAAATAGGAAATCGGTTCCTCTTACAGCATGTTGTTACAACAGTATGTAATTTTATCATCTTTGTTAATCGGATCCTTTTGCTGTTGCAAAGCTGGTAGATTTCGACCGTCCCTTTGAGATCCTCGTACAATCCTTGGTTGTTCCACCATTGTTGTTGATCTGGTAAATCTTAACTGTTCCCGTGAAGTTCTCGTGCTGCTCCTGGTGTTCCAATATCTGTGACTGTGTTTTGCCAATTTTGGACAGTGGCTGATCATGCTATATCAGCCTCTGCAACGTATTGTTCTGGCAGCTTCAGACGGTTACTGCTCCTGCTAGGCAATTGCTGTTCCAGATGTTTCAGCCATTGCAAAATGAGGATTTACCCGCTTTAGTCAGTTGTTGTTTCTGGTATGGCAGCAACTGCACAGTTGCTGTTTCTGGTGTTCCAGCAACTGTGAATTATAATTCTGCAGACTTTAAACAGTTTCATCAATTGTCAGCGACTTAGTCAACTTCCAAAGATTAATTATAAAGATAACATGAATATGTGTTGAATAATTAAACTTATAGTAATGAGGAGAGTTACTTCATACCTTTGGAATAATTAGGTCAAAATGTTATCAAGGCTTTCAACTTATGGGCTAAAGAGGGTAATATAATAACAAAATACAAGGTCAAAAGTAGACAATATGGAGTCCTAACAATTACGACTCAAATAATAGATCGGATGTTCAATCCCATATTCTTCTTGGACTAAAACCATAGCAATGGTTGTATTTGCAGTGGCGAGATGCAGGAAATAGTCATTCTGATAGTTAGGGGAATACATTAATGACACTTGGATCAGGGTATCTTTGAGAGCATCAAAGGAAGCTTGTGCAACTTGGTCCCAATGGAAGGGAATTCCCTTTTTCAAAAGACGAGTAAATCCTTTAGCTATTTTAGCATAGTTGGGAATGAATCTCCTTAGAAAGTTAGCCTTCCCTTGGAGTCTCTGTAACTGAAGTAAATTGGAAGGTGGAGGCAGATAAAGAATAACCTTAACCTTCAAGGGGATGAGTCAAATTCCTTCTTTGGACACTACGAAACCAAGAAAATGACCAGAACCAACATAAAACACACATTTATGTGGATTGAGTCGAATTTTGTAGTGTCAGCACCGTAAAATGATGGCTCTCAAATGTTTCGGGTGGTCAACCCATTTCCGTGAATGAGTAGGTAAGTCATCTAGATAGGGTTGAATGATGTGTTTGATGTCGTGAAAGGCATAATACATTTCCCTCTGAAAAGTTGCCCCAACGTTCTTCAAACCAAAAGGGAGTTTCCTCTATGGGAATGTGCCCCAGGGACAAATAAAGGCAGTTTTAGATTGGTCTTCTGGGTGAATATTGATCTGATTATAGCCAGAAAAGCCATCCATAAATGAAAATATTTCACATCTGACACATTCATCAATTATCTGGTCAATAAAGGGATTGGGATAGTTATCTTTTGGAAAATCATGATTAACATCCCTATAATCAACACACACTTGTATTGTTCCTTGTTTCTTCATGGCAGGAACAATATTGGAAACCCAATCGATAAGAGGAACGAGGTATATGAAACTAACATGCAAAATTTTTTCAACTTCTGCTTTTATGGCAACAGCCTTCTTCGAATGAACAGGACAGAGGCGCTGTCGTACCAGCTTGACATCAGGATACATTTTAATCTCATTTTCAATTATACTAGAATCAGTACCTGGCATTTCCTCATATGACCAAGCAAATATATCGTGAAATTCATGAAAAAGGGCACGATAAGTTTCAAGTTTCGATGGAGAACAATATTTGCCAACATGGATGTTTTATATAATTCAAGGTTTGGTCGAAATGTCAATAGATATGGTTTCTTTGATATTTGATAAGTTTCGTTTGGAATCGAATGTGTCTACAAATACAAAATTTGAAAGGAAATCAATGATTGAAGGGCGATTTAGTTCATTTGGAATATCTTCTATGTGATCTGGAAGATGGGATCAATGATGATAATCCGCCCATGGTTCTTCTTCTATAATCATTGATTGGATGATTCCTTCATCAATAGAAAATGTACGTGAAAAAGGATTAGAGGAAGTACCATATTCTAATGAATGATCAACCCATGCAATCGGTGATAATGGATTTGGATTTTCCGTGCAAGCCAACAATATTGATTGCTATGTGAGCTCAATTAGGCTTAGCAGCATGGTTTCATTACTCATATCAACTTTAGAATTATTGGAAATCTTCCATGAGTCAGATGAAGCGGAAGATCTCATGTTATAGGTCTCAACTTTTGCAACTTCTATCATTTGTGATGGTGACAGTATTGAAAAGGTGCCCATTAGGGAAGAATCTTTAAAGAAACCTACTCCAATGTTCTGAATAGATAGCGGAGGTTTGTGAATTAACGGAACACTTCTAGTTGCCTGTGAACTAGAGGTGAAGAAGGCGAGTTGATCAATTACTGTGATTCCGCCTTTATGAGGGAAAGCGATCATACGAAAGTATGTTGAAACCACAACAGCCATAGCGTAAACCCATGGTCTTCCTAGTAAAATATTGTAGGCAAGGGGTCTGTCAACGACCTCAACTTCAACAGTTATAGTTTACCCCCTAGTTCTATCTGCAGGTTACATAAAATTCTACAAGGTGTATAAGTGCGGCCGTCAAAAGCTTTTAACGTCGTAGGTGATCATGACAAAGGCGGCGAGCTAAGTGTTTTCCAGCAATTCATTGACATGATACAAGTAGATGCACCTTCGTCAACAGTGGTTTGGTGAATCAGGTGATTCAAATCATTTACTTGGATCAAGAATGCTAAATATGTTGGTAATTGTGGTGTATAACCCGCATGGTTAAAAACTACGATATTGGAATCCGTTGGATCAATTCCACCAATTGCTGACAATAAAGCATGCTTTTGGGAGGGACAACTTTAAAGCACCTCAAGCATCGACATAGTAGAAGGTGATTGAGCCAATTCTTCTACTATGTTACGATTTTGCGATGTTCAAGCTCGAGGGTTGAATGTAGATTTATGAACAACTCCCTTAGGCAGTTTTATTATTACCTTTGGTGTAATGGGTGGTGGAATGGAGTCAGACGAAGTCAAAGTCGAAGTATTGGGTTGATCTATAGCCTAGTTATTCGACGATGATGATGGATTACCATAATATTTACTTTGTGTAGTCACCAAAACATCAGTCTTAGGCTCAATGGTGGATAGCATAAGCACTTGTGAAGTGGAAGCATGATCAGTAGCAACCAAATGAGTCTCTAGGTTTGGAAAAGGGTCTGTCAACACAACAGATGTACTAGAAGTCTTAAGAAGTTTTGAGACTTCAAATAAGTGAGGAAAGTCTCACGTAAAGTGATCCTCATTATAGATTAAACATGGGTAATGAGGTTTCCTAGCCAGAGAAGAGGAATCAGATGATTTCTCTTGAGGGGGATAATTTTGTTTCTTTTTGCTTTTCCCCTTTTTCTTTCTTCTAGGTTGCTTTTCATTTTTACCTTTGTCAGTTGACATGGCATTTATTTCAGAAGCAAGTGTGTTATCAGGTGTATTAGAGGTTTGATTTGAAATAGCAAGTGATTGAATAGATGGTATACTTGTTGTTTGAGTGCTTAAAGAACCTATCACACCGTCACTAGCATGAGAATCCTTACTGGATGGAGGTGGTGGAACAATAAAAGCTAGTATAGGTGCATTTGGAATCTTATCATAGAGTGTGCCAGACTGGGTGTAAATCAAGTCTAAGTATTAGGCACGAGTAATGACTTACTCTTCAGTAACAACTCCTCCTTTAGCCACATCCCCAATGATATATGGCAACAAGGATTTAATAAACCACTCAGCTAAAAGCTGATCAAGAATAAAAGTTTGACCATTCGATGACAATGAAACCACTCATGAATATGATCAGAAACGTGAGTAGTAATGGTCTGTTTAAAGTTGGTCAATAGTTCAATTCCAGTTTCATATCTGATGGGTAACTGGAAATGGGTTAAAAATGTAGTGGCTAAGGCTATGAAGCTATCAAATGAAGCCCTTGGTAATTCAATATACCACTTTGCAGCTAGACCAGTGAGTGTTCGCTGGAAAAGACGTAGTCTTACTGAATCATCATTTAGGGAGTTGGATGAATACCATAAATGAAAAGTCATAACGTGATTGGACGGATCTTCTCCAGGGTTGAACTTAGGAATATTAGAAGGCAATTTTTGTGGAATCACCGACCACCAAGCTAAATAAAGAATGGTATCATTGGTAAGCCAATTTAAATCCGGTAATTCAAGTGTTGCGACAAAAGGCAACTGTCAGTTTAGGTCAGGTTGAGTGTAACTTGGGTAAGATGGAATTGCCTATGCAATAGGCCTTTTCATACCAAAATAAGGAATCTACTGCTGGTAACCTTGATAGGGGTAGGTTTGTTGAGCATACCCAGTATAAGGTTATTGTTGGGAACCAAGATAAATTTGCTATTGACCAAAACCATCATAGGCTTGTTGACTAGAACCTGGGTAAGCTTGTTGTTGACCAAACCCAACATAGGCTTGTTGACCAAGTCCAGAATAAGTTTGGTACTGTTAGAATTGTTGTTGTTGGTATTGTGGCTGCCACAGTTGTTGATACAATGGTTGTTGCCCACCAGTATAAGTTTGACAAGGTTGTGGATAAATTGGACCAACATAAGTCTGAGTCATCCCAGTTAATGGTAAACTGGCCTGAGGTTGTTGGTTTTCAGACAAAATGGTTATTGTAAAATGGCTTGAGAATCCTGAGTCTGTAGACCTAAAAATTGAGGGTAAGAGGTTGAAGGACCAGCTTATAAAGGTTGAGATACAATCAACTAAGCTTGTGACTATGGTAAAGTTGTAATGATAGGCGTAGTAGCTATGGATGAAACAAGTTGTATTGGTTGTGATGAATACACAAGCCTTGGTTAAATAGGAATTGTAGGCTGCCATTGACAAATAGTCATTCCAGAATAATTTTGACCTAAAGATGACGGTATACTGCCATATGGTGGCCCCCTAGAGTATGGAGAATAAGAAAATTAGGCATATTATTCTCCATATGTAGGTAATCTGGTGTTAAGTGGATACATTGGATGGTAACCAGATGGACTAGCTTGATATTGACTTGATGGATCAAACTGTTTAGTATCCGTAAGTGAAGAACTAGGTAAAATTCCTATGGACAACATGGGTGAATACCATGGACTAGAAGAAAAACTAGAGTGAGTTCCAGATAATGATTGGTAACCCAGTGGGATGGATAGACCACCATACTAATGTGACTCAGGTGTTGTGGTAAACATCGAAGCAGTAGCAACAATAGATGTTGACACAGCTGTAATAGATGATACGGTTTGGGATGTTGTTTCAGCCATAGTCAAATGACCCAATAAATGTCCTAATGAATCTATGGGAGTTTGAAAGTAAACAATATCAAGAGGAGCAATATAAGTTAACCAAGGAAAAGAAGGATAAAGATAAATCCTTGGTCCAAAACAAGTTGGAGTTCTAGGTGAAGTTTCTTCTTCAAATTCCTCTTCAATAGCAATCAAACTGGGTGGAAGGATTTCACCATCAAATCCGTAATAAATTTTCGGTGTTTGCCTTTGCGGTAAAGGAGAAGTCTCAACAGTTACAGATGTCTGAGGATAAACTAGTCGATCGTCTTCTGATACGGGAACAACTTCTAGTTATTCAACTTCGAGATCCAAGTGTTCTAGTAAAAGAATTGTTAGCGCAAGGAGTTACTCCTAGACTGCAAAAGGAGTAAGACTTACACATCATGATTTCATTTAAAAATTTAAAAGGGTTTTTCAATGGTGGGATGGCTTCTGAAGGAGTTTTGAAATGATTGTGCTCCTCTTTAACTTTCATGCATTTGGCAAGCTGTGGCAAGAATAAATTGCATGGTTAAGTGAGTAATATAGGGGAACAGAGGAAAGAGAACAGGTAGCTGATAAATATCCTAAGAAAACTAAGTATCTTAAGACAATCACTTCAACTACATAAACAACCTTGTGACAAACTCTGTTTCTTGGAAAGGAAAATAACAATTAGAAAGTAAGAAAATGTATAAAGTATTTCACAAATCTTTTGTGAAACCTTCACTAGCAATTTCTACTTGAACTGATATTATGATTTACAAAAAATTGGATAGTAGATAAGTCATCATTATATCCTCTTAATGATTTCTCACTCATACTATACTAGCTGCTGTATTTTATCATTTAAAAGATTAAAGCAGACATGACAAGGAAAACAAAAACTAGAAAGTAAAAACATGTATAAAGTATCCCACAAATCCTTTATGAAACCTTCACTAACAAGTTCTTCTTGAAACTGATATTATAATTTACAAAAAAATGGATAGTAGTTAAGTCATCATCAGATCCTCTTAATGATTCTCACTCATAATATACTTGGCTACTGCAAATTTATAATTCAGAAAAGTGAAACAAGGAAATAAACAAACCACACATTAGATATAACACGAATCACAAAATCCTCCAGCATGAAGTGCAGAAAAAGCTATTTTATTAAGCTGAGTCTTCAGGTGAACCAAAATTCAACTCT
Source organism: Pinus tabuliformis (assembly GCA_031772625.1). Taxonomy (NCBI): domain Eukaryota; kingdom Viridiplantae; phylum Streptophyta; class Pinopsida; order Pinales; family Pinaceae; genus Pinus; species Pinus tabuliformis. The sequence goes on from CM062816.1 coordinate 1,176,323,285, forward strand.
AAAACGATATTTAAAAAAAAATATATATATATAGAGAGAGAGGCACCAACTCCAACTCTCCTAAATTGGTGGTTCTACTATTTCCTTGTTACATAGGTGTATTTTAGATACTAAAATCATCTCCCATCGAATTGCAATATAAAGTACAAGTGTAGATGAGAAGAAGAGGAAAAATGACACTTGGCTACTGGAAAAACTGATTGGCTACCCCTTTTGCTGCTGATTTTTCTCTTTATGGTCTTGACTATTAAATGACCATATGGGTTCATTCAATACAACCTTTAATAACCTCATAACTATTTCATATCCATCATTTTCCTTATCCATATTGTTATGGGTTGTTGTCTTTCCAAAACTAGCCCAAAGGTTTTCTGTTGATAGTTGTATATTTATGTTGAAACAAGTGCTATTGAAAATTTCAGTAATACCTGTAATAGTGAAAAAAACTAGAAAAACTTCCGAAATTTCCAGTAGGATAACGTTTTCACTTCAACATTTTAACAAAAAATAGTTTGGAACACCTGTATATGCTTGGATATTTTGAGCTTTAATCTTCACATTCAAAATTTTGAATTAATATGAAAAAAGGTAATTTTTAAGGAAAATTACCCTTTCATTTCATGTGAGCTACAATCTTTGCAAGTTTATCCAAGTTTGTTTTATTTCTGGCAACAGATTTTGAACTTGTGATTTTAGTTTTTTCTTCTTTGATGATGGTCTCTTTCTTTTCTGCTTCTTTTTGGACCTTTCTTCTTTTGGAAGGCTCTGATGGCTGGTCCATGGGAGCTTTACCTCTTTGCTTCTTCAAATATCTTCCGATTTCTGTAATTGAAGGATCCTCGATCTGAAACTCTGTATGTTGTTCTTCTATTACTATTACTTTAGTCAGTAAGCTAGGATTATTTAGGGCTTTTGATTTCAGTCTGTATTTGTTTATTTTCCTAGATTGTCTCCTCCTAGCTCCAACAATTGGTTTTATTTCTTCTTTCTTGATTTTATTGGTCCTTTTATACCCTGCTTCTCTCAACAATTCCTCATCAGAATCAATAGGTTAGTTTTCTTGTTGCTGTTTATGTGCTTCCAGAATTTCAGGAAGCACTTGTGCTTTAGATTTCTCTATAGCTGCAAGTTTTCCTCTCCAAGTTCTCGTGTAAACCTTAGGAAAAGGTCTAATAGGAGGAACCATTTTCATGCTTTTTGTTGTCTAAGTAGAAGAGATTTCACCTTGCTCCTTTTTCTTTTCAGATTCAGCAGCTGAAGGCTTCTCTTTTCTGCTTTTGGTACCTCTACTTACACTTTCCTTCTTTGCCTTTCTTTTGGAACTTCCTTCAACTGATGTATTTGATGTCCTTTTTGTCTGAGCTTGTGTTGAAGAAGATTTAGTAGTTTCTTGGGGTTTTGGTATAGGTTGGCCTACCCCTAAAACAAGAAGTGTTCCCAAGTTTGGTTTCTCTTTTTCAGTTCTTCTTCAACCAGAACCTTGATAATTGTCTGATGATACAGGTTGTATTCTGATGCTTCATGGTGTGTTTGAATTTTGACTGTCATTTTGGTCAAGCTCTTCAATATGAAATAGGGAAGATTAAGACTCCTCATACCTGCCAAATGAAAAAGAAACCTAATATGGTAAATAAATACTACTGTATACCTTCTCTCACAAGTGAGAAAAATCTTAACCAGTTTGGCTGTTTCTTCCCATTCCTTCTTAAGATAATTGCTGGGAATTCCTTTGGCCGAGTTAGGATCTCTATATTCATCTCTAATAAAAGTATTGAGATCTCCTCTTGTAATGAGTTGTCCCTTAAACCACTTTTCTCCTTCCCGGGGAAGGTTAAAAGCTTTTGCAATTGACTGTTCTGAAACCTACAATTTGAAACCAAAGATGGTAGCTTCCTGTCCATTGAAAGTTTTAGAAACCTTCTGAGATAGAATGTGATGTGAAACCTGGTGTAGAGTGGATACCAGCCTGCCTGAATAAAAAGTCTTCTAACACTTGGATTAGCATCAACTAGTTCAACTCCTTGAGGTTTGATTCTCTTAAGCTTTCCACCTTTCCTAGACTTTGGTTCCATGGATAGTTGCTTTCTTGTTATGAAGAATAGGCATCAAAGTATGGAAGCTTACCCAACAGAGGTTGCAATTGGCTAGAATCAGGCTACCTGAAAACTGGGATGTGTTCTTAACCACCTCAATCACTGTCTCCTTTGCTGCACTTCAGAAATTTGAAATGGTGAAATTTCCTCCATTTTCAAATATTTGAGATAATGTTTTGGTTCAATCTCCTATGCATACGATCCTTCATGATTACATGAGATTTCATGTCATAATAGACAACATGTAATAGTAATGATGAAGTCAAGTTGCTTTGGAGAGTCCAGCTAATCTGCTACAGGTGGTTGTACGAGATTTTTTGCAAATCTGGCAATTTTCCTACTTTAATTCGGACTAGCCTGAAATTTCGATAGCGTATTACAAGGAACAGAAAGAACGACCATCAGAATTTAAACATATGGCTAAGATTGAAACTGCATACACGTTTTAATTTTGGAAACATGGGTTTATTTATGATCAGTGGGGTAGGCAACGGCTGGCTATGGCTGTGACTGACACCTAACTAATATGATCAACCAAATTGATTAACAACTACCACTTGACTTGACTTAAAGTTTGTGACCTATCTAATCATGAAATCTTATGATTTAGATTAATCATTTCACCATTATGACACATGGAAAATTGAAAATGGTTGCGTTTTTAGCCTTATTTTTTTTAAACGGGAGACGGTACTGGAAATTCCGGTAGCATTCGAAAATTAAAAAAAAAGGAAATAAAACAGGAATGAAAAGAATGTCCAAAAAACAAGGGAGACTGTTTGAACAAGAAAATCGGGCGCTATCAAAAATTTTAGTAGCATTTTAATTTTTTTTGAAATTTACAAAATTTATCCTAAAAAATAAAAATTTTAAAACCTACTCATGACTTAGCCTAGAACTCTACTAACATTGGCTCCAAAGGGGATAGAGCTCTCCCTGCTAGGCTCTAAGAATTTTTTGCAGTTTCAGTGTCTTGTCATTGGGCTATGGAGTCTTATTATGAAATCACACCAGTATTTACAATGAACTCAGGGTACCAACAACCTTAGTAAAAGAATTTTTTAAGAAAAATCCCATTAAATGGGCCTCCATACAGTTTTGTCCCATCAAGATCCTGCAACTCAAAAGCATTTTTCTTCAAGACATTTGAGATTTTGAAAGGACCAAGACATAAAGCATCAAATTTTGAATGCTTACCTGGATCTTGGTGCTATGCATCCCACTTCAACACCAAATCTCCAATATGAAAATATTCCTTTTTAGTCTCTTTATCGAAGACTTTCTTTACAACTTGGTGATATTTTCTTAACAAATCATATTGTTTTTCTCTCTTTTGTTGCACTTCTATGATCTGATAAATTCTTCTAGTCATGTCATTTGGTTCAGCTTCATGATCTTGTAGTAGTTTGGCTACATGAATATCTAATTGGACTAGAAAAACAACATCAATCCCATAAACCCTTCGAAAAGGTGATGTATTAATATACTTTTTGATTTTCACCCTATCAACCCATAAAACAAATTTGAGTTTTGAGTCCCAAGCTTTCTTTTTTTTCTCCAACAACTTGGTGATGATTCTTACCAACCTTTTATTACATGATTCAGCTAAACCATTCCCTTGTGGATAGTAAGTTGTAGAATGAGTAAGTTGAATACCATAATCTTCACAAAAATTTACTAATGGTGTGGCTTTAAAGGCAGTTGCATTATCTGCTACTAGTCTTGATGGACATCCAAATATGGTTATGATTCCTTCCAGAAATTTAATGATAACTTTATGAGTGGCATTCCTGGTAGGTATTGATTCGATCAATTTTGTGAGGTAATTAGTAGAAACAAGAATCCAATGATGTTGCCCACTTGAAGGTGTATGACTTTCACCATTGAAATATAATCCACACTACTGGAAAGGTGCAGAAACAATTATGGGCTTGAGAGGTAAAGACTTCAAATAATTTTTACCAGTGAACCTTCAACATTTTTCACATGCTCTCACCTCAGCACATACATCAGAAAATAAGCTAGGCAAAAAATAGCCAGCTCTCAATATTTTGTATGCAGTAGTTCTCCAATAATGATGACCTCCACAAACACTACTATGCATTTCAAATATGACATTTTTATATTCCTCTGGATGATTCAATGCATCTCAACAAAACTCCTATAGGATCTTTCCAATACAAACAATTATCCTTGATGCAATACTTAATGGTTTTCAACTTCAAAGTCTGACTCTGCTTTTATCAAAATCTGGAGGAGGTTTACAATATTTCAGAAAATAAATAACATCTTCGTACCAACTACACTCAGCAAGCTTTGAATCTACTGTCATAATGTCAACATGTTCTGAAATTTTCCCTTCTATATTGTCATCCATGAAATTCAAACCCAACACTTTACAATTTTCTTCAATAAGTAGTTTATGTAATCCTTGACCCTTGATTAGTTTAGTAGGATTTATCTCTAAATCAAATTCAAGAACTTTAGTCACCCATTTACTTCTCTTTCCATCAATATCAGGCTGAACCAGTATATCTTTAACAATAGATGAAGGGACATAGGCTATCACTTGAGCATGGAGAATATAAACTCTAAAAGCTTTCAGAGCTTTAACTAATGCATAAGCATTCTTTTCCAACATTTCATACTTTAATTTGCCATCTCTAAGAGCTCTGCTGAAAAATGCTACGGGCGCTTCTTTGTTTTCTAAATCTTTTTGTAACAAAACAATAGTAATGGTGTCTTGAGAAGAAAATGAGAAGATTAAGAAAGGTTTTGAATATTCAGGACTTACCAATTGAGGTGCTTCAATGATAGCCTTTTTTATAAGCTCAAATGAATTTCTAGATTCAACTGTCCACTTGACTTCTTTGTCCTTCCTTAGCATACAAGTAATATGTTTCACCACTTCAAAAAAATTTGGGATGAATCTTTTGAGAAAATTGATCTTACCAAGGAAAGATTGAATCTATTTCCTGGATCTTGGAAGTGTTAAATATTGAATTGCAATCACTCTTTTTGGATCAATCCTCACTCTATTTTTAGAAACTATGTGACCCGCCATCTTACCTTCTTTGTGAGCAAAATAAGACTTCTTCGGATTCAAGGATATACCATATTTTCTGCATTTAACAAATACTTGGCTCAAGTGCTGAGGGTGCTCTTGATCTAAAGCTGAAAAAACAGTAATGTCATCCAAATATATGACCAAGAACTTGTCCTTTTCTCCAATGAATGCAAAGTGCATAGCATGTTGGAAAGTGGCTCCAACATTCATGAGCCCAAATGGCATCTTTGCATACATGAATGTACCCCAAGGAGTAATGAATGTTGTCTTCTCTCGATCTTATGACCAAACAGATATTTGATTATACCCATGAAAACCATGTAACATGGAAATTCTGTCTGACCCAGTTACCTTTTGAAGAATATGCTCCATCTTCGGCAATGGATAGTTATATTTCTTGGAGCTTTTGTTAAGATTTCTGAAATCCACACACAATCTGATTTCACCACGTTTCTTTCTTATTGACACTAGATTGGAAACCCAGTCTGAGTATCTTAATGGAATAATGATTTTAGCATCCAACAGTTTCTTTACTTCCTTTTCCATCATTGGTAGCAATAGTGGATTGATTTGCCTTAACTTATGCCGGAAAGGTTTAGTACCATCTTTCAATGGTATTCTATGCTCAATGATAGATGTATCATATGTCTTAATATCTTCATATTTCCAGGCAAAAACATCAACAAATTCACAAAACAGTTTGTGATATTCCATCTTTCTTTCATCTGGTAAAGCTTTTGACAACTTCACATACCTTGGTTCTTGTGCTATTCCCAAGTTGTAATCTTCTAATTCATCATCTTCTTCAGCTAACTGTGGCTTGAATGCAACATTATTATGATAAAAAAGTTTCTCAAGTGGAATTAACCACTTGGGAATATGATTGGTAGGCAGTTGTACGATAGGCTGATCAACAATTTTTTTTTTTTAAGATTTCTAGAATCTTGATGATCAATATCAAGTTGTGTTAGGTCTTCTTATTTATCAATATTTAGAACAACAAACTATTCAAAAACTTCAATGAATTTTTGATCTCTTGGTCATCTTCAAAACTTTCCAATGCTTAACACTTGCACTTCATATTTCAACTTTATAGGCATTGGAATTTTGAATGAGATGGTTGAAATAGAGAGTGAATCAGCTAGAATATTACTTTCTCTTGGAACAAAATAATTGTTAAAGGTTAGGAAGGAGTCTTCTACAATGTCCCATACTGCATTCTGGTAATCTCTGAGTCTAGGATGCTTAGTTTGATAAACATTTCTAATTTGCTGAATAATAAGTTCAGCATCTCTAAAAACATAAATTTATGATATATTCATATCTTTTTCCTTTTTTAATCCAATTAATAGAGCTTCATATTTAGCCACATTATTAGTTGTCTCAAATTCAAGTTTGAAAGAAAAAGTAGAGCTTTCCTTCAAAGGAGAAATAAGAACAATCCCTACATCAACAGCTTCTTTGGAACATGAGCCATCAAAAAACATTTTCCATACCTTCGATCCTTCATGATTGATTTGATTTTCAAAAGGCTTTAAAATCTGAACCTTTTCTGTAGGTAAGGTGGAGTCATCCATATGTAGAATTCTTGAACCTACTCCAGTTGTTCTAGCATATATCGAATGATTAGTAGGGTCTTTTTTGTCAGTAATGATATATGCCAGCTGAGCTTCTCTGTAAAGTCTTCTTTGTTCTCCTCCAAAAACAGTAATAGTAGCATAAGTTAAATCCATTTGCAAGGTTCCTCCCAACCTTTTAATCCATGACCTAGAAAGTAACATACCAAATATGGGAGGGATATCAGGTACAACAATATCCATTACCATCCCTCTCATAGGTAACTGAAAAAGACTTACTACAAGGTCTTTGATGACACCAAGGAATTTGACTTTCTAGGGATAAAAAGAATAAATATCTTGGTACTCTCTAGTTATCTCAAGACCTAGTTCATCCATAAATACCTTGGGCATTAAATTATGTGAAGCTCTACAGTCCATAAGACAATTATGCAGGGTCTTTTCATGAATATTCAAACATAGATAGAAGGGAGGGGTAGAGTCATCTTTGTCTTCTACCAATGGACCTAAAATAATAGTGGGCTTATCATCTTGAAGGTTAACAAAATCATAGACTACTTTAGTAGGTGAAGGCTGAAAAGCCTTCATAAAAGTAATTTTGAAATCTTGATTTTTCACGAGTTCTAAAGGAGAACATGAATCTTGATTTTCTGAATCTCATTTTCAAAATTGAAGGCAGAGTGTGGTTTGTGATCAATTCTTACCTCAAGTGAAGGAAAATAATATGCTACCGGAATTTCTAGTTTGTCAGGTTCAGTCACTTGTTTCTTTGCTGGAATATTGGATGCCACTGGAATTTTCGGTTTGCCAAATTTTTCCGCTGAAATTTTAACTACATCTTTATTTTGAATCAGTGATCGGAGAATCCACAGTTTTAACATCTTTGTACCAACGTTTCAAATCCCAAGTGGGATCCATCATCAGGGTTGAAGAATGATGATACAAGAAGAGCAAAAGACTATAATAAATACTAATGAGAAGGAAGAATAGGAGAGGACAAAGAGTCGGCTTGAATTTTATTTAATTTAATTTAATTTTTATATATTTTTATTTTTATATTTTTAATTACAATTTTTATTTTATTGATATTATAAATAATTAATTTTTATAATAAATAATTAATTAGTATTAATAACATTATTTGTTATACATATTATTATAAATAATTACTATTTCCTAATTTTTTTTTTTTTTTTTATTAATTAATTATAATACATAATTAATAATAATCATATTTACTTTGTTATTTCATATTAATAATTATATTTATAATTAAGAAATTAATAAAAATTAATATAAAACTACAACAAAGAAATTATTATATAAATAATTAATTAATATTGAATAATAAAAAATATAATTAATTATTATTATTGAATATTAATAATTAAATATAATAATGATTAATTAATTAATTAATATACTACTTAATATATTAATATAATTATTAAATAAAGAAAATAATGAAAAATAATTCAAATCATATTAGTAAATTTAGGAGATTAGGATTAAGGTTGACTAATATAATAATTACTAATTAATATGATTAAGTCAAATTAACTAATAAACAAATTAATAATTATTATTAATTAATTTTATAGCTAACTAATATAATAATTCCAATTTTAAAAGATGTAATAGATATTAATTAAATTAGATAATGAAATGTTATTAATTAAATATTCCAATCTAATGATGATTAAAATATTATAGGATATTAAAATAATTAATTAATTAATGATTCAAAATAAATTTGTAAATTAAATTAAAGGGAATTAGATTCTAAAAATGATTTAATAAATTATTAATAAATTAAATAATTTTTAACACATTAATTAATATATATTAATACAAATTAATAATGAATTTTTTTTTTTTTAGGCTAACCAATATTCAAATGTTAATTAAAATAATAATTAATAAATTAATAAAATATTAATGTGAGACTAATCAAAAGTTAAATAATGATTCTTAATAATTAATTAATAATTGGTATGAAATGATGATTAAATAAATATTATAATAATTAATTAATAAAATAAATTAATATATTAATTAATATAATGATTATTAAATAAATTAATTAAATAAATTAAATAAAAATCAATTAAATATTATTAATATATTTTATTATATAATATTATTAATATATTTTATTATTAAATATTATTAATAAATTAATTGATTTTTATTTAATTTATTTAATAATCATTATATTAATTAATATATTAATTTATTTTATTAATTAATTATTATAATATTTATTTAATCATCATTTCATACCAATTATTAATTAATTATTAAGAATCATTATTTAACTTTTTATTAGTCTCACATTAATATTTTATTAATTTATTAATTATTATTTTAATTAACATTTGAATATTGGTTAGCCTAAAAAAAATAAAAAAATTTCATTATTAATTTGTATTAATATATACTAATTAATGTGTTAAAAATTATTTAATTTATTAATAATTTATTAAATCATTTTTAGAATCTAATTCCCTTTAATTTAATTTACAAATTTATTTTGAATCATTAATTAATCAATTAATTAATTAATTATTTTAATATCCTATAATATTTTAATCATCATTAGATTGGAATATTTAATTAATAACATTTCATTATCTAATTTAATTAATATCTATTACATCTTTTAAAATTGGAATTATTATATTAGTTAGCTATAAAATTAATTAATAATAATTATTAATTTGTTTATTAGTTAATTTGACTTAATCATATTAATTAGTAATTATTATATTAGTCAACCTTAATCCTAATCTCCTAAATTTACTAATATGATTTGAATTATTTTTCATTATTTTCTTTATTTAATAATTATATTAATATATTAAGTAGTATATTAATTAATTAATTAATCATTATTATATTTAATTATTAATATTCAATAATAATAATTAATTATATTTTTTATTATTCAATATTAATTAATTATTTATATAATAATTTCTTTGTTGTAGTTTTATATTAATTTTTATTAATTTCTTAATTATAAATATAATTATTAATATGAAATAACAAAGTAAATATGATTATTATTAATTATGTATTATAATTAATTAATAAAAATTTTTTAGGAAATAGTAATTATTTATAATAATATGTATAACAAATAATGTTATTAATACTAATTAATTATTTATTATAAAAATTAATTATTTATAATATCAATAAAATAAAAATTGTAATTAAAAATATAAAAATAAAAATATATAAAAATTAAATTAAATTAAATAAAATTCAAGCCGACTCTTTGTCCTCTCCTATTCTTCCTCCTCATTAGTATTTATTATAGTCTTTTGCTCTTCTTGTATCATCATTCTTCAACCCTGATGATGGATCCCACTTGGGATTTGAAACGTTGGTACAAAGATGTTAAAACTGTGGATTCTCCGATCACTGATTCAAAATACACTAGCCACAGATCTCTTAAATCCATACATCTTTATTCTTCTTTGGTTGTGCAATAGGCTTAGAAGTGTGATCAGTTTTCTTTGATCTGAGATTGTATCTACTTTGATGATCAACTGCAATCATGGAATGATTAGGACTCACTTCATTATTCAGAGTATATGACATAAAGTCTTCATACTCTACTTTTGTAAGATGAATCATCCCTTCTTTGTCTCTAAGACAATTTATATCAACACCTCTTTCCAACCCTTAAAATTCTTCTTCATCTTCTAATATAATAGTCTGCAAATGAGGCTGCACCTTTTGATCATCAGCATCTCTTCTTTATCTCTACATAATTTGAGGAGCATTAGGTCTTCTAAACTTCTATCTATTTGGAAAATTGAATGAAACATTTCTGGTCGTAGGTGGTCTTTCTTCCATCTTCAACTTTGACATATCAATAGTCAATGATTTGACCATCTTGGTAAGCTCATCTAGCTTAGGATCTATGTCAGAAGTTCCCGAAGTAAAAACTTCAACTTTTTGCTTTCTTTTTCTCTGTCAATCCCTCCTCTGAGTCTATTAACTACTAATATATTTGATTCTACCTCCAGTGCATTCTCCTGCATTTGTGATAGGTAGAAGATCTTTCTCTCAACAATAAACAAAAATCAGGATCAAAAGCACCAGCATAAGTGATTTTAGTTGAAGCTTCAGTAGGCTTGATTTCAGTAGGTATCTTGCTATACATTTTATTAAGCCTCTTAGAAAAATTAGAAACTTATTCTCCTTCTTTTCTTTTGATTGCACCAAATTCTGTGATATAATACAAAAAATCTTTCATGTCACCCCATTTTCTTAAAAATGTATCATCTAGGTTTTAATCCCAGTGATGCTACCAGTTGTCAAAGATCTGAACCATTTCCTTACATCAACCTCAAGGCTCTGAACAAAAACTCTCATCCAAACATATTCATGATCAATGTTCAGATTATCAACATAAGCACGAAAATCAGCAAGATGTTCTTTAGTTGTTACCTCCCCTTCACCATTAAATTTAGGCATATACTTGAGATAATCTCCTGCAGGTAATGCATTCATAGGCTGAGGTAAAACTAAAGGAGAATACCTAGTAGAAACAAGTGCATCCATTCAGTTAGGGGGTGGATTAGGACCTGCCATGGTGTTATATAAAATTTGTACAAATCTAGCTCCGATACCATGTAGAAAATCTGGTGTAGGTTAACCCGATAATGCAATATAAATCAAAGAAGAATACTATAACCTACTTCTACTATCACGTTGCAGAAGCTTAAAGACTGAGATGAAAAATATAACCAGAAGGAGAAGAATCAATCACACAATACACATGAAAATACTTTGGGGAAAGCCTCAGCTAAAAACCCCACTATCTTTATTATCATACAAGGTGGAAATACATAGGAATTATACAAAGCCTTATCTCTCACAACTAGCCAACTCTCAGTACAATCCTCACAAATGCTCACAGGAAATCTTGGCTGCTCTCCAATATTCCTCTCTACCCTCTAAGATCCTATTTCCTTGCGTTGTTCCTTGTGGATGATTCTCCTTCAAACAAGTGGATGATCTGATCTCACACACTATCAGAACTGCACAATCCTCAAGGAATGATTCCTTGATTGCATGTGTGAGTTTTCTTTATAAGAAAACACATGAAAATGATAGTACACTATCCTTGAATTTAATCTCAACTGGGTCTTTCTTAGAATAGACATGATGAGTTTTTGATGAGGGAATTTTCAGTGAACCGGAGTACCACTATTTGAGTGCATGCATGCATCAACTGACTATTAATTCACCATTAGTTCCTCAGATAGTTTGGAACTAATTTAACTAGACTTAACTCAGTAAATTGAGTTAACTAATTACAACTCAAATATAACTCAATCTTATCTCCTTAATTTAAGGGATAACTCTTACGTGACTTCATAAATACTTCTAACTTGAATTTCTCCAACTAATTAATTCAAATCGAATTAATTAATTATTTCCAAGTAGATTTTAAGACTAAATTCAATTTTAATTCACAATTTAATTCAAGGACAAAATAAATTGGAATATTCTTGTTGCCATATTTCAACAGGTGTGAGTTACTGGAATTTTTGGAATAACAATAGGAGGATTTGGGATCTGTGGAATAACAATTGGAGTATTTTGAATAGTAGATGAGGAAGCACCAACACTCGATGTAGAGGCTATTTGTTGACAGAAAATGAGAGAGGTACAGAAATGTTTATAAAATCAAGAGACAAAATTTGTTGTACTTTTTTAGGAATAGCTTTTGAAAAACCAGAAGCAAAAGAAACAATCTTTCACTTACTCTTTTTCTTGATTAGCTTCTCAGGATCAGGGACTTGGTTTTTCAAAGGAGAATATTGGTTTTCCATAGTTCTAGCCTTTCTTGGAGCCAAAAATTCAACAATGGAGTCACCAGGTGTAAAGCAGTCTAAAAATATAGCTAGAACTGTACACCTCAGAACCAGACTTATAACTTTGTCATTTACCCAAGGATAAACTTCAATTCACCTCCTTGGCAGTGACTCCAAAGATGTTAGCGCAAGGAGTTACTCCTAGACTGTAAAAGGAGTAAGCCTTACACATCATGGTTTCATTTCAAAATTTAAAACGGTTTTTTGAGTGGTGGGATGGCTTCTGAAGGATTTTTGAAATGATTGTGTTCCTCTTTAACTTTCATGCATTTGGCAAGTTGTGGCAAGCATAAATTGCATGATTAAGTGAGTAATTTAGGGGAGCAGAGGAAAGAGAGCATGTAGCTGATAAATATCCTAAGAAAACTATCTTAAGACAATCACTTCAACTACATAAACAACCTTGTGACAAACTATGTTTCTTGGCAAGTAAAATAACAGTTAGAAAGTAAGAAAATGTATAATGTATTTCACAAATCCTTTGTGAAACCTTCACTAGCAATTTCTACTTGAACTAATATTATGATTTACAGAAAACTGGATAGTATATAAATCATCATTAGATCCTCTTAATGATTTCTCACTCATACTATACTAGCTATTGTATTTTATCATTTCAAAGATTAAAACAGGCTTGACAAGGAAAGAAACAATTAGAAAGTAAAAACATGTATAAAGTATCCCACAAATCATTTGTGAAACCTTCACTAAGAAGTTCTACTTGAAAATTATATTATAATTTACAAAAGACTGGATAGTATATAAGTCATCATCAGATCCTCTTAATGATTCTCACTCATACTATACCTGGCTACTGCAAATTTACAATTCAAAAAATTGAAACAAGGGAATAAACAAACCACACATTAGATATAACTTGAATCATAAATTCCTCCAGCATGAAGTGCAGAAAAAGATATTTTATTAAGCTGAGCCTTTAGGTGAACCAAAATCCAACCCTAAAATGATATTTACAAAAGATATATATATAGAGAGAGACACCAACTCCAACTCTCCTAAATTGGTGGTTCCACTATTTCCTTGTTACATAGGTGTCTTTTAGATATTAAAATAATCTCCCATTGAATTGCAACAGAAAGTACAGGTGTAGATGAGAAGAAGAGGAAAAATGACACTTGGCTACTAGAAAAACTGACTGGCTGCCCCTTTTGCTGCTGATTTTTCTCTTTATGGTCTTGACTATTAAATTACCATATGGCTTCATTCAATACAGCCTTCAAGAACCTCATAACTATCTCATACCCATAAGTTTCCTTATCCATATTGTTATGGGTTGTTGTATTTCCAAAATTGGCCCGGAGGTTTTCTACTTACAACTATATATTTCTATTGAAAAAGGTGCTATCAGAAATTCCCATAATAGCAAAAAAAACTGGAAACACTTATGGAATTTCTAGTAGGATAATGCTTTCACTTCAACATTTTAACAGAAATAATTCAGAACACCTGTATATGCTTGGATATTATGAGCTTTAATCTTCACATTCAAAACTCTGAATTAATATGCAAAAAGGTATTTTTTAGGGAAAATTACCCTTTAATTTCATGTCAGTTGCAGCCTCTGCAAGTTTATCCAAGTTTGTTTTATTTATGGTAGCAGATTTTGACCTTGTGATTTTAGTTGTTTCTTCTTTGATGATGGTATCTTTCTTTTCTGCTTCTTTATGGACCTTTCTTCTTTTGGAAGGCTCTCATGGCTAGTCCATGGGAGCTTTACCTCTTTGCTTCTTCAAAGATCTTTTGATTTATGTAATTGAAGGATCCTCAATCTGCAACTATGTATGTTGTTCTTCTATGACTATTACTTTAGTCAATAAACAAGGATTATTTAGGGATTTTGATTTTAGTCTATATTTGTTTATTTCCATAGTATGTCTCCTCCTAGATCCAACAACTGGTTTTATTTCTTCTTTCTTGATTTTACTGGTCCTTTTATACCTTGCTTCTCTTAACAATTCCTCATCAGAATCAATAGGCTCGTTTTCTTGTTGTTGTTTATGTGCTTCCAGAATTTCAGGAAGCACATATGCTTTAGATTTCTCTTTAGCTGCAAGTTTTCCTCTCCGAGTTCTTGTGTAAACCTTAGGAAAAGGTCTAATAGGAGGAACCTTCTTCATGCTTTTTGTTTTCTGAGTAGAAGATCTTTCACCTTGCTCCCTTTTCTTTTCAGATTCAGTAGCTGAAGGCTTCTCTTTGCTGCTTTTGGTACCTCTGCTTACACTTTCCTTCTTTGCCTTTCTTTTGGAACTCCCTTCAGCTAATGTAGTTGATGTCCTTTCTGTCTAAACCCGTGTTGAAGAAGATTTAGCAGTTTCTTGGGGTTTTGGTGCAGGTTTTCATGCCTTGTAAAACAAGAAATGTTCCCAAGTTTAGTTTCTCTTTTTCAGTTCTTCTTCAACCAGAACCTTGATAATTTCCTGATGATACAGGTTGTATTATGATGCTTCATGGTGTGTTTGAATTCTGGCTACCATTTTGGTCAGACTCTTCAATATGAAATAGGGAAGATTAAGATTCCTCATACCTGAAAAATGAAAAGAAACCTCATATGGTAAACAAATACTATTGTATACGTTCTCTCACAAGTGAGAAAATTTTTAACCAGATTGACTGTTTCTTCCCATTCCTTCTTAAGATAATTGTTAGGAATTCCTTTGGCCCAATTAGGATCTCTATATTCAACTCTAATAAAAGTAGATCTCCTCCTGTAATGAGTTGTCCCTTAAACCATTTTTCCTTCCCAGGGAAGGTTAAAAGCTTCTACAATTGTTTGTTCTGAAACCTGCAATTTGAAACCAAAAATGGTAGCTTCCTGTCCATTGAAAGTTTGAGAAAACTCCTGAGCTACACCTTAATGTGAGCCTCCTAATCTTGTGGAGAGTGGATACCAACTTTCCTGAATAAAAAGTCTTCTAACACTTGGATTAACATCAACTACTTTAGCTCCTTGAGGTTCGATTCTCTTAAGCTTTACACCTTTCCTAAACTTTGGTGCCATGGATATATGCTTCCTTGTTATGAAGAATAGGTGTAAAAGTATGGAAGATTACCCAACAGATATTGGAATTAGCTAGAATTAGGATGCCTAAAAAACTGGGATGTGTTCTTAACCACCTCAATCACTGTCTCCTTTGTCGCACTTCAGAAATTCGAAATGGTGAAATTTCCTCCATTTTTGAATATTTGAGATAAAGTTTTGGTTCAATCTCCTATGCATATGATCCTTCATGATTACATGAGATTTCATGTCATAATAGACAACTTCTAATAGTAATGATGAATTCGAGTTGCTTTGGAGAGTCCAGCTAATCTGCTACAGGTGGTTGTACGAGATTTTTTGCAAATCTGCCAATTTTCCTACTTTGATTCGGATTGGTCAGAAAATATGGTAGCATATTACGCAGAAGAAAAAGAACAATTGTCAAAATTTAAACATATGGCTAAGAATGACGCTGCAGACATGTTTTAATTTTGGAAACACAGGTTTATTTATGATTAGTGGGGTAAGCAACAACTGGCTATGGCTATGATCAACCAAATCGATTAACCACTACCACTTGACTTGACTTAAAGTTTGTGACCTATCCAATCATGAAATATTATGATTTGGATTAATCATTTTTCTATTATGACATGTGGACAATCGAAAATGGTCGTGTTTTCAGCTTTTTTTTTTTAAAACAGGAGAGGCTACCAGAAATTCCGGTAGCATTGAAAAATAAAAAAAAAACACAGGAAATAAAACAAGAACAAAAAGACTATCCGAAAACCAGGGAAGACTGTTTGAACAATAAAATTGAGTGCTACCAGAAATTTCTATAGTGTTTTTATTTTTTTTAAAATTTACAAAATTTATCTTAAAAATAAAAATTTTAAAACCTACTCATAACTTAGCCTAGAACTATGCTAACAAGAAAAACAGCTTCAGGATGAATTTCTTGAACAACTTCTGGTTGAGGATCAACTTGTTGTTGGACAACTTCAGTTACCATTTCACAAAGTTCACTTTTAGTGTCCTCAGGTAATTGCAAATTTTCCACGTCAGTAGTAGATAAACCAACAATAGTAGTAGAATTGGAATCGCAATATGTACCGGTATAGGTGACTCTGGTAAATTAGATGAAGAACTAGAAGTTTGTGATGTACTAGACTCAGTTAAGCGAGACCGCGTTCGCCAACTAGGTGTATCTTCAGGTGGTAAAGGTGGTTTACTCACTATCCTACGCGAACGATGGGGTAAAGGCTGATTTTCTTCCACGATTACTGGTTGATTTTATTATAAAAAGAAATAAACAAAAAAAGGGTAATCTAGGCAAAAGAATTACCAAGTAACTGTGAACTACAATATACTGTCTCAGAGGAGCCAAGAACTTAACATACGTGCAGGTAATCTCCCCGAATGCTATTTTTGTTGTTCCACAGTATACAAGGTGGCCAACTCAGTTACCTATGGATGGATAGCAGCCTAATGTAGTCCTCCCAAATATACCTGAAAGTATGTGGAGACTCAATCCATGTTAGCGATTTCTAATGCAAAACCTCACAGTGAGAGAATTCCCTTATACTTTTCATACTATAACACCACCCGATATAGTCGAAAGTACGTGGGCGAGTGGTGGGCTCCAGTATTGCAACAATAATGCTGCAACTCCTGGGACTCCCTTCTTTACTTTTATCAACCCGGTAGTTCGTAACAAACTTGGAAGCGACGGTGCTGTATGCACAAGTACTAGCTCTTGCCGCAGCTGTCACTTGGTCAGCTGGCACAAGTCCGCTAGGGGCTTAAGCCAAATTCTATGAGCTCTTAGAAGAACATTTTTAACTGATGGATGAAAGCTAACTCAAAGGAAGCTAATCTACTTGCGGAAAGAAATTGAAAGCCAAAAAGTAACGCAAACCCTAATTCTACCAGCTAGTCCTACTGATGCAAAGGAGAGAATGCAAACTACTGGAAGAGATGCCATTACTTCTATGAAGGTAAAATACATGTGTCTAGACTACCTCTATCTGAAGGAAACATCTTTTTGTATTTTTGAATGAATTATTAGAATTATCATGCATATGCTTTTTAATTGGCTTTTGACTGTGCAGGGGTGGATCAAGGAGGAGAAATGCTTGGAAAAGGTTGGGAAGGTTCAGAGAGGGTCTAAGGAGTCCCTAACACCCTTCCAGTGAGTTTCACCGAGTTTGGCTATCAAGAAACCTCATTCGTAAGCTTCTACAGGAAGTCTGCAGGGGTTCTACAGGATGTTTCAGGAATTTCTACAGGATGTTCAAAAATTTCTACAGGATGTTTAAAAATTGGATTTTGGAGGATGGGTGAGTGAGGGAAGATGCATGGATGGATATGGAGGTAGGATAGGGGTATGAAGTGGCCCAGGGACTAGTGGATGGAGTGGTGAGGAGGTGTAGATGGCTAAATTGGCTCAAAGAAGGTTGAAACAATGATTGCACAAAAAGGTAGGGTTATGTGGGCAAGAGGACAGATGTGAGACAAGGAACCTAGCTAGGAGATGGATCAGATGGCTTTGATGAAGCTTAGGCGGATGAGAGAGTGGTAGAGATGCCCTGCACAATGTACACTTAACCGAATCAACGAAATCCTACAAATAATCAAAGTCCTAGCTAATCTAATCTAACTGTCAGTGAGACAAATGAACAACAACTTTATTTGGAAAGAAAACCATGTACATCAATCATGCAAAGAAACATTTCAGAGATCTGAACCCATAACTAACTTTTGCAAATGAAAACAGTACACTAAGGATTGCATGGTCAAGCAAACTAGTGTTTTTGTTGGGGCAGCATTGTTTCTTCAATTCCAGCCCCTGATCCAATAAGGATGAGGTGAAACTGAGAGTGTTTTTGACCCTTTTCTTAGAGCTTTTTTCCTGCTATTAACCTATCAACTAAATCTGAGCATGGAAAGCCTTTTTAACCATCAAAAACAATCTAAATAACAAAGCAAGATTTAAATCTAAATAGCAGATTTTATTCTAAGAATGCAACAAAAACACATAAAGATAAACAAAGGAGGTACTAGGCGCTTGAGATGGGCCCAACCCCAATAGCTACAGCCTCCTAAGAGAGATTTAGAGCTGGTGCAAAGCTGGATTCATCTTTATTGATCAAAAGAAAAGTTACATTCCAAAAACTTTCCACAAGGAGAACTTGAAAATGTGCTGAGAGCAAAGCTAATCTACTACCTAAAAATCGAACTACAAAATGACTACAAAATGAATACAAAATGAGTATAAAGTGACTAACTACTGGCTAACCAAAATGAGGCCCTAAGCCTTCTTATTTATGCAAATTGAGGACCCCAACAGTCCTCCTAAACTTTAGGAACTCGGCTGCCCAAAACTTGTAGTTAACAACAGTCCTACTTTACTTGCTTGGCTGCCCTTGTGCTAATTGATTTGGTGGCCTTTGAACTCTGAGCTGATGGTGGAGAATTCGAGGTAAGGGCCCATAAATGAAGGGAACACTTTCCTAAAAATCCTCTCCCTTTTTCTCCCACGAATTTGGCTGCCAAGTGCTCATTAAAACCTTCAATTTTGTCTCCAAATTGACCAAAAAGGCTACACAAAGCACACATTAGACTTGTTGGCATAATGACTAACCCAATTCACTCTATTAGCATAAATATAATCAAAAAATGCAATAAAATAATGAGAATGGTGGATTAAGTCAAATTAGGAGGTTGAATGCGCCCATATAATTATCCATTTTTGGGGCTCATCATCACCCCCCTACTGAAAGTGTTGCTCATCCTCTAAGCAACCAATCTATCTCCTCATCTTTGATGATCCTGGTGGCCTCCTTGTCATGCTAAGATTATGAAGTGATGTCCTCTTCTCAGTCATGAAACCATGCTTTTCTCTTTGCTTCTTCCCACTGCCTGTGCTCCTTTTCCTAGAGAAGTTTCAGCTTTGGTATGACTGTGCAAGTATATTCAATCAGATGGTGGCAATGGTGGTGAAAGGAGATGAAACCAGTGGAGGATGGAAGAATAGAGTGGTTGCATGCCTCCTCAACAAACTTCAAGCTTCAAATCCCTCT
This sequence comes from Pinus tabuliformis, assembly GCA_031772625.1. NCBI lineage: Eukaryota > Viridiplantae > Streptophyta > Pinopsida > Pinales > Pinaceae > Pinus > Pinus tabuliformis. The sequence goes on from CM062816.1 coordinate 1,176,343,002, forward strand.
CCATAATCCATTTTGGCCTGCCCAAAGGCTCTACAGGATGTTTCTGGTAGAAATACAGAACTTCGTGTAGAAAGTCCTATAGCTTCCTGTAGAAGGTTGAACCATGACTATATTGTATCCGAACCTTGAAAAAAATGAGTGTTCATGGAGGGGATGGATGTGAGGATGCCTGGGAACTTGGTAGGGACCCTTCTGCTTGTGTTGGGAGGCCCCCTTTCCGCATTGTGTTCCTGCAACCTACAACAATTTCCAGGGACTAAACTTGTTTTTTTCCTCTCTATTTCTTCCTTCTTTTCTTTATTGTTGTTCCTAAAAAAATGCTTGGCCAAAATAACCCTGAGGTGAAAGAATCACAACATTAAAGACCATAGGAATCCTTCCTAGAAACATTTCTAAAGTTGATGGATCAGGGGCCTGCAGAGTCTCCAAGAGAAAATGAATTATATCCAAGACATGTTCTGCATTGTCTCCCCATCCTTTTTCCAATCCCATTTCTTGTAATTTGTATTCAAACTCTGTATATGGTGTATTCTTGGGGAACTTTTTAAGATATTCCTCTGCCTTGACCAAGACTGAGCGTATCTTGGACAAACTTTGTATTCTCTCATTCATCATCAACTTCTGGCCTCTGTAGCTGTGTGCTCGAAGGAAATCCAGCAAGGGCTGCATGCTTTCTCTATCATGGAATAATCTTGAGGACAAATGCTGATTGAGGAATTGTACTCCACTACCAATGGAAGATGGTCGTGTTGGGTGAGGAAAAGATTCATTGAAGGGCTCAAGGTCTAGATTCAATGCATATTTATCCTTGACACTTTCATCCACAAGGTGCTCCTTGAATTCCAAATATTCAGCCACAGAAAACTGTTCAACAACAAGTTCATCAACATTGACACGGACATAATCCCACACACCAGGCCTTGGCCATACTGCAAGAACAAACCATGGTGGAAGAATGATGGCCTCCTGTGCGGACCTTAACACATCTCCAAATAGCCCATCTTTGAGCATTTGAAGTTCATAATTCTCTCCCAGTACCTCTGTTAGTCCATCTAATAAATGATGAGGCTGCTAAATCTTCTTCCCTTGTGCTACATATCTCTCTTCAGGCTCCAAATTTGATGAAGAAAAACTCAGGCTTTTCTGCTCTGGACGGCTTTGCTATACTTTCCTGTAAAACTTATTCCTGTAGAAACGCCTGTAGAGCGCCCCTGCGCCTCCGAGTGAGCCTAATACACTGGAGAATTGTGAACCAGACCACAAAGCTCAATGGAGGATGATGGGTTAATCATTTTGTGGAAACAGAGGATGCATACTTCAGTTGAAAATGTTGCAAGTGCAAGTTAACAAAAGTCTATGAGTTTCAGCTGAGCGTTCGTTAATTGCTGTGTGATTTGTGGTGACGTGGCAAAAACATGTGCTAGCCATGCAGATGGAAGTGCTGCCACAAATTATCATATTTCCTACCTGTGATCACTCCATCAATCATGCTAAAGTTTAACTGGTCATCACTACCTGTTTTCTGATTTCCTCCTGAGATGGTTGAGCGCACGTGTCTTATTCACCCACCGAGTGTTGTTGAACTGGATGAGGGTGGCCAATTAGCTGGCCATTGATTTTTGTAATCCCAACCATCTCATTGCTTATGTTGTTTCCGAATTACATTCATGCAATCAAAGGAATGAGTTTTAGTCACGTACCTGAAGTCAAATGGTTGCTATGAGGTGCTTTTTGCTGCTGCATGCATCTCGGTGGTTGCATGATGGATCCTTTGTGATATAAGCTCTTTGCTATCTGATGTGTGGTTATTTTCCTTGTGCAGGTATCCTCTAGCTGGATCTAAGCTGTAGGAGTTTGTTTCCACATTCAGATCTGCACCCTCAAGCTCCTACTGTTGAATTTTCACAGGACCAAAACTTGTTTTCGCCATTGCTCCCGAACGATAGATCGGATCGATATGAAACTTGCTGAGCATGTTGCTATCATCATGATGCAACTCCCATAGAAAAATTGTGATCAATGGATGGACAGATTTCGCGAAAAATGGAAAATGGCTGAAGATTTCAGATATCAATTTCTCGGAAACCGTGCATCGGAATCAGCTGAAACTACTTGGGTAGATTACTATCACCCATATGCATCTCCCCATGAAACAAGTTTTGAAATGGATGGACGGATATGGAGAAAATGCAAAAATGGCTAACGGTGATGGAGGCAGATTTCTTGGAAACCGTGCATCAGAATGGGCTGAAACTGCTCGGGCATGTTTCCATCATCCCTATACAATTCCCTATAAAACGGTTTTTCAAATGGATGCATGGTTTTCAAGTTAGGGCAAAAACAAATTTTGTTCTATGTATTTTTCTTCAAAGCATTCTGCAAGTTTTTGCATGGAAAGAAAAGCTGAGCTTGGGATGTGATGCAGGCATGGAGATGATGGAGGAGGAGTTTGAAAAGTGCAGGAGGACTTCTGAACCCTTGAGGAAGCTACCATGTTCGCTAAACTACTTTTTTTGCAATCCATTTTTAACTTCTTGTAATTTCTATAGGAAGTTCCTGTAGAAAACACAGTTTTCATAAAAGAAGCAAAATGAGCTGGAAAAAAAATGATGGAGAAAGGTGAGGGATGGACACATAGGTGCTTGCAGGCCTAAACAACAAATTCCCACCATCAGATTCCCTTTTAAAATTGAATTTGGTTCGTCCAAAGGTTTTACAGGATGTTTCTTGTAGAAATACAGAACTTCTTGTAGAAGGCACAAAAATTCCTTTGTCTTTGCTTTGAGTGATCCTCCTGACCTGAAATGTCCTTGCTGCAACCTGCAATTATTCAATGCAAATTAGGTTTATTTTCTTCTTCTTTTTCTCATTTTTTGAAAAACAACTAGGGCGCCTCATGGAGGTTTTCACCCTAATTGCCTGCCCTGGGCGCCTCCAAGGGAGGTTTTCACCCAGAGATCTTATTCTCTTTTCTCTTTTTTTTTCAACCCATTGACTGCCTCATGGAGGTTTTCAATCAATGAGCCAATCTAAGGTGCCTCCGAGGAGGTTTTCACCTTAGATTTCTATTTTCCTCTTATTTTCATTTTTTTAAATTTTTTTTTAATCTTTTTTCTACCCTACCCTACTTGAAAAACAAAATCATTTTCAAGTATAAGAATACTTCCAATGGAGCCATGTGCACATCGAGATTAGAGACAAGATGATGTGAAGACTTGAAATGCATGCTTTGACAGGTATATGGATTTCAGAGACCAAATGATCTGACTTTGAAGGGATCAAACACAGCTAAGGAAGAGAGTATCGCTGCAACTTAGTGACCGTATGAAACCATATCTCAATATAGCTCTGATATCCTTGGTTCTTTTGCTGATCTGGATCATGTTTCATGTCACCTTCTAACATGACTTCCTCATCTTCCTCTTTTTGCTGATCTTTCTCTTGAATACATGGAAGATTTGATGGTAACCATGAGGGAACTCTCTCGATCTCTGATTCTGATCTCTTCTCTTCATCAAGTGCAACCCATGGTTCTTTGATCTCCTCTTTTGAATCTTCTTTTGCTGGATGTGGTCCTTCAATGCTTTCACGATAATCTCATTTTTGCAATGCTTTTCCTGAGCTATGGTGAAGATCATTAAGATCAAGAGGAGTCATTTGGACATGTTGTGCCTTAGCTTTGCAATTAGGTTGAGCTATTCCAATGTGCGGGTTTGGAAATGGTGGTATGGGTAGTTGAGTGGGGGTGTATATTTGAGATGGATGTGGATGGGGTTGTGGTTGGGCAGGCATTTGGGGTTGCCTTGGTGGAGCAGGAGGCAATGGTTGTGGATGAGCAAGTGATGGAGGAAAAGAAGTGGGAGGAGTGTTGTATTGGGGCCTCCACTGCTGTTGAGGTACATTCCATTGAGGTTGTGGCTGAGCATAAGAGTGAAAAAATGAGCAGCTGGTTGGGCATAATATGGATCTGTGAAGGAACAAGGAGGAGGTGTGAACCAGGAAGGGTGAGTAGGGGGACCCCAGGAAGGCATGAAAGTGGCTTGATAGGGGTCATAATAGGTCACGGATGTCCCTTGCAGTTCCTGCTGGTAAGATCTAGGTCCATGTGGCCTCCTTTAGTTCATATAATAGAGTGATTCAGTGGCTCCTTTGGCTCTCTGATATGTAGCTTTAAATCCAAGCAAGGAAGGGCACTGATTCGTAGGATGGTATACTTCACAGACGAAACACACTTCTAGGGAGTGCATTGGACGTTCGTTCCTAGGATGATTTCTAGTGCACCTAGGACAAAAGATGACCAAAGCCCTCTTGGCTTCTTCTTGCTTATTTTGGATCCGCATGGTATCCAGTTGCATGGTAAGAAACTGCCTTACCTCGCTCTTGAAATCTTCCATCTGATTTTCAAATTCGTTTTTTCGACAAGGTACTGCTCCCAACATTTCTACTTGCAGCCATTTGCTCCAGAGGAATGGTTTCTTCTTCTTCTTCCCTTGAGGTTCTTCAAATATGTCTTACTGTCCACCTAAGGGTTCTTTAATCACAACCATTGAAGAAGAGAGAATGTTGGCTGTGTGAAGCAGTGGGGGCATTGTGCAATCATTTTTCTAACTTATCTCTACTCCTACAAGGCATAAAATGAAATCTTTTTGGTTAATTTTTGCTTTTCTCGACTTCTACCTACAAAAATGAAATAGATTGAACTGCAACTAACTATCTTGCTAAAATGAAAATGCAGAATTGAAATGAAAGCAGGAAATGACTAATCTATTTTTCTCAAATGAAATTGCAGGAATGAAATGCTAGTCTACGCTTGCGGAATTGAAATGCTAATCTATGAAAGCGAGAAATGCTAATCTACTTTTGCATAAACGAAATTTCATAATGGAATGAAATAAACTACTTAGTAGAAGATTGTAGTATAAAATAGAAGAAAAGCAACAATCACCAATACTCTGACGCTTCCCTAGAAACGACGCCAAAAAGAGGGTGGGCTCCAGTATTGCAACAATAATGTTGCAACTCCTAGGGACTCCCTTCTTTACTTTTATCAACTCGGTAATTCGTAACAAACTTTCAAGCGACGGTGTTGTATGCACAAGTACTAGCTCTTGCCGCAGCTGTCACTTGGTCAGCTGGCACAAGTCCGCAAGGGGCTTAAGCCAACTTCTATGAGATCTTAGAAGAATATTTTTAACTGATGGATGAAAGCTAACTCAAAGGAAGCTAATCTACTTGCGAAAAGAAACTGAAAGCCAAAAAGTAACGCAAACCCTAGCAAACCCTAATTCTACCAGCTAGTCCTACTGATGTAAAGGAGAGAATGCAAACTACTAGAAGAGATGCCATTACTTCTATGAAGGTAAAATACATGTGTCTAGACTACCTCTATCTGAAGGAAACATCTTTCTGTATTTTTGAATGAGTTATTAGAATTATCATGCATGTGCTTTTTAACTGGCTTTTGACTGTGCAGGGGTGGATCAAGGAGGAGAAATGCTTGGGAAAGGTTGGGAAGGTTCAGAGAGGGTCTAAGGAGTCCCTAACACCCTTCCAGAGAGTTTCACAGAGTTTGGCTATCAAGAAACCTCATTCGTGAGCTTCTACAGGAAGTCTGCAGGGGTTCTACAGGATGTTTCAGGAATTTCTACATGATGTTCAGAAATTTCTACAAGATGTTTAAAAATTGGATTTTGGAGGATGGGTGAGTAAGGGAAGATGCATGGATAGATATGGAGGTAGGATAGGGGTCTGAAGTGGCCCAGGGACCGGTGGATGTAGTGGTGAGGAGGTGTAGATGGCTAAATTGGCTCAAAGAAGGCTGAAACAATGATTGCACAAAAAGGTAGGGTTACGTGGGCAAGAGGATAGATGTGAGACGAGGAACCTAGCTAGGCGATGGATCAGATGGCTCTGATGAAGCTTAGGTGGATGAGAGAGTGGTAGAGATGCCCTGCACAATGTACACTTAACCGAATCAACAAAATCCTACAAATAATCAAAGTCCTAGCTAATCTAATCTAACTGTCAGTGAGACAAATGAACAACAGATTTATTTGGAAAGAAAACCATGTACATCAATCATGCAAAGAAACATTTCAGAGATCTGAACCCATAACTAACTTTTGCAAATGAAAACAATACACTAAGGATTGCATGGTCAAGCAAACTAGTGTTTTTGTTGGGGCAGCACTGTTTCTTCAATTCCAGCCCCTGATCCAATAAGGATGAGGTGAAACTGAGAGTGTTGTTGACCCTTTTCTTGGAGCTTTTTTCCTGCTATTAACCTATCAACTAAATCTGAACATGAAAAGCCTTTTTAACCATCAAAATCAATCTAAATAACATAGCAAGATTTAAATCTAAATAGTAGATTTTATTCTAAGAATGCAGCAAAAACACATAAAGATAAACAAAGGAGGTACTGGGCGCTTGAGATGGGCCCAACCCCAAGAGCTACAGCCTCCTAAGAGAGATTTAGAGCTGGTGCAAAGCTGGATTCATCTTTATTGATCAAAAGAAATGTTACATTCCAAAAACTGTCCACAAGGAGAACTTGAAAATGTGCTGAGAGCAAAGCTAATCTACTGCCTAAAAATCAAACTACAAAATGACTACAAAATGAATACAAAATGACTATAAAGTGACTAACTACTGGCTAACCAAAATGAGGCCCTAATCCTTCTTATTTATACAAATTGAGGACCCCAACAGTCCGCCTAAACTTTAGGAACTCGGCTGCCCAAAACTTGTAGTTAACAGCAGTCCTACTTTACTTGCTTGGCTGCCCTTGTGCTAATTGATTTGGTGGCCCTTGAACTTCGAGCTGATGGTGGAGAATTCGAGGTAAGGGCCCATAAATTAAGGGAAAACCTTCCTAAAAATCCTCTCCCTTGTTCTCCCACGAATTTGGTTGCCAAGTGCTCATTAAAACCTTCAATTTTGTCTCCAAATTGACCAAAAAGGCTACACAAAGCACACATTAGACTTGTTGGCATAATGACTAACCCAATTCATTCTATTAGCATAAATATAATAAAAAACATGCAATAAACTAATCAGAATGGTGGATTAAGTCAAATTAGGAGGTTGAATGAGCCCATATAATTATCCATTTTTGGGGCTCATCACCGAGTTACGATATACTTATGTACATGGAATGAGGTATCACACTTGAAATGTATCATACGCTGTTAGCAATAGCTTCTATGTTTAATGATGCCGGAACACATCTCTAGCCTAGACCTCTAAATTTTATGCATTAAGTTACAATGCTCCATTAGATTAATTGAGATAAATTTTAGTTGATCTTGTTTAAAAGTTTTCCTTTCAGGTTCACCATGTGATGTTTCTAAAATTTCTAGAATGAAACTAAGATGGGAAACATTCTTTTCATTTGATTTAAACAATGAAATCCGTAACTAAAAGGGATAGGGCAATCAAATATCTAATGAAAGAGCATAGAGCACATCTAATGAAACTTTCCCTATACCATTCCTACAAGCACACACCAAATTCTGAAGGCATTATGAATGTTTTTCTTTTCATTCCTTTAATGTTTATATGAACATAAAGAAACTAAATGCACAAACAATCAATCAATGCTTTTCACAAGAAACGAAGACTTTACTACAATTTCTTTTTCAGAAAAGTAAAGACTAATCGATGTAAACTAACTTTGGTATTGATTCGACAATGATAAAGAAAACACAAAGAAACATTGAACAAACAAAGCCAAAGTGGGCATGGAAAAGAAATGCTAATTTGGACTTCAGGTACAGAGAAACATTGACCATTTAGCAAACAAGATGTGAAACAGTTTGGAAAAAATCAAGCAAAAAGATGGTTTTTTGGCTTGATAGGGATTAGCATAGCCCTGAGTGGGAGACAGTGCATTGCAGAGCACTGTCTCTAGGCTAAGGCTACTCTGTAGCACATTGTGTCAAGAACAACAGTGCGTTGATGCCAGAGAGCACTATCAACACACAAATAAGCACACATTTTGACCAAACAAGCTTCAAAATGACTGAATATAGGTAAATGAACTCAAGCAAAGTCTACTGGTGTTGCTAAGACAAGGGATAAATACCAGGAACGATGGTCATTTCCTAGTAAAGTCGCCAATTTTTTATACAGAATTTATACCTACGGATAACTATATCTTCCCTAAGTGGATAATTACACTTAGAACAACTGAAGTAAAGATGTTTAACCTTTTCCTACAAGAAATAGATAAGATAAAAGAACCTACTTGTGATCCTTTGCTTCCTTTGATCTCCTTTGAGTTGCTCTTGTCGCTCCCACTCAAATTGAATTCGCTCAATTGGCACCTGCCAACATAAATAGAAGACGAAAATAATCAAAGCATATGATCTATTTATTGTAAACAATTGGAATCGACAACATTTGAACATGCATTCATCATAGATATAGAAAAACGTATTGGAAAAGAAACAAACAACTTTATTGATTGATAGAAAGAGAAGTTACACCCAATGTGGTTCGATCTCGTGTCACTCATCCAACGTAGAGCAAGCCATCATCACACCAATAGAAACATCAATCCATCAACATAAAATTACTTTGAAAATGATTTCAAGTCTCAAAACCAACAATATTTCTCTATAATATCCAAACCCCTTTGGCTCTATGATGGGAGGCTAATTTATAGATGAATGCAAGGGTTTTTGTCATTAATATGGAAATGAATGGTTTTCCATAATTGTATGATTAGTTTCCATGTTCAAAGGGATGAGAGGATAGAAAGTTAGATGATCCAAGGCTATCCTAAGTCAATCTCGTTTTGATAGGATAGGAGTTGGGTTCCTTCTAGAAGGCTCTATAAAGGAGGAATATACTCAGGATCCAATGGAAATTTCAAGGATTCTTGTCGAACGCAGCTTGAGGGGGCTTAGGTGCTTTGAAACACAACCTTGAATTGGGCTACCTGCTCTGCAGAGCACTTACCCCTAACCATGGTGTGCTGGTGACCCAAGGAAGCACTTCAATAGAGTTTTGAAGTCAGGAAACTCTCATGGATGAAAGCACTCAATGAGGTGGCATGTCTAGTGTAGCAACTGAACTATGGTTTGACAGACCCTGCTTACACTGATCTGATCGTTGGGAATGATGAGCCCAAATAGACCTGTAACACTTATGTACCATCATTGTCTCTCTCTGTCGAATCTCTTGAAGCCTCTCATCCACTGATTTTGACAATTGGAAAGCCTCATCTTTCCATGGCTGAGTTCTCTCTATTAAAACTTTCTATTCCTTCCTCAACTCCTTAATATTCTTCTGGAAGGAATTTCCCTCATTGATTTTGGTGAGCTTTTTCGAGATTGGTAAGGTCTTTGCAGTTGCTAAAATATCCTCCAGCTGATGATGCTTCTGCTGAATATCTTCTTTTAGCTTCTGAACATTTGGATCTTCTTGCAATGAAATCCAAATCTGTAAAGTTTCATCCAAAATTTTCCCATAGTCTGCCACTAATGCAGGGATGCCGACCATTGTAGTCTTTAGGTCGGTATCCCTCTTCTCTCTTACTTCCTGCAGCATGGTTGGCTGCAACTTCATCTACAACTCACTCATGTACATTTCATATTTAAATTTTACAGTAGAGATTTTCTTCTTGTATCCTTTAACTGCAAGGGTGAGCTTCCTAACATTGTCCTGCACTAACTCTTCTGCTCAGATATGAAGGTCCAGAATCTCTCTGCATGTTGCTTCAAGCACCTCCTTGATCTTCTACTATTGCGGGCAGTGCTTCCATGATTCCAGTTAAGCCCTCTCACGAAATATATGAATAATTTCTTCCCAAGAACGCTTAAACAACATACGACAATGAAAATTTCTACAATTTCTGCGCAATATAATTAACACTCAAATTCTCAATTCAACAAAGTGCCAAATCTAGGGAGGAGGCATTTTTTTATAACAATTCTGAATTTCTAATGCCATCATTAACTTAGTTTTTTTTTTAGATTGTGCTCATTAGTTTCATAAATATATATCCTTAGATCTTTATCAACCCGTCCTCATAATTGTAACTTTATGCATGTTTTAACATTTAGTTTTCCTTATAACGGTCATATTTTTCTAGTGACTTCGGTGCATCCCCTATTATAGCGAAAAACCCCTATTACGTCACATCTCCTATGAACTTTGAAATAATCCAGACTGTAGAGAAGTAACTTCCTACGTCGAAGCTCTATGTAGCATAGTTTATAGTCCAATGCCCATTTTCAACTGCATGTAGCACTAAGACTTTTCTCCTTTCTTCTTCATAGCGAAGCTATAGGGGCATGATTGTCCCTGTACAAATTCACCTGCTACCATTTAATCTTCCTTGAATCATTTCTCCATTTAACTTTTCTAATTTAATTGCACCTCCATTAGTAATATGCTTGATAATATATGGGCCCAACCAATGCATCTTGAATTTTCTTGGAAATTTCACAAACTTACTTTCATAGAGAAGAATAAGGTATCCTACCTTAAATTTCTTTTGCTTAATATGTTTATCATGCTAAACATTTTCTCATTCTTTCTGTACCTATTGATGGAATCCTTATATAAATCTGTCTTCCTCTAAAGCAAGCAACTACGTCATTATTTCCTTCATTGTATTAGGGTTTTCCATATCTGTAAAATCTGCAATCCTCAAACTAAGCATGATATACTCCATGGGAATCATAGCTTCTTACCCATAAACAAACTTGAATGGTGTCTAACCTATCAAATTTTTACATGTGGTCCTATAATCCCATAACACTGCTAGAATTATAAGGTCCTAGTCATCTCTATTCACATTGCATACCTTAGTAAGTGCATTCTCCAAAATCTTATTAAATTCTTCTACTGTTCCATTGGCTTGAGGGTGACAAGGGGTACTCTTCTGATGATAAACTTGGAATTCCTCAGTTAATACTTCAATAGTCTTATTCAAGAAGTGTAAACCTTGGTCACTCATCAAAATCTTCCGACATCCAAATCTAGGGAATATGTACTAAAAAATAAACTTCATAGCAGTCTCTGCAATGCAACCCCTTACTAGTTGTGCTTCAGCCCATCTTGTCAAATAGTTAGTTTTTGTAATTATGTACCTCGCACGAGTCCTTCTTCCAGGTGGGTTGAGGGGTCCAAAAAAATAAATAGCCCATTTGTCAAAGTCTTGCAATGTAACTTGTGGTACCAATGGAATTTCATCTCTTCTTGAATGCTTTCCTATTCTTTGACACACATCCCATGCTCATAAATATTCCTTTGCATCTTTGTGTAGTGTAGGCCATGATAATCCTACTCTCGAAATCTTTGACATAGTAGCTTTTCCTACATAGTGTCCTCCAGCTATGCCCCCATGAGCCTCTGCTAGAATCATCTGCCTTTCATGTTCAAGAACATATCTATGTAGTATCTCATTTGGTCCCATCTTATATAAATTTCCTGCTATTAATGAAAAGTCAACTACCTTAACCACTAATTCTTTCTTTTGTTGTGTAGTATACTCTGAAGGAGCCATTCTTGTAGTAAAAAACTGAACGATATCTGTGAAATGGTCATCTGCAACTATGATTGCAAATACCTATGCATCAGGGAGATTATCCTCTATGTTGGTTGGTTCTTCCCCTATTTCCAATCTTGATAGATGATCAGGTCTGGCATTCAATCTCCCTGGTTTTACAATGATCTCAAAGTCATATTCCTGGAATAATAGTAACCATATGAAAATATTCCCTTTTAAGAGAGGCTTATTAACCAAGTACTTCAGTGCAGAATGATCTGTAAACATTTTAAAGTGTGATCCCAACAAATGTCTAAACTTCTACAAAGCATACACCATGGTCAATCCTTCCCTTTCTATAGTGGTGTAGTTCTTTTCTTCTTTAGATAAATTTCTACTTGCAAAGGCTATAGGATGATCAATATCTCCTGCACGAGGTTCTGCTAATAATACTCCCAAAGCTATACAAGAAGCATCCACATGGACATGGAATTCCTTATTCCAATCAGGGAACACTAGTATAGGTGCAAATACCATTTTTTCTTTTAATATGTCGAGGATCTTCTAACATTGTTCATCCCACTTAAAATTTATGTTCTTTTTCAACAATTTCTCCATAGGCACAGTGAACTGAGCATACCCCTTGATGAATTTCCTATAATACCTAGTATGTCCCAATGTACTGCGAAGTTGTCTTATTGTCTTAGGTGGAGGCAAGTTCACAATGATAGAAATCTTAGCAGGGTCCACCATTAGTCCTTGCTTACAAACAATATGTCCCAACAATATGCCAAAAGATACACAAAATATGCACTTCTTTAAGTTCAAAGAGATATGATATTGTCTACATGTGTCAAGCATAAGTCTTAAACTTCCAACATATTTGTTCAACAATCCAAATACTGTCCAATCATCAAAACATACCTCTAAAAACTTGTGGATTTATTCTTTAAAAGCTCCAACGACCACCCTAGAAAAGATAGTAGAGGCATTTTTCAATCCAAAAGGCATTACTGTGTATTGATATGAGTCCCATTATGTAGAATATGTGGTCCTATGCTAATCTTCAGGTGCAATTCTAAGTTGATAACCTGAAAATCCATCTGTAAGTGAGTAAGCCTCTTGACCTCCTACATTGTCTAGCACTTCATCTGTGAAAGGGGCAAGGAAAGGATCATGTAAACATGCATCATTCAACTTCCTTGGATCAACATAGATCCTAATTTCTCCTTGAGACTTATTCTCTTGCACCACCATAGGACTCACCCATTCTGATTCTTCTACTGGTTCAATAATTCCTGTTGCTATCATCTTATCAAGCTCTAATTTCACTTTTTCCTTACACTTTGGATTCAGCCTATAAGGTCTTTGTTTGAATGGCTTCACATCAGGCTTAAGGGGGATCTTCATGACTCTTAGATATCTTATTATACCCTTCATCTTTGAAAACTTAGTAGGGAACAATTCTTGATATTCATGAAGTAACTCTGTAAATTTACTGATAGTATCCTCATCCCAGTAGTCTCCTATTGTTACAAACTTGGGTTTCTTCTCTGATCCTATGTTCACCTTCTTGGTCTTTAGTGGCTTTGTTATAGCTGGTATCTCTAGCTCAGGTCTAATAACTTTGTGGTATCCTTCTGATTTTGTTATGTCAATGTTGCGAGGATATTCTTCTTCATCTATAGTGAGGTTATATCACTCCAGTGCATTTTATATCTATGCAACCCAATCAAGTTGTTGCAATGCCAGTCGGGTTACATTATAAAAAATATACTTCTTGACTGTCTGAAGGGCCAAATCTATGTATGGACAATCATCCTCAAAATTGAATGTTAATATGAAGCCATCAACCATGTCTGCCCAATTTACTGTACCATGTCAAAGCTCTGTTTCTAGGTACTAGTTCTTAGGGATTGTCTCTAATGTATGAATGAATCCATGTACCCATTCTTGCTATGGAATCTCCTTCCATGTTGTAGTGAATAGATGGATATGCTTCCTGGGATTAGTTTCATCATCATATATTATCTCTATCTTTGTATCTATCTATCCAAACTTTATCGACATCAATCTTAGACGTTCTTGCCAACCTCCTATATTATTCTTGTGTGCATTACACCATCTAGTAGGGGTAGATTTCAGGGCTATATCCAAGGCTAACAACATTTGATTTTTTGGAATTTGTTCTTCATAATCATTAAGAAAAGTATTTACATCACCCAAGCCATCATAAGGCGACATGTTACATACCTCAGATATCATACAATAAATTGATTTGGTATTTCTTTCACAATGACCTGTGGATACTTCATGCAACCTATTCTACTAGTTCTCTAATTCTTCTTCTAAATCCAAGATACAAGAAATATCATGCTCCCAACTCAACTTTCCTTCTACAATAGGGTTAACACAATCCTATTCCTTTGCTGTCATATGGTTTATATTGTTTATGTCAGTTGTGCAATATTATTCTTTGACTGGTTGTATATATCTTACTCCTTCTGATGGATTCAAGGGAACAATTACTCTTACATTGTTTCCTTCAAATATTATCTATCTCTTCTTTAGATTAATTATGGCGATATTGTCAAATGCCCAGTCGATTCCAAGCGATGCAGGATAAGGGTTACTATCATCGATGATCTATATTACCTCAAAATCAACAATAGTGTGAACTCCTTCAATATCCACTGTGACACGTTGTAGTCTTCCTAGAGGGAAAATACTTTGCTGATTTGCCATCCTTAACTGAATAGGTGACTGTTATCACCCCAAGAAACTCACCTAGGTTGTATATCAGTGATGCTTGGGAACATTACAAACTCAACAAAAATTTGGAAAAATAGGTGGATGAATGAATAAATGCACAGTCGTGGGACTCCTCCTTGGATGAGGATTGTTCAAAGGAAGATTCAGGAGCAGAAAATATCTCTGTGTCCCCTGCACAAGAAAACAATGATGCATCTTTTGTATTTATTTTGCAGGCCATAGAAGACAAGAACAAGTACATAGTAGCCATGATTATTCAGTAGGTGTACAAAGGCTCCTCTAAAGAGCATCCAAAGAGGAAAATATACAGAAGGGGAATGAATCTTGATCCATATCTGCCTGTGAAGCTCAAAAGTCCTAAAATGTTTGAGGTAGAGGATCAAATAAATCCGGTCTTGTTAATCTATGATGAATTGGATGAGAGGCAACAATTTTGATGGCCCATCAAATGGGCAATTTTTGAAGTTTAAAGTTTTTTTCATGCTTTAATGATTGAAAGTAGTTTCTTGTTCAGTTTTGGGTACATGCTTAGTTCGACTCCATGCCCAATGGATGCTAGGAAAATGTTTTTATAGCTGGTTTTGTATGAAGGCATTGGTCTGCAGTTCTTGAGACCTCACAGGGAGGATCTCATCCCCAGAAGGAGCCAATGTTAGCTCTGCTATAAACTTCAACAATTAAGGGTCAAAGAAATCTTTGCCATGTTGTAGTATGCTTAAAAGTGCTTGCAGTAGTTACTCTCCTTCTTCTCTTTCGGTTTTCTTCATGCCACATAGCCCTGCTTCCTTTGTTTCCATTTCCTCCTTTCCTATAAATTCCCCATATTCCCCTTTAAGCCCCTTTATCTTTGTTCATGCTTCAAAACCTCTGTAAAACCTGTTTCATGGCTTCCAGGTGTTATTTGTTTATAACCCTTTATAAACCCGATAACCTTTCAAGCCCCACTTAAGCCTATTTCTCATTCTATGCCCGACGCTAAAGTTTTAACCCTTTATAACTTTGTGCCTTCGTAAATTATATAACCCGCTGTCGCTTCGCAATCTCAGCCGTTGATTGCTCCCATCTAATGGTCTACGTTAGATCTCCTTCTCTTTAACCTATCATCATTTCTCTACCATTGATCACATTATTCACATGTTCGGACGACTGGCGCTTCCCCCGATCGTGCGATTAGCACACTCGTTAACCCGCGGGGGCGGTGGTATTAGCCTACCACGCGGCGTGTTTTAACTGCATCGCGCATTGTTATACGGATACCACCATTGCCCGATGAGTGGTGTGGGGAAACCGCCCGCCCGCTTTACCGCCATTCTCATGCCATTTAAACATTGTGCACCTTTCACTAGCGATCACCATCGGATCTGGCGTGTCTAGATCCGATGGCCCCGGTTGTTCCCGCGTGCAAGCCTCCCGATATCCCTCACCATGTGATCTCCACTGTTGATCTATATGATCTAACGGTCCACGATGCTCCACTCCTGTTTGATTCCAAAAAGCCATTGCAAACTGATCTCGGCCGTCTGTATATGATCCAACGGCCAATATTGCCTCCCTGTCCCGCCCATGCAGCATCCATGTTATTTTCGTGCCTTTGACCTGTGTTATTCACCCTAGGGGGAAGGAGGAAAGCTGCCTGTACCTGTGAAAATTATTCTACAACTAATGCATTTAAATGACAGAGTGGCCTAAGAAGAAAAAGGACGACCTCGACCATTGAAGAGCATTTATCAGGCATGGGATTTCATCCATTATTCACGCCACCTGTTCTAAAGAGGATTGCAGAGCATCAGATAAGGCCGATTTTGTTCATTTAAACATGCAGATTGTATCAAAGCCCCGTATCTGAATGTAAATGTGGTTGGTGGTCCATTAAGCACACCTCCATGCTTAGTAGCAGAGATATTTTGTAACCAAACGGTATATATACCCAGAAACACAATGTAATCGGATTGATGAGTGTTGTTATGTTGCAAGCTTCAACTTCTTGAGACTGTAACTACTTTGTGACCTACAACTTCTGGTCTTCATTTCCAACTAATACAAGCTTCTTTTGCTGTCAATTGCTCATTTTTCACTTCTTCTTTGTTCCAGGCTATGCCTGTCATGCATTATTTCATGTGCTGTTGATGTTTAACATTAGAGGGGCTGTCATCCCACCTCTATGTTAGGATTTAGCATGTATCATTGAATATTCTTTGTAGGTTTCTATTATTTTAATACCAGAGAGCTGTCATCCTGTCTGTGTATTAGGAAACAGATTTACAGACCTTTTAACTGGTTGCAGCCGGCCATCACAGGGTCCTGTGCATCTGCTAGTGTGGTCATTTTTCTCCATTATCACCTTATCCTCAAGCTGTGAGTAATTGGTGGTTAAAATCCTTGTAGTCTGGGGGTGTTCACCCATGTCTGGGGTCAATCATGGTAGAAGTGGTTATCTTGCTTGAATATGCAGCATTTCTTCATTCATCCACCTATTTTTCCAACATTTTGTTGAGTTTGTAATGTTCCTGAGCATCACTGATATACAACCTAGGTGAGTTTCTTGGGGTGATAACATTAATTGGTGCCATTTTCAGGGATAGGAGAATTGAAACTCTAGCTTCCCTGGGATAATGACACAGCTTCAAGCTTTGATGACAGATAAGGTTTGAACACAGTTTTTGGTTGTAATCATCTGTCTGGCGACTCCACTAGTGGAAGACCATCTTTTGGCGACTCCACATTGAATTTCTGGCACAGTTGGTGAGGTATGTTCAGAGATATCTTTAGAAATCAGCTGCTGACTAGTGCTTGATCCTGAGAACACCAGTAAGCAGAAGAAAATATCACAGTAAGGAGCACCAAGATCAAGTAAGCCTTAAAAATTCCACGTTTCTTTGTTGGTGAATGTCACCTTCAGAGATTCATTCAGCTCCTTAGACATTCATTTCCTTTCAGACCTCAGTTGAAAGAAGCATCCATGCTATCCATCATATTCCTCTATTTCTGTCATTCTTTTTATTGATTAATTCCACTCAATCCACTAGTATCCCTTTCGAATACCTTAGTCATGGTAGACCAGCCAGCTCTCACAAGATAGAATGAATAGTTGCTGCTAGGTATGGACCCTTGGTCCTGCTTACCCCTTTGAATGCCATGCCTACAGGAGATTATCAAAAATTCATGCCAATGTTTACTAGTGCAGAAGGAGTAATAGATGAAGAGCATCTAGAAACCTTTTATAGCTATGCCGATAACCTGGATATCAATGAAGAGGATGTCTGGATGAGGGTTTTTGTTCAAAGCCTAGATGGGGAAGCTAGAAAATGGTTCAGAAATTTACCCACTAGGGCTATTGCAGACATTGATGCTTTAGATGATGTATTTTTAAAGTACTGGGGAAACAATAAAGGTCTGCTTTTTATCATGATGAATTTGGGAACTTGCAGAGAGAAGATGGTGAGCTGCTGTCTGATTTCAATATCAGATTCAATCATATGTACAACAGAATTCCAGCTGAAATAAGACCTACCCCTTCTTCTTCTATGATTACTTATGCTAATGATTTCGATTCTCAATTCTGCTTGCTGTTAAGAGAAAGAAAATGCACTTCTTTGGCTGATATGCAAGCTGTAGCCTTTGAAGTAGAAGCAAATATTGTTGTTGCAGAAAGTCTCGAAGGTGATGATGAAAACAGAAGATAGGGAGGTGAATCCTCATCATCCTTAGAGCATGAGATAGATGAATTAGCTAGGATGATTGAGCCTTTTGCCTCTGAAGTTTCCAAGTTAGAAGCTGAGTAGTATTTTGATGAAGCAGGAGCTCATTGTTCCATTTCTTTTCCAACTCCAAAACCACATAGAGGGACATGTGAGCATTTGCAGAATTTGTAGAGAAATAGAGATGCAAACAAAGATCAAAGGGTGAAGACCCTTTGCCAAAATATAGTCATGGAGGAAGATCATCCTGATGAAGAGGAGGAGGTCCATGTTTTGGAAGGTTCTCCTTTCTTAACAAGGGCTGCTTATGAGAAAGTAATATCCAAGGGCCCTACTCAACAATTTTTTGTAGCCGCAGAACAACAAGTTGACCAGCAGTGGCATCCAGCAACAAATCCTTTCCTCCAAGAATTCGAGCCCGAAGCTAGCTCATCTTCGCATGGCTATGAAAATCTACAAATTTTCCATCCTGTTATCATCCCCAGTCCAGTGATAAGGAAGGGAGAAGAAAGCTCCCCATCATCTTTTGTTTCTCTGTCTGATCAAATAACAATCCCTCACAGTTTCCCCTTGAACACTGAGGTAGAACTAAATTCAATGATCAAGGCTGAGATTGATCACCTCAATTTTGATGTTTTGAAACCTGCTCAGATGGCCCCCACACAGATTGAAAGGGCAGCTTTACAGATGATAGAAGAAGAAAATGCATAGTCATGGGACTCCTCCTTGGATGAGGATTGTTCAAAGGAAGATTCAAGAGCATAAAATATATCTGTGTCCCCTGCATAAGAAAAAAATGATGCGTCTTTCATATTTATTTTGCACGCCACAGAAGACAAGAACAGGTACACAACATCCATGATTATTCAGCAGGTGTACAAAGGCTCCTCTAAAGAGCATCCAAAGAGGAAAATATACAGAAGGGGAATGAATCTTGATCCATATCTACCTGTGAAGCTCACAAGTCCTAAACTGTTTGGGGTGGAGGATCAAATAAATCAAGTCTTGTTAATCTATGATGAACCGAATGACAGGCAGCAATTTTGATGGCCCAACAAATGGGCAATTTTTGAAGTTTAATTTTTTTTTCATGCTTTAATGATTGAAAGCAGTTTCTTGTTCAGTTTTGGGTACATGCTTAGTTTGAATCCATGCCCAATGGATGCTAGGCAAATGTTTTTATAGCTGGTTTTGTATGAAGACATTGGTCTGTAGTTCTTGAGACCTAACAGGGAGGATCTCATCCCCAGAAGGAGTCAATGTTAGCTCTGCTATAAACTTCAACAGTTAAGGGTCAAAGACGTCTTTTCCATGTTGTAGTATGCTTAAAAGTGCTTGCAGCAGTTGCTCTCCTTCTTCTCTTTCGGTTTTCTTCATACCACATAGCCCTGCTTCCTCTGTTTCCATTTCCTCCTTTCCTATAAATTCCCCATATTCCCCTTTAAGCCCCTTTATCCTTGTTCATGCTTCAAAACCCCTGTAAAACCTGTTTCACGGCTTCCAGGTGTTATTTGTTTATAACCCTTTATAAACCTGATAACCTTTCAAACCCCACTTAAGCCTATTTCTCATTCTATCCCCGATGCTAAAGTTTTAACCCTTTATAAATTTGGTGCCTTCATAAATTATATAATCCACCGTCGCTTCGCAATCTCAGTAGTTGATTGCTCCCATCTAACGGTCTACATTAGATCTCCCACTCTTTAACCTGTCACCTTTTCTCTACTATTGATCACCTTAGTCACACGATCGGACAGCTGGTGCTTCCCCCGATCACACGATTAGTGCATTCGTTAACCCGCAGGGGCGGCGGTATTAGCCTACCACGCGATGTGTTTTAACTACATCGCGCATTGTTATACGGATACCACCATTGCCCGGTGAGCAGTGCGGGGAAACTGCCTGCCTGCTTTACTGCCATTCTCCCACCGTTTAAACATTGTGCGCCTTTAGTAGCGATCATCGTCGGATCTGGCACATCCAGATCTGACAGCCCCAGTTGTTCCCGTGCGCAAGCCTCCTAATATCCCTCATCATGTGATCTCCACCATTGATCTATATGATCTAACGGTCCATGATGCTCCACTCCCGTTTTCTTCCGATAAGCCATTCCAAATTGATATCGGCTATCCGTATATGATCCAATGGCCAATATTGCCTCCCTATCCTACCCATGCAGCATCCATGTTATTTTCATGCCTATGACCTATGTTATTCACCCTGGGGGGGAAGGAGGAAAGTTGCATGTACC
The DNA here is from genome assembly GCA_031772625.1 of Pinus tabuliformis. Taxonomy (NCBI): domain Eukaryota; kingdom Viridiplantae; phylum Streptophyta; class Pinopsida; order Pinales; family Pinaceae; genus Pinus; species Pinus tabuliformis. Next base: position 1,176,363,223 of record CM062816.1, read on the forward strand.
TGTGCAAAGTATTCTACAGATAACACATTTAAATGACAGAGTGGCCCAAGAAGAAAAAGGATGAACTCAAGCAGTGAAGAGCATTTATCAGGCATGGGATTTCATCCATTATTCACGCCACCTACTCTAAAGAGGCCTACAGAGCATCAAATAAGGTCAATTTTGTTCATTTAAACATGAAGATTGTATCAGAGCCCATATCTGAATGTAAATGTGGTTGGTGGTCCATTAAGCACACCTCCACGCTTAGTAGTAGAGATATTTTGTAACCAACCTTTATATATACCCAGAAACACAATGTAATCGGATTGATGAGTGTTATTCTGTTGCAAGCTTCAACTTCTTGAGACTGTAACTACTTTGTGACTTGCAGCTTCTGGTCTTCATTTCCAAATAATACAAGCATCTTTTGCTGTCAATTGCTCATTTTTCACTTCTCTGTTCCAAGCTATGTCTGTCATGCATTATTTCATGTGTTGTTGATGTTTAACATTAGAGGGTCTATCATCCCACCTCTATGTTAGGATTTAGCATGTATCATTGAATATTGTTTGTAGGTTTATGTTGTTTTAATACCAGAGAGCTATCATCCTGTCTGTGTATTAGGAAACAGATTTACAGACCTTTTAACTGGTTGTAGCTGGCCATCATAGGGTCCTGTGCATCTACTGGTGTGGTCAGTCTTCTCCATTATCACCTTATCCTCAAGCTGTGAGTAATTGGTGGTTAAAAGCCTTGTAGTCTGGGGGTGTTCACCCATGTCTGGGGTTAATCATGGTAGAAGTGGTTATCTGGCTTGAATATGCAGCATTTCTTCATTCATCCACCTATTTTTCCAACTTTTTGTTGAGTGCATAATGTTCCTGAGCATCACTAATATACAACCTAGGTGAATTTCTTGGGGTGATAACAGTGACCACTGTATCTTTGACTTACCCATTAATTCCCATTTTGGCTTCGTCAAGACATTAGCATCATATCCCAGATCTAAAATAACTTGATCCATCTCATATACTCCTATCTACGTACTAAGCCTCATCTCTCTTCTGGTTCCCTTCTGTTGATGCAAATTATTGACTATGTGCATCTCACTTCACAGTGTTTCTTTGGATGCAGAGGAATCCATCAACTCCTGAAGCCCTTCTACAAACTTTTGATCTCTTAACAATTTTATACAAGTTTTCAGAAAAGACTTTAAAATACCTACTTGATTTGTTGAATCCTAGTCTTGTGTCAGAGCTCGATCCTGTGTCGAAGCTAATGACATATTGTAGTTACTTTTCTGGTCATGCTTTGATTGGGCACTAGATGTCAAAGCTCCAACATCCATTCAAATTCGTTTTGCTTCCATAAATACTTCTTTTTCATTCTGAATATAAAAAACATGAACTTCCTTAGCAGTCTTTCTAACCCATGTATTTTTAGGTTCTTTCTTTCCATCCACTTTATCACTACCAGTCGTAGATCCACTTCTAGTCACAATACTAATTCAAGGTTTGTTGGTCCTCCTTTCAATAGTCATCATTTGAATATTCTGTTCCAGCCTTTGATTCCTTTTTTCTTGCATCTTCGCCATAAGTACAAGACATTCTTCAATTACATGGTCAAAGGATTTACAGTACTTACATGTCGTTGTGGGATTTTGACAATATCTCACAAAATGAACTAGCTGGTTGTAGTTATAGCAAATGATCTGTCCACGTCCTCAACCTGCTCCACCACCTCAACCTCTTCCTTTGTAACTTCCTCGACCATTGCGTTGTCCATTTTCCTCTTGCTAATGCTCTTTTTCTTTCATTCTATAAGTGTCAGCATCGTACTCCATCATTAGTTCGTAAGCCTGACAATTACTATCATCATGTCCTATTGATTTATAGAATTTGCAATATAGATTCCTTGGAGTCTGTACATATTTCTGTAACAAGTAACAGTCTTCTGAACAATGCTCGCCTCTAGTCTTACATATTTCACACCACAGGCTGGATCTTGTATTTAGAGGATTCGGTGCTCCACCAACCATGTAATTCTTGAAGATAGGGCATTGTTCTTTAGAATGAACCTTCGATCTAGATTTTGTACACAATACTTATTCTATAACTTCTTTGTTTTCTTGATGTCTTGTAACTGTACGGTTAGGTTGGGCAGCTGACTCTGAATCTGTTGCATGCCTACATTAGTATCTCATACAGGTGGAGCTTCTAATTTCATCAAAATTTCTAGAGCTTCGTCCTGAGTTCCTACCTTTTGTTGAATTAATGGCAATATGATATGCGGTAGTAGCACAACTATAAACTATTCTTGATGTTGTTGACGCTATGTTGAAGCTTACTTGTTCCTATAAAACCTTAAATCTCTTATCAAAATCCCAAACAGACTCAGTAAGTTTCTGTTTGATCTCTTTCAACTCGGTGATGCACTGTGACTCAGACTTCAGCTTCTTAAAATCTCTTATCAGTGTTGTTTTAATCTCTGCAAATGTTATGGTTTTATTATTTGAATACTTTATATACCATGTAAATTCTCTATCTCAAAACATCGTAATGAGTTGTGCTTTCCTTATATTCTCATTGTTGATCTGCTTCGTTGTCCATACTGCTTCACATAAAAACCAAAACTGTTATGAATCCTTCAATTCAGTTCCTTTGAAAATAGGTAGCTTAATATCATCAATCGTACTTATTCTTGGAGGGGGAGGGGGAGGGGAAGGGGGAGAGCCAAAAAAACCTTGGCTATTACTGGATTCTAGCTTCGGTGAACTCTCAGGCTGTAAGGGTGAATATTGTGGAGTTACCTGGGGTTTATCAAGGAGGCTTTCTTCTTTTTCACTTTCAAATTCACTCCAAAGAGGACTATAATCAGTTTCTATAAAGGTATTTAGATATTTTCCATGAGATATGTTTCTAGTATCGACTCTATATCTCTTTCCACTTTGTATTGTTCAGATCCCTTGCTCATATTTATTCTCTTCTCCCAAACATAAGTAAACTAGCAATCTGATTGCATCTATAAAACTCCCATTTCACACAGAAGCATCTTAATCCAAAGTTTAAGAGATTTCAAATAATTACCTCGCAGTCCTTTGAAGAATTATCATTCTACTTCGCTCTATGACACAGTCGAGTCTACCACAAAATCAGTAATGAATCCTCCTAAGATGCTATCAACCTAGAAGTCAACAACCCTTGAAATCCTGTTGTCAGTGCTCTTAAGTTGTTGTATCAGTTCAGGAGTCCCCACCATAGGTTCTTCACCTTTAAAACTGTGCTTTATTTCAGTCAACCTCAATATCCACTCATACAACTTGGCAAGAAATGAAGCAAAAAAATTTCGTATTGGTCTGTAAAAATATGCTTCTGTAACCAAGCTTCAACTTTCAAGCGAGGGTTTCTGTTTTCTTGATCCGCAAATTCTCACTCTTTAGTTCTATCCAGTCTTGAATATCCTTCTTCAATGGGTTCCACATCCATATATTCCTCAAACAGATCCCTGTCTTGGCAATGGAACTATTTTTTGGCTTGGTTTTGGCTGACCCAGGTTCTATCTATACTGCGCACCAACAAAACCCTCAATCATTGGCCCTTTCGGCGATGACCTGTAATCAGATCACAGTCTCACCTGAAGTGACTATGGGAGGATGTAGAACTAGGTTTTTAGCCTTGCAGGATGTGGAGATGTGGTATTAATATGTTCTTTTACTCTCAACATTCATAAATCAATTCACCACAGTACATTAATCACCTAAGTATATCATATAAAACCATAAATCATCATTCTGCTGAATTCAAATGCAACTGTAATAATTGCATCTTTAACATAGATAATAAGAAAATATAGACATGAAGACACCAAATTACCATGGTTCACCCAAATGTGGGGCTACATCCACAAGAACTATTACTAATATAATGATTCTTTGTACAACAAACAATTCTTGACCTGCACAATAAGCTGTAGGCTGTATGCACACTCAGCGGAAGACTTAGGCCTCTACGCACTCAACTGTGGAGCCTCGCTTATCTCCAAACTTATGGATCACAATAATACAATCATAACACTGATCTGGAACACAAAAATGATTATCTTCTTTATTAATATACCTTATCCTATATATACTATTACACCAAGGGTTACATCATCAAATACCATGGAATCCCTAAAACAAGCAACTATGGCCCAAAGCCCATTGATCCTTTACAATATCACATGCTTTTACAAAAATGAGGGGCTTCAACCCACTCCGATGCCCTTATACCGTGTGGTGTATTCCAAGTGTTCCATTGCACGATCCACATCGTGCTCCACTGTATTCTCCATTGCACACTCTGCTCCACAAAATCTAGAGTTTTTTCCAAAATCTAGGCCAAGTTTGGGTGCGATCAACACTTGACCCACAAATCCTTCACCATATATTCCCTTGATATGTTCAATGATACTGAATCTGAGATACACAACCATATTTTTCTCTTTGCCATCTGATCCAACTTTTCGCAATCTTTTGCTGACTTTGACATTGTTTAGTACCCAGATCTAAGGGATTCCAAACTACAACCCTATGTTCATTGGGGATCCACTTCTATCAACTGAAATCATCTTCCAGTGGGGCATCCAATGCCACTACCTGGGAAACATCAGAGAACTTATCATTAGGGAGCCATGTTCAACCTGGAACCACATCAAGGAGCACATCTCAACCCAAAATCCAATGCCAATGAGAAAGGGATACTAGACACTCTCACCTCATGTCTATGACAGTGGGAAAGGTCCTACAGGATACTCTCACCCCATTTTGAGAAATAGGCGAGATATAATTTACGAAGCAAGGATCACAACCATCCCATGATGCAATAAATGGGAGAGATACCACTTTATATATGTGTTAAGGATCACAACCATCATATTTCCTACTGATATTCCAAACAATGAGACTGAATAATCATGTGGTAGAACACATGCATCATAATTAGCTTGGGTTGTACACCTCCAATCACTCTCTCAACCTATTGGCCATAAAGAGAGTGGTATTCCCAAAGATCCTAGCTTGTGGGTATGATGACAATAGGGGTATAATTTGCATAGACCAAGATAGTGGATCAACATCTCCAACTCTATGGGTAATAGATAGGGGTGATACCCTACTGTTCAGATATCCCTCAACCTTAGGAGCCCTCCATCTCAATGCCTTACCCTTGGATCTTAGATAGGGGGTAAGAGTTGGCTAAGTGTCCTCGATCAGTGCTTCTCTATATAGATCATAAACATATTGTCGTGCTCATATCTGGTACCGACTTAAACAACCCACTAAAGAGTTCAATCATAATGTCTCAATAACAACAGTCTCTGGTTCATGTAGGACATCAAATGAAATATTATATTAGAATAAATATATATCACAAAAAGGATACCTATTCATCCTCCCTCTCATAGAAGCGACAACCACAAGCCTAATCTTGTTTCATACAACAACAATGAATCAATATATGAAGATATCTCAGTCCTAGTTATATAAAAAATTCTCCACCAATTGGATCCCACTCTTTATTATCACAATGTATCACTATCACATCCAGAACTTGTTCGAAATAGCTCTCCTAAGTGTTTCTTCAACACACCTCACAACTGACCATTCTAGCAACATTGTACTCAACCTCAGTCGTGCTTAAAGCAACAAACTTCTCATCGAAAATATCATGGCATATCTCATACTAAAGCAACACCCAAATGTGATCATCTCCTCAATAACAAACCCAAACAACATCAGTACATCCATGCAGTCACATATCATAGGAAGAATAGCTCAGACGAAACATTGATCATCCCATGCAAATACCTCAAAGGGTGCTTGGAGACAACCTAATGAAGTGGCTTAATCATGAATTGAATCAAGTTTTTATTTGAAAAACATATATCTAGTTGCATGTTACAAGGAACATCAATCCTTTAATCAACTATCAGTTGACAAGTTAGGTTCAATAATATCTCTTCATAACTTCTTGAAATTCAATCAGAGTGTCCAGGGATTTACATTTCCACTTTCCAAAAACTCTTCAATAGTTTCATGATATAGGATTTCTTTTCCAAACTTCAAAAAGTAATTCATCATGCCATGATTATTCATTTCGAACTTCATAGGCCAACTCCCTCTTACTTCGATCATAAAGTTTCATTACCTATCAAGAATAAACCATCATCATATAAAACCAAAATCAAAGTCATACCTTGGACCACTTTGATGTAGATGTTCAGATTGACACATCTTCATGGATTCAACAAGTAACTGCCAATGCAGACATACCAGACTTCGAGCTTTCTTCAAGCCATACCATGCTATCTGCAAACATTATATTGATCAAACCAATATAGTTAGCCTTACAAAAATCAATATTGTGAAATTAAATCAACTAAGTTAGCTTATCAAACCTTAGATGCCAATCAAAACTGATATCAGTCATATTTTTTTTGCGAATATCATTGTGACAAACTCTTCAGACCATGTGGCAATAGAGTTCACATCCAAATACCAAGTTACAACTTCATCTATTGTCATGTCAACAAATTGTTATTAAGCAATATCAATCTCCATCAAGCCATCATCATAATCATAATATGAATTATTTTTGTCATTACACATGAAGGATAAGTCATATAAGTTTCATGCATTTATGGTGAGATCACTGCATATTGAATCACAACTATTTATACTTCAACCAATGTGCCAAATCCAATGAAGCCAGTGAATAATTACTATTGAATACCAATATTAGTCATAGAAATATCATTATGCCCATATAGCACTTTCATCAAATAAATTCATCAGTTATCAAGTCAAAACCCTTAATTTTTTACCACTGTGAATTCAATCTATCCATAAGCCAAAACATATCTATGAACTATAAAGCATCATGTCAAAACTCCAATACTTCTCATCTATATTAAACCAAATAGCCAAATATTGTCAAATACTTGCAACTGTTATTAATTAATATCATATACTAGCTTCAATGATCAAATAAAAATAACATATTGACATGCATATTTTGGTCCCCTATAAACACAATTTTAGTCAACACATTCACATTCTCTATAGTAACTCAAACATTGAGAATTCCCTTCTCATAGGACTTTATATTGTCTACTCCATATTGGAGGACTATCATGCTCTAGGTGTGCTCCTGATTTTATGCATAGGGATTTAGCTTTTGTGACCTACAGGCACAATTTCACCCATAGGTATTCTTCCGCGTGGTTGCAAGGACTATAACCACACTATTAAGCCTCTCTCCTAGTGGTTGGGGCTCAGACCAAGAGAAAACTTCTCTTCTCAGACCAAAACTTGTTGTAGACTAACAACATCAGATATTTGATTATTCATGTCCAAAAAGATTACTTCAATAATAAATAATCTTTTATAAATTTAATGAAGGTTATAATAGGTGTAGGTATCTTATGGAGAGTTTCTCCCTCTAAATGGGAAGCTGCTTCAATCATCATCATTCAATACATCAACCTATCTATAATATTTTCATGCATCAACATAAAAGTTAGATCATGAAATTAAACTATATCAAGTTCTAAGACATATATTCATCATGGTGATAACATGTTAACATAAACTAGTTCATCATCACATATGGACATGGCATCAAACTTTCATCAAGGGTTAGATTCATATGATTAGGGAAGCTAACAACTGTATAATCATACTTCAAAGATTATAATCACTACATCACTATATTACTCAACCATCAAGTCAGGGCATCCATATTTATCACATTGTCTAATTTACTAAGCTTATCAAAACCTAAACAAGGTCAACAAGAAGATATTGAATACCAATCTTATTGTTACACTTTCATCATTAAGGTCACCATGCTTATCACAAGTATCAAATCACAAAATATCAAAGTCAATTCATTTGGGAAATTCATCATGTCTAGAATGTAATATCCTTATTGAATATCAAGTGCACCAATACATAACATATACTATAAATCAAAATTACTCTCATATTCATATATGAGTCGTTCATGAAGGTGATATTCTCATCATACCTTAAGGTGTACCTTTCCATCCAATATTGCAGCATAATGTTGAAACAATACACCATACATACCTTGTAGTATTGAAATACTTGTGCACCTTGACATTGGTAACTAGAGCACATTGTCACCTTTTCATCAAGTTCCTATCTCATTTTCCAACTCTAGCTCTTCTCTTCTTGCACTAGATTTATTTTCCTACACTTTAGATGGTCCTCTTGAAGGATCCAATTATCATTTTTCATTAGGAGGCTAGACGTATCCAAATATTCAAGTATACATGCAGGAAGTATAAATAATAATCAAAGAAATAAACCTAAACAAGAATATAATCACAGAGAGGTAATATAAATCTAAAAGGTACTTATCTTTAATGAGAGGAGATCAAATCCTTCTTGAACCAATGTTTAAGAGTCATTACTATCCATTATCAATATACCATTGTTGCCTTCAATATATCTCAACCAACTTCACCAACTGATAACAACCAGGCCTATTTGAGATTATCCCATCTAGGGCTACATCAAACCTATCACAAGTGCTTGAACATCTTCACACTAATCATGCTAGGGTTTCTAGATTTCATCTCAAATATTTGTCATAATATAGGGTTTTCTTCTAACCCCTAACCTGATAATTTCCATCAAACCCTAATAACCAAATTACCTAGGGTTTCCTTCAAACCCTAGTATTATTTTTGTTCTCCACCATCTTCTCTTGCTTCCAACAAAGGCACCTTCATAGGGGTGATCCATAATTACTTTTCTTCAGCCTTGCTTTGATACCATGTTAAATTTTCTTAGGGCTATATTGTTCTTTGCTTTAGATATTTGCATTTCTTCATTTCATATTAAATTCACCAACATCATATCATTATTTATATTTACGACATTATTTAGCAACATATGCAATTATATAGAAAGAACAATATCATCATCAATGCAATAGAACATGAAACAATAGAAGAAAATCATTCACACATAGAGACACTAGGATTGGTCAGAGACTAGGGTAAAACCCACTGTGGGGAAAACCCTTTCAAATTTTTCTTCTTATTATATTGTGATTGAATAATTCAACAAAAGACAGTACAATTATCCATATCGTCATCCATAGTTATATCCAGCAAAATCAACTAAACAAAATTATGAGATGAACCCAACAATGCTAATAATCAAAACCTTGATTTAGAAGCCTGTAGTCAATTGTCACTATCTGCGGTCAACTGAAAAATGCAAACCTTAGTTCCTAATCACACACAAAGAGTGATGTGTGTACAACTAAAACCCTCCAATTGCACCCATGAACCTGCATGCCTGCTATTGTGACTGAAATTTTCCTGAAGCATGCACGCGGTTGGAAACCAAAACCCTAAACACACGTGTGAGCTTTGGACCCTGCAATCTTGGACCTATATGAATCAATATCCATGAACCATCCTCATACCTATACAAGCGAAAACCAAAGAAAAAGGAATGATCATGATGAGTATCTCCAAATGAGGGTCACTTGACTTGTATTTATATCCATCCATGGGTGTCCAATTTCTCTTTTGGGCCAACCTGTCCTTTTTTATACACGTGGGTTTTTCTTCAAAAATACACTTTCCCTTGTCCAAATTGAGCACTTCCATAGTCAAAAGTAGTCCTCTTGAAAATAGGAATATATTCCCATGATTGGAATTTGTCACTGAGCTTCCAAATTAATAGGTAAAACTGTGTTGCTGAAGAGCCACACCCTGTGACATTATTATACACTAGAAGACCTTTGTAATGATGGAAGAATCACGTAAATTGGAGTTCAAATGAAATGGTTATGCCTCTCAGAGGTTTAAATATCATGATCGACCACCATAATTTCAAGAGAATGTCCTGTTATTGCTTGTTACTCATGGAAAAGGGGTTAGACACATGGGGACTAGGAAAAATAATCTAGAAGGGTTGAGTTATAACTCATGTTAAGGGTTGAAAGGGTCAAATTTAACCCCTAATAGGCCATCAAGTTGTGTTATAACCCATCCACTAGGAGGAAAATGGGTTCCATTCTATTTGATTGCATTTGGTTCCGTAGTAGAATAAAGAAAATTAATATGGATAAGGAGAGAGAATACCATAGGGGGTTTTGTTCTATAGCATCCCAATGGCCAGAAGTCAGGAAACTCCATAGAGAGTGTCTTATCCTTTGTATTTGAATCATTTCCATTTAAAAAAAAGAGAGCATAAGAACCTCACATTCTAGCTAGGTTTTCTCCTGAAAGAGTTTACCAAATCACATCTTGGTGTTCATTGTGATTAGTCTGTGTTTGTATTTTATTGTTCTCTTGAATTTTCACATTTGATCTATTACATGCATAAGAATAAAAATAATAATTAATAAATATAGAAATATAAGGAAAATTAAAATTCATAGTATGTATTTCAAATTTTATTCTATTTTTATTAGATCTCTTTAACAAATTGTCCAATGGAATGTCCACGGTAGTTTACATATCATATTGGTATCAAAATGGGCTTCTTTGGGTATTTTTATAGGAAATTGAATTTAGGAATAAAATCACAGAGAAATAAAATAAAAGAAAAAATAAAAAAATACAGAATAGATTCAAATAATACAAAGGATACACTAATATGTGTGGTTCACCCGTTTTGGGATATGTCCACGAAGAAATAACTAGTCCTTATTTTTATTCGATCTAATGAAATGAAGGGATAAAGCCCCCACTGATCTGGTGTAACACCCTCCCACATCCACCCAAGTAACCAACCAGGGTAAACATGATATGAGAGGCTACTATGATCATATTTGACCTCCTAGGTGACCTTAAGGAAGTGGGATCGACTGAACATCACACACAGTCCTCCAACATCATCAACAAAACCCTCAGGAGACAAGTCAACCACTCAAATAGCCTGTGCCTGGGTCCCATTATTGTTCTAGACCTTTGATTCCATAGTCACTCTCATGCTATGGGAAAGGAAGTGAACAAATACCTAAATTCACTCTCATAGGCCTACATGCCAGCGAATGTGGACTAAAGTTTCCAGTTCTGTGCTAGCGACCCTAGGATTTAAGCCACCTTTTTAGGTCCAAAGCTCAAGCCACTGCCTAGAATGGAATGAAAGCTTAGAATCAAGTAAAGTACAATGAAACAATGATGCAAGAGTAATAAGTTTATCAAGACCTTAATCAGACCCCTACTAGCCATGACATGCATTTCATCAAATGTATTGTCGACAAGTAACCTACCGGTGTAAACAACAAAATTAAGTGTATAGATCTCATACCTATCTGAGAATTGCTATGAACCATTGTTCCCTCATGCCATTTGTTGCCTTATCACTTATTAGGTTATATATACCATATCCATTCAAATACAAGTAAAAATATGCTAAGATCCATAAATAGTTGCTGTCACAAAATGTACATATAACCAGCGTAATAGGAACAAAAGTACCATAAACATATTGGCAATCAAAATGCATATATACATAGTACATTTTCACATAGAAATCAAGGGAATTAATTTCTCATTAATCAATGCAATCAACCAACCAGAGATGGGACTACCATGTTCCACCCGAACATAGAATGGTTGAGCCAAATCTCTCTTTTGCCATTCACCTCGTGCCATATTCCAAGCATGAATGTGGGACTCAAATGAAAAGAACACAACCAGGGCATACTGAGTATAAACCACCTTAGCCTCATTAATAGAAACCAGGATTTACTGTAATCCATCTCGAATCACTAGGCTAACACAATGAACACATCCTAATCGACTTTACCGTGATCTCCACCTGATCACTAGGTCAAACAAGCATGGATGCCACTATATTTCTCCACCTACACCGTGAGGAATTTTCCTGTCTCCTAGTATCTCAGGCTTTATCACAATCCAAACTCAGATCACTAGGCCCTAAATTGAGACCCACTCTCTAGGCTTTACTGCATATCCCAAACCTAGTATTACTAGGCCCAATGGAGATCAAACCACCTATTGACTCTATGTATATCCTGCCATTCACAGGAAAGGATTCCTAGGCCCACTGAGGCAACACAATTTTGGCTTTTCCACAACCCAGAGTCTGTCTTAGGGGTCACTAGGCCAATGGATTTACCGTGATCTACAGTCTGGGTCAGGGACAACTAGGCCATGTGCTTTATCATTCGGAGATCCACCCCACTCAGCTTTGAATCCAACCGACAATCGTGCTCAACCAAAACATGAGAATTCCATCACACCATGGGTATCTAGAAATGGAAAGGCAAGGCTGAAAAACACTATTACACCTAGAAAAGCCCATGCCATGATAGAAAAGAACCACATGCAATTCCATGCATGCAAAATCTAGCAAGGAAAATACACACGCAAGTCGATACCTGAAATGAAACCTGTTGTAACTGCTTGATCTTGCCTTTCCCTGCTTGATCTTTGCTTCCTCTTACCTTCTTTTCCTTTCTTGCTCCAATGCCAAAGTTCTCCATGAAAAATCTAAGTATCCAAGAGTATGATAGATAAGGAATAATGGGAGTGCTCCAAAACTGAACTAACAAAAGGTTATCAACTAATCCTCAAAAGTCTTTTTATTGATGAGGTCTCTATTTTCTTCATTTTCCATTATTTTCGTTCGTTTTCCTCCTCACATGCAACCTGTGACCTTTCACCTCCTTTTTCTCCTAATTTCCATTATTTTCATAAATAATTGTGCCAAAAATTCCATTTTGCCTTTCCAAAGGCTTAGCCATTTCATTTGCCAATTTACTTAGCCATAAACAACCAAATGAACACCCCCTAGGATGTCGTGCCCAAGATTCAGCTTGGAATAAGTGTCCCATTCATCTGTGGTTATTGCTTTTAAATTTTATTACATGGAAAATTTCACCAAGGTTGTTACTGAACCCTCCCCCTTGGGGGACATAGTCCTAGACGTTCAAGCACACATATACCTCAACAACCTGCTGAAAGAAGACATACTTCTCGTGGAGCTTTATAACATAAATCGATACAATATTTACAATGAAATATCTACTCAAGAGAAAAACACCAAGACAACATGACAACATAACGCATAGTGGAGCTTTATAGCACAACTCATTACAATATTTACAATGATCATCCTGCTGAGTTCCAACTCATATAACATCATAACATCATGATAACATAACCAAATGTAGCATAATAACATGACACCCATATCGCATAGTGGAGATTTATAACATAACTCGTTACGGTATTTACGTCCATACATGAGTGTACATATAGCAACATCATAAAAAATATAGATACCAAAACATATGCCAAATCATATACCAACACATATATCAAAACATATACTAAACACCATGTCTGAGCATATATCAAAACATCATATAAAATATACCAAACCATCATAAAGCATATAATGAACCACCATAAGCAAATACCAAACCACCATAAGAAAATACCAAACCACCATATCAAGTTGCTTTGCCTCAACCAGAAAATAAGGAAGGATACATATCCCACATCTAATCCACCATCTCCCTTGTAGCTTCATCAGGCCCAAAGTGCTTCCATTTCACTTTAACTTACTTAGTTGCTCGATTCCAGACCATGAACGCCTTTTTCTGTAATATACACCGAGGCTCCGACTAGAATTATCCATCTAGTTCCACCTGCAATACAAACCTGTTAATCACATGATCAACATCCTTAACATACTTCTTAAGCAAAGATACATGAAAAACATCATGGAATTTCATTTTCGGAGGTAGTACAAGTCGATAGGCTACTAGCCTAATCCTCTCAATGATACTGAAGGGTCCACAAAACCATGGTGCCATCTTGGCACATGATCCAATCCGCAAGGAGCTCTTCTTTGGTTTGGTGCACAAGTACACCTGTTCACCAACTTGGAACCCCTTGAACAACTTGTTCCTATTTGCATAACTCTTCTGCCTATCATGTGCTACCTTTATATTCTTTTAACCACTTGCATCTCATGTTCCATGTCTGCCAACATATATGGTCCAATCAATACTCTGCTAACCGGATCACTCCAAATAATGGGAGTGTTACAACTCTGCCCATACAATGTCTCAAAAGGATTCATCCTTAGTGACTCTTGATAACCATTGTTGTATGTGAACTCTACCAAAGGGAGATTCTCTTCCCACTTCCTCTACTTATGCATCACATACATCCTCAACATATCCTCTAATATCCTATTGACCCTCTCTCTCTATTGATCTTATATGTGGATATTGGTGGCCACCCGCCTATTCTACTTAGACCCCCAACACTATCTCTTTCAGTTTTTAGTTTCCTTAATTGTAGCACAATTTACTATTTTTGGCAGTTTTTCAAGTCCTGAACTTCTGGAACCGCTTTGAGGCCCTAAATGACATTTTTAGGGAAACCAGAGAGACCGAATACATCCCAAAACAACTTCTTTATTTAATTTTGGCCTTCTCTTTGAGATCTTCAAAATGAGGTATTATTATAGCCAAATGGAGATCGTATGCCAAAGTTACGACCTTGAGAAGTTGATGTACCAATTTACCCAAACGAGGCCCACAATTTTGGAACTTCATCTCCTAGGGTTAGGTTTTTGGATGTTTAGGGGTTTCCATTGTTTCTAAATAATAAATAGGCTTTTTAGCCTCATTGTAACATAGTTCAGAGGCATGTAGCCACCACATCTCTTCTCAAAGATAATCTACCATCACCCAAGCTATCTTATTTCCATTCTGTTTGTAAGATTAGTTCAATATGTTTCTATCAATGAAATGAAGTGTTTTTCTGTTGCATCTCTATATTTATGATTATATCTATAAGTTGTCGTGTTCCTATTTAAGTTCAGATCAGTGGTATCATAGGGGTCTTCTATTTTTCTGTTTTTCTTTGCATGTCCCCAACGAGGTTAGGTTATAAGGATTTAGGGTTCGATCTGGTCGAACCGTTGCAAGATCATCCTTGCAAAACTTGACGACCTCCCATGGAAAAGAAAAGAAATATGAGGGGGTAGGAGATCCTTTCAAAATGTTGTTCGAGGAAGCCCTCAAGTGATAGAGGGATGCGATGATGGATAAATTTTGCCAAATCCTTTGATGACTACCCACAAGTGATGCATCTTCATCCAACAACCACTTTGGAGGCACCACTCTTTTTAAGGTACAAGTTAACTTCGATATTCCCATATTTGAGGGCTTGATAGATGCAGACACTGTAGATAAATGGTTAAATATGTTGGAAGGATTTATCCCAATGTGGTAGTGGAGACCCCCCACCTTGTGTTTCTCTTCCCCTATTATAATCTAAATAGCCATCTAGATACGAGATGGTTCCATTTTCTTCGGTTGTTGGTTCAATTGGTTATAATTCAAGTCAGGCATGGTTAGTTCATTATTACTTACTTACGTAATAAGACCCGTATGTAATAACTGAGTCTATCTATTATATTTCACAATGAACTAGTTTTTCAGTTCATGACTTTTCCAATTGGGAAAATATTACCTTTTCACTTCTCAAAGTCGCCCCACACGTCAAGGATTGGTGGGAAACCTACTGTGACCAAAAGGACGAGAGTGGACCCTCTCTGTTTTTAGCCGCACCCACTTGGGATTCTTTCCAAGATGCCACCAAGGAAAAATATTACCCTCTCGGGAGCTATGAAGATAAATACATAAAATGGACCACGCTACAGCAGGGAAGGGACCAAGATGTGTTGGAGTTCACAAATATTTTCCATACCCTTCACATGAAGCTAAGTATCAAGAATATTGAGCGGAATTTCATGCTTAAGTACTGTGATTATCCACACAAGTACATCTAGGACGAGATGGAGTTCCTGGACATTTCCTTGCACGACACAACGTACCGGTACACTGTCAAGATTGAGTAGAAGTTTAAACAGAAGAAGTGGGACTTTGGATCTGCGAATCCAAAGCAAGGAAAATGCATCCCAACACCACAAAACAAAGGACCAAGCCAAGGCAGGTCTACCCAAGACAACCCCCCAAAGCCACAAGCAAAGAACAACACCTCGAAGACAAAGAAGGATAAGAGAAAATGGTGGGAGTTCCATAAGAGCTCCACTCACAAAACAAGTGAGTGTCGGGCCAAGCAGTCACTGATAGCTAAGCTGAAGGTTTCTGAATCAGAGTAATGTTTTGACTTTGAATCAGAACCCAATAGGGGAATTGACAAAGGGAAGCAGATCATTGATGCAGATCCTAGTGCCACTGTGGCCACCACCAAGATCCAAAACATTGATCCTGAAGATCCATAGGAGGGGGAATGCCTCTTCCACTCACAAATGTTGGTGAAGGGTTCTCTGCTGCAGTTCATTGTCAACAACAGGAGCCAAAAGAACCTCATTTCAATAGAGGTTGTGAAGCGGTTGGGCCTGAAGACTACAACACATCCACAACCATACACCATCAGGTGGAATCACCAAGGATCAGATCTTCGCATCAGCCAACAATGCTACCTTCCCTACACCATCAAGCCCTTCACAGATGAGGTACTGTGTGATGTTTCTCCTCTTGAAGTTTGTGATGTATTGTTAGGACAACCATACTTATGGAAGTGACATGTTGTATATGAGTTTAGACCTCGCTCTGTGATTATTACCTTGGCCAAAAATTTGTACAGGATACCGGAGGTAGCCCTACTTACTGCCATCTCTTTGATCATTGCAAAGCAATGTAGTAATATCATTTCCAAGACCAGGAAATTTTTTTTCTTTATGATTTGCCCTCAGGAAAAGAAGAAGGTTGTGGCCACAGCTTCTAGGTAGGGCTCCTATGCACAATAGTAGCAGATGGACAAGGTTGTGGAGGAGTACAAGGATATTTTTGCCTCACCTATAGGGGTACCTGTGCACTGTTAGGTCAAGCACTCCATTGATCTGACCTCGGGCACACCAGTACCCAATAGGCCAATCTATCAGTGCTCTGTTATGAAGAAAGATGAGATCAGGAGGTAGATTTAGGAACTATTGTAGAAGGGGCACATTAGGCCAAGCTCATCACCCTATTGGAGCATGATTTTATTGATACAGAAGAAGGATGGGACTTCGACGCTCTGTATTGACTACCAGACTTTGAACAAGATCACCGCCTGGAATAGGTACCCAATCCTGCGGATTGATGCACTTATTGACCAACTCAAGGGGGCCAAATATTTCAGCAATATTGACTTGAAGTTAGGTTATCACCAAGTGCCTATCGAAACCTATGATGTGTGGAACACTGACTTCAAATCCAAGGAGGGCCTTTTCGAATGGTTGATCATGTAATTTAGATTAACAAATGATCCTGTAACCTTCATGAGACTGATGGATGACATCTTGCAACCCTTCACAAATGCATTCATGGTTGTGTATTTAGATGACATCTTTATCTTTAGCCAAGGTTGGGACGAGCACCTCCACCATATTTGATAGGTCCTTCAAACCCCGCGACAACACAAGTTGTGTGCTAACTTGGAGAAATGAACCTTTGGCATGACCCGGCTTCAATATCTGGGGTACATAATTGATGACTAGGGTGTACATGTGGACCCAACCAAGGTACAAGTCATTCGGGATTAGCCAACCCCAACCACTCTAATAGAGCTTTGTAGAGTTTTGGGTGTTGCCAAGTTCTACTATAGGTTCGGGTTGGGGTTCTCTCATATCACTTGGCCTTTAATTCAAGTCACCAAGGTTGGAGAAAAATAAAAGCTTTTTTGGTCTGAAACCCAACAGAAAGCATTCTCTAAATTGAAGAATCACCTCTATTCTGCACCAATGCTTGCATTACCAGACCTGCAACAATATTTTGAGATTGAGACAGATGCGTCAGAATATGCTACTGGTGTAGTTATTACTCATCATGGGCATCCAACGACTTACGATAGTGAGACACTTTCAGACACATTCCAAAAGTACCCCACTTACAAAAAAGAAATTTATTCAATTGTGCAGGCCTACCATCAATGGAAGCATTACATTCTGGGGAAGGAAACGGTCATCCACACAGACCACCGACCTCTACAGTTCATGGGAAGTTATAGAATGAGCGCCATAAAAAAAGACCCACCTACCCGCAACAGTTCCATGTGAACATTAAGTATAATAAGGGAAACACCAATAATATCACTGATTGCCTCAGCCGACCACCAGTCATGGCACTGAACACTGTGCTCGAATCCTATGGGAACAAGACATCGAGGTTGCCACATCTTTACAAGAGTGATCCAGAATTTGGCAGCACATAACAGACACTCTTGGAAGGGAAGCACATTCCAAATTTTCACCTATAGGATGCTCTGTTACGCTATCCGGGACACATCTGTGTTCCTTCAAGTGAGTGTGATAATATGATTTGGGAGGCGCACTACACTTGAGTTACTAGACATTTTGGAGTAGAGAAAATAGTGGTGATATTTCAGAAGTATTTTTATTGGCTGAAACTTTGTTAGGATGTTGGGAAGTACCTTAGATCCTGCATTTCCTATGCCATTGAAAAACTAACCATCAAGAAGCAAGGTCTGCATACTCCTCTACCTACTCCTAGTCGGCCTTGGGAATTTGTCTCCATGGATTACGTGTCGAGCCTTCCTTATTTTAAGCATGAAAATGATTGTGTTTTTGTGGTCATTGGCAGATTCTCTAAGATGGCCATCATGGCAGCCTGCAAGAAGAGTTATCACAACAGAGGCCACTAGTAAGCTCGTCTTTGTGCGATTGTGGGTACACTTTGGGATCCCAAAGTGGATTGTCTCAGATTTGGACAACAGATTCCTGAGTGCATTTTGGTCAAGTCTATGGTTAATGCTGGATACAAAACTTACTAATTCCACAAATTTCCATACCCAAAGTGATCGCCAAATAGAGGTTGTCAATAGGATGATCTTACAGATTCTATGCATGTACAACTCAAAGCATCCATGCACATGGGATGAAATTCTCCACTATGTCTAACACAACTATAATAGATTTCTCCACAGCTCAACACGACAAAACCTCTTTCAATTAGGGCTGGGATTTCACCCATTATGTCCCATTGATGTGGCCATACCATTTGCAGCTTCTCATGAAGATTCAACTCATGTCCAATCCGAAGCCGATAGGGCTAAGAGATTCATTGAGCACATTCAATACATTTGCCAGTAGGTCCATGATATATTGGACAGAGCCAATGCTAAGTAAAAGCATCGCCATGATCAACATCGGGTGTAGCACAAGCTCCAGGTGGGTGACAAAGTTTGGCTACATTTGCAGAAGGAGCGCCTTGCTAGACCCCACCGCAAGCTTCACTCGTTCCGATATGGGCCATACACCATCACCAAGGCTGTAGGAGACAATGCATTCGAGCTTATCATTTGGTCTGCACCCAGTGTTCAATGTAGACCATCTTCTACCATAATTTCCACCATTGTTGGACACATCTGACATTGCAGAACAACTCACAACAACAAAGCTAAACCAAGACTGCATGGAACATGCCACCAATGATTGGATCATGGGCACACAAATCAAGAACACTCGCCAGGAAGATCCCACCATATCGGGTTGTCAAAGTTGGCCAACTCCTTCACCAAGGCAAGTGGCTCACTAGGGACCAAGTTCAGCAGAAGTTTCCCCATCTCATGGAGGCACTCAATGCAATGGGGACCATTGCTTCCTAAGGGGGAAGGAATGATCCATGTGGATATTGGTGGGCACCTGCTTATTCCACTTGGACCCCAAACACTATCTCTTTTAGTTTTTCTATTTCCTTAATTGTAGCACAGTTTACTATTTTTGGTAGTTTTTTAGGTCTTGAACTTCCAGATTCATTTTGAGGCCCTAAACGACATTTTTAGGGAAACCGAAGAGACAAAAAATGACCCAAAATAATATCATGGATTTTATTTTTCCTGCTCTTCGAGATCTTCTAAAATAGGTATTATGATAGCCAAATAGAGATCGTATGCCAAAGTTATGACTCCGGGAAGTTGATGTACCAATTTAGCCAAACGAGGCCCACAGTTTTGGCACTTTATCTCCTACGGTTAGTTTTTGGATGTTTAGGGGTTTCCATTGTTTCTCAATAATAAATAGGCCTTTAAGCCTCACTATAACATAGTTCAGAGGCATGCAGATGCCACATCTCTTCTCAGAGATAAGCTACCATCGCTCGAGCTATCTTATTTCCATTTTGTTTGTAACCATAGTTCAATATGTTTCTATCAATGAAATGAAGTGTTTTTCTGCTGCATCTCTGTATTTATGATTATATCTATAAGTTTTCGTGTTCCTGTTTAAGTTCGGATCAGTGGTATCAGAGCGGTCTACTCTTTCTCTACTTTTCTTTGCATGTCCCCAATGAGGTCAGGGTATAAGGAGTTAGGGCTCGATCTGGTTAAACCGTCGCAAAATCAGCCTTGCAAATCCCGATGACCTCCTATGGAAGAAGAAACTAAAGACAAGGGGGAAGAAGATCCTTTCAAAAATTTTCTTGGGGAAGCCCTTGAGTGATAGAGGGACACGATGATGGATAGCTTTTCCCAGATCCTTCGACGGCTACCCACATGCAATGCATCTTCATCTAGCAGCCACTATGGAGGCACCACTCCTTTTAAGGTACAAATTAACTTCAATATTCCCATATTTGAAGGTCTAATAGATGCAGATTCCATATATAAATGGTTAAATCTATTGGAAGGATATTTTTTAGTTCATGACTTTTCCAATAAAGAAAATATTACTTTTTTACTTCTCAAAGTCACCCCACACGTCATGGTCTAGTGGGAAAACTACTGTGAGAAAAAGGACGAGAGTGAATCCTCATTGTTTTCAGCTGGACACACTTGGGATTCTTTCCAAGATTCCATCAAGGAACAATATTACCTTGTCGGGAGCTATTAAGATAAATAGATAAAGTGGACCACGCTACAGCGTGGAAGGGACCTAGATGTGTCGAAGTTCAAAAATATTTTCAATACCATTTGCATGAAGTTGGGTATCAAGGATAATGAGTAGCATTTGGTGCTCAAGTACCGCGACTGTATACACAAGTATGTCTAGGATGAGATTGAGTTCCTAGACATTTCCTCGCATGGAATGACACATCAGTACGCTGTCAAGACTGAGCAGAAGTTTAAATAGAAGAAGTGGGACTTTGTATCTGTGAATCCAAATCAAGGAAAATGAATCCCCAAACCATAGAACAAAGAACCAAGCCAAGGTGGGGATACCCAGGACAACCTGTCGAAGCCCAAGAAAATAACAACACCATGAAGACAAAGAAGGACATAACAAAATGGTGTGAGTTCCATAAGAGCTCCACTCACAATAGAAGTGAGTGTCATGCCAAGCTGTCATTGGTGGCTGAGTTAAAGGCTTCTGAATTATATGCATGTTCCGACTCTGAATCAAAACCCGATAAGGGAACTGACAAAGGGAAGTAGATCATTGATGCGGAGCCCAATGACACTGTGGCCACCATCAAGATCCATAAGATTGATGCTGAAGATCCAGAGGAGGGGGAATGCCTCTTCCACTCACATATGTGGGTGAAGGGTTCTCCGCTGCAGTTCATTATCGACAACGGGAGCCAAAAGAACCTCATTTCAGTAGAGGTTTTGAAGCTGCTAGGCCTAAAGACTACATCACATCCACATATGCACACCATCGAGTGGCTTCACCAAGGACGAGATCTTCACGTCAACCAGTAGTGTCACCTTCCCTACAGCATCAAGCCCTTCATGGATGAGGTATTGTGTGATGTTTCTCTTCTTGAAGTTTGTGATGTATTGTTAGGACAACCATACTTGTCGAAGAGAAATGTTGTATATGATTTTAGCCCTCACTCTATGATTATTATCTTGGGAAAAAAATTGTACAGGATATCGGAGGTAGCCCCACCTACCACCATCTCTTTAATCACTGCAAAGCAATGCAATAAGATCATTTCCTAGACTAGGAAATTTGTTTTCCCTATGATTTTTCCTCAGGGAAAGAAGAAGGTTGTGGCCATGGCTTCCAGAAAAGGATCCTCTACATAGAAGAAACACATGGATAAGGTTGTGGAGGAGTACAAGGATATTTTCGCCTCAGCTACAGGGGTACCTCAACACTTACAGGTCAAGCACTCCATCATTCTAACCATTGATCTCATATTTCTCCAGAATAGAGCATCAACGAGATAAGGAATTATTATAGAAGGGGCGCATCTGTCCAAGCTCATCACCTTGTGGGAGCCCATTGTATTGGTACATAAGAAGGATGGGACTTGGAGGCTCTCTATTTATCACCAAGCTTTGAAAAAGATCACTGTCCGGAATAGGTACCCAATATCGTAGATTGATGAACTTCTTGACCAGCTCAAGGGGGCCAAATATTTCAGCAAGATTGATTTGAAGTCAGGTTATCACCAGGTTCCTATTGAAACCTCTGATATGTGGAAGACTGCCTTCAAATCTAAGGAGGGCCTTTTCAAATGATTGGTCATGCCGTTCAGATTGAAGAATGCTCCTGAAACCTTCATGAGACTAATGGAGGAAATCCTGCGACCCTTCACCAATGCATTCGTGGTGGTTTATTTAGATGATATCTTGATCTTCAGCCAAATTTGGGATGAGCACCTCCACCATATTCGACAGGTCCTTCAAGCCCTGCGACAACACAAGTTGTGTGCTAATTTGGAGAAATGCACCCTTGGCCTGACCCAAGTTCATTATCTGGGGTACATAATTGATGAGCAGGGTGTACATGTGGACCCATTGAAGATACAAGTCATTGGGTGTTGCCAACTTCTAACATAAGTTTGTGTTGGGGTTCTCTCATATCACTTGGCCTTTAAGTCAAGACACCAAGGGACGAGAAAAAGCAAAGTTTTTTTGGTCTGAAACCCAACAACAAGCGTTCTCTGAATTGAAGAATAGCCTCTGTTCTATACAATGCTCACGTTATTAGACCTGCAACAACAATTTAAGATTGAGACAGATGCATCCGACTATGCTATTGGTGTGGTACTTACTCAACATGGGCATCTAGTGGCTTACCACAGTGAGACACTTTTAGACACAGTTCAAAAGTATCCCACTTATGACAAAGAAATGTATTCCATTGTGCAGGCCTGCCATTAATGGAAGCATTACATTATGGGGAAGGAAACGATCATCCACATAGACCACCGACCTCTACAGTTCATACAGACACAAGGGAAGTTGCAGAATGATCCCCATCAGAAATGGTCTACCTACCTGCAAAAGTTCCATGTGAACATTAAGTATAAGAAGGGAAGTACCAATAATGTCATTGATTGCCTCAGCTAACCACTGGTCATGGTGCTGATCACTGTGATCGACTCCTGTGGGCACAATACATTGGGGTGGCCACATCTTTATAAGAGTGATCTAGAATTTAGTAGCACACACTAGACACTCCTAGAAGGGAAGAAAGTTCCAAATTTTCACCTTTAGGATTCCCTGTTATGCCACTTAGGAAACATCTGTGTTCCTTCAAGTGAGCGAGCCAAGATGATTTGGGAGGTGCACTACAATTGGGTCACTAGACATTTTGAAGTAGAGAAAATAGTGGTGGTATTTAAGAAGTATTTTTATTGGCCGAAACTTTGTCAGGATGTTGGGAAGTACATTAGATCCTGCACTGCCTGTGCCATTGCCAAACCAACCATCAAGAAGCAAGGCATTTATACTCCTCTACCTACTCTTAGTTGGCCTTGGGAATATGTCTCCATCGATTACATGTCGGGCCTTCCTTCTACTAAGCACAACAACGATTGTGTTTTCGTGGTCGTCAGCAGATTCTCTATGATGGCCATCATGGTGGCCTACAAGAAGAGTATCACAACAGAGGCCATTGCTAAGCTCTTCTTTGCGTGAGTGTGGGTACACTTTGGGATACCACAATCAATTGCCCCAGATCAGGACAATAGATTTATGAGTGCATTTTGGTCAAGTCTCTAGTCGATGATGGATACAAAACTTACTAAGTCCACAACTTTCCATCCCCAAATTGATAGACAAATAGAGATTGTCAACGGGATGATCGTAAACATTCTATGCATGTACAACTTGAAGAATCCATGCACATGGGATGAAAGCCTCGCTATGTCGAGCACAACTACAACAGAGTTCTCCATAGCTAAAAAGGCCAAAACCCCTTTCAGGTAGGGCTGGGATTTCAACCATTATGTCCCATTGATGTGGCCATACCATTTGTAGCTACTCAGGTGGATTTGGCTCATGTCCAGTCTGAAGCCAACAAGACTAAAAACTTTGTTGAGCGCATGCAATACATCTGCTAGCAGGCCCATGAAATATTGGACAGAGCCAATTCTAAGTACAAGTAGCGCCATGATTAGCATCGGGTACCACACAAGTTCCATGTGGGTGACAAAGTTTGGCTACATTTGTAGAAGGAGCACCTCACTGGGCCCCACTTCTAGCTTTTCCTGCTCCGATATGGGCCATACACCATCACCAAGGTTGTAGGGTACAATTCCTTCAAGGTTAGCATTCCATTATTCCTTGGTATGCACCTAGTGTTCAATGTAGAACATTTTCGGCCATACTTTCCACCATTTCTAGACACATTTGATGTTGTAAAACATCTCACACCAATAGGGATAAACCCAGACTGCATGGAATAGGCCACCACTAATCAGATCATGGACACACAAATCAAGAACACTCACCAACAAAAGATCCAACAATATCAGGTTGTCAAAGCTATCCAACTCCTTCACCAAGGCAAGTGGCTCACTAGGGACCAAGTTTAGCATAAGTTTCCCCATCTCTTGGAGGCAGTCAATGCAATGGGGACCATTGCTTCCTAAGGGGGGAGGAATGGTCTAGGTGGATATTGGTGGCCATCAACCTATTCTACTTGGGCCCCAACACTAATTCTTTCAGTTTTTTTGTTTCCTTAATTGTATCACAATTTATTATTTTTGGCAGTTTTTTGGATCCTGAACTTCTGGAGCCATTTTGAGGCCCTAAATGATATTTTGAGGGAAAACGGAGAGATCTAAAATGTCCCAAGATGGATTTCTTACTTCATTTTTGCTTTCTCTTTGAGATCTTTGAAACGATTTATTATGATATTCAAACTGAGATTGTATGCCAAAGTTAACACCCCA
Organism: Pinus tabuliformis; assembly: GCA_031772625.1. NCBI lineage: Eukaryota > Viridiplantae > Streptophyta > Pinopsida > Pinales > Pinaceae > Pinus > Pinus tabuliformis. Next base: position 1,176,388,377 of record CM062816.1, read on the forward strand.
GGAATTTGATGTACCAATTTACCCAAACGAGGCTCACCATTTTGGTGCTTCATCTCCAAGGGTTAGGTTTTTGGATGTTTATGGGTTTTCATTATTTCTCAATAATAAATAGGTGTTTGTGCCTCATTGTAACACAGTTCAAAGGCATGTAGCTACCACATCGCTTCTTAGAGATAAGATACCATCGCCCGAGATATCTTATTTCCATTTTGTTTGTAAGCATAGTTCAATATGTTTCTATCAATGAAATGAAGTGTTTTTTTGCTGCATCTATTTATTTATGATTATATCTATAAGTTTTTGCATTCTTGTTTAAGTTTAGATAAGTGGTGTCAGAGGGGTCTGCTCTTTCTCTATTTTTATTTGCATGTCCCCAACAAGGTCAGCGTATAAGGAGTTAGGGCTCGATCTGGTTGAAACATTGCAAGATCAGCTTCGAAAAACATGGCAACCTCCCATGCCAGAAGAAAAGAAAGACAAGGGGGTAGGAGATACTTTCAAAATTTTGCTCAAGGAAGCCCTCAAGCAATAGATGGCTGTGATGATGGACAACTTTGCCTAGATCCTTCAATGACTACCCAAAAATGATGCATTTTCATCCAACAACCACTCTGGAGGCGCCACTCCTTTTAATGTACAATATAACTTTGATATTCCCATATTTGAAGGCCTCATAGATGCAAACGTCATAGATAAATGGTTAAATCTGTTGGAAGGATATTTTTCAATTCATGAATTTTCCAATTGGGGAAAGATTACTTTTTCACTTCTCAAAGCTTCCCCACATGTCAAGGACTAGTGGGAAACCTATTGTGAACAAAAGGATGTGAGTGAACCCTCATTGTTTTCAATTGCACTCACTTGGGATTATTTCTGAGATGCTATCAAGGAACAATATTACCCTGTTAGAAGCTATGGAGATAAATACATAAAGTGGACCACGCTACAGTGGGGAAGGGACCAAGATGTGTCAGAGTTCGAAAATATTTTCCATACCCTTCGCACAAAGCTGGGTATCAAGGATACTTAGCGGAATTTGGTGCTCAAGTATCACGACTGTCTACACAAGTAAATCTAGGACGAGATGGAGTTCTTGGACATTTCCTCACACGACATGACGCACAGGTAGGTTGTGAAGATTAAGCAAAAGTTTAAACAGAAGAAGTGAGACCTTGGATCTGTGAATCAAAAGTAAGGAAAAGGCATCCCCAAACCATAGAACAAAGGACTAAGCCAAGGCAGGGCTACCCAAGAAAACTTACCAAAGCCACAAGCAAAGAACAACACCACGAAGACAAAGAGGGACACAAGAAAATGGTGTGAGTTCCATAAGAGCTCCACTCACAATATAAGCGAGTGTCAGGCCAAGTAGTCACTGGTGGCTGAGTTGAAGGCTTCTGAATGGACATATGTTCTGACTCTGAATTAGAATCGGATAAGGGAACTGACAAATGGAATCAGATCACTAATGTGGAGCCCAGTGCCACCATGGCCACCACTAAGATACAGAATATTGATCCTGGAGATCAAGAGGAGGGGGAATGCTTCTTCCACTCAGAGATGTGGGTGAAGGGTTCTCCATTGTAGTTTAATGTCACAGCAGGAGCCAAAAGAACCTCATTTGAGTAGAGGTTGTGAAGTGGCTAGGCCTGCAAACTACATCATATCCACAGCCGTACACCATCAGATGGCTTCACCAAAGATGAGATCTTAGCGTCAGCCAATAGTGTCGCCTTACCTAAAACATCAAACCCTTCATGGATGAGGTACTGTGTGATGTTTCTCCTCTTGAAGTTTGTGATGTATTGTTAGGACAACCATACTTGTGGAAGTGAGATGTTGTATATGAGTCTAGAGATCACTTTGTGATTATTACCTTGGCCAACAATTTATACAGGATATTGGAGGTAGCCCCGCCTACTACCATCTCTTTGATCACTGAAAAGCAATACAGTAAGATCATTTCCCAGACTAGGAAATTTGTTTTCCTTAGGATTCTCCCTCAGGGCAAGAAGAAGGTTATGGCCACTACTTCCAAGAAGGGCTCCTCTGCACATCAACAATAGATGGCCAAGGTTGTGGAGGAGTACGGGGATATTTTTGAGTCACCTACAGGGTTACCTATGCAATCTTAGATCAAGAATTCGATTGATTTGACCTCAAACCTGCCGCTGCCCACTCGGCTAATCTATCGACAATATGTTATGAGATAGATGTGATCTGGAGGTAGATTCAGGAACTATTGCAGAAGGGGAACATCAGGCCAAGCTCGTCACCCTGTGGGAGCCCAATTATATTGGTATAGAAGAAGGATGGGACCTAGAGGCTCTGTATTGACTACTGGGTTTTGACCAAGATCACTATCCAAAATAGGTACCCAATCCAAGGGATTGATGACCTTCTTGAAAAACTCAAGGGGAGAAAATATTTCAGCAAGATTTCCTTGAATTTAGGTTATCACCAGGTGTCTATCGAACCCTCTAATATGTGGAAGACAACCTTCAAATCCAAGGAGGGCCTTTTCGAATGGTTGGTCATGTTGTTTAGACTGATGAACGCTCCTGCAACCTTCATGAGAATGATGGATGACATTTTGCGACCCTTCACCACTGCATTTGTGGTGGTGTATTTAGATGACATCTTGGTCTTCAGCCAAAGTTGGGATGACAACCTCCACCATATTCAATAGGTCCTTCAAACCCTGTGACAACACAAGTTGTGTGCTAACTTGGAGAAATGCACTTTTGGCATGACCCAAGTTCAATATCTGGGGTACATAATTGATGAACATGGTGTACATGTGGACCCATCTAAGATACAAGTCATTCTCAATTGGCCAGCTGCAACCACTCTAACAGAGCTTCGCAAATTTTTGGGTGTTACCAACTTCTACTGTAGGTTTGTCTTGGGGTTCTCTCATATCACTTGGCCTTTAAGTCAAGTCACCAAGGGAAGAGCAAAAACAAAGTTTTTTGGTATGAAACCCAAGAACAAGCATTCTCCGAGTTGAATAATTGCCTCTATTCTGAATCGGTGCTCACAATACTAGACCTACAACAACCATTTGATATTGAGACAGATGCCTCCGAATATGCTATTAGTGTGGTTCTTAGTCAACATGGGCATCTAGTGGCTTACCACAATGAGAAACTTTTAGACACAGTCCGAGAGTACCCAACTTATGACAAAGAAATGTATTCCATTATGTAGGCCTACCATCAATGGAAGCATTACATTCTGGGGAAGGAAACAGTCATCCACATAGACCAATGACCTCTACAGTTCACATAGATACAAGGGATGTTGCAGAACGATTGCCATCAAGAATGGTCCACCTACCTACAAAAGTTCCATGTGAACATTAAGTATACGAAGGGAAGCACCAATAATGTCACTGATTGCCTTAGGCGACCACCGGTCATGGCGCTGATCACTGTGCTCGACTCCTATGGGTATGAGACATCAGGGTGGTTGCATCTTTACAAGAGTGATCCAGAATTTGAAAACACATACTAGACACTCCTAGAAGGGAAGAAAATTCCAAATTTTCACCTTCAAGATGCCTTGTTATGCCACCTAGGACAAATATGTGTTCCTTCAAGCAAGCGTGCCTAGATGATTTGGGAGGCGCACTACAGTTGGGTCACTGGACATTTCGGAGTAGAGAAAACAATAGATGTATTCCAAAGGTAATTTCATTGGTTGAAACTTAGTCAGGATGTTGGGAAGTACATTAGATCCTACACCACCTACACCATTGCTAAAACAACCATCAAGAAGCAAGGCCTATATACTCCTCTACCTACTCCTAGTCGGCCTTGTGCATCTGTCTCCATGGATTACATGTTGGGCCTTCGTTCTATTAAGCACAACAACGATTTTGTTTCCATGGTCGTCGATAGATTCTCTAAGATAGCCATCATGGGGGCCTGTAAGAAGAGTATCACAACAAAGGCCACTACTAAACTCTTCTTTGCGCGAGTGTGGTTACACTTTGAGGTCCCACAATCCATTATCTTAGATCAGGACAAAAAATTCCTGAGTGTATTTTGGTCAAGTATCTAGCCAATGTTGGATACAAAACTTACTAAGCCCACATCTTTCCATCCCCAAACTGATGGCTAAACAGAGGTTGTCAATAGGATGATCGTACACATTCTACACATGTACAAATTGAAGCATCCACACACATGAGATGAAAGCCTCCCCTATGTCCAACACAACAACAATAGAGCTCTCCACAGCTCAACAAGCCAAAAACCCGTTTAGGTAGGGCTAGGATTTCAACCATTATGTCCCATTGATGTGGCCATACCATTTGCATCTACTTAGGTGGATTCAGCTCATGTCCAGTCTGAAGCCAAAAGGGCTAACAAATTCATTGAGTGCATTCAATACATCCACTAACAGGTCCATGATATATTGGACAAAATGAATGCTAAGTACAAGGAGTGCCATGATAAGCATTGGGTCCTGCACAAGTTCAAGGTGGGCGACAAAGTTTGGCTACATTTGCAGAAGGAGTGCCTCGCTAGACCCCACCACAAGCTTGGCCAGTTCTGATATGGACAATACACCATCACCAAGGTTGTAGGGTACAATGCCTTTGAACTTAGCATTCCATTGTTCCTTGGTCTACACCTAGTGTTCAATGTAGACTACCTTCGGCCATACTTTCCACCATTGTTGGACACAGATGATGTTGTAGAACAACTAACACAAATAGAGCTAAACGTAGACTACATGGAATAGACCACCACTGATTAGATCATGGACACAAAGATCAAGAACACTCGCCAACAGAAGATCCAACTATAGTGGGTTGTAAAAGTTGGCCAACTCCTTCACCAAGGCAAGTGGCTAACCAGGGACCAAGTTCAATGGAAGTTTCCCCATCTCATGGAGGCACTCATGCAATGGTCCCCATTTTGTTGAGTGCTTCCATGAGATGGGGGAAATTCTATTGAACTTGGTCCCTACCATTGCTTCCTAAGGGGGGAGGAATGATCCAACTGGATATTGGTGGCCACCCGCCTATTCCAATTGGACCTCCAACACTATCTATTTAAGTTTTTTTGTTTCCTTAATTGTAGCACAGTTTACTATTTTTGGCAGTTTTTCGAGTGCTAAACTTCCAGAGCCATTTTATGGCCCTAAACAACATTTTTAGGGAAAAAGGAGAGACCGAAAATGTCCTAAATTAACTTGATCATTTTTTGGCCTTCTCTTTGAGATCTTTGGAACGAGGTATTATGATATCCAAACAAAGATTGTATGCCAAAGTTACGACCCTAGGAAGTTGATGTATCAATTTACCTAAATGGGGCCCACAATTTTGGTGCTTCATCTCCTAGGGTTAGGGTTTTGGATATTTACAGGTTTCCATTATTTCTCAATAATAAATAGGCCTTTGAGCTTCATTGTAACATAATTTAGACACAAGTAGCTACCACATCTCTTCTCAGAGATAAGTTATCATCGCCCAAGCTATCTTATTTCCATTATGTTTGTAAGCATAGTTCAATATATTTCTATCAATGAAAGGAAGTGTTTTTATGTTGCACCTCTGTATTTATGATTATATCTGTAAGTTGTCATGTTCCTGTTTAAGTTTGGATCAGTGGTATTAGAGGGGTATGCTCTTTCTCTGTTTGTCTTTACATGTCCACAATGAGGTCAGGGTTTAAGGAGTTAGGGCTCAATCTAGTCAAACCCTTGCAAGTTTAGACTCACAAAACTCGACGACCTCCCATGGAAGAAGAAAATAAAGATGAGGGGGAAGGAGATCCTTTCAAAATGTTGCTCGAGGAAGCCCTCGAGCGACAGAGGGACACGATGATGGATAAATTCACCCAGATCCTTTGACGGATACCCATAGGTAATGCATCTTCATCCAGCAGCCACTCTGGAGGTGCCAATCCTTTTAAGGTACAAGTTAACTTCGGTATTCCCATATTTGAAGGCCTGATAAATGAAAATGCCATATATAAATGATTAAATATTTTGGAAGGATATTTTTCAGTTCATGCCTTTTCTAATTAGGAAAATATTACTTTTTCACTTCTCAAAGCCACCCCACACGTCAAGTACTTGTGGGAAACCTACTGTTAAAAAAAGGATGAGAGTGAATCCTCGCTGTTTTCAGCTACACCCACTTCAGATTCTTTCCAAGACACCATCAAGGAACAATATTACCCTATCAGGAGCTATGAAGATAAATACATATAGTGGACCACGCTATGGCAAGGAAGGGAACAAGATGTGTCCGAGTTCAATAATATTTTTGATACCCTTCGCACGAAGCTTGGTATCAAGGATACTAAGTGAATTTGGTGCTCAAGTACCCCAACTCTCTACACAAGTACATCTAGGACAATATTGAGTTCCTGGACATTTCCTCGCACGACATGACACACTGGTATGCTGTCAAGATTGAACAGAAGTTTAAACAGAAGAAGCGGGACTTTCGATCTGTGAATCCAAAGTAAGGAAAATGCATCCCCAAACTATAGAACAAAGGACCAGGCCAAGGCAGGGCTATCTAGGACAGCCCGTCGAAGCCGAAAGCAAAGAACAACACCATGAAGACAAATACGGGCATGGGAAAATGGTGTGAGTTACATAAGAGCTCCACTCACAATATAAGTAAGTTTTTGGCCAAGTAGTCACTAGTGGCTGAGCTGAAGGTTTCTAAATCAGATGCATGTTCCGACTCTAAATCAGAACCCGAAAAGGGAATTGAAAAAGGGAAGAAAATAATTGATGTGGAGCCGAGTGACACCGTGGCCACCACCAAGATCCAAAACAATTTTCTTACAGAAATCAGATTTCTTTCCAATGCAAGAATATGCAGAACACCCGGAAGTGTTCTAACCCTTCCACCTTGCAACTTTAACTTTACTTTTCTGCGACCGACGATTCTAGCCTTCCTGTCATCCCCCAAGTAGATATCACCACCATCGTATTTCTCATACTCACAGAGCCACTCTCTATGGCGAGCGAAGTGAAAGGATGCACCTGAGTCAATCAACCATGCCTCATGATCTACATGTGTACTTGAAGAAGCCAAGTACACATCCTCACCTTCATCTGAGGTGGTTTTCGCCTCCACATAAGGAGCATCATCAAATCCCTTTCCTTTATCAGGAGCTTTAGATTTACAGTCCCTTTTGAAGTGCCCTTCCTTCCACATTTCCAACACACCACCTTTACAAGTTTTCCTGGAGATTTAGATCTCCCTCTAGATTTAGATCTCCCACTTGATGACTTATTTTTGTTTCTGTCATGGGACCATCCCCGTATAGAAAAGGAATCACCATTCTCGTTCTCCATATTTTTTTGTCTCATCTCCTCCGTCAGCAAGGATGAGACTATTTCATCAAAATGCAAAGTAGTTGCATTGCTACCTATTCCAATAACTAGAATATCCCACAAATTTGGTAGAGAACACAACAAACTAATGCACTTATCTTCATCTAAAATTTTAATATCAATAAATGCTAACTGACTTACCACAGTATCAAATGCGTTCAGCTGCTTTGTCACCAAGTCTCCATCTTTCATCCTTAGGTTATATCGTTTTTTATGCAAGAATATTTTATTCACCAGAGACTTAGATTAGTACAAAGTCCCTAACTTGTCCCACAAAGCCTTCGCCGTAGCTTCCCCTGATACATTTAGCAATATTGAATCTGAGACACACAATTGTATTGTGCTCTTTGCCTTCCAATCCAACTTCTTCCATTATTCATCGGACACTCCCATTGGTTTATTATCTAGATCTATTGCGATCCACTGATCTTTATCCACCAATAGGTCCTCCATCCTGAGTTTCCACAACTCAAAACTCTGACCATAAATTTCTCGATCTCTATCTTTCCATTGCTCGCCATCTTCTTTCACCACCAGAATCGATCTCCCAAATCTCCCACTGAACAAGGTCTACCACAGGCCTGAGCGAAACCCCTTAGCAACAAAGGCGTCCCCTTGAAGCCAAAACAACTCTGATACCAGTTGCAGGTTTTAACCCCATACAAAAATTACCTGCATACGAATTCTAAAACACAGAAAATAAACAATGCGAGAACATAACACATAAAACACATATACATATAGATTTTCCCATGGATCCCAAAACGGGGACTACTAGCTTTATTTTTCATTATATTCCTTTCAATGTTACAATACATATATATACATGCCGAAGCATCCAATACCATGGACCGAAAACCATCGCGTCCAAAACCATGGAACGAGAACCATAGGTAGGTTTGCCCAGCCTAATATAGGGTCCAATTTTTTTTTTTCTTGGGGTGATGCCCTGGACCCCATAGAGGGGGGCTACCCGCCCCCCTAAAACCCCCCTGTGACACCCCCACTGCACAATCGTCGCAACGAAAGAGGGGCTCCCCCCCCCCCTTAACCCCCAAAATCACTTTCTTCTTTCTTTTTGGCCTCCTCTTCGAGATCTTTGAAACCAAGTATTATGATAACCAGACGAAGATTATATGCCAAAGTTACGACCCCGAGAAGTTGATGTACCTTTTTACCCAAACGAGGCTCACAATTTTAGTGGTTCGTCTCCTAGGGTTAGGTTTTTGGATGTTTAGGGGTTTCCATTGTTTCTCAATAATAAATAGGCCTTTGAGCCTCATTGTAACAAAATTTAGAGGCATGTAGCCACCACATATCTTCTCAGAGATAAGTTACCATCACTCGAGCCATCTGAATTTCATTCGGTTTGCAAGCATAGTTCAATATGTTTCTATTAATGAACTGAAGTGTTGTTTTGTTGCATCTCTGTAGTTACGATTATATCTGTAAGTTGTCACCTTCTTGTTTAAGTTCAGATCAGTGGTATCAAAGGGGTCTACTCTTTCTCTGTTTTTCTTTGCATGTCCCCAACGAGGTCATGGTATAAGAAGTTAGGGCTTGTTCTGGTTGAACCATTGCAAGATCAACCTCAAAAAACCCGATGACCTCCCATGCCAGAAGAAAAGAAAGATGAGGGGGTAGGAGATCCTTTCAAAATGTTCCTCAAGGAATCCCTCGAGTGATAGAGGGCCATGATGATGGATAAGTTTTCCTAGATCCTTCAATGGATACCCATAGACTATGGATCTTCATGCAACATCGACTCTAGAGACGCCACTCCTTTTAAGGTACAAGTTAACTTTGATATTCCCATATTTGAAGGCATGATAGATACAGATGATGTAGGAAAATGGTTAAATTTGTTGGAAGGATATTTTCAATTCATGACTTTTCCAATTGGGAAAATATTACTTTTTCACTTCTCAAAGCTACCACACATGTCAAGGACTAGTGGGAAACCTATTGTGAGAAAAAGGATGAGAGTGAACCCTCATTGTTTTTAGCTACACTCACTTGGGATTCTTTCCGAGATGCCATAAAGGAAAAATATTACCCTGTCAAAAGCTATGAAGATAAATACATAAAGTGGACCACGCTACGATAGGGAAGGGACCAAGATGTGTTAGAGTTCACAAATATTTTCCATACCCTTTGCACAAAGCTGGGTATCAAGGACACTGAGCAACATTTGGAGCTCAAGTATTGTGACTATCTACACAAGTACATCTAGGATGAGATAGAGTTCTTGGACATTTCCTCGCACGACATGATGTAATTGTAGGCTGTCAAGATTGAGAATAATTTTAAACAGAAGAAGTGGGACTTTGGATCTGTGAATCCAAAGAAAGGAAAAGGCATCCCCAAACCATATAACAAAGAAACAAGCCAAGGTAGGGCTACCCAGGACAACCCACCAAAGCCACAAGCAAAGAACAACACCATGAAGACAAAGAAGGACACGGGAAAATGGTGTGAGTTCCATAAGATCTCCACTCACAATACAAGTGAGTGTCGGGCTAGGTAGTCACTAGTGGCCGAGTTAAAGGCTTCTGAATCAGACCGATGTTCTGACTCTGAATTAGAACCTGATAAGGGAACTGAAATAGGAAAGCAAATCATTGATGCGGAGCCCAGTGACATCGTGGCCACCACTAAGATCCAAAGGATTAATCCTGAAGATCAAGACAAGGGGGAATGCCTCTTCCACTCAGAGATGTGGTTGAAGGGTTCTCCAATGCAGTTCATTGTCAATGGTAGGAGCCAAAAGAACTTCCTTTGAGTAGAGGTTGTGAAGTAGCTGGGCCTAAATACTACATCAGATCCACATTTGTACACCATTGGGTGGCTTCAGGAAGGACAAGGTCTTTGCATCAGCTAGGAGTGTCGCCTTCCCTACAACATCAAGTCCTTCACGGATGAGTTACTGTGTGATGTTTCTCCTCTTGAAGTTTGTGATGTATTGTTAGGATAACCATACTCGTGGAAGTGACCTGTTGTATATGAGTTTAGAGATCAATCTATAATTATTACCTTGGTAAATAGTTTGTACAAGATATCAGAGGTAGCCTCGCTTATGCCATCTCTTTGATCACTGCAAAGCAATGTAGTAAGATCATTTCCCAGACTAGGAATTTCTTTTCCTTATGATTCGTCCTCAGGGCAGGAAGAAGTTTATGGCCACAGTTTCCAGGAATGGCTCCTCTACACAGCAGCAGTAGATGGACAAGGTTGTGGAGGAGTATATGGATATTTTCACCTTGCCTACAGGGGTACCTCTGCACTGTCAGGTCAAGCACTCCATCGATTTGACCCCGGGTGCGCCGCTACCCAATGGGATAATCTATCGACACTCTATTTTGGATATATATGATATATGGAGGCAAATTTAGGAACTATTGTAGAAGGGGCACATTAGGCCAAACCCATTACCCTGTGGGAGCCCAATTATATTGGTATAGAAGAAGGATGGGACCTAGAGGCTCTGTATTAACTATCAGGCTTTGAACAAGATCACTGTCTGGAATAGGTACATAATCAAGTCGATTGATGACCTTCTTGACCAACTAAAGGGGGCCAAATATTTCCTTGAATTAAAGTTATCACCAGGTGCCTATCAAACCATCTAGTGTGTCATAGAATGCCTTCAAATCCAAGGAGGGCCTTTTTGAATGGTTGGTCATGTCGTTCGGATTGACGAACGCTCCTGCAACCTTCATGAGACTGATGGATGACATTTTGTGACCCTTTACCAATGCACTGGTGGTGGTGTATTTAGATGAAATCTTAATATTCATCCAAATTTGGGATGAGCATGTCCACCATATTCGACAGGTCCTTCAAACCCTATGAAAATAAAAGTTGTGTACTAACTTGGAGAAATGCACCTTTGGCCTGAACGAAGTTCAATATCCCGGGTACATAATTGATGAGCAGGGTGTATATGTGGACCCTCTAAGATACAAGTCATTGGAGATTGGCTAGCCCTAATCACTCTAATAGAGCTCCACATCTTTTTGGGTGTTGCCAACTTCTACCGTAGTTTTGTGTTGGGGTTCTCTCATATCACTTGGCCTTTAAGTCAAGTCACCAAGGGGTGAGCAAAAGCAATTTTTTTTTGGTGTGAAACCCAACAACAAGCATTCTCCATATTGAAGAATTGGTGTGAGTACACTTTGGGATCCCGCAATCCATTGTCTTAGATCAGGACAACGGATTTCTCAGAGAATTTTGGTCAAGTCTCTAGTTGATGATGGATACAAAACTTACTAAGTCAACAAATTTGCATCCCCAAACTGATCGCCAAACAGAGATTTTGAACAGGATGATCATACACATTCTACACATGTAAAACTCGAAGAATCCATGTACATGGGATGAAAGCCTCCTCTATGTCGAGCAAAACTACAACAAAGCTCTCCACAACTCAACAGGCCAAAACCCCTTTCAGGTAGGGCTAGGATTTCAACCATTATGTCCCATTGATGTGGCTGTACCATTTGTGGCTACTCAGGGGGATTCAATTCATGTCCAATCTGAAGTCGACAGGACTAACAACTTCATTGAGCGCATTCAATACATCTACCAACAGGTCCATGATATATTGGGCAGAGCCAATTCTAAGTACAAGAAGCACCATGATCAGCATCGGGTGCCACACAAGTTCTAGGTGGGTGACAAAGTTTGGCTACATTTGCAGAAGGAGTGCCTTGCTGGACCCCACTACTAGCTTCGCCTGCTCCAATATGGGCCATACACCATCCGTAAGGCTGTAGGGTACAATTCCTTCGAGCTTAGCATTCCATCGTTCCTTGGTCTACACCTAGAGTTCAATGAAGACTGCCTTTGGTCATACTCTCCACCATTGTTGGCAGGGAAAATTTTAAGAACCCCCCCTAAATTTATAAATATAATAAATGGGCGAATCTCCATGGTATATAGGAAAAATGGAAGGCGATTTTATCAATAATATAATATGTATATATAATTTTTTGGCAAATCTCTTACCACGCATGGCGAATATTTTACTCAATTATAAAATCTTGTAAGATCTTGGCGAGTCTTTCACTGAATAATAAAACTTTGTAAAGTCCTAGTGAATCTTAGCATAGGCTAGATGCTGGTTTAATTCCCCCATTTAAATAGGCTACATTCCAGGTGAATACCATGGGTCAATACCATGTGCCATTTTTATTTTTATTAATTCTAATATTAGGGTTAATAATGGTTTTTTGCATAGTATTAATAACAATCTAGTCCATGGTATTTGTCCCATAGTATTTTGGCCATAGGTTTCACCTAAATATAACCCATTTTTTGAGTGTTCGTAAATATAAGGCGACTTATGGAGTAAATATAAAAAAATGTTTTATTTGTTTACCATACCTCTCGTTTATTTATATTTTTATTAATTTACCATACCTCTTTTACAAATATGGTATTTGGCCCATAGGATTCACTTAAATAAAACCTCTTTCTTGAGCCTTCATAAATAGAACGAGGGTTATGGACTAAATATAAAAAGAGGTTTTATTTATTTACGATATGTCTAGTTTATTTATATTTTTATTTATTTACCATAACTTTTGAGTAAGTATAAAAAGACTTTTTATTTATTTACCATACCTCCACTTTACTTATATTTTTATTTGTTTACACCCTTACATGTATATAAGGTGACTTATGGAGTAAATATAAAAAATGTTTTATTTATTTACCATACCTCTCATTTATTTATATTTTTATTAATTTACCATACCTCTTTTATAAATATGGTATTTGGCCCATAGGATTCACTTAAATAAAACCTATTCTTGAAAATGGGCGAATGGATTCACTTAAATAAAACCTATTCTTGAAAATGGGCGAATGGAAGGTTGTAAGTCCTAATTTCAAGGGCTAAATTTACCTTTTTTACCCTCTCCCTTAAAATAAGGTGGGCTATTTGAGGTGATTTGTAAAAATGTACTATGATACAAAATATTCACCCACTAAAAATTTAAAACCCCTTAATTTCACCAAAGGGCGAACATTCGCCCCTAAAATTATCCTTGATTGTTGGACACATCTGATGTTGTAAAACAGCTCACACCAATAGAGCTAAACCCAGACTGCATGGAACAGACCACCACTGATTGGATTGTGGACACATAGATCAAGAACACTTGCTAGTAGAAGATCAAACTATATTGGGTTGTCAAAGCTGGCCAACTCCTTCACCAAGTCAAGTGGCTCACTAAGGACCAACTTCAGCAGAAGTTTCCCCATCTCACAGAGGGACTCAACGCAATGGGGACCATTGCTTCCTAAGGGGGGAGGAATGATCTAGGTGGATATCGATGGCCACCTACCTATTCCACTTGGACCCCCAACACTATCTCTTTTAGTTTTTATGTTTCTTTAATTGTAGCACAATTTATTATTTTTGCTAGTTTTTTTAATCCTAAACTTCTGGAGTCGTTTTGAAGCCCTAAATGACTTTCTTAAGGGTAAACAGAGATAACAAAAACGTCCAAAAACAAATTTCTTGTTTATTTTTGGCCTTCTCTTCAAGATCTTCGAAACGAGGTATTATGATAGCGAAACGGAGATCATATGCCAAAGTTATGACCCCAGGAATTTGATATACTAATTTACCCAAATAGGGCCCACAGTTTTGGAACTTCATCTCCTAGGGTTAGGTTTTTGTATTTTTAGGGGTTTCCATTGCTTCTCAATAATAAATAGGACTTTAAGCTATTAGGACTCTGGACACCACATATCTCCACAATTGTATGATATTGTCCACTTTGGGCCTAAGCCCTCATGGATTTGTTTTGGGCTTTACCCCAAAAGGCCTCATACCAATGGAGATATTTGTCCATCCTTATATACCCATGATCCTCCCCACTTCTAGTCAATGTGGGACTTTGTTCGTATACCAACAATCCTCCCCTCGAACAAAGGACCATTGAGCCTCCGCTCAAACGATTATCCATCCGTCGACTCTCTACCAACCAGGATTCTCCGCTCCAATGCGTTGGAAGCACACACCTTACATGGAAGCACCACCTGCCTCGAGAGCTTGCTCTATCCTAGGTCAACTCCTCTTCACCGTGTTGGGACTAGGACACATCCATGAAGAATCCGAAGCACACTGCCTGTCTACCCGAGCTCATCCACGGATCCCATCGTGATATTACCGGGGCCCACCACCTTCGTTCGGCATTCCGAGGATTCATCCACTTGGCTAACTTTGGGGCACGGCTCTGATACCACTTGTTAGGACTATAGACACCACATATCTCCACAATGGTATGATATTGTCCACTTTGGGCCTAAGCCCTCATGGATTTGTTTTTGGCTTTACCCCAAAAGGCCTCATACCAATGGAGATATTTGTCCATCCTTATATACCCATGATCCTCCCCACTTCTAGTCAATGTGGGACTTTGGTCGTATACCAACATGAGCGTCATTGTAACACAGTTCAGAGGCATATATCCACCACATATCTTCTCAAAGATAAGCTACCATCGCCTGAGCTATCTTATTTCCATTATGTTTGTAAGCATAGTTCAATATGTCTCTATCAATGAAATGAAGTGTTTTTCTGTTGCATCTCTGTATTTATGATTATATCTGCAAGTTGTCACATTCCTGTTTAAGTTCAGATCTATGGTATCAGAGGGGTCTTCTCTTTCTTTATTTTTATTTGCATGTCCCCAACGAGGTTAGGGTATAAGGAGTTAGGGCTCAATCTGGTTGAACCGTTGTATGATCAACCTCGCAAAACTCGATGTCCTGACATGGCAGAAGAAAATAAAGCTAAAGGGGTAGGGAATCCTTTCAAAATGTTTCTCAAGGAAGCCCTCGAGTGACAGAGAGATGAGATGATGGATAAATTTTCCCAGATCCTTCGACGACTACCCACATGCGATGAATCTTCATCTAGCAACCACTCTAGAGGTACCACTCCTTTTAAGGTACATTTTAACTTTGATATTCTCATATTTGAAGGCCTGATAGATGCAGATGCCGTAGATAAATGGTTAAATTAGTGGGAAGGATATTTTTCAGTTCATGACTTTTAAAATCACGAAAAGTACAAAATATTCATCAGGGGAGAAGACCCTAGGTTCAAGCACGTAGAGCCAACAATGGATTGTTGTATTCTACGACAACGCCAACATTTTAACCTTACCCAAGGGGTAAGGAGTCTGACTCGAGGCCTGCTGAGACTAGAACTAAGAATGGTTCGTCATGGAATCAAGGATGCATCAACCGATAATATATAAACAACATCACATACATAATCAAGATAACAACATACAATCTAATACTAGGAAACTACTACATGTAAGAATCTTACAAGATATTTAAAATTTTAAGTGGGTCAACACATAATAAACAACCATATGCATCATGTTAAGAAACCAGTCCTGACTTTACTTCATATTAGTTTAACACAAGACTATTACATAATATATCGGTATTTGCCATAGATGATTACAAGAAATACCCATTTATAGATTCACAGGCTCTTTCTTTAGCTTAGGGTTCTTGTTCGGCCATATCCTTGCATTCTGGTTCTATCCAGTCACAACCAACTATCCCATCCAAAACACCAACAATAACCCATCTCTGTTACGGGTCTCTCCTTTTTTATTTCCCCTGCCTCCTAGACTTCTAGTTCTGGCTCGACTATTGTTTTGCTTGGCTACCACTCCCGCTCCTTGTCTGCTCGGCTACCTCTGTCTTCTATTGACACTTTTCGCAGCCACCCCGCAATTGCTTGTTCTTTCTTTCCTCTCCAGTTGTCCTCCCCATAACCTGGTTGTTGTTGTTTCCACCCTTTTCCTCCTCATTCTAAGGCAAGCCAAAATAATCAAAATATTTTCAAAATCAAAAGGAAGGTCCTGACTAGAATTATTTGACTCGTCCTCGAGTCAATCCATTTCAATCTCAGCTAGTCCTATTGGTGTTCCTATGGGTGCTCTTGTTGTTGGCTGTGCTGTTGGTTGTGCTAACTCTGCTGACTGATGGACTGATGCTTCTTTTGTTTCAACCAATATTTGCAGGGTGGTGTCTTATCCCCTTGCACTTTCCTCCTTTTGCTACTCCCCCATTTCAAACGAAGGCTCCAACTCCGGAACAGTTGCTGTGGTCTACTGCTTGAATTCTCTATACTTTTGTAGGGTAGCTTCCCATCCAACGAGGATTGTGTTAGCCTGTTGAGTGAAGTCTTCAGCCATATTAGATGTTAACTCAATTGGCCATTGACTTTGCAGATTTTTCCATTGTTCTTCCTGGTGTTGCAAACCTCCTTTAGAGCTAGAACTTATATACGGACTGGTGGGTGCAAGTCTCTTATAATGCTTTTAGTTCTTGCTGAATCTTCCTTGATCTGATCGACCCCTCCTTGCATCAATGATCATTGACCATGAAAATCAGAATCTCTATGTGACCTGGTCATGTAAATATGTATTTTCCTGTTAAAGGTGATCTTGCTCTAATGTCACCTCCTGCAGTTTCTGTCTTTACTGCTTGTGCTCTTTGGCTAGATCATCATGGATCTTCTCGGCCTTATGTGCTGCTTGTTGTATAACTGCACTGATGACCATTATTATAGTGTGTCGGCTTGCATTGTGTTGGGTTATGGAAAATGTTGCTATAGGGGTAGGACGTTGGCTATGGATTTCTCGGAGTGGGAGGCGGGAAAATGAATGGGTTGTGACTATGGGGTGAACTGGAGAGTAGGGGGAAATTTTTTTTTGGGACCACCAAGAAATTTATGGGAAAAAGTGGCTGGTATAGTTCATCACTTTCCTCCTACAGAATAGTTGTGCTTGGGATTTTCCCTTGTGGTGGGTTTGACCCAAAAATTAGAGATGCTAGTGATGTTTGATGGGTGCCACTGGTAGAGGTGGTACCCTTATCCTGCTCTGCTAACTCAAGTTCCATTTCTACAGTTGTTCGTCATTGGTTGGACTGGAGGGTTTCTGACAGGGTCACGGAAGTGGAGGCCATGTGTGGGGAAGATTCCCATGACTGATGTAGGGTAGTGGAGGTGGTGGGGGGAATTTCTTCGACTATCAGGGATGAGGAAATTGAGTGTTTGACCTCATTAGTAAGGTTGACAATTGGAATTTCCAGAGCAGTTCTTGGCTTTTTAATGGCTGGGTTGCGAATGACTCTTTTCTTCTTTGGCTTGGGGACTGTTGGCTGGGATGGAGTGGAAGAAACTCCAGTGGGAAGTTTCATAGCCAAATGAGTTGTAATTATGGGTGAAAACATAGTGGAACCTTGAAATTGAAAGGGCTGGTTAGTCTCACCTGATTGGCTATTGAAACTTGCAATCATCTGCCTTAGTGCAAACATTTTCTCCTTAATTTATAACACCATTGGTTGAGTTGTAATGATGGGCAAAAACATAGTGGAACCTTGAAATTGAAAGGGTTGGTTACTCTCACCTGATTGGCTATTGAAACTTGCAATTGTATGCCTTAGTGCAAACATTTTATCCTTACTTTATAGCACCATTGGCTGAAGGTCATCCTCGGTTGGTCTCTTTCTGTTGCTTTCCACTACATCTCCCTCTTTCCGCTATGGCTTTAAGGCCCTGAACATATATTTGTACTTCCCATCAGTAATCTAGCAGGCCAACCTCGACCATGATCCCAACTCACTATGTAGTGCCACTTCAGTCAGAACAAATTTTTGTGGCCTCATCTTGAATGTTTCAGGATGGACGCACCGTGGTCTAAGGTAGGTGTGCCCATGCGAGGCTCTGATCTATAATTCTTTGGAAAACTCATCTAGCAGAGCTTTGCATATCCTCTGCATCAGACTTACTACAATTAGTATCATTTCATACCATTCTTTCAAAGTCGTTTCATTTATTTCCTTCGTGCTAGGATCCCCCGATGCTCTCCAAGGTTCATACTGAAGTGATAATGGTTGTCCTTCCATGAGAGACATAATTTCTCTCCTTCTTGGTGGCCTCCATTTCCACATCACCAGAGACATCAAAATGTACCCAAATATAAAATTGGTACTCTGCCTATAAACATCTTCGCATGCTTCAAAGAGCTCATTTAGAACAAAAGTTGACCAGTTGAGTACCTCCCCGTTACAACAGCGCTCCACAACCGAAATTGCATCCATGATGCATTTGTTTATGGGGAAGTGTCTTATGGTTTCTCCTACTATGATGTAGCAGGAAAATCTGATGTTGACTTTGTTTATCATGTCAATATTTTCTCCTCTTCCACCTCCTTTTGTTCCATATTTTGCATAGTAGTTCTCTTTGCCCTGCTTCTTGGCTCTTTTAGTGCCTACATGGAATGTTGTGGTTACTGCGTTCCCACTGGCTGATAGGCCTGTTAGACAATGAATATCATCTACATGAATTTGGTACTCTTTGTTAAGCCACAGGGACCCTCCATGCATTTTGCTGGCTAGTAGTTTTGTACATTACATGGCAGCGAAATGAGTGCCAAAAACCGGTAAACATATTAGATTGATTAATGTCAACCTTTGTGATCCCTTGAATTTTTCCCTAACTCTAGAGGTTTTGGTGCCATCTTACTCCTGTATTTTTTCTATGTAGACCTCTCTCTTCAAAGTCGGGAACTGGAAGCAATCTGTAAGGTCATTGTCGATCAAGTTTGATTTATCATATTTCCCATACAGATTGTCCACCAGCTCAATTTTTTCATCTAGATTATCATGTGGGATTGAGATAATTCCATCCACCTTCTCTCTGTGTCTCTGGTAAACAATTTTCACTTGAGGCTTCACACTCCTACACCTCTGCAGCTCTTCTTTAGAGCAGGCCTCAATTTCTTCTATTATCCGCAATTGAAACTCTGTAGTTTCCTTCATTATCCTGCAAGTCAAGTAGCCAAGCTTGAAACTATGTTTTGTGACTAGACTTTAGCAACTAATTACTCTAGAAATTTTCCCCATGTATTCTAGCCATGGTTTGTCGTCGTCGGCTAACCTAGACCTAACATTCGTGACGTGGACTGGGGAAGGACAGAGTGGGTCGCATGGTTTATTAAGTTTACCATGATGGGATTATTTATTAACTAAAATTTTTCCTAATAGGAAAAGGTTTTATGGCTCCCACTTGACAATTGCATTACTAGTTACTTATTATGGAAATGACTACTGGTACGACAGAAAGGACCGATATAGTATGTGACCATAAAGACTGAAAAAGCATCTGCCTACATGTAACTTGGGGATATGAAAGCATATACCTACGAGTGACTGCTAACTCTACTGCCCCCCTGGCCACAAATGGGTTGCGGTGTGATGATAATGTTGCCGCAACCTTGTTGACACTTTTTCTTATTTTTAAGAAAAGGACTAACTACAACTAACTGTTTAATATGACTGTCTAACTCTTCTATCTACTTGGGGGCTTTTTTCCGAGACCCCCCTTTATCTTGAGTGTGTGTTTGATGATTTGTGGGAGGGATTTAGGCGTGCGTTGTTCACCCATCCTTGCAACATTTTGTTGTCCAATTGCACTAGTCTTACCAATCCAAAATATCCGATTTCTGCAATTATGAATGGGCCCATCCAGTGCATCTGCAATTTACCTGGGAATTTATGGAACTTGCTGTTGTATAGTAATACATGATCCCAAACTTCGAATGTATTCTTCCTGATATGCCTGTCGTGCCAATATTTTTGCCTTCTTTGCTCCAATGACTGCTAAAACTCGACCAAGAATCGTAGTTTGTCAAGTTCCATTAGTTGACTTAGTCTTTCTCTCAATGTTGCATTGTCCATCATTCTCGTTGCTTTATAGATGGACATGATTGGTATTATGAAATCTACTAGCACCAATGCTTCCCTCCCATATACTAGTTGAAATGGTGTTTGTTTATGAAGTCTCTTCACCATTGTTCTATATGCACATGGAGTTGCTAGTATTCTCTCATCCAGTCATCCCTGTTGGCTAACATAATCTTTGTTAGACCCTTCTCTAAGATTTTTTTGAATGCTTCAACAGTCCCGTTGGCCTGTGGATGATATGGACTACTTTTATTATGCTGAATCATGAAATTATTTAGAAGAGCCTCAATGGTTTCATTTATAAAATGAATTCCTTGGTCACTTGAGAGGCTTTTTAGGCATCCAAATCTCGAGATTTTGTTCTCGAAAATAAACCTTGCAGCAATGTCAGATGTATAGTCTGTAAAGGGTGCTGCTTTTTCCCAACTGGTGAGGTATTCAGTAACGGTTATTATGTATCTTGCATGGGAATGCCTTGATGGTGGTGTTATGGGTATGTTACAGGGAAAAGTGTCTATGCAGAACTGCTAATCCCACTAAGGTGGGTAGATACCTTAGAAACAAACAAAGTAAAACTACTTTTGTTTTCCTTTATGAAAGATAGATGAGAGAAGAATAAAGGAGACCAACCTCTATCTTGCGCTTGGTTCCTTGCTCGATTCCTCTCTCTTCTGATAGCCCTTTTCTACTTGCTTTCTTGTATACCCAGCTTCACAGAGTACCTATAGAATCAAAGCAGCATAACACTATACGAGAACATGGATCTATTATCATAAACAATCTAGGATCAAATGTAAATTGACCATACAAATGCATGAAACATAAATTACACAATAGTATGTAGGAAGACTTGAATAGCTTTATTGATAATCAAGAAAGAGCCAAGAGAGTTACAACCAGTTGTTCTGACCCAGCATCATCCTCTTAGCAAGTAATCCCTTCTTCACCTCATGCAAAGCTTAGATCACCCAACACTATGATGTTGCCTCAAGAAAACAACAGCAATTCGTTACAAGATGCAAAATTCTAGCCTCGGGATCTCTGGGATGAGGGATCCATATATAGATGTCTGCAAGGGAGATGAGTCAGCTTGTGATTTGATTAGTGTCTTCCATATGATAGTTCTTGCTTCCACTTGGAGATTGATGATCTCTTACTCATCCTTGGTCGAATTTAGAGAGGCAAGTGTCACAGGAGAAGTTTCTGGAAGATTCCATGCTTCTCCACCTCGCGGATTGACACTTCCATTTGTCTCTTCTCGCCCATCGCACCCCATAGAAGGGATTTTTGAAATGCAACGCACCCACTGTGTGTACATAGGTGAGATGCAACGCACTTTGCTTATGGAGCAGGTGAAATGATCTAGTTTTGACCATTTCTGAGTAGTTTTTCATGGAGAACTTCTGGGCGAAGCTGTAATCAGTTGAACTTGTTCATTTAGGGGTTGGAAAAACACTTTTAGGGACTTAGGAGCCCTTGGTTTATGGACATTTATGCTTGGGGTTTCAGTGCCCAAAAATTTCTATAACAGTTGCCCCCTAAAGCATGAGGTCGTTAATCTTTTTTGATGTCGGGTGAAATGCTTTATCATGAGGATTCGAAGTTCTTTCAAGCTGGGAGGAGACCTGTAATAAAATACAATATAATACGTTATCTTCATAATATTTTCATGATCTAGCTAAGGCAGGCATTCCCATGCTCAGCTTTATAAATTCATTTTCATGTACATAGGACAGACAATCGTTTGAGTGTAGACTGATGATTCTGGTAGAGCCATCATCCCTTTGATTGGATGATTATCTGTGCAACAATGATGTACATTTGATGTCTTTATTTTCCTGAATATATATCGCAGCCCGGATGGATGAAACTAGATCCGAGGTCTTCAATCTCGTTCAATATTCACTCAAAGTACAAGTCGATCCATGTGAGAGATGTTCTGGAGTCGAACATGGAAGGACATCACCTGATTACCAGCCAATGATGTAAGCTTTTAACAAGCGCGAGAGGAATCACCGATAATGATAATGATTCTCAAGGTACTACAGTACAATTCACGTGGTGTGAATAAGGGACTTGGCATCGAACACCACGCAAAATCTTTCGGTCGAAGGCCATTGGTGTAAACCTATCGCCAGAAGTGAGAAACTTGCCATTGAGGCATGCAAGCTTCAAAGTACTAAAATGGGTGTTCCTAGATCGACTTCTTGGATAATGAGCTTATGTTGACAAGAAGTGATCCGTCATAGGAGGGACTTAATGAATCCCACATCAATGACATGGAATGGAGCAAATGATTTTAATGGAGGTGAAAACGATCTGGTGATATAAGGTTCAGGGTGGCGGTCATGAAAGAATGGAGCGTAAATGTATTGCAGTGGGCGAGACATAGGTGAATTCTCTGAGTGAATTCTCTTGAACATACTGGTGACACTGACATGATGGATCGGTAGCATTAACCCCAAATTTGGATGGTGTGATGGGACCATGGTGATGTGACCAGTGAATGAAAGAACCCAACTTGACTTGGATGTGGAGTGAAAGTGTCATGTTCAAAAGCGACTTGCTACCAACAAAGTTTTTTCAAGTTTTCTTCCCAATTTTTCCCCAGTCATTGCTGACCAGTACCTCTTTATTTTTGTCAAGCTTGAGGAGGATAACATATGCTTGTTCTATAATTTGCCCTTCGGGCAAACCCATCGCTATGTTTTAACGAGCCTAGTGATAGTGAAACTCGTTCTTGTCTGTTATGGACAAGTTTGTCGCTATTAGGTTTTAACGAGTTTAACGACAAAGATAACTCGGTCCTTTTCAATTTTAGAGAGTCTAAAAAGGGACGTAAAGGAAACTCCAAAAATCATTTTTCTTCATCTAATCCCTTAAGTCCGAAAAAGTATAAAACAATACAAAAGGGATGAATTTTCACTACTTTTAACGAGCCGAACAAAACAAGCGCTCGATCTTTTTGTGTAATAATCCCTCTGGTCCAAAAATATTAAAATATAAAAGAGGGATAGCACTTCCAGTCACTTTAACGAGTTGGAGAGGCCAATGGCTCGGCAATCTTTTCATATTTTACGATTCAGTTGAAAAGAGCTTAAAGGAGACTCGTCTTTGAGGAACGAGTGATAAATTCAGGTAGCAACTGATTCCAAGTAAGGTTTGGAATTTTCCAATCATGACAGTGTCACAAGGATGGCTAACAAGATCACTCTTCGCAGCTGTTCCTCAAAAAGGGGTAAACAATCAAGTGGAGGTGAATGATCAGCCAATACAAAGTGAAGGTGATGATGAGAACACAACAAAGGCTTCAAACACTGAAGTACTACATTCACGATGGTTATTTACCAGAAATTGGTTCATTTTTTAATGAGCTTAAATGCTGGGGGAAACATTTTCTCATCGATTATGATTATTTTTAATGAGCATGAAGTCCGCTTTAAAACTGCTCGATGCGGGTTTTTTTTTAACAAGCTTGAACCTTGCAGTAACACTGCTCGTGGCGGGTTTATTTTTTAACGAGCTTGAACCCTGCAGTAACACTGCTCATGATAAGTTTGCATGCCCCCAGCATAATAACGCAAATCAAGGTGCATGCTCCCCAAGCTTCATTGCATTCAACTCGGTGGTTGGAATGAAGGTTTACCTTTGAGATTTGGAAAGGGGATTTGTTTCATTTTTTAATGAGGTTGACACAGTAAAAGAACTATCCTCATGACTCCTTGTTTAATTTTTTAATGAGGTCGACACGAGATAAGAACCATCCTTGAAATCCACTGTATTTATAGTATTTGATAGAAAATCAAAAACTGATGGATGATTAAGGTTGCTGGAATAATCTTCGTGGTAATCCGGAAGATGGGAGCGATGGTGGTAATCTCCCCAGGTGCCTCTCCTATCATCATTGATTGAATGATTCCTTCGTCTGTAGAATGTACATGCGACCAAGGATCTAAAGAGGTGCCATATTCCTTAGACCTATCTATCCAAACACTCGATGAGCGTTGATTTGGGTTTGCCCCCAAAGCCAAGAAAATTGATTGCTACAATATTTCTAAAATGGCGATGATCCATGCTGACAAAATGTTCAGAAATCTTCTGAATCCATTATATATAGAAGATTTCATATTGCATGTTTCCACTGTGGCCATTTCTGCTAGATTACTCAGAGGCGGTAGGGCAAAAGTACCCATTAAGGCAGGGTCTTTTAGGAGGCCTACTCCAATATTTTGAAGTGAATGATTGCTTCCATGGATCATTGGAATGATTCCCGTAACTTGTAAACTGTTGGGGATAAATGTTTGTTGGTCGACGATTGTAATTCCTCCTTGGAAGGGAAATGCAATCTTCCTGAAGTAGGTCGACATAACTGCGGCCATGGCATATATCCAGAGCCTTCCCAGTAGGATGTTGTAATCGAGGTTTCCGTTGATTACTTCAACATCAATTTCTACTGTTTTTCCCCCTAGTTCAACTTGCAAGTTACTTAAAATCCCATATGGAGTGTATGATTGTCCATAAAATACTTTTAACATTGTTGATGATCGCGACAAGGGTGGTGAGCCTAAATTTTTCCAGCAACTCATCGACATAATACATGTAGATGCCCCCTCATCAATAATTGTTCGATGAATAGTTTTGTTGAGGGATTTCACTTGAATAAGGAAAGCTAGTTGAGCTAGTAACTGAGGGTCATAGCCTTTTTGATTAAAGGATACAAGATTGGAATCCGTTGGGTCAATCCCACCTATTACTGATAATAGATCTTGCTTTTAGGAGAGGCAATTTTGCGGTACCTCAAGTGTCGACATAGCGGACAGCGATTGGGCCAGGTCCTCTACTATATTATAATTCTATGCTACTTTTGCACAAGGATTAAATGTCGATTTGTGTACCACTCCCTTTGGTGACTTTATCATTGGTTCAGGAATGATAGGTGGCACAACTTCAGTCAAAGTTGCTGTCGAACTACTAGGTTGTTCATTAGCCTTGTTATTCGACAGCTGTGGATTCTCGTAATCTTTACTCCTTGTCAAAGCATCATTTTGCTGCTTTGAGATAGACAACATAAGCACTTGGGATCGGGAAACATTTTGATTAGCAACCAGTTTGGTTCCCGGGTTTGGAAATGGATCAGTGAATACTGCTGAGGTTTTTGAACTCTTAAATAGTTTCTTAACTTCAGCTTTATGTGGACAATCTCTCGTCCGATGATCCTAATCGCATATCTCACACCCCGCAGGGGGTTTCCTTTACCCAGAAGGGTTCGCAGAAGGTTCTTCAGGAGATGACTCATCCTGCTTCTTTTTTCTCCCTTTCTTTTTCTTCTTGCCCCCTGGTTGCTTCAGTTGTTTGCCCTTGTCGGTCGACACGGCATTTACTTCCGAGGCGAGAAGTTCCTCATTTTCATTTTGACTAGAAATCTTACGGGCCTTTTTAGACATAGCCTTTGTCGATTTCTTGTCTGTCGTACCAATCACACCATCGCTAGCATGAGAGTCATTGTTCGATTTAGGAGGAGGAGGAACGAAAAATTATGGTCTGGGAGCGTCAGGGATTTTATCGTAGAGTGTGCCAAACTGATTATAAATCAAGTCTAAATATTGCGCACGAGCAATAACTTGCTCTTCATTGACGACTCCTCCCTTTTCCACATCCTCTGTAATGGAAGGTAATAATGACTTAATAAACCATTCAGCTAAAAGTTGATTAGGAACGTACGTTTTTACCATTCTACGACGACGTCTCCACTCATGAATATGATCAGATATGTGAGTGGCCGTTGTCTGTTTGAAATTGGTAAGAAGCTCTGTTCCTGTTTCGTACCTTATTGGTAACTGAAAATGGGTTAAAAAGGTTGTGGCTAGGGTGCTAAAGTTATCAAATGAAGCTCTAGGAAATTCAATATACCATTTTGCTGCCGGACTAGTTAACATTCGCTGAAAAAGGTGAAGCCTAATCGAATCATCGTTTAGAGTGTTAAATGAACACCACAGATGAAAGGTCATCACATGATTCGACGGGTCTTCACCCGGATTTCCATTAAATTTAGGAATATCGGACGGAAGTTTATGCGGAATCACCGGCCACCAAGGGGCATAAGAAATTGGATCATTCGTCAGCCGGTTTAGATCTGGTAATTACAGAGTTGCTACAAAGGGCAACTGTTGATTTAGGTTAGGCGAAGCATACCCAGGATAAGATGGAATCGCCTGAGCAGTGAGTCTTTGCATACCAGCATAATGTATTTGATGCTGGTAACTTTGATAAGGTTGATGGGCATAACCATTATAACATGGTTGTTGATAACCGCTTTGGAAATGCGTTTGCCCATTACTTACAAAGGCTTGTTGCTCAGGTCCTTGATATGATTACTGGAATGGCAGTTGTTGAGATTGAATCAGCCATGGTTGTTGGACCATTTGCTATTGCCCAATACTGGATGATTGACCAAGATGAGGAGTCATAGTACTTGTTTGAGCCTTTGTCACTCCAGATAAGGAGGCACTAACCTGAGGTCGTGATTGAGTCGTTGAGACAAGAGGCTGTTGTATTGCAACCTGAGAAACTTGGGGTTGACATACAACAGGTAGCGCTTGTACTTGCGATGTAGTCACCATAGCAGGTATAGTGGGAATATTCGACACAGGGTGGACTGGTTGCATTGAATATACAACCCTTGGTTGTTGAGGCAATATTGGCACCCAACCGCTGGGTGTAATTCTAGTTTGACCTGAACTTTGCTGTAAACTCCCATATGGTTATTCTCCGGGAGGGAACAATGAAAAGGCATACTACCCTCCATATGGTGGGAATCCAGTACTTAAAGGGTAGATTGGCCTTTGAAGACACATTGGATCAATTTGTTGAGTTCATCATAAGAAATACCAGATGATAATCCAGATGAAGAAATAGGAACTGACCATGTCGTCGAAATAGTCCTTGATTGGACTCCGACTTGTTGTTGATAACTTGCCGGGACAGATGGTATACCAGCGAACATCGTTGGAGTAGCAGCAGGAGGCTCTGCCGCTACTGCGTCAGATGACACAGTCCTGGATGTCGACGGTTGTTCAGACATATCTAGTCTATCCAAAAGATTTCCTAGTGATTCTACAACAACTTGCGATGAAGGGAGACTAACTTCTAAGACCAACGAGGGAACAATGCTGTTATTCCGATTAAAATAAATTTTAGAGGCTTTGACACAACTTGTTTTTTCAATTTTTAAGAGTCGAGAAAAAACAAAAGATGACTCTAGCCGCCTTCGATTTTTAATGAGCCTGAAGTGACAAGTGCTCAAATGGACCTTTTCTGTTAAGGAGCCTAAAAAGGAACGAAAAGGACTGCTCTGGAAATCTAGGAAGAGGGATTACCAAACCAATCAAAAAACTGCAGAACACTTTTTATCGTACGATAGTCAATCTTCTCGAATGCTGTGTTCAGTGCAATGCGATCGATAGGGCGGCAGACACGGCTTCCTATGGATAAAGGATTAAGCCTATTATGGTCTCCCAAAATATACTCGACAGTACATGGGAGCACAAGTCCGTACTGGCACTTATCGTCTCAAAGTGGAGGAATCACCCAACCAACAATGAGAGCAACATTTACCAGGCTTTACGACATTGGAATACGTCTCTAGCCTAGACTTCTAGATGTTGTGCGTTAGGTTCCAAAGCATTGTTAGATTCATTAAATTTATTTTATAGTTAATCTTGCTTAAGAAATTTTCCTTTTAGGTTCACCGCGTGATGTAGATGTACAATTCCTAAAATGTAATCTAAGATGATAAACAGACGTTTTATCTTCTTTGTGCAATGAAAATCCTAGCTACTAAGGAAAGAAAGACAATATTCTTTCAGCAAAGAGCATAGAGCACACACTATATGCACCATCCTAAATCAAACCAATCAAATAGTCTAAATGCAAATGCACATGCATGTATTTTTTTTCAGCCTTCTTAATATGTGAATGATAAAAAGAAAGCTAATGCGCAAATCTGAATTATTTTTCAAAGCGACAATTACTAACAAGTTTCTTTTCAAAATAAAAATGGAGATAATGACAACGCTTTGCGATTTGGAAATGAAAACTTGCTTTCGACACTAGAAAGACTACTAATTCAGATCAAATACAATAGTAACGGGGTAATCAACTATCAAGAGCAATCAGATTCCCTTCTATGACTGAAAACGACACTTGCGACACTTTCAAATCAAGAAATGACAGTACAATTACGTTACTTCTTTGCAAAGGAGAACTGAAAATGACTCAACAAATACACAAAAACATTTACAGTTCTTTGCACAATGGAGGTGGAATAACAACAAGGAAAGGGGTTTCAAACATAGGTGTACCGACTACAGGCAGCAAAACTCTTGAATAGATCTGAAAAGAGTGAGCACAGGAACCAAAATTTAGGAACAATGCTTAGTCTGATCAGCGCACCTGTAACACAGTGAATTTGAAATGCAGCGCACCTACTACACTTGGGAAGTGCGCTGAATTTGAGATTCATAGAACAGAGAGTGTGTTGGACCAGAGACGAGACTTTTCTTGGGTTCCAGGTCACAGTTTGCAGTTCAGTTCAGGGATTTTGGCCGAACAAGTGGTAATCAATAAATCAATCACAGGGGTAGATCTAAGGAGGTTACTAGATCCACCACGAGGGCAATTAGAGAGTTTGTAAATCAGTTGTTTAATTCATAAACAAAACCCGGAGATTGACTGAAGCGGCATTTATCTACTTTGCATTTGCATAGAAAATGCAGTTCGAAGGCTACCTGGCTCAACTTCAGGCTCCGTCTGTAAGTTTATAAAGTAAACAAATGTAGATAAACAAACAACCTAGTCGCTCCCCAGCGGAGTCGCCATTTTGTTACAGGGAAAAGTGTCTATGCAGAACTGCTAATCCCACTAAGGCGGGTAGCTACCTTAGAAACAAACAAAGTAAAACTACTTTCGTTTTCCTTTATGAAAGATAGATGAGAGAAGAATAAAGGAGACCAACCTCTGTCTTGCGCTTGGTTCCTTGCTTGATTCCTCTCTCTTCTGATAGCTCTTTGCTACTTGCTTTCTTGTATACCCAGCTTCACAGAGTACCTGTAGAATCAGAGCAGCATAACACTATATGAGAACATGGATCTATTATCATAAACATTCTAGGATCAGATATAAATTTACCATACAAATACATGAAACATAAATTACACAAGAGTATGGAGGAAGACTTGAATAGCTTTATTGATAATCAAGAAAGAGCCAAGAGAGTTACAACCAGTTGTTCTGACCCAGCATCGTGCTCTTAGCAAGTAAGCCCTTCTTCACCTCATGCAAAGCTTAGATCGCGCAACACTATGATGTTGCCTCAAGAAACCAACAGCAATTCCTTACAAGATGCAAAATTCCAGCCTCTGGATCTCTGGGATGAGGGATCCATATATAGATGTCTGCAAGGGAGATGAGTCATCTTGTGATTTGATTAGTTTCTTCCATCTGATAGTTCTTGCTTCCACTTGGAGATTGATGATCTCTTACTCATCCTTGGTCGAATTCAGAGAGGCAAGTGTCACAGGAGAAGTTTCTGGAAGATTCCATGCTTCTCCACCTCGCAGATTGACACTGCCATTTGTCCCTTCTCGCCCATCGCACCCCATAGAAGGGCTTTTTGAAATGCAATGCACCCACTGTGTGTACACAGGTGAGATGCAACGCACTTTGCCTATGGAGCAGGTGAAATGATCCAGTTTTGACCAGTTCTGAGTAGTTTTTCATGGAGAACTTCTGGGAGAAGTTGTAATCAGTTGACCTTGTTCATTTAGGGGTTGGAACAACACTTTTAGGGACTTAGGAGCCCTTGGTTTATGGACATTTATGGTTGGGGTTGCAGTGCCCAAAAATGTCTATAACAGGGTCCAGTGAAATCTATTGCCCACTTCTCAAAGATTTGCACTGTATGAACGGGATTTAAAGGCAGTTCATCCCATCGGGAAGGCTTCCCAACCCTATAACGGACATCACAACTCTTCGCATATTCCTTAGAATCTTTGTGAAGGGTTGGCCACCACAGTCATGCATGCAGTATCTTCTTTACGATGGCTTTTCCTCCCACATGGCCTCCTGCGACTCTCGCATGAAATTCCCATAACACATCTTCTCTTTCATGTTGAAGTATGCAGCGTATTAGGACTTGTCCTAAGCCCATATTGTAGCAATGTCCTACAATTAGTTGGTAATATGTTGCCCTTGCTATTAAGTGTCGCCTTTGTGTTGCTGTATACCCTTTTGGGCATTGCCTTGTTGTCAGTAGCGCATCAATCTCTTCTAAGTGATATGGGACTACCTCTATTCTGAACAAGTCGGCATCAGGTAACTGATCATCCAGTGCTCCTTCATTCTCTCCAGTCTCCAGTTGTGAAAAATGATCTGGACCGACATTCAATCTACCGGGTTTTGTAACCAACTCGAAAGTGAATTCTTGGAATAGTAATAACCATCGACATATCCCACCTTCTAATACTGGTTTGTTTACTAAGTACTTCAGTGTAGAATGGTCGGTGAAAGACTTGAACGGTGCTCCCAACAAATAATTCCTAAATTTTTGTAGAGAATAGACCATGGCCAAGGCCTCCCTTTCTATTGTCGTATAGTTCCTTTCTGCAGTTGACAACTTTATGATGGCGTAATACACTGGGTGATCAATATTTCTTTCCCCTCATTGCACCAAGAGTGCTCCTAGTGCGATCATTGATGCATCAATATGCACATGAAACATTCTTTTCCAATCTCGATAGACAAGGATCAGAGTGCTTATCAATTTCTCTTTCAGTTTATTCAATGCTGCTTGACAATACTCAGTCCAAATGTACACTTCCGTACTTTTTAGTAATTTCTCTATTGGGGCTGTGATTGATGCATAATTACTGATGAAGCATCGATAATACTCCATATTTGAAGACGATGTGGCCTAGCAGTGTTCCAAACGGGACCGCGAAAATGCACTTCTTAAGGTTTAAGGAAATTTGCAATTGTTGGCACCTTTCAAACATGACCCTTACTAAGCTTGTGTGTTTCTCTAAGAGGCTATATACTTTCCAGTCATCCATGTACACCTCTAGAAACCTGTGAATGTAGTCTCGGAATGCAGCTATGACAATCCTCGAGAAGACTGCCCATATGTTCTTTAATACGAACAACATCATGTTGTATGCATATGACCCCCATTCAGTAGTGAATGTTGTCTTCCATTTGTCTTCCTCGGTTATTCGAACCTAATGGTAGCTCGAGAATCCATCTGTAAATGAATATGCTTCATTACCCACTACGTTGTCCAGGACTTCATCACTGAAAGGTGTTGGGAATGGATCATGCACACATGCATTGTTGAGACTTCTGTAATCAACACAGACCCTAATTTCTATTGCATCCTTCTTTTTTTGTATGACTATTGGACTTATCCACTCTGCTTCATCTACCAGAAATATAATCCCTGCCTCCAACATTTTTTTGATCTCCTTCTTCACGTTTTCCTTCACCCTGGGGTTTAGTCTATATGGTTTGTGCTTTACTAGGCGGGCATCTGGCCTCAGAATAATATTCATCTCCCCATGTCCCCTTTTATTTCTTTTAGCTTTGCTACTGATGCTAGAAACAAGTCCTGATACTCTTGCAATAGGTCAAAAATTTCTTTTGTCATTTGTTCATCCTAATAATATCCCACAGACGCTATTTTGGGTTTATCCTTTGTCTCAACATTTTTTTTTCTTAGCTTCATTGGTAGTAGGTGAGCACCTTCTCTTGAGAGACTCTCCCAGATGTCTCTTTCTCCTTCTGTTTCCTCAAAGGTTAGGTGTCTCAATCCATCTAACCCATCTTCGTCTGGCTCTGCATCCACCTTGTCACAGGTTGCACATTCTGGAGAATCCATGTCGTGCAAACACTGTAGGAAATTTTCATCAATAAAACCTTCAACTAACTGTCCTAGGGTGATCAAAACCCTTTTGATCGCGTGGAGTGTCTTAGTCATGTAGGCATCATCACCTCTAAATGAGAATATTCTAATGAACTGTGCCTCCAGAACATCCCAGTCCGCCATTTTCCTACGAAATTCCTCTTGCATGTACCAAGATCGGGGAATGATACCTAGGATATGTATGAATATATGTACCCACAGTTCCTTTGAGATCCCATGTCTTCTCCAACCTTTTATGTAGGCCTCTACGTGCCTCTCGGGACTTGAATTCCATCTGTATTTCATATTATCTTGTGGTCGGTCTTCATCTTGGCCAAACCTCTCCCTCATGGCTTGCTTTATGGCTTCCGAATCTCGCAGTGTGCTACGGTGTGTTTTCCGCCATCTTGCTGGTGTGGCTAGGAGCGTGATATAAAGCAATGGAATCTTTTGGTCTTCCCTCATTTCTTTTTCTAGTTTGCTAAAAAATATGTCTACTGGTTCAATGCTATGGAACTTGGGATAGTTTCTTTCCTTTTCTCCTATCTAATTGATTCGACCTATAATTACAAAATTTCTAGTATTGAGTTCATATTTGCCTTGCTGCCATGCATACCATGCATCTTCTAAACCAATCTCTAAGCTCTAAACACTCCTCTAGCTGATGGATCCTCTTGCAGTAGGATTTATGTAATCTTCCCTTTTTCCCGTTGTTAGTGTGTATAGCGGGTCTAGCATTCCTGGCTCGTCCCTGTCATCTACAGGTTCTGTGAACCTGGGTCCTTGATAAGGGTCCAAGGGTTGGATCACTCTCATTCCTTCTGCTTTGAAAATCATCAATTTTTTCTTTAGGTTGATGACAACATGGTTTTCATAGGCCCAATCGATCCCAAGGAGCGCTGGGAATGGGTCCTTATCTCCCATTATGTCAATCACTTCTATTTCAATGTGCATATTCACCCCAGCACATCTACTTCTATGTTTTATAGCCTTCCAATGGGTAGGATACAATACATATTTTCCATTCTTAGTCGAACCAACGAGTATTTCAGTTTCGGCTTCCCCATTGCCTCCCATGTTTTCTTGGGAAGGATGTTTACATCCGATCTCAGGTCCATCATCGTGTCCTTGATTTGGAGTCCTACAACCTGAGCATTAATTTAGAATTCATTTCCACTTCTCCTCTTGTTTTTCCGCACTCTTTTGTTATGCTTTTCTGGTAGGTTAGCAGATGATCATTCCACTTCCCCTTCCTCCACTAATAATGTTGCCTTTAAACTTCTCCGCAACTCCTTTAACATGTATTCATCTTCGACGATCTGCATAAATAATTTAAACCTTTCTTCAATTGGATGATTTATTGAGCGCATGGCCATTTTGTCTCTGATCTTCCTTCATCTCGATCGTCCCCTCGAATAGCTTAGTCGCCTTGTGATAATACTATTTTTATCGCTCGGGTTGATATGATTTATTTAGGGATGTTGCCTTAACTACCAAGGGTGGGTCCATCGTACCACAATCCTCACCCGTTTTCTTTCCCCATCTTAGATATATATTTATATTGGTTGTGGGAAGACTATCATCAATATGAGGTTCAATGTTAACTAGGTAAGCCCCCCTCTGTCTGGTCCTTTCCTCCCACTTTGCAATGAGTTTTGGGCAGTCCTTTGTGGCATGAGTATTAATTTGGCATTGTGAACACCATGGTGTCTTAGGGAGCAGGCATTATTTGGTGATGTGTCCCCCTTGTTCACAGTTGTAACACCTTATGGGGCCTCTTCCTACCATTCTTCCTTCTCTTCCTCCCCGGGTGGACTCATTAATCCTGAATGTCGACCTGCCCAGCCGTTTTTCTAGAGAATCTAGTGCTCGGCACTAGTGAGTGTGATCACAACTTTAACAGAGAAATTGAAGGATCTCCAACTAGTGTGCCCAGCTAGACTTAACGTATGGCACACACACTTCATGATGGGAGGAAATTTTGCCACAGAGTGCCCAAGGTTGCGGGGAATTAATCATTCGGGGGGGGCGAGATTCCGGGATCATTGGGGACCCCACCAACTACAGGAGTTGCAGTAGTAGGAGTGCAAGGAGTTTTTCCCAGACGAAGAAATCGGGAATATTGTGAGGTCTGTAGAATGTATGGACATCTACCAGGGATGTGCTAGATACTGCAGAAGTACTCTAATGTCCCTAATAACAACTACTGTGGTGTGTTGTGGATGCACAAAACTCATAGTAGTTGTTATTAGGGACATTAGAGTACTTCTATAGTATTGGGCTGTCAGGCAGAAAGAGTCGATTGTGCGGACACAACCAACCTCCCTAGGAGCCTAAGACTCTCTAGTGACAAACAAGACAAACAAGAGCAATCCTTCTCTAAACATGCATTTACTATATAAGAAATCAAGTGTTTAGATCCTACCTGTAGTCCCACGCTGTTGTAGCAGTCCAGCTCCGCTGATCCGGATGAGCTCCTCCTTCACTTTGAAACCTGCATACACTAACAATCAAACGATTAAATAGCACTTGATAATCTCATAGAATAAAACATATTTAACACATAGACCAAGGAGTACATGAAACAACTCATAAATAACAAGTTATTGAGAAGAATGGACTCATTTGCATTAATAGGTAACAAAAGGAACAAATACAACCTGAGCCTTGGTGTTGTGCAAGTCCCTCCCAGGGTCCATCAAGAGTTCTCCTTTACTTTGACAAAGCTCACCCACTTCCAAATAGAACAAGCAAAGATGGCAATCTCTCCTCACAAGCTTCTAAATGGGAGTCCTAATTCCTGCAGCATCTACCCTTAGAAATGTATAGCTTCCAACCTCTTCTCCTTCTGGCCCAATGCCTGTATTTATAGTGCTCAAGAGGAAGTTAATCAGGTCCACCATCAATGGGATAATCCCCTCTTTGGATGGGATAGCTCCCTTATTGATGGGATAAGTTCCTCTTTGGTAGGGGTGCATGAACCATCTGGAGGCGCTCAATACACATCGAACAACCTTCTAGAATGCTCTAGAAATGACCACAAGTAACTTTTTAAAGATGAAACTTGCGCATTTTAACCTTTACAGGGGGACGCACCTGCCCCTTTACATACAGAGCGTCCAAAGACGCAGCTTTTGTGAACATTGGATGCGTACCCGCAGGTAAGGTTGAGAGAACCTGCGTACCCAGAGATAAATACATTTGTAAAGACTTTCTCTCTTTTTGGAGTTTGACATGGAGAGCAGAGGCATAAGACTTGCCTAAGAGGATAGCATGACTGTTGATAGAGCCATACTAACTGTAAATAGCCATGGTGACATTTTTTAGTGTAACAGATTGCCCCCTAAAGTGCGAAGCCTGTAATAGATTAGGGTTTTGTATTATCTAGGAAGGGTGAAGCGCTTTATCATTTCAAGGATTATCTCGTGGAGAACCTGGTCAGAACCTGCAATTTTCAACACAAAATACATGTATAAGATTATATCATCACTGAGGTAGGCATTCCCATACTCAGATCAAAACTTTAACTAACAGACTAACTACTCTGATACAGGAATGATCTTGCAGTACATCATAATCATAGACTTTTGTAGACACAGTATGGGCGCAGCCATCTGTTTATGATTAGTCTACTTAGATAATGAATACAAAACTCCTCGCAGCCTGGATGGTGGAAACTATATCCAGGGTCTTCATTTCTACTTCCCGAATTGGTACGATTCTAGCCATGCGAATAAATGAGTTGATGTCGAACATGGTAGAAACCACTTGATTACCAGTCGATGATGAAAACTGTTAACAAGCGTGAGAGAGACCACCAGTAATGTCAATGGTTCTCAAAGTACCCAGTACAATCCATGAGATGTGAATGAATGAGTTGATGTCGAACATTTCACGGAATCCTTTGATCGAAAGTCAATGATGTAAACTGACGTCAAAGGCGAGAAACCTGCCATTGATGCATGCAGACTTCAAGGTACTGACGATTTCTAAGTCATCTCTCTAGATAATGTGCTGATGTCGATAGAAAGCGACCCGTTGCAGGCAAGCCCACAACACGAAATCATTGTTCAAGTTGAAGAAATGTTGCTGTAAGGACTGACTCGGGGATGGTCAAATGGATGACAAGTATTTTGCAGATGAAAGTTTTGCTTGTAGACCTCTTGAACACATAACGACATGACAGATGGCTTGGTGATGAATAAATCAGAGTTAATCCCCGGAACCCGGCTGAAGACTTTCAAAGTAGTTTGATCAACTGTGAGGTAAAGGATTTCCCAACCCAGGTGAATGCAAAGTGTCGTGTCCAAGAGTGGTAATAAAGTTTCTTCTGAGACAAAAGATAACAAATAGGCTCATTCTTCTCTCTTTTCCCCCACCATTTCTGGCAAGTACCTCTTTATTTTTAACAAGCTTGAGGAGGATAACATATGCTTGATTATAAGCTCATCCTTCGGATGAGTCCAACCTAGTTTTGATTTGAACCCTAGGAAGGAGTGGTTCGTTCCTGTTTGTAATTGAACAGGTCCTTTACTGTGAAATGTTTAACGAGCCCAGTATAGGAGAAACTCGGCGTTTTTCAATTTTAGAGAGTCTGAAAAACTTAAGAAGACTCCAAGTTGAACTTTTTCGTAGATTTGTGTCCCTCAAGCCCGAAAAAGTATAAAATAATACCTGGGGGAACCGCTTGATCTTGCGACCAAGGAGTACTTTCATAATTAGTGCCACTGACCTGAAAAGTAAAAAGCGATCAAGGACACGTCGTTTTATTTCCGTATCGAGTTTGAAACGAAAAAAACCCGACAATCTTTTCCTGATTTTACGGTCAGAAAAGAGCTATAAGGGGACTGTCTTTTAATTCCGTTTTAACGAGTGTAAAAGAAACGCTCGGCAATCTTTTCATATTTTAGGAGTCAGAAAAGGGCTTAAAAGATGACTCTGATATTTTGGTTCGTGAAAAATGACAATTTTCCCTCTAAATCCCTTTGTCCTGCACAAAAACGACACATTACTCATACCTGTTTAAGATAGGCAAAAATACATTGAAAAATATCCTTCCATGGTGAAAAACGAACAAACCTAGCATTCATTCATCCAAAAAACCTATAAAAAGACTTTTTACCATGTCATTTTTACCATTTTACTGCTGAGGTTGAAAAAAGGGCTTTTGGCAAGAAACTTCCCGTGGTTGCTGCGGAGAATCCGACCGTCAGAATCGAACGCCGTCTCTTCCAGGTATTTCACAACATCCTCCTCTTCAATTTCATCCGATTAAAATTTTGTTTTAGGTTTTAGTTTTGATTTTTGGGGGGTTTTGGGTTTCAAAATTCGCTCTGTGGGGTACGCAGGTGCCCTTAGGGTGACCTGCGTCCCTCGACTTTTTCCTGTACAGGAAAAAGGTCGGGGGACGCAACCGACCTTCAGGCCAGCTGCGTCCCAACGCTCTGTGTCCTAAACGCGGGGTGCGTCCCCCACGAAAGGCGGAATTTGAAACCCCAAACTCCACAAACAACCATTTAAAATTTCCCAAATCAATTCTAATCTTTGTTTCTTGGTGTGTAGGGCACTCACCATGTTGGATTGGAGAGAAAGAGAGCACGAGGACATTGATTTAGCCGCAATTGAACATCAACCTTCCATTGATGCCCTAAAAGCATGCGGACTATATAAATACTGGGCCATACCTGGCATGAGGGCTCAGGTGAGATTCTTGGAATGGCTGGTTGAGAGATGGAACATTCATGAGCAATGCTTTTACATCGGAGGGCACCAGCTCGAGATAGAGCCCTCTGACATATACTTTCTCACTGGCTTGCCAAATAGAGGCGAGCAACTCAATCTAGCCGGGACTAGGCCGGGTGGCCAATCCCTTGCTAGTCTCCGGGCAGATTGGTGCACACCCAATGCACACCATGCGAAAGGCGTAGAAATCAAACACATCTCTCTGCGTGAACTCAAAATTATCGCTTTCACGGTTACCAGAATTTGCGGTGCAGCCGCTTTACATATTGCCACCGGGTCCCAAATGCGGATGGCGATTGACTGTTTCCAAGGCACCATTTTCAACTGGTGTGAAGCTGTGTCGGCTAACATGAAGAGCCAACTGACTCGGGCAAAGAACGGACAACTGAAGACCTTTGGATATGGGCCTCTAGTTGTGAGCTTTGCCTTAGAGAGAGTTCTGATGTTGATCCCTCAGCAACTCACTGTTGAAAACTTGGGTCCTCGGGAGCCAAAGCTGATACGATGGGTTACGGTGATGGCCCGGCATCCTGACGAGGGCACGATGATTGTTCGATTCTCTGATAGTTATTTTCACTGGTTAGAGGACCAGGTTTTTTCGATCCAGGACTTTCCATATGCCGGAGTAGATTTTCGAGGTGATCCGGACATGGTTCTTCCACAGGGAGAACAATGGGATGACAGAGGTACTTTATTTTTCACAAGTTTTCAAATTATGTATTTTTTTTTTGTGTTTTATATATATCGTCTCAAAACTGACAGTAAAAATTTTCAAAATGCAGATGTTGGTCCACAGCGCCCAGCCAACCTCCGGCCTTTTGAGAGGAGACATCCAGTTGCACCGGTACCGGCCCCACAGGACGCGGCTGCAGAGTCACTAGCTGAGTTGGAGCAGGATCTAGAGCGTCTGACGGTGGATATACCTGAGACTACCATAGATGATATTCCTATCAGACTTCAGTGCTATGTAGTCGCAGTCCCTCGACCGTTTAGGAGATTTTTGTGTAAGGTAGCCCGTGCAGTGGTGTCGTATAGGGAGCACCACCAGTGATTGGCTAGTCACTTTGTAGACACATGTGACATTTTTGACTTTTTGTACTTATCATTTTGCCGATCATAAGGTGTTTTTCAACCTATGATCGAAGACGATGTATATTTTTTGACACACTACTATCTATATATATATCACTATTACCGGCTTACCTTGTTTAACATATGTGATGAAATGTTTTTAAATTTACTTGCATGATTATCGTAAATGTCTGTCCAACATTCGAGAAGCAATTGCATCTGCTAATGTATTTAAAGACCTCGGAATATGCTGATATTCAATGTAATCAAATTCACGTTCCAAGAGACGCACTCTCAAAAACAACCTTAATAACACAGGATTTCTAATGGCATATACTCTATTAAGCTGTAATACAACAAGTTCAGAATCTAACCTCACTATCAAACGTCGAATTCCAAATGAAATAGATTCGGATAGTAATTCAACCACTGCACTGTATTCTGCAATGTTGTTCGTTGTTTGACCGAGGCTTACCCCATGCATAGAAACTAACTCGTCAGAGGGCGAATAGATAACCCAAGCTGCGGAAGAGATATTCCGTGTACTACGACAAGCACCATCAGCAAATCCGATGTATGTTTGGAGAGGCGTCGACATCTGCAATATCAAGAGTAAAACCAAGATAAGCCAGAATAACGACGAAAAACACACTCTCTAAGCTAAGCACACTGACTAAACTAACAAACACGCTAGCTAGAAAGAAAATCTAACCTAACTAAAAATTCTCCATACCCACCATTTAAGCATAATACCTCTTTAGGTAAAGTCCATTTCTGGGTTTACCCAAAGAGTCCCCATCAAAATCTACCAGCTCATAAGCCCCTTTTGCTAGCTTTCGCTTTACAATGTAGGGTCCATGCCACATAGGAACGAATTTTCCAGCACCTAGCTTATCGTTAGCTTGATCATATAATAGCACTAGGTCTCCCTCCGAAAAAATTCGAGGGGTCACATTTCTATCATACTGAGCTTTCATTCGCTTCGCGTGAGTCTCGATTGCCAATGTAGCGTCACGTCGAGTCTCATCTAATTTAGCTAAGTACAATAAACGTTTCTCCTCTTCGGAAGTAGCTGGAAGTAATTCGACAGCCATTTGAAGTGATGGGATTTCGCATT
This sequence comes from Pinus tabuliformis, assembly GCA_031772625.1. Lineage (NCBI taxonomy): Eukaryota > Viridiplantae > Streptophyta > Pinopsida > Pinales > Pinaceae > Pinus > Pinus tabuliformis. The sequence continues at coordinate 1,176,428,420 of CM062816.1, forward strand.
CAATGGGTAACACAGCTTCCAAGCCATAAACTAGCTGGAAAGGAGTGAACCCTGTTGAAGTTTTCACTGAGGTTCGGTATGCCCATAGCGCTGAAAATAACATGTTGTGCCAATTCGACCGATGAATACCAATGGTTCGTCGGATCATGATAACTAGAACTTTGTTGATAGACTCAACCAAACCGTTGGCTTGCGGATAATAAGGAGTAGAGCTATCGTGGCGCAAATCAAGCTGGCTTATAAGCTCAGTCATCATGATGTTTCGAAAATGGCTCCCATGGTCAGTAATGATTGCTTGTGGGACACCAAACCTAGTTATAATATGATTGAATACGAAAACTGCATCTGTTTTGCCGCTTGCGTCGAATGTAGGCATCGCCTCGGCCCATTTAGTAAAATAATCAACCGCGAGGATGATATACGCATGCCCCCCGGCCGAGTGAGGGTTACAAGTAATAAAATCGATACCCCATTTGGCGAATGGACCAACGGCAATTATAGGGTGGAGAGGAGCAGGTGGTGCGCGCATCTTGCGATCAAACACTTGACAGTTGTGGCATTTCCGAACTGCAATGATACAATCTTTAAACATAGACGGCCAGAAGTAGCCAGCGCGCAACACCTTCTGAGCTGTGGCGTACCCAGACATATGACCGCCACATGCTCCAGAGTGACAATCATTCAAAACCCGCTCAACCTCTTCGTGAGTTAAACAACGTCGAAAAACTAAGTCTGCCCCCCGGCGATAAAGTGTATCTCCAATAATCTTGTATTGCTAGGATTGAAACCGAATTTTTCGACGTTCCGACTTTGAAGCTTCAGGCCGAAAGGCTTGGGTTTAGGGATAGATGATTATATCCCCATACCACGGATCTACAGTACTGATAAGAAACAAAGATTCGTCTGCAATGGACTCCTCTGCCACAGTTTCTGTGTCAGCACGCAGGAAATCACACATCAATTCCACAAAAACTAAGGATTTCTTAGACTTGGACTTCTCAAACTCCAAGTCGAACTCTTGCAGGATAACGATCCATTTAGAGTACTTGCCCCCTAGCAGTTGTTTTGTCAAAATATAAATCATAGGGTTGCAATCCGAAATAACTGTAGTTTTACGGAGAAGAATGTAGTGACGAAAACGCTGGATAGCTTGAACGGCTGCCAGGGCCAATTTCTCCACATGCGAGTATTTTAGCTCGGTGGGATTTAAGGTCCTACTAAGATAATATATCACATGTTCCGCTCCGAATTCATCTTCTTGAACTAACACCATTCCAATGGTGGAAGGCGAAGCTGCGAGGTATAAGAAGTAGGCCTGGTTGTAGTTGGGAGGATGCAACAACGGTGCATGGGTCAACGCGTGTTTAAGTGCATCAAAAGATTGTTGGGCAATCTCGTCCCAAAAGAATTGAGCGTTCTGTTTCAACAACCGTGTAAAACCTTTAGTGACCTCGGCGTAGTTTGGAATGAATCGGCGTAAAAAGTTCGCTTTCCCTTGCAAACTTTGGAGTTGGCGCAAACTCGAAGGAGGAGGCAGTTTGATGATAGCTTCGACCTTCGAGAGATCGACGCGAATGCTGGCTTTCGAAACAACAAATCCCAGCAATCGACCTGTTTCTATACAGAAAACACACTTGTGGGGATTCAACCGAATTCAATAATGCCTACACCTCATAAAGATTGCTCGTAAGTGGACAAGGTGATCAGCACGATGTAAAGAATGAGCAGGCAAATCATCGAGATACGGTTGCACAATGTGCTTGATGTCATGAAATGCATAAGACATCGCCCGTTGAAAAGTGGCCCCGGCATTCTTAAGCCCAAAAGGTAATTTGCAATAAGCAAATGTCCCCCATGGACAAATGAATGCCGTTTTTGGTTGGTCGGCAGGTAGAATATTGATTTGATTATAGCCCGAAAAACCATCCATAAAGGAAAACATTTCACTTCCGGCACAATCATCAATAATTTGATCGATATAAGGCGTAGGATAGTTGTCTTTTGGACAAGCTTGATTTATATCCCTATAATCGATACAGATTCTTATTGTTCCTTGTTTCTTGTTGACCGGAACAATATTCGATACCCAATCCGTTAACGGGATCGGATAAATGAAACCTGCTTTCAACAGCTTTTCGACTTCTGCTTTAATCGCAGCCGCTTTCCGAGGGTGAATCTGACGCAACCGTTGCCGGACGGGTTTAGCATCCGGGTAGGTCTTTATTTCATGAACAACAATGGCAGGATCGATTCCCGGCATTTCCTCGTAAGACCAGGCAAACACATCGCGGAATTTTTGGAATAGGGCCTTGTAAGTTTGGATTTCATCTTCTGTACATGCGGCACCTATATGAATGTCCTCCTCAATTCCGGGCTTCACTGAAATATCAATGGGAATAGTGCGAGAAATATTCCCTAAATTCAACTCTGAATCAGAATGTTTCGTTGGATCCTGAGCGTCTTTGACATATTCAGCGGTAAAGATAGATGAAAAATCGTTTTCAAAAGCATCATCCTTAGGTAAAAACGAAGATCTGTGATGGAGGTCTTCCCATGGTAGATCGTCTACACTTAGGATTTCGCGAAGTTGCTCATCAGATGACACGACTTCGGGAAACGTTATCCGTTCTAAGGTTGAGGTGAAAAGTGATTCTTCACTGACCACATTCATTTGGTCGACTTCGGTTGAACGCGAGTCGGTAAAAGACATGACAGCTTCATAAGCAATTTCATATGGACTCAAAGGCATAGCATCACCGAATGAGTCTATCTCATATTCAGATGGGACGATCCAAGGATCATCATAAATAATGTTGTCTGATGTAATCATATGAATTGATGCAAATGAAGGGTCTGCGTTGATTGGAGGGAAAGGAAAAGTTCCCAGTAAACCGGAATCTTTAACTAAACCTACGCCAACGTCCCTATAAGGGATTGTCGTTTTACCGACATGCTGGATACTCTTTGAAGAGGCTGGGTCGGATGAAAAGTATGTCAGCTGATCAATAGTCACGATCTTACCGTTATATGGAAACTTAATTACTCTGAAGACCGATGAAACGACCGCTGTCATAGCATATGACCAACTTCGACCCAAAAGAAGGTTGTAGTCTAGAGGGGCATCAACCACCTCCACATCCAGACTAATGGTTTTACCTTCTACCCCTATAGGCAATTCCTGTAGAATACCAAACGGACGGAACCCACGGCCATCAAAGGCCTTAAGGATGGTGGGGGATTGGTTCAATGAAGGAGAACCAAGCGATCTCCAACATTGAATCGACATAATACACGTAGAAGCTCCCTCATCAATCACAGTCCGATGAATAGGCCTGTTTTTGACTATCACTGGAATTTGGAAAGCCATTTGATGGGGGAGACGCGGTGTACTATTTTCTAGATCGAAGATTATTAGATTCAGGTCCTGAACATCAACAGCTCCGATAGCCGACAAAAGAAATTTTCGTTGTGCTGGGCATGATTGCAGCACTTCTAAAGCCGACATTGCTGAGGGTGAAACAGCTAAGTCCTCAACAATGTTGTAATTCTGGGCCGCTCTCGCATGTGGATTGAAAGAAGACCTTCGAAGTACACCCTTGGTGGGCGGTTTAATTACTAATTCTGGATTAGGTTTTTCGATCTGTAGTGGATCGGAACCAGGAGCTGAGGTTGATGGGTTAGAGTGAGAAGATTCTGCTTCCTTACCATCAACAGGATTCTTACTACCATAATCTTGCGATCGAGTCGCAATCCTCACATGAGACATCATCAAAATGGGTTCTTCACTGGCATTCGAGGAAGAACCTATCATCTTATTCTCCTGCTCCGGAAATGGATTTTTTAACACAGCAGGAGTGGGAGAACCTTTGACTATTTTCACAACCTCGGCCCGATGAGGGCAATCTCTCGTAAAATGATCCTCTTCACAAATAAGACAAGGATATCGAGGTTTGTGCTTTTCGTCATTGGTTTCCGACTTTTCCGTTTTCTCCTTCGGAGCCTTGTCTGCTTTAGCCTTCTTCTTTCCTTTCTTCTTTCCACCGTTTTTTGATTTGGCCGTAGATGACTCTACAGCGTGAATGTCGGCGGTAAGTTCAGGAGGAGATTCTCCTGTCGGGGAATCGGGCAAAGTGATTATAGGAGTAGTTGAAGCCTTGGAAGACTTCTTCTTGCTCTTTGTGTTCACGATACCAATCATACCATCAGCGGCATGAGATCCCGAAGGAGCAGCAGCGATTTGATTCGACTTTGGAAGATCGGGAATCTTCTCATGTAACGTACCCGACTGAGTGTAAACTAAGTCAAGGTATTGTGCCTGAGCAATGACTTGCTCCTCAGTAACTACTTCGGCCTTAGCTACATCTTCAGTAATCTTCGGTAATAATGATTTAACAAACCATTCAGCTAAGATTTGGTCCGGGATAAAAACTTTCACTAACCTTCTTCGACGCCTCCACTCATGAATGTGATCAGAAATATACGTGGACGTCGATTGTTTTAGTGAAGTTAATAACTCCGTGCCGTTATCGTATCTGACCGGCAACTGAAAGTGAGTTAAGAACGAAGTAGCTAACTGGCTAAAATTGTAAAAAGAGGCCCGTGGTAACTCAATGTACCACTTGGCCGCGAGACCAATGAGTGTACGCTGGAAAAGACGTAAGCGGATCGAATCATCCGAGATAGAATTTGAAGCACACCAGAGGTGGTAAGTCATCACATGATTGGACGGATCCTCTCCAGACTTACCTTCGAACTTGGGTATATCACTCGGCAACTTATTTGGCATTGGCGGCCAGAACTGAAGATATTGAATTGGATCATTCGTTAGGCACGTCAAGTCTGGTAAATCCAAAGTTGCGATAAACGGTAACTGCTGGTTAGGATCTCTAAAACTCTGGGTCACAAGACCAGTCCCAGGAGGAGGATATCCAGGATAACTAGGAACAGGAGTCGCATTTGGGATATTATATCCTCCTGGAAAACCAGGATTAACCGGACCGTACTGGGGTTGTTGAGGTTGTTGATAAGTGTACCCAGGATACGGTTGATACTGGTAAACTGGCTGTTGGACAGCTTGCCCAGGTTGGTACTGTCCCTGGTACGGTTGGTGAACAAATTGAGGTTGAGTAGTGACAACCGTACTTGTACCAGGCTGACCTGTAGGCATCTGGACCGTGGTTTGAATCGTAGATCCAGACAACAGTAAAGATGTCTGAGGTGTGGGCGCAGAGACAGTAGAAACCGGAGCCGTCGATACTCCAGAAGTAAGTATGGTAGATGTGGCGGTAGTTGCAGCAGCCGTTTGAGATGGAGTGCTAGGTGCGATTGGTGGCTGAGTAACTACCGAAGTTACAGAAGTTTGAACATTTGACTGGACAGGTTGCGGTTGCTGGGATGGACCAGAAACTACAGGTTGTCCAGTTTGAGGTACCAACTGCATACTTGGCTGCAACACCTGTTGACCCTGTGATGGATCCCACACTAACATTCCGGGGTATTGACCCGTAACAGGTTGAGGATACTGAGATCCATAACCGGATTGAGGATAGGATTGATAATTGTAAGGTGCAGTTCCCATACTTGGAACATATGACTGACCTTGAGGCGGTTGATAACCTTGACTCAAGTATTGACCTTGAGGTTGATAACCTTGAGGTAAATACGGATACTGGGGTTGACCTTGACCTTGAGGTTGGTACCCTTGAGGTTGGTACCCTTGGGGTTGATACTCTTGGGGTTGCCATCCTTGAGGTTGCCATCCTTGAGGTTGATATTGATACTGAGGTTGACCCTGGGGTACATATTGAGGCTGGGGTTGACCTTGAGGCATGTACTGCACCATAGGTGCATACTGACCTTGAGGTTGCCCCCCAGACACGATTTGTGTACCTTGAGGTTGCCCCCCAGGCGTTAATTGGCCACCTTGAGGTTGGGAAACGGGAATTGAACCTGACATCATGTAAATGTCTCCTACACCCAATGGTATATTACCACTGTTTCCAGCTAATAACCCATGATCAACGGGTTGAGGAGATGCCCCCGCAAAGGTACCAGAAAGAGATTGATACCCGGTGGGAACAGAAGGACCGCCGTGTAAGAAAGATTCAGGACTTTGAGTAAACACGGACGACTGACCAGACATATTTACAGGAGTATAAATACCTCCAGGTGGAAAAGGAGTATGAGGTGTAGAAAAACCTACCCATGAGTTGTCTAAATAATTGGTTAACGAAAGGTACCAAGTAGTACTTCTAGGAGGACTGTAAAAGATAGATTCACGCTCCCTTAGATCAATAGTAAGTTGATCTTCAAGGTTAGAGACGCCTATTTCTTCCTCTGGAGCAAGTTCTTCGATAGCAATCAAACCAGTAGGAAGATTTTCGGTGATAATTCTTTCTATTCTTGGTGAATCTGGAACACTAGAAGTTGGAGTAACAGGTTCAGATATTTCAGGTTCTTCGCCTGTATCACTAGCAGACGAAAAACTACCAACAAGTTCAGAAACTGTAACAGCTTCGGGATTATAACCTGTCTCTAAGCCTTGGTAATCTGAATGGACTACCAAGGAAGATTCTCCTTCTTCAGGTGAACCTACTCTACTGCCACTAGGAGGAGTTACAAGGACCTTTAAACCTTCTAGATTACCGGGGTCGTCTCGAGGAGGTGATCCCCTAAGTCTACGGGATCTTCTCAACAATTCGGCCACAGAAACAACTTCAGGAGACTGGCCCCGAAGTCTACGGGACTGTCTCGGTAATTCCGCCACAGCTAAAAACCTTTAACTACTACACACGAAAACAAAGTAAAATTTCAAATCAAACCACCTAAAGTCTCTAAAGAACCAAACAAATTTGAATCACACGCCTAAAGAATCTAGGGCGTCAAACCAAGCACAAACAGTAGCCTTCCAGACCAAAAGCGCTAGTTGGTGATGAAGCCCAACATCGCTGGATTCAGTACAGAAGTGGCGGGTGGAACAGTTACCCCGGCAACTTGCTTAATGAATAGACCGGCACAAATTCCTCCACTTTAACCGTCTCGAGTGAAGTGAAACCCCCGGAAAATCCAAGTGAGTCTAGCCGACGTCTGCTCCAGGTATAGTGGGATCTTCCCTCCACCGTCACCTCGGTAGAATCCTAAAGATAATGGTCACTAAGGTTACCAACCGCAACAAATGCACCTGGGGGAACAGTCTACACTCCGACAGCACGCAAGGGCAGAGTATCAAGCTCAATCCCCTTGCCGGTTCCTTGACAATAATCCAAGGTTTACCGACAAGTGACCCCTGGCTCCTCGACAATGGTTAATCCGAGGTTTACCATTTGTAATACGTGCGTGTCTGGCGTCGTTCCCAACGAGGGGGGATTGATCCCCTCACTGGTTCGGACACGAGCTCGTGCTTCTCCTTTAAGAGGAGCTTTCCCAGAGTACAAATGAGACAATTGGATTTATTCTATCACAAGATAAGCTACTTGTTTGGTTTTGTTGTCTTGGAGAGTTAATTACTCACCTACTCCAAGACACTAGCCTGATCTAAATTGGTGTTTCAGAGCCCTAGTAAATAAAGTTACTACGTTGATTTTACTTTAAGCGTTAATTTTATGGTTTTTTCTTAAAGACAAAAGGTAGCGGAAGTGAAACCAATGGTGTGTAGACTTGACTCAAACCACTGCAAAGATGCACCTAAGATGATTTACGCTACTTTCCTTTTTTCAATGAAATTCTTAACTAAGAGAGTTGAGAGATACAAATTTTATAGAAAACAACTTTCTTAGTAAAGACAATCAAAGAAACAATTCTCTTTATGTTTCCAAGCATACAAGCATGACCACTCTTTACGTGCACAAAAAACTCTTTTTCTTCCAAAACTCTTCAAAGCTACTTGAAACAAAACTTTTCAAAGGAGATGTTTTTGTATTTTCTCTATTTTATAAAGCATATAAATCTATTTTAACAAAAATCAATATTAAAAGCTATAAAATCTATGAAAACTTGACTCACAAGCAAATCAAAAGGAAATTTACTCTAAGAAAACCTAACGAGGCAAAAGCCTACAAGATGATTCTAGGTTGTTTTACTTGACCAAAATCAAATCAAGGACCAGCTAATGCAGAATCAAAAGACTAGTCAAAACGAAACTCAAATCTTTTTGTTCTTTTTGTAAAATGGAATTCAAGACTTAATCAACAAGCACTTCGAAATTTGCCCAAGAGACCAATCAAAGGTAAGTTTCTCTCACAGGTAAACTTTATGACAGGTCTGACTTCTAAGAATGCTGACCAAACCAGAGAGATCTAAGGCTTGACAACTTCTACCGCCAAAGTCACTACAAGACCTACTCAAAAATCAAACCCTAGGGCTTAAACTTCTATGAAATCCACTAAAACACTCAATGCTATCGAAACAAGTTCAGGTGAAGATCTTTGACAAGAGACTAATGGATCTGGGCAGTAAAAACTAAGAAAAAGCAAAATCTAAGAGAACAAATGCAAAAAATGGAATTTTCTCAAATTTTAGCAGGGGACGCAGGCAACCCGTTAAGACAGGTGCGGGCCCGCTCTGTGCACACAGCGACAGTGCGTCCAGGGACGCACTGTGAAATACTCAGAGGGTGCGTCCTACTGGAAAATTCAAGAAAAACTAAAATGAATCTAACCCTAAGCTAACCCGCCCAAAAACAAAGTCACAGAGCCAAAAACCAGAAAAATAAACCAATTTTCTCAGAGCAAAGTTCATACAAAGGAAAAGACTTTCACATCAATGGAGTCCCTAGTGGAGTCGCCAATTTGTCACGTGGAAAGAGTCGATTGTGCGGACACAACCAACCTCCCTAGGAGCCTAAGACTCTCTAGTGACAAACAAGACAAACAAGAGCAATCCTTCTCTAAACATGCATTTACTATATAAGAAATCAAGTGTTTAGATCCTACCTGTAGTCCCACGCTGTTGTAGTAGTCCAGCTCCGCTGATCCGGATGAGCTCCTCCTTCACTTTGAAACCTGCATACACTAACAACCAAACGATTAAATAGCACTTGATAATCTCATAGAATAAAACATATTTAACACATAGACCAAGGAGTACATGAAACAACTCATAAATAACAAGTTATTGAGAAGAATGGACTCATTTGCATTAATAGGTAACAAAAGGAACAAATACAACCTGAGCCTTGGTGTTGTGCAAGTCCCTCCCAGGGTCCATCAAGACTTCTCCTTTACTTTGACAAAGCTCACCCACTTCCAAATAGAACAAGCAAAGATGGCAATCTCTCCTCACAAGCTTCTAAATGGGAGTCCTAATTTCTGCAGCATCTACCCTTAGAAATGTATAGCTTCCAACCTCTTCTCCTTCTGGCCCAATGCCTGTATTTATAGTGCTCAAGAGGAAGTTAATCAGGTCCACCATCAATGGGATAATCCCCTCTTTGGATGGGATAGCTCCCTTATTGATGGGATAAGTTCCTCTTTGGTAGGGGTGCATGAACCATCTGGAGGCGCTCAATACACGTCGAACAACCTTCTAGAATGCTCTAGAAATGACCACAAGTAACTTTTTAAAGATGAAACTTGCGCATTTTAACCTTTACAGGGGGACGCACCTGCCCCTTTACATACAGAGCGTCCAAAGACGCAGCTTTTGTGAACATTGGATGCGTACCCGCAGGTAAGGTTGAGAGAACCTGCGTACCCAGAGATAAATACATTTGTAAAGACTTTCTCTCTTTATGGAGTTTGACATGGAGAGCAGAGGCATAAGACTTGCCTAAGAGGATAGCATGACTGTTGATAGAGCCATACTAACTGTAAATAGCCATGGTGACATTTTTTAGTGTAACATGGGCACATCCGTTGTAGATGTCCATACATTCTACATATCTCACAATATTCTTGGTTGTTTCATTTGGGAAAAAATCCTTGCACTTCTACTACTGTAAATCCTATGGTTGGTGGGGTCCTCGATGATCTCGCAACTCCCCACCTAGATGATTAATTCCCCGCAACCTTGGGCACTACATCACAACATGTCCTTCCACCATGCAGTGTGTGCAACATACGTTGGGTCTGGCTGGCCGCACTGGTTGGAGATCCTTCAATTTCTTTGTTAAATTTGCGATCTGATTCTGACGGCCCATGATGGATCTTGCAAACGCATCCCTCCCCAATATTCATCAGGATATCTAGCCATGGCCTCTATGCGTGAATCTTTCTCCAAAGCATCTTGGAGAGTCTCGATCTTTTGTTGCTTCAGTGGCGTTTTGGTGAGGGGAAGGAGTGCCTTGATGAACCAGTCGTGTTGGTGATACAGATCTAGAGTGTAACTTAACTTAGTAATGGCATCCTTAAACATTTACATCAGTTCCCAAGCAGTTTCACCCTCCTTCTTCTTGATTTTCCACAACTCTGATATCCCTTGTTGGTCAGTCTGAGGTACTTTGAATTTATGTATGAATCTTCTCTTGATATCATCTATCATAGGATTCTGGTTTTCTTCCACCCATTTTATAAACCAACATAGAGCTCTCTCCCTCAACGTGTCTACGACTTAACTATTTTGATGTTGTCTAGAGTCTGTTGTGCTCTCCAAATAGCTTCACAGAGATACCTGTGTTGTTCCACGTCTTCGTTTCCCCTCGCCGCAAACTTTGGATATTTGGTAAAAGATCCTACCATGCTTACTTGGGTATGCGCTAATAACATGAAATCCTCATTCTCGGGCTATTATGATCCTTGCAATCCCAAGTTACTGATACCACTAGTTCCTTCATTATTTCCTATATTAAAATTGGCCTTATATTTCTCATGCACATTGTGTACCCATATTTCCTTGGCTAATTTAATAAAAAATTTCTCCAGATTATAGTAAGCTACCAGGGGAAGGTCGGGAGGAATCCTACTTGTACCTTGGGGTTATTGCTACTGACTCCTACTGGATGCTTCTCCTTAAGAAAATAATATTCTCATGAAGTTGTCCATGTCCTCTTCTCTTTCCGCTTTGTAACTACTCGACACTTGTTCCTCCACTATCCTTTCCGTAACCTGTAAGGAATGATCCTCTTCACGATCTTGGCTCCTATTTCTCTAGTTACCAATCTTGATTTGTCCTGCATCCCCTTTCCCTTCCCCTTCCTCTTGGGGTTTCTAAGACATCGCTCCTACTTGGTGGGGTCCCATCTTTATCTTCTTTAGAGACTGAACCACTCTTGCTTGCCACTTGTCAACTAACAACACTCTCCTCTATGCCCTAACATATCTAGCTTTCCACAACCCTTCTACATCCATTTGTTCAGTAGCATCCCTATTCTCCAACTGGTAGCATTCTCTCCTTAGGTCCTTCCCTCGGTACTAGGGTTTTATGCTACCATCTCTACGGTAGGTGAGGGAAGTAGTCCTTCTTCTACCATGAACATTTTAATCCACAATGACACTTTCATCATCAACCTTCCTCTTAAACTGGACCCGAACATCGCTTCTGCCTTTGAGAAAGATTGATAACCTTTGGCGGAAAACTCGACTATATACCCTTCCATTGTAGCCTTTACGCAAAAAATTACTGCTTTGGTCAGCTCACTATCTAACTGCTGGAGTGATATGAGGTCTGAGGGAGTCCAATTGTGGCAATCTGACCTTGACCCCCCTAACTGATTCTGCACTTTCAATCTTTTTAACCAATTATATAAGTCTTCTGGGAACTTGCACCAGAAGATGTCATACTAGTCATTAGCACCCTCGGCATATAAAATTTCTTCACTAACTTTGTCGATCAATTGACTCCTTTGGATAGATTTCTTTGCTATAAATTGATCTATTATGTGATTCCACCAATCCCTAATCTCTTTCTTGAATATCCTCGACACCATGTTCCGAACCAGTTCTTGTAGCTATAGGTCCCGACAACGGAACCATTTGTTGGCACAAAAGAGTGATCAAGGGAGAAGACCTTGGGCTCAAGCACGGAGAGCCAAAAATGGATCGTTGTAGTCTAGGACAACGTCGACATTTTCACCTTACCCAAGGGGTAAGGAGTCTCACCCGAGTCATGCGGCGACCAGAAATAAGAACGGTTTGTCATGGAATCAAGGATGCATCAACTGATAATATATAAGCAACATCACATACATAATCGAGATAACAACATACCATCCAATACTAGGAAACTACTACATGCAAGAATATTACAAGATATTTAAAATTTTAAGTGGATCGACACATCATAAACAACCATATGCATAATACTAAGAAACCAATATTGAATTTACTTCATATTAGTTCAACACAAGACTATTACATAATATATCGGCATTCGCCAGACATGATTACAAGGAATACCCATTTATAGAGTCATAGGCTCTTTCTTTAACTCAGGGGTCCTTCTCGGCCATATCCCTGCATTCTGGTTTTGTCCAGCCACAACTAGCTATCCCATCTGCAACACCAACAACAACCCTTCTCCCTTACGGGTCTCCCCTTTTCTATTTCCCCTTCCACCTGGACTATCAGTTCCCGCTCAGCTGTTCTTTCCCTTGGCTATCACTCATCCTTCTTTTCTGCTCGACTACCTCTATCTTCTATTGACACTTTGCTGTAACCACCCCACAACTGCTTGTTCTTGCTTTCCTCTCCATCTGTCCTCCCCGCAACCTGACCGTTTTTGCCACCACCCTTTTCCTCCTCGTTCTATGGAAAGCCAAAATAATCAAAATATTTTCAAAATCAAAATGAAGGCCCAAACAAAAAGATTACTTTTGCACTTCTCAAAGCCGCCCCACACGTCAAGGACTGGTGGAAAACCTACTGTGAACAAAAGGATGAGAGTGAACCCTCACTGTTTTCAGCCGCACCCACTTTGGATTATTTCCAAGACACCATCAAGGAACATTATTACCCTGTAGGGAGCTATGAAGATAAATACATAAAGTGGACCATGCTATGGAAGGGAAGGGAGCAAGATGTATCGGAGTTCACAAATAATTTCCATACCCTTTGCAAGAAGCTGGGTAGAATACTGAGCAACATTTGGTGCTCAAGTCCTGTGACTCTCTACACAAGTACATCTAGGACCAGATAGAGTTCTTGGACATTTCCTTGCATAGTACGACGTACCGATATGGAATCAAGATTGAGCAGAAGTTTAAACAGAAGAAGCAGGACATTAGATTTGTGAATCCAAAGAAATGAAAAGGCATCCCCAAACAAAAGAACAAAGGACCAAGCCAAGGCGGGCTACCCAGGACATTCCCCCGAAGTTGCAAGAAAAGAAAAACACCATGAAGACAAAGAAGGACACGGAAAAATGGGGTGATTTCCATAAGATCTCCACTCACAATACAAGTGAGTGTTAGGATACGCAGTCACTGGTGGCCAAGCTAAAGGATTTTGAATCAGATGCATATTCTAACTCTAAATTATAACATGATAAGGGAAATGAAAATGGGAAGCAGATCATTGATGCAGAGCCCAGTGCCACCATGGCCACCACCAAGATCTAGAAGATTGATCCTAAAGATCCAGAGGAGGGGGAGTGCCTCTTCCACCCACAGATGTGGGTAAAGGGTTCTTCGCTGCAGTTCATTGTCGACATCTAGAGCCAAAAGAGCCTCATTTTAGTAGGGGTTGTGAAGTGAATGGGCCTAAAGACTACAACACATCCACACCTATACACCATCATGTGGCTTCACCAAGGACGAGATCTTCGTGTTAGCCAACAGTGTCGCCTTCCCTACAGCATCAAGCCCTTCATGAATGAGGTATTGTGTGATGTTTCTCCTCTTGGATTTTGTGATGTTTTGTTAGGACAACCATACTTGTGGAAGCGACATGTTGTATATGATTTTAAACCTCGCTCTCTGACTATTACAATTTGTACAAGATACTAGAGGTAGTCCCCCCTACCTCCATCTGTTTGATCACTGCAAAGAAATGCAGTAAGATCATTTCCCAGACCAGGAAATTTGTTTTCCTTATGATTCGCCCTCAGGGAAAGAATAAGGTTGTGGCCACGACTTCCAGGCAGGGCTCCTCTGCAAAATAGCGGAGAAAATGAATTTTATTTTTGGTCTGTAACCAACAACAAGAATTCTCTGAATTGAAGAACCACCTCTGTTCTGCACCAGCGATCACATTACCATACTTGCAACAACCATTTGAGATTGAGATAGATGCCTCTGACTATGTTATTGGTGCAGTTCTTACTCAGCATGGGAATCTAGTGGCTTACCACAGTGAGACACTTTCAGACACAGTCCAAAGGTAGCCCACTTACGACAAAGAAATGTATTCCATTGTGCAGGTCTACGTCAATCGAATCATTACTCTATGGGGAAGGAAACGGTCATCCACACAGATCACCAAACTCTACAGTTCATATAGACACAAGGGAAGTTATAGAATGATCAGTGAGGGTTTGGTGGCCTGAAATTGACTTGGGAAATGGTCCACCTACTTGCGATAGTTCCATGTGAAAATTAAGTATAAGAAGGGCAACACCAATAATGTCATTGATTTCCTCAGCCGACCACCCGTCATGGAGCTCATCTCTATGATCGACTCCTGTGGGCATGTTGAAGCCTTGAAAATCACTACGACAACATGGGGGAAAACCACCTGGTCCAAACCTTGGTTAGAAACTCATTTTTTGTTTCGTGTAGTGGCTCTGACTAGGGATGATGGGACCAATTTCGCAGAAAATATTTTGATAGTGTTGGTGGGGTGATATATGATGTAACAGGAAAATGATTGAGCTAAGTGTAATCTAATCTAACTAATAAACACATGCATATATCCTAATTTAACACTATTTAACTATAGATATACCTGGGAATTAAATACAATATGCAATATACAATGATATCTTATGGCAATTGGTAATAAAGATCATTCAACTACAATAAGAAGTTAAACCGTTTAACAATAATTGTTTAGGATAAATAGTTAGACAAAATGATTGAGTGAAATATATGACATATAAAATAATTCATGTATTCATAATAGAATCAGAGCTAACATCATACAAAAGTGCAATAATGCTAAACTATTATTCAAACTTTTGTACATAAAAAATTGAAAGAAGAAGTATTGCTTGATACATAAATAAAACATCATCATAAGATAAAAGTACCATGTATGATAAGTCCTACTCATGTGCTTTGGCAATATTGACCCAATTTCAATCAATCCAACACATTCTAAGAGTACAAAAGTGCATTTCAGTAGAGCATGATAGATATTTGAAAGAAAATAGATCCCGTTCCATTCATTTCATCAAAACCTCCCCAAAAGTACATAAGTGCAATGTTTTGAAGAATGTTTTTGATAAAACTTATGGACCCCTCTGTAAATGCATGAGAGGGGTTTAAATACTAAACTACATGTCTTAAAATATTTTATTACTGAAAATAGCCTAGGAGGTTTAAATGACCATCCTCATAATGTAAAACTAAAATAAAAATAAATTAAATGACTAACTCTGACTTGATCTCTAAGGTCACAAATATCATTCATTGGCTTGAGCTAAGTTGTTTTGCCAATTGCATATTATAACTGCCCAAAAAATATGGCATCTGTTAGTGCTAGCACCATATTTTGTGTAGAGGTTGTTAAGCACCTCAAGGTCATCCACAGACTGTGTGGTTTCACTAAAAACTGCCAATATGCTTCCCAATTCAGCCTGCTTACCTGTCTGATTGCCTCCTTATCTTGCGCTTCCTGTCTCCAATGCTGCTCTAACTATTTGAATTTCAGAAGAAATCTTGGTATACATTCCATAACAAGATTAGCGCCATGAAGATTTTTATTGATGGCTTCTATTATGTTGTTTGCTAATGTCACTACTATTCTTGTTTCCCTTTCCTCTTGTTTCAATAGAGAATCCTAATCTGTGAACATGATGTTTTTATGAGATTCCTCTAGCTTCAACAAGTTAGCCTTTCTCACATCCTCTGATTCTTGCCAGGTGATAAAGTTAGAAATCCTTTTATGGATTTCTTCATCCTCAAGTCTCATGTCAACGACTTGGTTTGTTAACTTATCACTGGTTTCGCAATATGGACTTATCTGCAAGATTTTTTGGCAAATTACTTCCTTTTGCTGCATTAGTAGGGAATTAAGGTTGAGCGCTTCCTTCTTGAACTCATCGATTTGCAGATTATCCTTAAACTTATCTATCATAGCTTGTATCCATGCATCTCTTTCTGCTAAAATAGACTGATGTTGTACTCTCATATGTTTGAATTCCTTTTGGCACTGGGCTACTTGTAATTTTGCTTGTTGATTAGATTTTTCCTAAGTTAATTGTCATTCTAACAGTAGAATTCTCTGTTCCTTTTCTTTGAGAATCATTTGGACCTCTATTTCTTTGTCAATAGTTGTTGTGGCATAGGCTCATGCGAATTATGACAATTTTGTGAGATTTCCAGATGGGTCCATGGGCAAATCCTTCCATATGATGTCCATTGGTTCATTTTCCGAAGTTGTAACAGCTACAATGTCCATCTTTCTTTTCTTCCTTTCTCTCTTGACTACAAATTTCTGGGTAGGACTATAAAATACATCTAATGGAGGTATTTCCACAGTTCTCAAAACAATTTATGAAGTGGGAGTAGTAGGAATGATCTCAACATGTTGAGTGTCTGTAGCTCTTTCCCTTGTTGTTTCTAGATTTGACTTGTGTTGGGTTTTTTTAGGAGTCTATATCTTAGATGTTTTCTTGGGGTTTGAATCTATGTGAAGCTTTTTGTTGAACTATTCCCATTCCCGTTCCAAATCAATAAATGGGATTTTACCTGACTGAGTTGATGTAGAGGCAACTTCTGCTTGTTTCTTTGTTGAGGTTTGCTCGGTCTTCTCTTCTATAGCTCCAGTTGTTTCCTTCTCAGACTCTTTATTTGTGTTTCCTCCTCCATTTTGAGACTGTTGCTCTGAGTGCCCTGTTTCTTCTTTATATTTTTCTTTGGAGTTTCCCTCCAAGCTTACACTAGGGGTTGACTTTCTTATTCTATCTGCAATAGGTCCAATGGGACCTTCAATATTCTCCTTTTCCTATACACATGGAAAGCGTTAACATCTTCCAGGGTTAAAATTATCAATGCCAAATGCAACACTTGTGAATATGTTTCTACCTGTAGGAAGAAGTCATCAAAAGATTTCTCTTCGTGGGTGAACTGTTTTACTTTTACCATAGAAGTAAAATCCTTAACAATGTCATTTGGGTCATACTATCTTACTAGAAACGTAGCTAATTTTAGAGACTTAATGATCTCTACTTCTTTGCATGCATGTCCAAAATCATGTAGCGCAAATGCACCACATTGTTATTGAAATGTATGCCAAATGGCCTTCTTCTGCTCTTTCAATCCTCTTGCTTAATACACCTTGCCTTGCTGTTTGGTAGGCTATTTCTCTAGCCATTAATTTGTCGGGGACATAATATGGAAGAACATGCGGTGAAGAAATGCTCCCAAATACTTTGATGTAGGTAAATGTCTCTTCAGCAAACCATCTAGCTACTGGAAAGATATCTACTTCGGCCTCTTTAGAAAACCTAGGGGCGGTTCTGTTGTACACTTCTTTATGGATGGGTAGCATAACTCCTTGACGTAGTTTATAAAAATGGGGGTGAAATTCAGATTCCCACAAATTCTTATGGTACATATGGATGGGAAGCAGATCCTATACAATCCACTTCCATCCCATATTGGGAAATTTAGAACTAAAACAGATTGCATCCATTATGAAAGCACTCATGAAAAAGGGTAGAAACACTCTTAGAGATAATTTATCTTCCTTCTATATTTTATAACAACCTTAGCCAAATTGTTTGATAGAATTTGAGCCCAGTTAATTATTGTTGCATTCACTACTGCATCTATCAATGGGAGCCATTTTGGGGAAAACTTGGTGCTATCAGGTTTACCGAACAATCTACATAGCATTACTGTTGTGAAACTATGAGGGGGAGAAATGGATGTCGTAGAGTGCATACCTGTTTTATCCCTTTTGAGCTTGCCTTTGCTTGATTTCGAGGTCTGTATGATGTTTGCCGAGTCTTGATTTTCCTTGGGAAATTGCTCAAGGAATTGCTTGTCATAAAACTTTTGTGGCTCAGGTAATTGGTACATTAGTCATAGGTTGTCTACTGAGAAAGACCCCATGACCTCTTGCCTGTGATTCTTGAATGTTTGGTCTGTGATGTCTACCTTGTCAATTACCCATTTGACCATGTCCGTGTATGGGATTATTTTTGGTCATGCAGCTATGCGGTGCAGGAAAGAACATGCTGTTTCAAAATAGGAGGCATCAGATGACTCCTGAGCATCTGTCATGGCCTTTGTTTCCAGTGGCCTGGGCTGCTCCTCTTCTAATAAGTTGTACATGGCCTCCCATGTCATAGTTCCTCCATCTCTACTGCACATCATATCAGGGAAAAGAGGGATCATTTATGATTTCTCGGACACAGTTGCCTTTCCCTTATTTCCCATTGTTTCTAATGATGCTCCCTATGAATTTTTCCTAAAATGGAGCAAAGAGGAAGTTTATCAGATAAACAGGAGCAAGAATGAAAATGAGAATGAATGATACAGATAACCTGAAAAGGTGACAAGAAAGGAGTTTTAATAAAATGCAGATGAAAATTTATCGTATCATGTCAAGCTACTTTTTAATATAAATGCCATTAACCTATATTAAATAGCCACTAATGGTTCCTTATTGTTGCCTTTATTACTCATTAATGTACCAAATTGGAAAAAGGGAAGGAAAAATTTTAAGGTGGCGGGCTTAAGTTGCGAGAATTTCGATTTTGCGATTGCGATGCAATATTGCAAAGCACATTATCACATGTTTGGTTGTGCATTTTCGCAAAGTTCTTTAGGATTCTGCAGGAGGTGAGATAAGAGGTATATTCTTTTTTACTTAGAGCATAGTTTGATTGATGGAGTAATTACCTTATAAAGTGTTTTTCACTACGTAGCGGACTTAATTACCATTCATGACATTGGCTTCTATCGGGTTTGGGCTCTTATTGGATATCGAAAGATCATGCAGTTCATATGATTTAGACCTATTTTTAATTATTTTGACGTGATGCAATAAGGTTGACTTTTCCTATCACAATATCACATCTCGAACGTTTCATCATGCTTTGTGGGTTTGCGTCCTCTGTGAGCGTGTGCAATTGCGACAAGGGATTTATTTAATAGGAAATTCCTTAGGTCTTAGCTTTAAATGAAAAGCCCAATGATATTTAAATTAAGTGTGGTGATCCTTTTGATCGCAATTCACAGATTTTTCTTATTAATAAGGCTTTCGACACACTTGATCCGGCGGTATGTGAAAAGGCGAGAATGGCTAGTTTTCAAAGGGTTTTGACTTGATATCTTGTTTTATTTTTTAAAAGATTAAAAGAAAGTGCCTAATTACCTTTTGAAGGGTTTTTTTATCAAGTGTCCCCATTTATTAATAGACTATTAGCTATTAGACCAATAAATGGGAGGGTTGTTGAATAACACAACAATTGGCGATTCACTGGAAGAACCAGTTATCTTTGACAATTTTTTGAAATTTCTAAAAACTTCCAAAATAAAGGTAGTTCAGAAAATAAATATACATGAAATATAAGATAACAAAAGTTTATCTAAATTATACAAAAAAACAAAATCTACCTAATTATCATCTATTTGATTATCCTCTTCAATATGAAAATTGCTTTGTCTACATCAATCATTACTTGGTTTTAAAGATAAAAACAGGGGGCTCTTGCAAATTAGCTTTTAGATGTACTCAGTTGTCATAGGTAGAGCCTTGCTGCCAGTAGGCATCCATAGTGTCGACAGGGTTACCTTTTAACCAACAAGGATTTAGTATCCCACCTAGATAAGAGTACAATTTTTGAGATAAATTCAGATTCATATACTTCTTTTTTCCTTTCTTTTCTAAACAATCCCTTTTTCTTAAAAATTTCACCATTTTTGCTTAAAGGTCATTTTCTTGGTTTGGTGGAAAAAATTGACAATTCCATTCACTGGTTGTAACTTAACTGAACAAGTTGGCTCATGATGTGAACCTTTGTCTTTGTCAGTAAGCCATTACCCTATTTTGATGCATAGTATTGGTATTTTCAGCTTGTTACTTCCTTATGATCATGGTAAGTCGGCTCTTGATGAGACCTCTTATCCTTTAAGTTTAAGCATATTTTAGAGTTACACTCTAAAAAGAGAAAAGATTACTAGATGGGGAGAACCATTGACTCCTTAAGAGTTTATGGATGAAGCTTTTAGAGTTAAGGATGCTTTTCTGTAGAGAGTCTATGCTTTGTTATAGATACTTTTCTTGACTGATGATAGAACAAAGGTTTCTTTACAAAGTTGAGTTTTAGCAAAGGACAAGTAATTTTGGTAGAGAACAAGAAGATTTCAGAGTAATAGAACTTAGCTTATGTTTCAAATGTGAAAATCATCTTCTTAACAATCCCTACTTATATAAGTGAAAAGTCAAAATATAAAAGAGATTATCATTGTAAGGGCAAAAGGTAAATGTTACTCAACTTTTATTTTCCTAGAAAAGTAAAGACAATAGTGTACAAGGGATAGAAGAGGTTATCTTCTATGAAAAATATTTTTTTAGAATCTTCCCATTAACAGGAAGTGAATCTCTTTTGCTTGATAAATCTTGCAATAAAAAGGTTGATGGGCCTATTTGTTCCACAATCTGAAATGGGCCAAGCCACATTCTTTGGAATTTGGTATGCTTACCTTTTTCCTCATGTGCTTTATCCCACTTTAATACCAGGTCTCTGAGCTGAAAGGATTTTGAACTTACAAAATTCACATCAAATGATGATTTGACTAACTATTGATGATGTGCATGTGTAATTTTGGCTTTTTCCCTTTCTTCTTCGAGCTTAAGAATTTGTGATTGTCTTAATTGCATGGAAGAGGAAGGAATTTCTTCAATAAATTGAACTAGGGCTAGAGAGGGAATAACTAAATTTGTTGGGAGGACAACCTCTTTCCCATAGACCAAATTAAAAGGAGAAGTGCCTATTGAGGTCATCGGTGTTATTTGATTTGCCCATAGAGAAAATGTTAAAGATTTGTGCTAGTTTTTTTTTCTGAATTTGATCAACACTTCACTTAATAATTCTTATGAGATTTTTGTTTGTTGATTCGGCCAAGCCATTTCCCAGACGATAATATTTAGCAGAGTATTTAAGTCTAAAACCTCTTTTAAGAGAAAATTTTGTCATAGAATTGCCTGTAAAATAAGATGCATTTTCAAACATGAGGGCAGATGGTAGACCAAATCTGGTAATAATAAACTGGTCAATAAATTCAATGATTTTTTTAGAATTGGATACCTTAAGTGCAATTGATTCCACCCATTTTGTGAATTAATTAGTTGTTGTAAGGATATATTTATGCTATTTTGAAGAGTGAGGAACAATCTCACCTATTATTTCTAGTCCCCATTGTCCAAATGGTTGTTTAATGTTGACTGGCTGTAATGGTAATGTAGGTTTCCTCTGTCTTCCAGCAACTGTCCAATTTTTTTTACATTTACTTACATATTCGTTAGCATGCATGATTTTATGTGTTGTTGTGTCTCATCCAAAATGTTCACCAGCTGGCCCATCATGGAGTTCTTGCAAAACCTTTTCTGCCTCAAATTTTTCAAGACATCTAAGAAAAATAGAATCATAATTATTTATAGACAACACATTATTGATGATCTCATATTGTTTAGATTTTATACTCAAAGCCCTTTTTCTTTTGTAACTTAGTTGTGTAGGGGCATATCCATTTTTCAAATAAAAGATGATCTCAGCATATTTGGATTTAGTGTCATTGAGGCTTACCTCATATACTTGTATATAATCACCTGAATCTTGTAGTGCTGGTAAGTTGGATGCTCCTGCTAACATTTTGCAAAAACCTTGACCTTTTACAATTTTAGCTGGTCAAATCTCAATGTCATATTCTTGTAGTTTTGTTACCCAATTTTCTCTTTTCTCACCTACATCTCTTTGCATTAATAGATTTCTCACTATTGAGAATGGGACTACTACCTTGGTGTGAGTTTTGAGGAGAAAGGTTCTAAAATGCTTTATCAATTTGAAAACAACGAAAGATTTTTTTTCAACATTTGAATAGTTTAATTCAACCCCCTGAAAATTGGAGCTAAACAAAGAAATTGGTGCTTTGGCTTTGTCACCATTGTCTTGTGTTAATATAGTTGCATATGATAGAAATACTAAAGGTTGCTAAAGAGGGAGCATTTATGATTACCTGTTTAATTAAATTAAAAGCTTCATGCTCAGTATGTCCCCATATAAAAACATGATTTTTCTTAATCATAGATTGGAGAGGTAAAACAATTCACGTAAATTCACGGACGAATCTTTTGACAAAATTTATCTGACCTAGGAAAGATTACATGGATCTTTCGTTATGAGGTAAAGGGATTTCAGAAATTTCTCTTATCCTATCAGGATCGATGTGAATTCCTTCTTTGGATATGATAAATCCAAGGGGATTTTCTTCACTTAAAGCAAAGAAAGATTTCTTGGGATTGAGAGAAATTCCATACCTCCGACAATGCTCAAATATTTGTTTTAAATCCTTTAAATTATTACTACACCTTTTTGAATAAACAATTATGTCATCTAAATAAATTATCATTGATTTATTTACCAAACCTTTGAAAGCTATGTCCATGGCTCTTTGAAATGTTACACCAACATTGATTAATCCAAATGGCATCTTTTGATAGGCATAGATGCTCCATTTGGTTTGAAATGTAGCCTTTAGCTGTTCATATGGATGTACTAAAAACTGATTATAACCTGAAAATCCATCCAGAAAAGACATTAGATCTGAGCTTGCAATTAACTACACTATCTGTTCCATAGGAGGTAATGGGAAATTGTCCTTCTGACAAGCTTTGTTGAGATTGCGAAAGGCTATACATATTCAAATATCATCATTCTGCTTTCTAATTGGAACAAGATGGAAACCCACCTTGAACACCTGATAGGAAAAAATATTTTGGCTTTAAGAAGCTTATTCAATTCAAATTTGATCTGATTTTCTAAATCTGGGTGAATTTTTCTCAAATTTTGTTGTACCAACTTTTCATCGGATATCATGGGAATGGTATGTTGAATGATGGAAGTGTCATATGTCTTAAGATATTCATAGTTCCAAGAAAAGACATTTTTGTATTTCTTCAACAAATGAATAAAGGTTGATTTTTCATTTGATGTAAGACTAAGTCCTAGATTTTTGAGGTTTAAGGTCAGTTCCAAGATTAACTAGTTCAAACCTCAAATTTGAACTTTGAAGTTTTGAGTTAGTAGGTTTCTTGAACCTGTCCTTAAGATCATATAAATATTCCAACTTAACCACAGATTTAGGTATATAATTTACTATTGTTTCTTGCTTGAGCTCGTTGTGATGCTGATCTTCATCTATTATCTGGTCATCGTAAGAGCCTTCAGATGTGAGAAAACTTATGATATCCAAATCCTTATTAAAGACCTGCTAATTGGTGATATTTTTAGGAATAGAAGGCCTAAAAATCAATTAAATAGAAAATATATCGGGGCTATAATATCTTGGTGGAATAAGATTGGATGCAACATTAGCCACAAGATGGCCACTTTCATTTTGGAGTCTTGGGATAGGGGAAATGTTAAATGCTATAAAATGAGAATTGAGGTCCTGGACTAATGATTGATAACGTTTCAAGTGTCCAGAGAGGAAGTGTATAGTATTTCTTACCTGTTTTATTACAATCTCCAAGTATCCAAACACTTGAAGATGTTTGATATCAAGGTTGATGGCTTTATACAGCCCTTGAACCAATGCTTCATATTCAGCAATGTTGCATTCGAATTCAAGCCTGCATGCTAACATAGTTTTTTCCCCTTCTGGGCTAACTAATATGAATCCTGCTCCAACCCCATCATTAGATTTAGATCCATCAAAAAATAATTTCCAAAATAAAGAGCTAACTACATGTTTATCTACAAATTTTATACACTTAGAAGCATCTGTTTGAGAATAATTTTCAACTTGCAATATAACAAAATTTTCTAAGAAGGGTGAAGTATTTTCATTAAAATTCTTAGAAATGATTCAACTGAGTAATTTCCAATGACATTGTTGTTGTATGTGACTAGTTCATGTTCTCCCTCCAATTCCGTGACAATATACTTTTGATGTTTCTCTTGGTCAACCCTTATTCGATATGGCTTACCATTATAGGGAAGCCACATGTGGGACCATTCAGTTGTGAAATAGCCATGAAGATTTTCTGACTAGTCTCTGCTAAGGATTAGGCCATAGAATTCAGGGATATTATCCATAAGGATGTCAATGACTTGACACACATTTAGGTTTGATGAGAGTCTAATAGTGACTTGACTGAGTTCTACTATAAGTTTGACTTAGGATCAATCTAACTGCACAATGCGAACAATAGCTTTTTGGGGCTCCACATTCAATTTCACACAATCTGTTCTTGGTAGAATGTTGGATGAAGCTCCAGAATCAACTAAACAATTGTGTATATTTTTGTTGAAAACTTCAAAAGTCAAAAGAAATGGAGTATGGGATTTGGATCTCCCTACAATTAGAGAAATATCAGTAGGATTGATTCTGTCTAATGAGGTAATAGGAGGCCTTCCCATTTCTTTAGTAGCATGTGAGATTACAACAGCGAGAAGAGGATAAGTGGGGACTACTTTTAGTTATTTGAGCAATAGATTTTGTTGATGTTTTAACTTGCTCAGCTCATGGAATGTGATGTTCACCCTAGTATTTTTCATATCTTCAACGATTTTGTAATCCATTTCATCATAGACTAGCAGTGTTTTAGCTGCAGGTGAAGAATTTGATTAAGGAGGAGTGGTTTGAGTGGATTTGGGGGAATATTTCTTACCTATTTCTTTGTCTTTGGGAGCTAGTATTGATGATTTCTATTTTAGATTTATTTGTGGAAAATCAACGGGGATTTTACTCCTAGTTGCGAAAAGTAATGCTTCTTGTGCTTCTTCATTGGGAAATATAAAATCCCACATTCCTTGTAACTCAACTACTTCTTCATCATCTGTTTGTTCTTCAGCTGTTGAGACTTCTTCTTCCTCCACATATAATTCAACATTTGATATTGTGCTTGGAGGCTTAGGATCAGAGGTAGGGATTCTTTTGTAAGGTCTGAAAGTTTTCCTTGAGGAAGTCTTTGCTACCTATTTCTTGATGTAACCATTTCATTGGACATGGTTTTAAGGACCTTTTGTAGACCTTTAATATCAAAGAGATCTTTAGGTGCTTTTTTCTTGGATTTGTCCCTAAAAGTTACCTTCTTGGATTTTCGTTCTTCTATTGTATTCTTTTTTTCTAAAGCTAAAATGCGTTTTTCTACAGATATGGATTCTTTCATATTTTCTGCCAACGTTGGTTTGGCAACCCTACTGAAAAAAAATAATTGTGTTTGAAGGAAGAGCATAAATGTACAATTCATTTTGGACCTCATTACTGGGCTTGGATGTCGTTGGGATTTTATTCAATAACTTATTAAATTGTGAATTGAAGTCCATAATTGGTTCTCTAAGTTCAAATTTCAAGTTTGAGAGATCATTGATAAGAGTAGCTGTGGATCGGTCATCTCCAAACTTGGTTAAGAATTTCTCCTTAAAGGCATCCAAACTATTAATGGAACCACATGGTAATGAAAAATACCATGATCCTGCTGATCCTTGTAAAGTATAAGGGAATAATCTTACAACTACATCTTCTTCCACCACTACAATTAGGTTTATGGACAACATAAAATTAATTATGTGTTCTTCAACAGATGTACCATCATCAAGGTTAAATTTTGGAAACCATTTCATTGGATGTGTATGTAATGGATGTAATGGTCCAGCCATTCGAACAAATCCTAGATTTGTCCATGATATTTGAGCCATAATGGGTATCTTTGTAGAGGAAGATGTTCAAGTAGTTGAAAGTGATTGATTAGAGGAGGTCTGCACTCCAGTACCAGTGTAAACCACAATCTGGAGTTGTGAGGTGGATGGTTGATTTTGTGATGAAGTGGATGGAATGAATGAAGGTGTTTCAGGTGATGATGAGAGAACCTCACTATGAGATTCAGATCGTGTTTTCTTAGTTATACTTCAGTTTGGTAGAGGGAATTCAAATGGTGGGATCCCAAATTTTTCACTTTGTGATCTAGTTAACCTTTGAGAGGAAGGAAACTGAGAAGTAATACTAGCTTGGGATAACTCAGATTCTTCTTGAGATATTGAAATTCCTTGCAGTTTGTTGATTAAAGACTGCACTTCAGGAGTTTCAATAGAAGAAGATTGATCTGATTTCTTCGAGACCTCAGTAGTGGATTCTAAGGATTTGTTTACAACTTCTCACTTAGGATTTGGGGATTTAGAATGTGATCGAGAAGTTGGAGGTGATGGTGAGGGAGTTTTACTCTTGGAATGACTTAGTGATTTAGATTTTCTTTCCATTCATAGTTAGGCCCTCCTTCTAGCGCCAAAATGTTGATGCCTCAAAAATCGTTGTGACAACATGGGGGAAAACCACCCGGTCCGGAACTTGGTTAGCAACTCCTTTTCCGTTTGGTGTAGTCGCTCCGATTGGGGATAATGGGACCAGTTTCCTAGAAAATATTTTTATGGTGTTGCTGGGGTGATATATGATGTAATGGGAAAATGATCGAGCTAAGTGTAATCTAATCTAACTAATAAGCACATGCATATATCGTAATTTAACACTATTTAAATATAGATATACCTAGGAATTAAATACAATATGCGATCTGCAATGATATCTTACAACAATTGGTAATAAATACTATTCAAATGAAATAAGAAGTTAAATCGTTTAACAATAAAAGTTTTGGATAAATAGTTAGAAAAACGATTGAGAGAAATATATTGCATATAAAATCGTTCATGTATTTAGAATAGAATCAGAGCTAACATCATAAAAAAGTGCAATAATGCTAAACTATAATTCAGAATTCATACATAAAACAATTGAAAGAAGAAGTATTGCTTGATACATAAATAAAACATGATCATGAGATAAAAGTACCATGTATGATAAGTCTTGGTCATGTGCTTCGGTAGTATTGACCCAATTTCAATCAATCCAACACATTCTAAGAGTACAAAAGTGCATTTCAGTATATCATGCTAGATATTTGAAAGAAAATAGATCCCGTTACACACATTTCATCGAAACCTCCCCAAAAGTACAAAAGTGCAATGTTTTGAAGAATGTTTTTGATAAAATTTCTAGACCCCTCTATAAATGCATGAGAGGGGTTTAAATACTAAACTATATGTCTTAAAATAGATTATTACAAAAAATAGCTACGGAGCTTTAAACAAATTTCCTCATAATATAGAACTAAAAGAAAAATAAATTAAATGACTAACTCCTTTGGACTTGATCTCTAAGATCACAAATATTAGTCATTGGCTTGAGTTGAATCGGTTGGCCAATTGCAGATTTTAACTACCCAACAAATATGGCATCTGTTAGTGTTGGAACCATCTTTTGTGTAGAGGTTGTTAAGCACCTCAAGGTCATCCATTGATTATGTGGTTTCACTAAAAACTGCCAGTATGCTTCCCAATTTAGCTTGCTTACCTATCTGATTGCCTCCTCCTTTTCCTGCTCTACCTATCTCCATTGCTCTCTAACTGTTTGACATCTGGAAGAAATCCTCGTATACATTCTATAATAAGATTAGTGCCATGAATATTTTCATTGATGGCTTCTATTATGTTTTTTTATGTTGTCATTGCTATTGCAATTTCCCTTTCCGCTTGTTTCAACTGAGAATTCTAATATGTGAACAGGATGTCTTTATGAGATTCCTCTAGCTTTGGCAAGTCAGCCTTTCTCCCATCCTCTGATTCTTACTAGGTGATAAAGTCAAAATCCTTTTATGGATTTTGTCATACTCAAGTCTCGTGTCAATGACTTGGTTTGTTAACTTATCACTGGTTTTGCAATATGGACTTATTTGCGATATTTTCTGGCAAAGTACTTCCTTTTGATGCATTAGTAGGGAATTAAGGTTGAGTGCTTTCTTCATGAACTCATCGATTGAGGATTATCCTTAAACTTATCTATAATAGCTTGTATCCACACATCTCTTTTTGCTAAGCTAGCCTGATGTTGTATTCTCATCTACTCGAATTCCTTTTGGAGCTAGGTTACTTGTAATTCTGCTTATTGATTGGATTTTTCCTGAGCTAATTGTTTTTCTAACAAAATAATTATTTGTTCCTTTTCTTTGAGTAGCATTTGCACCTCTATTTCTTTGTCAATATTTGTTGTGGCATAGGCTCCTATGAATTGCAACAATTTTGTGAGATTTTCATATGGGTTCATGGGCGAGTCCTTCCATACAATGTCCATTGGTTCAATTTCTGGAGTTGTAGCAGCTACAAAATCTAACTTTATTTTCTTCTTTTGTTTCTTCACTATAGCTTTTTGGGTAGGTTGATGGTGCTAGACCCACCAACATGTCAAGGGGATCTCCTCGGTAAGAACTCCTAATTAGACCTTAGACTGTTTGGTGTAGGAGTCCCAATAGTGGGTTGTAAAGCAATGCCTTGACTGTGATGTCGCACAGAGGCATGTAAGATAATTCTATTGGTAACAAGGGTGTGACTGCTGAAGTGAGTCAAGGAAGGTGCATGAGAGGCTTCCAACATAGGTGGGTTGAGATGAGTGTGCCCCTTCGAAACTTGTAAGTTTACTCAGTAGGGAAGGGAAAACATGAGCGAAGATGCATCACGGAAATCAAGTTAGTCCAGTAATCCAAAGTGATGGTTAAACCAATAGCACATCTACAACAAGATTCATATAACTGCATACAAAAGTGTTCATACAAAACTACATAAGTTAAAAAACATACATTGCTACAACAACTGGAAAATTTCAACTACAATAACAACATATACATGAAAACATGCTGGCTCTTATTATATAAATAAATGTAAGTTCCAATCATACAATACATCCATGTAAACCTGCTAGCCCCAATAATGTAATGTTACAGCCACATCCGCCTACTCTTCCAAAGAGATGAACTAGCTCCGTGCAGTGGAGAAGCCAAGGTGCATTACAATATTGTCCAAGCTCTTTCCAAGATAGCCTTATCAGAAGCTTGGCTAACCAAAAACCCTTATAATGAGTTATGAGGGACTATTTATAGCAAAGGGTGGGGTGGCCCTTGACATTATTCTTTGTGACTATTCAACTACTGTCATGTCTCTTCACCTACTCTATGACTATTACATCCACTATTGACACTTGACTTACACTTGACATGACTCAACATTACAATGCACATGTACCCATGTGAACACAATGGCTTGAGCAAGCCAAAATAAACATCATTCTAACTTAGACAATTATAGAAATCCAACTACTCAACATCCTCATGTTGATCAACAGTAACATATTGATGCCAATCTCTGTAGTCCATGATAATGTCCATGTGTTCCGTGGTAACATCCGTCGAAAACTTGACCTTTGCCTCCATAGCATCTGAGTACACTGCTCGGGCTCCTTTGTCCAAATTTTCTGAAATCATGCACATCATTGTCTTCAATGTGGCCAGACCAAAAACATACTTGTGCATGATGTTTGCACTGATAGGCAATTATGGGCTGGTGGTGATGCTCATTAACTCGTCGAAGTACGAGTCAAGCTCTAGTCAAATGTGCTTCTTTGTCTTTGCCTAGGTGAGAGTCCCGATTGATGGGATCACATGCGTGCGCACCACAACATCCATACTCTTGAATACTCGTGCATGGGAGGCTTGTATGCTAGTGATGAACTATAGGAGCTCTTCATAAATCCAGATCTGACTTCGGTTACATGCCTTCAGCTTGATCACATTGACCCTCATCATCTTAGGCAGGTGAAGTGGGGCTCCCTTGTACTTCATCGTCCATATTTGCATGTCATCAACAAAAACATGCATGTTCATCAAGATGCATTCTCTTCTAGCACATCACTACTGCCATATGTTGAGATGGATGACTGCCTTGTGCATGGTACTAGACTTGGAGTACAATGCTCACATAAATTTTTCAAGGGATAACACTTCATCTAGTATTGCCTTCTTTAGTTCAGCTCGGGTGGACACTGTCACCAGGTCTCCTCCTTTCTTAGCTGTTTTTAGTTCCTTTACCATTCACTCATTCTTAGCTATTATGAAGTGAACACTTGAGCCAGTGGCTTCGATATACACTCTAGTTTCATAAGCCAAGGCAGTTAGATGTTTGTGCACATCAGTCATAATCACTCGTTCTTCAACTTGCGTAGGAGATGTTTGATCCTCCGAAGTTGACACTCTCCAAGATTTCACAACTCTATGTTGGGATTCATCGAACGAGATGTTGTGCATCTCTTCTTCCACCTAATCACTAGGGATCTCAGTGCCTCCTTGGTCATCCGATACTTGCTCATCATCTAGATGCATTCAAGTGGGTGAGTCAACCTATTTGTGGTGAGGCATGAGGTTGGTGTCCCGTTCTAACTCCTGCTACTCCATATATGCCTCCAGTTGTTGAAGTGCTTGTTCTATCCCATGAGTGAAGTCTTACCCCTGTGATGGTTCACCCTGTTCACCTAGTGCCAGTTGTTTAGATGAATCAACTACTTGTACTGATGCTTCTTTGTCTGTTTACACATGTTGTGCCCCTTGCTGTATTTGCTGCTACTGCTGGTGCTCTTCATGATGCTTCTTCACACTGCTTCACTAACCACTCCACAACAAAGCTGACCGGTTCATTGGGTATGGAGAAATTGTAGAAATATCTACATGGGTCCTCCTTGATCCAATGAAATTCCCCGTGGATCCAATTGAACTGAACTCTCGTGCAGTGATCCTTCACAATGCAATGTGGGTCATACGGATTGTAGCTTTGGAGGTCAAATGGGTACTTCTTCATCAGTTCTACTTTGACATCTTCTTGCTTGATACTCTAGATCTCATATAACCCAATCCATAATGGAAGAGTGGGCCAAGGTGCCTTCTTCTTCCGATGCAGTCTAGATGTCAATCTTGCTGAGATGTGATATGATACTTCCTACATGACAAGTATGTCTAAGGAAGAATTTGGCAAAACATGCAGAGGCTTCTCCACACTAAACATTCGTATGAAATTAAGGACAGTGAGGCATACCAATATGCAATTTCTATCAATGCCTTCATTGCTTCCTTTGACATGCAGTGTTGATATTTTTCAAATATCATCTTGTACACAGGCATGACAAAATGATCGGACATCCATGTGATTACTCCTTTGAAGCTGCATTCAGACAACAACTTGAAATATGTGTTCACAGTAGTCTTCATCGGTGACCATGCCCACTCCAAGCTCAGGAAATCTTGTCAGTCACAAACTACATCTAGGGTTTAGGCAGACATGTAAATCTCTGCATGCATACCTCCGGGTGACTTTCGAGCCTTCCTTACTTATTCCTTCAGCTGATGAGCCAGTAGGCTAGACTAGTTAGATGGTTTTCCTTCTCTAGCCAATTGGTCTAGAGCAACCAACCAGCTCTGTGGGAAGGTTTTCGTGTTGATTGGCCATACATTTGACAAGCAAATATGATCAAGTATTGGTACACCTTCCATGGTATGTTTGTCTTGTAGAATTAGTTGGGTGTCAACCTGAATCGAGCTGGCTCTTTTACCCAATTCTTCATAATGTCTTTGGAGTTAGAACTACTATTGGGTAAGATGAATGGAGTTTCCATGATATTCATGGGCTCTGACATCTGATACACATCATTATAATCTCATTACCAAAATGTTGCAAACTTCGTCCCACTGAGATTGCTCAAGATCATGGTCTTGGGATCAGTGTGAGAGACGATCTAGTGTATCATGTCCATGCATGGGAACATAGGATATTTGCATGCAATTTGATATAAGTTGGACTTGTGAATGTTCACATACACTTGACAGTCTTTGAGGTGTTCCCAAAAAGTGTCTGCAAATGTTTCATTGACCTCTCTCCACTTCAGTTTGATGTCCTTGTCTAGATACAACTTTGTATCTTCATAGATCGACAGACTAGAGGACACTTGCTCAACTGCTGCTGCAACTGCATTCCCATCAGTGTCCTGAGGTCCTATTCTCTTGGAAGCCATTAAGACAGATGAAAACCTGAAAGATCTACAGACAAGCAACATGCAAGGCAATAAATCTGTTAGTGAAAACAAAGCAACTTCGGTGAATGACAGAACACATACCTAGGAAACTAATGGGAAAGATTGCGCAATTTCTTCTGGAAGGCTAGGTGAATACCTACCAGAACTACATGAAAGGGAGTTTGGGCTATCTAGGAGGCAAGACTAGCTATTGGATCTGCACAATGTGCAATCCAGATTGGCTATTGGTTACTGGGATTGTGCAATGCACAATTCCAGTTGGGAGTGACTGCAGGCTCAGGGACTACATTGCACAATTTTTTGGGCCAACAGTCACTACCCCTTAGAAATGTGCAAAGCAGTCTTGGAGGTCAGTGCTGGGTAGAAATGCACATTTCTAGAGAGGAAGGTAGAGCCTTCCTTCCCCATATTGCTCAATGCAGTCTCAGTGAAGGTAAAGTCTGGGCCAAGGTTGGTCGAACTCGTCGATGGGCAACTGAAAGAAAATAAGACAGTGAATGCATGGCAACACTAAGTGAAAGTGATTGACAGTGCATGCAAAACGTGACTAAAATATTCAGCAAATAGATCAACATGCATGTGGGTGAAACGATTTTCCGGTTCGATGATTGTTTGTGCAAAACAGTTTCATGCATGCAAAAACAATGAGATAGTAACGAAAAATGAAACAGATCTAGGAAAAGCTATTATACATGTAAAAGAAAGAAAGCATTTAAAGAAATCAAGAAAACAACACTGACACAAGCGAATACACAAAAAGCGACAGAAACACTAAAAAAGACAAGTTGAGGCCACTTACTTGTGAATAGTTGAGCCGAATGTGTCGAAGAGTCTTGGATGTGTTGTGGGATGTCAGAGCTCCAAGATCGATGTGAAAGAATGAGATCTGATACATCGAATAAATAAGTTTGGGCTCATGACGTGTATGCCACAAATATAGGAAAAAGCGACACTTGGAGGGAAGTTTCTAAAACAAATTTGCATGTAATCCCTGGCTGCTAAAAATAGCTCCCTGAATCATGGGATGCATTTTTCATGTTTCCTTTTGCTATACTGAGAAGATCAATTCATGTATACATGCAAGTCAAGTTTCCTTGGTCCCAAGTGGAACTGGTCAACCGGATTGCTCATGCATGCAACTGCTCAATTGCTTGAGAAAAATGCACATTTCTAGGTGGGAGCTAGGCTAATTGCTTAGGAGGTTTGTGCAATTTCTAGGCAGAGTAGCTAACTATTGCCTAGATTTGTACAAGTTTTGGGCTGAGAAGCTTTGCTAGGGAAATTTGTGCAATTCGTGCTGGCTGGAAGAATTGCGCAATTCTGGAGCCTAGTAGGCTGCTAGACAGAATTGCACAATTTATGGAGGGAAAGATGGTTTCCCTCTAGAAATGTGTAATTTTCTTTGGGAAGCTGCTCAGCCTACATCTAGACCAAGTCTGGGTGAACACTTGTGAGGGAAATGCATCAAGCTGTGATCGACAAGCTGCCTTTGTGGATGAAAGCACCAAAGCTTGTGTACTTGATGAAGCAAGACAAGGTGTTGTGAAAGGTTGGTAGGGAGGCTCCAAAACGAGCTACAGAAAAAATGTGGAGGGTGGTTGTAGCCACTACAACACTTGGCGACACACTGGTAGAACTCTAGCTCTCGGAATGGACCTTGTTAGTGAAAAGCGAGTCTAACAACTCTGGAAGTATTTTTCAATTCTCGGGTCATCTTGGCTTCACACTAGCTTGATTGTAAGATGTAGGATCTACCAAGATCTTGGTTGGTTGACACACATTCCAAGCCAAGGCAACACAATTATTTCGATTGGGGTTGAGGGGCATAATGGTGCACAGGCAGTATAGTTGTCAGAGTCTTAGCTTCATCTCTAGTGTTACTCCATTGCGAGCAGGCTTGGTTAGTACCCTAGCGGAGTCACATAGGAATACAAGCATGGCTCCACTACTAGCAAGCTAGTGGAGCCTAGTTAGTACCCAGACAGAGTTGCTTGCATCGCCTCCCTGTGCAGGAAGCCTTTCTCTTCTTTCACCTTATTCATTTTTCATTTTTTCATTTTTGTTATCTTTTACTATGCATAGCACTTATTCATTTCAGAGGTAGACGAGGGATCACAATTTATTGAGAGTAGAAGAGGTTGTTGTAGTAGAGAAGTAGTTTATTGCATCTTTGATGTGCCTATTAAGGTTTTCCCCCTCACCTTACTCTACTTGATGTTGGGTGTGGAGCCTGATTATCTTTTATATTCAAAGGTATCGCCACATTGGACCCCAGTTTGAAATGGAGGCGGTAACGCCGCCCGTAAAATATTCGCTGCAGGGGGGTTTCGGGGGCAGTGCCCCCGAAGCTAAAAACAACTGTAAAATTGCCTTGTAAAAGTATAGTAATTTCTAATCAATCTGGGTCGTTCATTAGGGGGATGATCTGACGGTAGAACTTATGTTTAGTTTAGGGTTTTTTGTCCTAGAAGGAAACCCCTCTCTTTGTATGAGGGCATTGTATTTGAGGCTGTGTGATAGATGTGTATTATGTGAGCGAGAAACAGAGAGGTGAGACTGTGAGAGAAAACAGAGAATATTACAGCGGATTTGCTATAGGTTGTGTCTCTTCATTTTGCTGGATAATAGAAAGGAAGGACTGGCTGTTCGGGGTGGACGTAGCCCAAACTGGGTGAACCACGTATATCTGTGTCTCTCTTGTTTTGTGCGTTTTCGGTGTTTATATTTCTGCAATATTTTATGTGTTCCATTGCTCCGTAATATATAATTTTCTAACAACTGGTATCAGAGCCGAAGGTCTATTTGGCTGATAAACTCGCAAGAAAGAAGGGTTCCTGGTTCGAGTGGGAGCAATGGCGGAAGATGGTAAGTTTAGGGTTGAGAAATTTAACGGCCAAAACTTCTTGCTGTGGAAGATGCAGATGGAAGATTATCTGTATCAGAAAGATCTATACCTACCATTGGGTGGAAAAACAAAGATGCCGATGGGTATGAAAGACGAAGAATGGAACCTTCTCGATAGAAAGGCACTGGGAACAATACGGTTGTGCCTTGTTGCGTCAGTCGCCTTCAACATTTCGAAGGAAACCACGACAGAGGGTTTGATGCAGACGTTGTCGAAACTATATGAAAAACCCTCGGCCTCAAACAAGGCATTTCTTATGAAACGGTTATTTAATATGAATATGTCGGAAGGTGGATCTGTTGCAAACCATTTAAATGATTTTAATATAGTTACAAGTCAGTTAAGTTCTGTAGGGGTAAACTTTGATGATGAATTTAGAGCTCTGTTATTCTTTTGCTCATTACCATAAAGTTGGAATGGTTTGGTAATGGCCATTAGTAACTCCGTTTCTGGATCTAGTACTTTAAAGTTTGATGATGTTGTCAGTGCTATCCTTAGCGAGGAAATGCGACGGAAAAGCTCTGGTGAGACATCAGGAAATGCTTTGAGTGCAGAGTCTAGAGGAAGAAAAATGGAAAGAGGAAAGAGCTCAGGATATCGCAGTAAATCAAGGAAAGGCAGATCCAAGTCTAGATCGGGGATGGTGTGCTGGAAATGTGGAAAGAAAGGACACCTAAAGAAAGACTGTAGATCTCGGAAGGGAAAAGAAGGAGATGCACAGCAGGAAAACAATCATGAAGCAAATGTGACAGGTGAGGTGTTACAAGATGCTTTGATTCTTTCTTTCGAAAATATTACTGATTCCTGGGTGGTAGATTCAGGGGCCTCATTCCATGCCACACCTGATAAGAAATAATTTCATGACTATGTTCAAGGAGATTTTGGACAAGTTCGTTTGGGTGATGATAAACCCTGTAAAATCGTTGGAATGGGTAAGGTTCTTGTAAAACAGCAGAATGGAAACCAATGGTTATTAAAGGAGGTAAGGCATGTTCCAGATCTAAAGAAAAATCTGATTTCAATAAGGCAGTTAGGCGGTGAAGGTTGTGTGACAACTTTCACAGATAAAGCTTGGAAGGTCACCAAAGGAGTCCTGGTAATAGCAAAAGGTGAAAAGGTTGGTACATTGTATTTATGCAATGGTATTTCTAACTCTGTTAATGCTTTAACTTCCAAAGGAGCAGATGCAGCATTATGGCATCATAGGCTCGGACACATGAGTGAAAAGGGGATGAAGATTCTTCACTCAAGGAATCTATTGCCGGGTTTGAAGAATGTTGATTTGGACTTCTGCGAGAATTGCATTTATGGAAAATAGAAGAGAGTCAGATTTCTCAGAGTTGGGAAAGAAAAGAAGAATGAAAAATTAGAGCTTGTGCACACAGATGTATGGGGACCTGCTCAGGTATCATCTCTCGGTGGCTCTCGTTATTATGTTACTTTTATTGATGATGCAACTAGAAAAACTTGGATTTATTGTATTAAGAATAAATCTGACGTGTTTGATACTTTCAAGAAATGGAAATCTTTGGTTGAGATTGAGACAGGAAAGAAATTGAAGTGTCTTAGATCAGACAATGGAGGTGAATATTGCAGCAAAGAGTTTGATAGGTATTGTTCAGAGCATGGAATTCGTAGAGAGAAGACAGTTCAAAGAACACCACAAGAAAATGGTGTGTCAGAAAGGATGAATAGAACAATCATGGAGCGTGCAAGGTGCATGAGATTGCATGCAGGATTGCCTTTACAGTTTTGGGCAGATGCCATAGATACTGTTGTTTATCTAATAAACAGAGGGCCTTCAAGTTCCTTGGATGGTGGTGTTCCAGAGGAAGCATGGAATGGTAAAAAGGTAAACTACTCTTTTTTAAAGCCTTTTGGTTGTGAGGCCTTTGTCCATATTGATAAAGAAAATAGAACAAAGCTTGAGGCAAAGTCAAAGAAATGTACCTTTATTGGATATGGTGTTAATGATTTTGGTTATCGCTTATATGATTATGAAAATCACAAAATCATTAGGAGCAGAGATGTAATATTGAAAATGTCTTGTATAAGAATCAGTTGCAAGAAAAGAAACAGGAAAAGGAAAACAAGGAATACGCAGTTCTTGATGAAATCACTGAAAAAGTAAAGGTGCCTGAAAATAATAATAATCAACAACCACAACAACAGCAACCACCACAACAAATACAAGCACCCCAAACACCTGAAAGTGGTGTTAGAAGATCTACCAGGATAAGTAGACCCCCTGAACGATACTCTCCTTCATTACATTATTTATTGTTGACTGATTCCGGTGAACCCGAATGTTATGAAGAAGCAATGCAGGTTGAAAGCAGGAAGAAGTGGGAGGTAGCCATGGAAGAAGAGATGGACTCCTTAATGCATAACCAGACTTGGGATTTAGTCAGGTTGCCTGTAGGAAAAACTACATTGAAGAATAAATGGGTTTACAGGTTGAAGGAAGAAGATGGAGGAAAATAGAGGTACAAAGCTAGACTTGTGGTGAAGGGGTTTGCACAGAAGAAAGGTATTGATTTTGATGAAATATTTTCTCCTGTTGTTAAAATGACTTCAATCGGAACCATTTTAAGTCTTGTAGCAGCTTAAGATTTGCATCTTGAGCAGTTAGATGTAAAGACAGCCTTTCTCCATGGGTATTTGGAGGAAGAGATATATATGCAGCAGCCACAAGGATATGAGGTGAAAGGGAAGGAGAAACTAGTGTGCAGGTTGAAGAAGAGCTTGTATGGCTTAAAACAGGCTCCAAGGCAGTGGTATCTAAAATTTGACAAGTTTATGTCTGAACAAGGTTATACTAGATGTCACTCTGATCATTGTGTTTATTTGAAAAAGAAAAATGATGGCAGCTATATTATATTGTTATTGTATGTAGATGACATGCTTGTTGCAGGATCTAACATGCAGGAAATAAATGTGCTCAAAAGAAAATTGGCAAATTCATTTGCAATGAAGGATTTGGGAGCTGCAAAACAAATCCTTGGTATGAGAATAACTAGAGACAGGAAAAATAGTAAATTAACATTGTCTCAGAATGAGTACATACAAAAGGTGTTGAAAAGATTTAACATGCACAATGCAAAACTAGTTAGTACACCTTTTGCTAGCCATTTCAAACTTAGCAAGGAAATGTGCGCAAAGACCTAAGAAGACATGGATTATATGTCTAAAGTTCCATATGCATCAGCAGATGGAAGCTTAATGTATGCAATGGTCTTCACAAGGCCTGATATTGCACATGCAGTGGGAGTTGTAAGCAGGTACATGAACAATCCAGGAAAGGAACATTGGATGGCAGTGAAATGGATTCTTAGATATTTGAAAGGTACCACAAATCAAGCATTATGCTTTGGTGGTTCAAACATCTTCCTACAAGGATATGTTGATGCAGATATGGCAGGTGACAGAGATAACAGGAGGAGAACTACAGGATATGTATTTACTATTGGAGGAACAACTGTCAGTTGGGTTTCAAAAATCCAAAGTGTTGTTGCACTTTCAACAACAAAAGCAGAGTATGTTGCTGCTACAGAGGCTAGTGAAGAAATGATTTGCTTAGAAAGGTTTATGGGTGAATTGGGTAAGGAGCATGATATGGGCACGTTATACAGTGATAGCCAAAGTGCCATTCATCTTGCAAAGAACTCAGCATTTCATTCCAGGACTAAACACATATAGCTCAAGTACCATTTCATACGATCAGTGTTGGAAGATGGAGAGTTGAAGCTGGAAAAGGTACACACTAGCCAGAATCCTGCAGATATGCTAACAAAAGTTGTAACCAGGGAGAAACTGAGAATATGCTCAGTTTCAATTGATCTTCAAGGATGTCGATGAAGATGAGAAACAACCAGGTCCAAAGAGGAGTCATTGTCCAGCAAATGGAGCAGTGGTGGAGTTGCTACAATCAGTCTCCAAGTGGGAGATTGTTGGGTGTGGAGCCTGATTATCTTCTATATTCAAAGGTATCGCCACATTGGACCCCAGTTCGAAATGGGGGCGGCAACACCGCCCGTAAAATATTCGCTGCAGGGGGGTTTCGGGGGCAGCGCCCTGAAGCTAAAAACAACTGTAAAATTTCCTTGTAAAAGTATAGTAATTTCTAGTCAATCTGGGCCGTTCATTAAGCGGATGATCTGACGGTAGAACTTATGTTTAGTTTAGGGTTTTTTACCCTAGAAGGCAACCCGTCTCTTTGTATGAGGGCATTGTATTTGAGGCTGTGTGATAGATGTGTATTCTGTGAGCGAGAAACAGAGAGGTGAGAATGTGAGAGAAAACAGAGGATATTACAATGGATTTGCTGTAGTTTGTGTCTCTTCATTTTGCTGGATAATAGAAAGGAAGGACTGGTTGTTCGGGGTGGACGTAGCCCAAACTGGGTGAACCATGTGTATCTGTGTCTCTCTTGTTTTGTGCGTTTTCGGTGTTTATATTTCTGCAATATTTTATGTGTTCCATTGCTCCGTAATATATAATTTTCTAACACTTGACTGAGTTAAAAAGGATTAACCCAAAAACAACTGACTAGAGAAGGTGACACTAATTAGCGTGCAAGAATTGTGTTTTCACCAAGGTTCACTTTGAGCAATACATATTTTCGTTCGATGTATCATAGACTAAGAGTAACAATCTCTTCATACAGAGGCAAGATGATAGATCACCAAGTAGCAATTGCTATACAAGCCCTCTCATAGTTCACCTAGTTCATTTCAAGAGTCATACATGGTTTCATGCAAAACTAACCTACGAACGAAACAAATAAACTAACAAACTACAAAGCAAAGCAAGAGCAGAAGCAAAAGTGCAAGAAAAGCAAGTAAGCAAACAAGGAAGCAGACAAACAAGAAAACAAAGAAAATAATCAAACAATAATGCAAGCAAACTAATTGAAAGAAAACACTACTCCTACTCCTACACTAATGGTGCATGGGCCCGATCATGTGAATTGATATTTCCAATGCAGCCACTGTCACATTGGTTGATACATGTTGGTGAAGGCTTGGTCCGTGAGTAACCTAATTGTGTGAACTAGCAAGCAAGAAATATATAACAATGAAGACAACCACACTTCATGTTTGACAGTGCCCACAAGGCATATGTGAGTGCAAGTGCATGACAAGTAGTCTATGTACTTATCATGGTGCTATGTGACACTGCATGCAACTTTGAAGCATAAGCACACTCTTGATTGAGACATGCAAGAAAATGAAAGAAACAAAGATAACTTGCGTCATACACGTGTACTTGCAATGTAATATTCCTCCAATGCATGAGTGATGGGATCATGTAGTTTGAGTGGAGGAAGTATGATCTGTGTTAAAGATGGATATTCAATGCATATAGATGAGTGATGAGGAGCCTTGGGTGATTGAACAGTTTCATGATCGGAAGTGAGACTAACCCCAAGAGAGTGAGGGCCTTACATAACCATTAGCTTGGGTTGAAGTGCCTCAATAGTCTTGGGTGTTTCAACTTCATCATCACATAGATTATCATAAACCAATGACTTTGAAAGATCAACTGTGATGGAGTCATGATCGTGATCAAATACGGAAAAAAATGGATCACGACTACCACAATCAGAAAGATCAATGATTTCATCGACATCCTCATGATCAAATGAATCAAACAGAGGGGTAGATGAAAAGTGGACAAGCTCATCCTCTGTGTTTCCAGAAAAGACAGATGAAATATCAAGTGGATTTTTAATGAATATTTTATCCTATTCATTATCAAATGATGGACCAACATCTGGTGAGTCCTGCCAGTGATCAACAATGGGTGCATCCATGGATGAAGACACACATGTGAAATCATGGATGGCAGGTTCACCAGAGATGTTAGGAAAGAATAGAAGGGGGCTCGGATGAAAGGGAGTCCTCCTTCGTTGAGTGTTGATGCTCAAGCTCCCACTCATAATCTTCATGAATGATGGTGCATGTTGGTTGTGTAACACTAACTCCATCAATGGCTTGTTCCTCATTCACAAAAATTGAAGAGTCTGGAATGGATGAACCCAAGACAGTATCATTTGGAGGAAA
Source organism: Pinus tabuliformis (assembly GCA_031772625.1). Lineage (NCBI taxonomy): Eukaryota > Viridiplantae > Streptophyta > Pinopsida > Pinales > Pinaceae > Pinus > Pinus tabuliformis. The sequence continues at coordinate 1,176,469,617 of CM062816.1, forward strand.
AGGTCGTAGAACATAAAGCATATGAGAATTCAAAGTACTTACAACCAAATCTACGATTAAATTGAGTGAAGTGATGTTGGGAGAATTGAAAGATGAACAGGTGTGTGAGCATGATCTTCAACATCACTGGGCTGTGGTGGTGCTATTGAATGACAGGAAGGCGGACAATTAGTCGAGACAGTGACCACATCCACATGTGATTGTGCAGCTCCAGCAATGAAGAATTTTGAGTGAGGCTTGATCTCAAGATTCTTCTTAAGGCAATACTCGAATTGGTCCCAAATATAGACAAATTTGATCTGGCTCCTCAGAGCTTGAAACTACGAGTCGAGTAACTGTTGCCAAAATCAATAACCAATTCATGTGGAACCTTCTGTTGCTGTAACAGTTTTTGGTCAAGACAGTCTAGATCAAAATGATAGAAAGTTTCTTCAATGAGATCACAAAAGTGCTCAAGTGAATGTAAATTGCTAGCTGGTAGGGTGAGCAGGCATCAACAAGGAGATTCGTGAAGTGTGTGTGCAAGTAGCAAGCTGGCCTGTTCATCAGAACACCCATATTCCTCATGAAGCATGGAAAGAAATTCATGTAAGTACTCAAGCCAGGCCACTTTGCCTTCACCGTCATACATGTAAGTGGAAAAAAGATCGAAAAACTCCCCCATGATGGAGACATCTTCACGATTCCAAAAACATTGCGAAGGGAGAACAGTGCAGGAATCCATGAAAGGTATGCAAAGGTTCAAAACTGGATGAGAGGACACAGCTTGTCATCTGGCCCTCCTTCTAGCGCCATAAATGTTGACAATGCTAGACTCACCAACATGTCAAGGGAATCTACCTGGTAAGAAGTCCCAATTAGACCTCAGACCATTTGGTGTAAGAGTCCCAGTAGTGGGTCATAAGGCAATGCCTTGACCGTGATGTCACACAGAGGAAGGTAAGATAAATTTTTTGGTAACAAGGGTGTGACCATTGCAATGAGTCAAGGAAGGTGCATGAGAGGTTTCTAACATAGGTGGGTTGAGATGAGTGCACCCCTTGGAAACTTATAAGTGTACTCAGCTGAGAAGGGAACACACAAGTGAAGATGCATCACAAGCTGGAAAGTAGGTTAGTCTAACAATCTAAAGTGATGGTTAAACTAGTAGCACATTTGTAGTGTCCTATCTAGGGTGCTAGACTAGGCTATATTTATTATCGACCAGGATGCATAGACTTAGAGGCATGCGTCTAAAGTATATAGACATAAAGGATTATTAGCTAAGAGGTTATGATGGTAGGTCACAGGACTTTTTTACGGAAGATTGAGGTATGTTACCTATCACCCAAACACTTAGGTCACTCAGTTAATCTACCTAATTACCACACTGTCACTCAATTCATTTATCAAATTAAAACACTGTGTATCACTTCAAACCAAGATTTCAATCTGCTTACAGAGACACCATGCACAAAACCCCTGTTTAACAAATACTCAACATTCACTAATATTCATGCAAGATAAAGACATATGGAAATCATAAACATACTTTGAAATGAAAGCAGAGTTCATGACATTGCTTTAAAAAACAACAAAGGATCGAATCCCTTACAGGACACGATTCACGATCCCAGTGATGAACTGTTCAAGCGCTATCATAAACATAAACCATACACATTCTATTGAAATCAACAACCAATTCTAATTACTCTGCATGTCATGTAATACCCTAGGTTGCGAATGAAAAGGAAATAACAGTATACCAGTTTAACGCAGGGCCCGTCCGCGTTCCAGAGGTATACTGGACTGTGGTCAACCAATTATAAAATCAACGGAACAAGACAAAGATCGTAACTGCAACTGTGTTCTTGATATTAAGTTCAAACTCTGTTTCAAATGATACAACGATTACCAAAAACATTGATTACACAGGACTGTATTTACATATGTTTTTACAACCCTTACATTCTGAAAACGAATGTACATTCATGATATGGCTGTTGCCACTTTTATCATGTTGAGATTTTTAAAATTTTTCTATCCTAAACTGATTTCAAAAAGGAACAAAACTAAATCAATTTAGAATGCTTTGGTGTTGCTGCCTTTGTCACCAACATGCTATACTTTGACCATTGTTGACCGCGCATGTAGGAGGGTCGATTCTGCTGTAGGATAGGTATTCTTCCATGCTTGGACATTCTACTTTTCATCCCTACCCTTCATTCTAGCCCAGCTGTCATGCCACATGTCAAACAATGAACCAATTACAGGATGTTGGAACTTCCTGTAGCCATTTTACCAAAAATTCCTAATTCTTTAACATAAAACTCCTAAATCAATTTCAATGCATTTTAATAACTATAGGACTATTAACTAATCAATTTTCAAGGGATCTAAGAGATATATGATGGAAAGAAGTAGGCAAATGATATGTTTTAGGATGAAAAAGGAGGTCATAGGATGGTACCAACATCTCTCCCCGACTTAATGAATTAGCATGTCCTCATGCTAACCCCGAAGTGCTTCCCTTGAACTCTGTCCCTGCCTGTATCTCTGCTGCCTTTAGTAATGTATCCACATTCTTTTTCACCTGGGCATCTTTCTGACCATGGAGCTCCTACTTTAATCTTTTGTATTTTTCTTTGAGGGTCTTCTTCTGGTTGTACCACTTGGTGGCCCATTTACAAATATCCGTTTGCTCAGCCTCAAGTTCACTGATTCGCTCGCTTAACTTTTCATTCTTCTGTTGAGTCTCTTTACTCTGCGCTCGTAGCATCTCATTTTCTTTCTTGATACCTTTTCTAACATATTAGCCCCATGAGTTCTTCCTTTAATTTCTCAATTTGTTTCTCCAGTTTCTTGTGTTTCTTAATGGGAGGTGGTGAACCTTTTTCCTGCCTGTTATGGCTTTCAACCTCTATATCAGCTCCTGGTCCTGGTGGTGAGTGGTCACTACTCTCAATATCCATCGGTATGGATGCATTGGATTCAAGCTGGTCTTCTTGTAACTGGGCTTTCGGTGCTCTCCTTGTTCTTCTTGAATAAGTGGTGAAAATTTTATCTTGCTCTGCCTTCTGAGCATCTTCTTTTCTCATTTTCCTAGTCCTTATGCTGCTCATAGGTGGAAGTACCTTGCTGGCTTTGGATACTGGGATCTCTTCATCGATATCCTTCATGAAACCTGAGTTCTCCTGCAGTTCTTCTTTGTCTTCCTCATCTTTAATTTGATTAGCAGCTAAGAAATCCTTCCACGGTTTCCCTCTTCTCTGCAATTCATGCTCAATAAGAATTTTAATTAAGCCAAAGTGATATAGGCTCTTGTCCTCATTTCCCTTCTGCTTTTGGATGGTCTTCGACATCTTGGTTAAGCTTTGTAATAGAAAATATGGTAGGCTGATAACACATTGCCTTTTCAAGTGTAGCAGTAACTTAATATGGTATAGATAGACAATAGTATAACGACCTTCGCAGGTTACGAATTTTTGGAGAATATAGACCATCTCATCCCAGGGATGCATCAACGAACTCCTTGGGACACCTTTCTTCCAGTTAACTGATGAGACTCTGGATCTAGACATAAATTGAGTCCACGACTTCTCTTTAAATTGCTTTGTTTTAAAGTACTTCTCCCCTTCTGGGCTAATCCCTATTGACTGGGCTATGGTGTCCTCCAAAACCCTGAATGAGAAGTTACCTATCAGGGCTTTCTCTCCATTGAATGTGAAGGCGAATTGTTTGGTAACCTCTTCATTACTTCCATGAAATTTCTCTAAAAAGGGCAACCACTGTATCTCTCTGAGAATTGAAATGCAATCTTCATGATATTGAGAACTATCGAACATGCTCGGCTCGACCCTATTGGTCATTTTGGCAGAGGGTCGTGCTCTATCAATTTCAACAAAGAAATTTCGATTTATTACCTGGTGGTGTCGCTCCCTTAATATCCAGTATGATGCTCGGTCGACTGTCTTGTGACTTTGGTGGGAGTCGAAACCGAATGGTTATATTTCCCTCTTTGTGGCGCTCACTGCTTTCAATCCTTACTGTGGAAGTCACGAGAGTCAAATGCTAGCGTGAAATAACTGAGAATGATGGTGAAATAACCACTATACTTACTTCATAGCGTATTCATTCTTTGGAATAGAGGAATGGTTGTACCGCTTATATAGATGTCATCATAGGAGCGCTGGAAGTGTATATGCAATACTGGGGTATGATTTCAGGGAGTCCTCTGAATCATTTGGCTACATCGGGTGGTGGAATCATAATTCGGCTGTGTGGAATACAATGAATAGGCCCGCTTTAACATTTGTTTCTTTCCCTTTTTTTTTTTTAAAACACAATCCACCACGTGTCCTGTTTCTATTGGTACTCGGCCAAATGGAAGATGTTGGTATGACTGTAGGGTGCGATTGGTATAACAAGGTTGATATGAAAAGGGGTAATGGATTTAGAAGTATGAAATAGGTTGGGGTATGAAGAATGATAAGAATTAACAGTGAGATAAGGGATGATGGAAAATGTAGTGCCCTTGAAATCGATCATAACAGTCACAGTCATTAAAATTAACATTAAAAATTAATCTAAGAAATTAAATGTTAAGAATAAGGAACATATTACACTTTTGTTGGTTATTGTTGCATTGGCATGCTGAGTAGGATTGGCATTGGCATTGGCATTGCTGACTATTCCTTGTTGTTCATCACAGGTCCCCTGAATAGATTTGAATGCAACAGGTCCCTCTGAAATCTTGAAGATGTTCATGTAGCTCCTTATATGTATACAGGTTCATTGAGCTTGGGTATTTGATGGAGTCTTGGTGCCCAACAACCTGTGAATCCTTGTAGAAATTTGATGAAACTTTGTTGAAGTAGCCCTGAAGTATCAATCTCTTAACATGTCCCTTCTATGTGTCTTAAACAGGTCCCATTACTGTTGGTGTTGGTAGCATGGTCTTCTGGACAGAACAGGCCCCCCTACATAATGTTTATAACCAGGTCCCTCTGAGATAAAACAATGACAAAACAACTTATTTATTGAAATCTGGAATGCTGGAACAAACTGCTTTGAAGATGTACAGTGAGGAGATGAGATAAGAAATCTTTAAGAATTTACAATGGAGAGATAAGAGAACAAAATGTTGATGCTTCTCTCCCCGACTAAAGTGTTGACTTGTCCTCAAGTCATTATTCAGTTGATAAATCAAACAGTGAACAAAAGAGAGAGAATTCTTACCCGCCAACAAATTGGTTTTCAAGTAAGAATTCGGGGTTAGAGTGTGCCAGAGGCTGGTTTTCACATCTAACCCATTGTTATTATATATATATATATATATATATATATATATATAGTTTTTGTTTTGTGTTTTTTTTTTTTTTAATTTTCTTTTTGAATTTCTAAATTAAAAGGAAATGAACTAAGGCAGGGATACTGCAGCTACTGCAGCTGAGGGCTGCAGTATCTCAACCTCTCTTTGTTGAGATACTGTTTGGAGAAAATCTTGCTTGCTGATGGGCTTAGTGTATAGTTTCAGGCGATGACCATTGACAGTAAAGGAATGACCTTCTCCATCAATAGTTTTGAGCTTGACTGAACCATTGTCGTAAGCCTGAATAATTTGGTATGGGCCCATCCAATGGGTGGTAAACTTGGCTTTATGATCTCTGAATTTAGAGTCAAAAAGTAAAGCCCAGACACCTTCCTTGAACTGCTTCTTCTTGATATGTGCATCATGCCACTGCTTCCTTTGTTTTTGCATGAGGATTGTGGTTTCCTCTGCTTGCTGCCTCATTTCATCCAGCTGGTTTAACTGCTGAATTCTTTCTTGTTGTGCTTGGTCCAAGTCAATTTGCAAATCTGCAGCCAGTTTAAAAGTATGTATTTGAAACTCAATAGGAAGCATTACCTCTTTTCCGTACACCAACTGATATGGTGTAAATCCTGTAGTATCCTTCCACGTAATTCTATAAGCCGAGAGTGCATCTTTGAGCTTCTCTTCCCAATTCTTCCTATTCATTGCCAAAGTTTTAGTAATGATCCATTCCAAAGTTTTGTTTGTGGATTCCACCTGCCCATTGGCCTGTGGATGGTAAGGGGTACTTTTCCTATGCTTGATTTGGTATTTGTCTATGATGTCCTTCACTAGCTTTGAGGTGAATTGAGTACCTTGATCAGTCACTATTTCCCTTGGTACTCCATACCTTACAAAAATCTCTTCAAAAAGTAAATTTACCACTGTGTGTTCGGTGGCTCTAACCAGTGCTTCTGCTTCAGCCCACTTTGTGACGTAATCAGTACATACTAAGATGTACTTCTTACCATTGGAGGTTGGGTTAATGGGTCCTATAAAGTCTAGAGCACATTTGTCAAATGGCTCTAGGTGAACTTGGAGCTGAAGGGGCATCTCATCTGTAGCTGTTGGCCTGCCCATTCTTTGGCAGCTGTTACAACTCTTCACATACTTCTTGGCATCCTTGAAAATGGATGGCCAGTAGTATCCAAGAGTAAGAACTTTGAATGTTGTCCGCTTAGCTGCAAAATGCCCACCACACGGTTCATCATGGCAATATTTTAAAATATCAATTACCTCATCATTTCTTACACATCTTCTAATGATCATATCATAACCAGTGTAAAATAAATCGCCATTAAGCCATGAATATCTAGCACTTTGTTTGACTAGTCTCTTCTTTTCCTTTGCAGTAAAGTGTGGAGGTGTTCTTCCTGTAGACAAATAATTGGCCAAATCAGCATACCAAGGATTTACGATGGAAATTGCAAATAAATTTTCATCTGGAAAAGAATCTTCAACCGGAACAACCTCACCTGGATTTTGCAGTCTAGAAAGAAAATCTGCCACCTGGTTCTCTTTGCCTGGTCTATCTAACACTGTGATGTTAAATTCCTATAACAATAATAACCATCTGGTAACTCTGCCACTAGTTATTGGTTTATTCATTAAATGTCTAATGGCAGAATGATCAGTATGTACAAAGACCTCATAAAAAGTTATATAATGTCAGAATTTATTCACAGCATATATGATGGCAAGTGTTTCCTTTTCTGTGACTGTGTAGTTTAACTCTGCAGGTGTTAGATTTTTGCTAATGAAATAAATGGCATAATTACAAGATTCATCTTTTTGGCCTAATGAGGCACCCACTGCAGTGTCAGATGCATCTGTAAAGATATGAAATGGTAGGCTCCAATTAGGCCCTCTCAAGACTGGTGCGGTTGATAACTTCTTTTTGAGTAGTTCGAATGCTTGTTGGCAGTTCTCATTCCAGTTGAAAAGTACATCTTTTGTTAGAAGTTTAAACAAAGGTAAACCTATTTTACTAAAATGTTCAATAAACCTTCTGTAATAGCTTGCATACCCAAGGAAACTTCTTACCTCTCTTTGATTATGTGGAATTGGTGAATCAACAATGATCTGGATCTTTGCTGGGTCAACTTTGATGCCTTGAAAAGAAATATAGTGGCTTAACACTATCCCTTCGTTTAACATCATAAAGCACTTTTCATTGCTGAGGGACAAATTAGATTCAATACATCTTTTCAAAACTCTCTCAAGGTTTTCTAATGCATGTTCAAATGAATTGTCGTACACTGAAAAATCATCCATGTAAACTTCAACACAATCATGAATTAAATCAGCGAAAATAGCTAACACAGCTCTCTGAAATGTAGCTGGAGCGTTGCAAAGTCCAAATGGCAAAAACATTGTAAGCATAAGTGCCCCAAGGACAGGTGAATGTGGTTTTGTCCTGGTCTTTTTAGGCTATCCTGATCTGGTTGTAGCCACTGAAACCATCAAGAAAATAAAATGATGATTTCCCAGCTAGGGTGTCTAACACTTGGTCAATAAATGGTAGTGGGAAATAATCTTTGAGCGTTGCTTTGTTCAACTATCTGTAATCAACACAAATGCGCCACTTACCATTTTTCTTGGGCACTATAACCAATGGGGATACCCACTAACTTTCAGAAATAGGATATATAAAATTAACTCTCAAAAGTTTTTGCAATTCTTCTCTGACAATATCTTGGAGCATGGGGTTCATTCTTCTCTGTGATTGCCTCACTGGTTTAATGGTGCTATCCGTATAAATATGGTGAGTGCATGTGTCGGGGTGAATCCCATGCATATCAGTGTAGTCCCAAGCAAAGGATTTCTGGTATTTTCTCAATAGTTGAATCAATTTCTCTTGCTGAGATGAGTCTAGGTGATTGCCTATGTTCAGAGTTTTCCCTGGACTAATCTCTATGATCTGACTCTGTGTGTTGGTGATGGATTGAACTGGAAAAATTTCGTGAAATGTGGTTTGCAAAGATTGAATGGTGCATGTTTCCTGAAATTTTTGGGCCAAAAGTACATCTGCAGCATGATATTGGTCATTTCTCAAATTTTCGGAAATATCAGGTTGAGAAAGGAATAATTCTACCAAATCATTATTGTCTTGTTCTTGGAAATCATAGATTTGGTCAATGCTAAAAACAGATTGTACTTCTTCTTTATCATTAAATTTATCATCAAGCCACAAATTGTGTGTTACTGCTGGTGATTGTGTCGATGGATAAAGAGTGAGTTGTTTTCTTTCGGTCCCTCTTGAAATGATCATGTTGCCCGATTGACATCCTATGAATGCATCAACAGTCACTAACCATGGTCTACCAAGGATGATAGGGTTCCCTCCTAAATTGGATTTGGGTTGAAGAACTAAGAAATCCACTAGATACTCCCAAGAGTCCAATGAGACAATTATGTCCTCCAAAATCCCTTCAGGAATCACTTTAGACCTATCAGCTAGTTCTAGAACAATCATTGTATGTTGCAAATTTATGAGCTGGAGTGTTCTCATGGTTTCAAGAGTCATGACATTGATTGCGGTCCCAAGATTTATCAAAGTGTTTGTAATTTATATGTTGTTAATGATGGTGGTCACTTTGGGAATGCCAGGATCAACATACTTTTCCATGGAGATGGTATTGGTCATAAGGCCTGCTAAATGTCCTATAACATGAATGGTTTGAGGATCGATCCTTTTTCTAGCAGGCTTCTTGAGGCATATGTCTTTGATGGCTTTAGTATAGATGGGAATGCCTTTTATAGCTTGCAGCAGTGGAATTTTTATGTAGACATTCTTGAGTTCATCTAAGACATCAAACTGTGGTATAGACAGTGGAGGTTTTATTTGGACAAATCGGTCTGGAAAAGGTGGATGCAGTGGTTGCATCTGTTTATATTTGGTATTATCGTTTGGTTTTCTTTGATTTGTCATTTCATTTTCATTTTTTGTGTTTTCTTCTTGCTTATCTGTTATTGGAGAATCTTTGTGGAGTACCCTACCAAACCTTAAGTTGATATTTTGCAAGGGTAGTGTGGGATATGAGGTTCCCTCTTCTAAATTGTAGGCTGGCCTCTCTGCTCTATTATTTGGATTTGGGACAGTTTGAGCAGGAATTTGAGTGGGTCTGGGAGGTTGTGAGTTGGCTGGAAATTGCAGTTGTGGTGGATTTATTGTTGGAGGAGTAGACAGTGCTTGTTGAGTAGGTTGAGGCTGATAAACAACTTGCTGAGGATACCACTGATATGGTTGAGAATGTGATGAATACGACTGTTGGTATTGTTGATATGGTTGTGAATATGGTGGGTATGATTGAGGATATGTATGATAAGATTGAGAGTACTGTTGAGATGGTCTCCATTGCTGTTGTGGTTGGTTTTTTTGTTGCCATGGCATGGGTACATTCCATGAGTTCTGTGCATACATTTGATCATTTATAGGAAATTGCAAATTTTGATTTGGAAACATACCTTGAGGTGCTGGCCTTGGCTGCCATGGTCTCTTTGTGCCCATGTAATACACATTTTCCATCTCTGCATTGGCTGCCATATTACAGTTCTGCAAAACCTTAACTTTAGGACAGTTAAACATATCATGATGTTCAGTACAGAAAGCACAAACTTGGATGTTTTCTAGTGGGCAATCTTTTAATGCATGTTTCTTCCGACATTTTGGGCAGAAGATAGCCATTATCTGATCTTCATCTTCTTGTTTCTTCTTAGCTTTTAAAGTGTCAATTTGGTTCCCTAGAGTGCTTAACAGATCTGTTTTAAACTCTTCTAACAGATTCCCTATTTCAGCCCTTGTGACACTTGCGGAGGTAGATTTTGTGACTTTGGATAACAGGGTTCTTTTTCCCATTTTAGCTTTGCTCCTTGAATACTTTTCGCACAACTCAGCGATTTATTCAAAGGGTAAGGCAGAAATGTCACCTTTTCCCATCAAGTTAAGATCATCCATGTATTCCTCTCGGATACCTTTCAAGAATATTGTGCGGATCAGATCAAGAGGCATAGTTCGGTGTTTGGATTTTTGTAAGTTGTAGACAAACCGTTCTAAGTATTCCTCTAAGGTTTCATCCTCTTGCTCGCTCATCCTAAAGATATCATCTTTAGAATCTTTGGATCTACAGTAAGGCTAATATTTCCTTAGAAATATTCTTCTCATGCCATCCCAATCAACTATAGCATGCTCACCAAGCCTCATGAACCATCTTAAGGCTGATGCCTTTAATGTCGCTGGGAAGAGTCTAAGCCTATGGGCATCATCTGTATAGCCATATGTTCGACATACAATGTCAAACTTGAACAAGAATGAGTCTGGATCTTCTGAAGCCATACCATAGAAGTTTGGTAGCACGGATGGAGGTATGTTTTTCATTTTGATCTCATCATCTTCCTGTGGTTCATGTATAGGAAACTTAAAAGTTGACTCCTCTTCATCTCCCTGTCCTTGATGTGGTACCGATCCAGCTCCTTCCTCAGCCATTCTAATAGGTCTCTCTATGTCAGTGTCACTTGTTTGAAAGAGGAGATTAAAGAAAGAATGTTCGGTCACTGTGCTACTTTCTCCTTGTGTGGAAGATCTAGGAAAGTGCTTCTTCTGCGATTTATGTGTGAATAAAGTTTTCCTTTCGATGAGAGTAAGTCTTTGTCCTGACTTTTGTTTTTCTTCTAATGCTTGGATGACTTCCTCAGCTGGTGTTGTATTCCCTAAAGAGTTTGCTCCTGATGATGATGGGTTAGTTTTTAGATGGTGGGGGTTTTTTACGAATCTACCCTGACTGTCTCTAAATCTAGGCATAAATGAACATGATTTCTAACTGTGTTTTTGTTTGTTTTTGTTTATTGAATTTTTTTTCTTTTTAAATCCTTTAAGTACGCCTCCCCGGCAATGGCGCCAAAATGTAGTGTCCTATCTAGGGTGCTAGACTAGGCTATATTTATTATCGACCAGGATGCGTAGACTTAGAGGCATGCGGCTAAAGTATATAGACATAAAGGATTATTAGCTAAGTGGTTATGATGGTAGGTCACAGGACTTCTTTACGGAAGATTGAGGTATGTTACCTATCACCCAAACACTTAGGTCACTCAGTTAATCTACCTAATTACCACACTGTCACTCAATTCATTTATCAAATTAAAACACTGTGTATCACTTCAAACCAAGATTTCAATCTCCTTACAGAGACACCATGCACGAAACCCCTGTTTAACAAATACTCAGCATTCACTAATATTCACGCAAGATAAAGACATATGGAAATCATAAACATACTTTGAAATGAAAGCAGAGTTCATGACATTGCTTTAAAAAACAACAAAGGATCGAATACCTTACAGGATACGATTCACGATCCCAGTGATGAACTGTTCAAGCGCTATCATAAACATAAACCATACACATTCTATTGAAATCAACAACCAATTCTAATTACTGTGCATGTCATGTAATACCCTAGGTTGCGAATGAAAAGTAAATAACAGTATACCAGTTTAACGCAGGGCCCGTCCGCGTTCCAGACGTATACTGGACTGTGGTCAACCGATTATAAAATCAACGCAACAAGACAAAGATCGTAACTGCAACTGTGTTCTTGATATTAAGTTCAAACTCTGTTTCAAATGATACAACGATTACCAAAAACATTGATTACATAGGATTGTATTTACATATGTTTTTACAACCCTTACATTTCGAAAACGAATGTACATTCATGATATGGTTGTTGCCGCTTTTATCATGTCGAGATTTTTAAAATGTTTCTATCCTAAACTGATTTCAAAAAGGAACAAAACTAAATCAATTTAGAATGCTTTGCTGTTGCTGCCTTTGTCGCCAACATGCTATACTTTGACCATTGTTGACCGCACATGTAGGAGGGTCGATTCTGTTGTAGGATAGGTATTCGTCCATGCTTGGACATTCTACTTTTCATCCCTACCCTTCGTTCTAGCCCAGCTGTCATGCCACATGTCAAACAATGAACCAATTACAGGATGTTGGAACTTCCTGTAGCCATTTTACCAAAAATTCCTAATTCTTTAACATAAAACTCCTAAATCAATTTCAATGCATTTTAATAACTATAGGACTATTAACTAATCAATTTTCAAGGGATCTAAAAGATATATGATGGAAAGAAGTAGGAAAATGATATGTTTTAGGAGGAAAAAGGAGGTCATAGGATGGTACCAACAACATCTGCAACAAGATTCATATAATTGCATACAAAAGTGTTCACACACAACTATTTAAGTTAAACAACATACATTACTACAACAGCCAGAACAATCCAACTACAATAACAACATATGCATGAAAACATGTTGGCTCTTATTATATAAAGAAGTGAAAGTTCCAATCATATAATACATCGAAGGCTACATCCACATCCACCTGCTCCTCCAAAGAGATGAACTAGCTCCATGTAGTGGAGATGCCAAGGCACGTTACAATACTATCCAAGCTCTTTCTAGGATAGTCTTATCAGAAGCTTGGCTAACCAAAAGGCCTTACAATGAGTTATGAGGGACTATTTATAGTGAAGGGTGGGGTGGCCCTTGACATTACCCTTTGTGACTATTCAACTACCCTCATGACTCTTCACCTACTCTATGAATGTTACATCCGCTATTGGCACTTGAATTACACTTGACATGAATCAACATTAGAATGCACATGTACCCATGTGAACACATTGGCTTGAGCAAGCCAAACTAGACATCACTCTGACTTAGACAACTATAGAAATCCAACTGCTCAACATCCTCATGTTGATCAATAGTAACATATTGATGCCAAGCTATGTAGTCCCTAATAGTGTCCGTGTGTTCCACAATGACATCCATATGAAACCTGACCTTTGCCTCCGTAGCATCTGGGTACACTGCTAGGGCTCCTCTATCCAACTCGTCTGAAATCATGTGCATCATTGTCTTCAATGTGGCTAGACCAAAAACATACTTGTGCATTTTGTCTGCAGTGATAAGCCAGTCTGGGCTAGTGACGATGCACATCAACTCGTCGAAGTACGAGTCAAGCTCTAGTCATACCTGCTTCTTTGCCTTTACCTAGGTGAGTGTTTCAATTGATGGGATTGAATTCATGCTTACCACAACATCTATACTCTTGAATACTCGTGCATGGGAGGTCATTATGTTAGTGATGAACTGTAGGAGCTCTTCATAATTCTAGATCTGACTCTAGATACATACCTTCAGCTCAACCACATTGACTCCCATCATCTTAGGCAGGTGAAGTGGGGCTCCCTTGTACTTCATCATCCATGTTTGCATGTCATCAATGACATCATGCACGTTCTTCAAGCTGCCTACTCTTCTAGAAGATCGCTGATACCATCCATTGAGATGGATGACTACCTTGTGCATGGTACCAAACTTGGAGTACAATTCTCACATAACTGTGTCAAGGTACAATACTTCATCTAGTATTGCCTTCTTTAGTTCATCTAAGGTGGAAATTTTCACCAAGTCTCCTCCTTGCTTGGCCGTTTGTAGTTCCTTTGCCATTCGTTCATTCTTAGCTATTAAGAAGCGAACACTTGAGCTAGTGGCTTCAACATACACTCTAGTTACATCAGGCAAGGTAGTTGGATGTTTGCGCACATCTGTCACGATCACTCATTCTTAAACTTGTGTAGGAGATGTTTGATCCTCTAGAGTTGACACTCTGTGAGAATGCGCAACTCTATGTTTGGATTCATCAAATGAAATGTTGTGCATCTCTTCTTTTCGCTGATCTCAGTGCCTCCTTGGTTATTCGAGACTTTCTCATCATCTGGATGCATTGAAGTGAGTGAGTCGACCGCTTTGTGGTGAGGCATGAGGTCGATGTCCTATTCTAACTCCTGTTATTCCGTGTTTTCATCCAACTATTGAAGTGCTTGTTCTATCTCATGAGAAAAGTCTTGCCCCTGCGATGGTTCACCCTGTTCACCTAGTTCTAGTTTTTCAGATGAATCAACTACTTGTACGAGCATTGCTTCATCTGTTTTCACATGTTGCACCCCCTTGTGTATTAGCTACTACTGTTGGTGCTCTCCATGATGCTACTTCACGCTTCTTTGCTAACCACTCCACAATGAAGCCGACTGGTTCATTAGGTTTGGAGAAACTGTAGGAATATCTCCATGGGTCCTCCTCGGCCCAATGAAATGCCCCATGGATCGAGTTGAACTAAACTCTCATGTAGTGATCCTTCACAATGTAATGTGGGTCATACGGATTGTAGCTTCAGAGGTTGAATGGGTACTTCTTCATCAGTTCTTATTTGACATCCTCTTGCTTCATACTCTGGATCTCATATAACCTAATCCACAACGAAAGAGTGGGCCAAGGTGCCTTCTTCTTCTGATGTAGTCTAGCTGTGAATCCTGCCGAGATGTGATATGATACTTCTTGCATGACAAATGCGTGCAAAGAAATCTTTGGCAGAACATGCAGAGGCTTCTTTGCACTAAACATTCGGATGAAAGTGCCGGATGGTGAAGCATACCAATCTACAATGTCTATCAATTCCTCCATTGCTTCCTTTGACATGCAGGGTGGATCCTATTTGAATATCATCTTGTACACAGGGGTGACAAAATGATCAAACAAATGTGTGGTTACTCCTTTAAAGCTGCCTTTGGAAAACAAATTGAAATATTTGTTCACAACAATCTTTGCTGGTGACCATGCCCACTCCAAGCTCGAGAACTTCCATTGGGCACAGACTGCATCTAGGATGTAAGCGGACATGTAAATATCTGCTTGCATATCTTCGGGTGACTGTCAAGCCTTCGCTACTTGTTCCTTCAGTTGATGAGCCAGTATGCTAGACCAGTTACATGGTTTTCCTTCTCTAGCCAATTGGTCCAAAGAAACCATCCAACTCTGTGGGAAGGTTTTCATGCTTGCTTGGCCAAACAGTCAACAAGAAAATATGCTCAAGTATTGGTATGCCTTCCTTAGTATCTTTGTCTTGTAGACCTAGTTGGGTGTCAACTTGAATCGATCTAGCTCCTTTATCCAATTCTTCAAAATGTCTCTGGAGTAAGCACTATTTTTGGGTAAGTTGAAAGGAGTCTCCATGACTATCACATGCTCTAACATCTGAGACATCTAATCATAATATCGTTCCCAGAAGGTTGCAAGCTTCATCCCACTAACACTGCTCAATATCATCATCTCAAGATCAGTGTGAGAGACGATCCATTGTATCATGTCTGCGCATGGGAACATAGGATATATGCATCCAATCTGATATAAGCCAGACTTGTGAATGTTTATGTACACCTAACGGTCTTTGAGGTGTTCCCAAAAAGTGTCTGCCAATGTTTCATTGAACTCTTGCCACTTTAGTTTGATGTCCTTGTCTAGATACAACTTTGTATCTTCATAGATCGACAGATTAGAGGACACTTGCTCAACTGCTACTCCAGCTGCATTCCCATCAGTGCCTTGAGCTCTTGTTCTCTTGGAAGCCATTGAGACAGATGAACACCTGAAATATCTAGAGATAAGCAACATGCATGGCAACAAATCTGTAAGTGAAAACAAAGAAACTTCAGGGAATGACACATCACATACCTGGGAAACTGATGGGAACGATTATGTAATTTCTTCTGGGAGGCTGGGTGACTGGCTACTAGAACTATGCAAAAAGAAATTTGGGCTATCTGGGAGGTTGGACTGGCTGCTAAATCTATGCAATGCACAACACAAATTGGCTGCTAGCTGTTGGGATTGCGCAATGCGCAATTCTGACCGAGAGTGATTGCAGGCTCAGGGACAACATTGTGCAATTTTCTGGACTGATAGTCACTACCTCTTGGAGATATGAAAAACAGTCCTGGAGGGTAGTGCTAGGTAGAAATGCGCATTTTTGGAGAGGAGGGAAGGCTCAGTGAATTTAGAGTCCAAGCTAAGGTTTTCCCAACTCGCTGATGGGAAACTAAAAGAAAATAAGACAGTGAATGCATGGTGTCACTAAGTGAAAGAAGTGATTGACAGTGCATGCAAAACATGAATGAAAGATTCAACAAACAGATCAACATGCATGTGGGTGAAGCGATTCACCGGTTCAACGAATGTTCGTGAAAAATAGTTTAATGCATGCGAAAACATTGAGAGAGAAAAAAATATATATATATAGATAGGACAAGCTATTATACATGTAAATGATAACAAGCGTTCAAAGAAATCAAGCAAACAACAGTCACACAAGCGAATACACAAAAAGTGATAGAAACGTTGAAGAGGACAAGTTGAGGCCACTTACTCGTGAATAGTTGGGCCGAATGTGTTCAAGAGTCCTGGATGTGTTGTGGGATGTTAGAGCTCCAAGATCATTGTGAAATAATGAGCTCTGATGTTTCAAATAAATAAGTTTGGGCTCATGATGCACATGCCAAAAATCTAGGAAAAAGCGACACTTGGAGGGAAGTTTCTAAAACAACT
The DNA here is from genome assembly GCA_031772625.1 of Pinus tabuliformis. NCBI lineage: Eukaryota > Viridiplantae > Streptophyta > Pinopsida > Pinales > Pinaceae > Pinus > Pinus tabuliformis. Next base: position 1,176,486,412 of record CM062816.1, read on the forward strand.
TTGCATGTAACCCCCAATTGCTAAAATAGTTCCCTGAATCATGGGATGCCTTTCGCATGTTTCTATTTTCTATTCCAGGAGGAGAGAGTCATGCATGCATGCAACTCAAGTTTCCTTGGTCCCAGGTGGAACTGGTCAACCAGACTGCTTATGAATGCATTTGCTCAACTGCTTGAGAGAAATGCGCATTTCTGGCTGGGAGATAGGCTAACTACCCAGGAGGTTTGTGCAATTTTTGGGTAGAGTAGTTGAATGTTGCCTAGATTTGTGAAAATTCTAGGTTGAGAAGCCTTGCTGGGGAAATTTGCGCAATTCCTACTGGAAGTGTTGGCTGGCAGAACTGTGCAATTTGGACCCCAACAGGCTGCGAGACAGAATTGCGCAATTTCTAGAGGGAAAGTTGGTTGCCCTCCATAAATGTGCAATTTTCTTGGGGAAGCTACTTAGATTGTAGCTGGACCAATTCCAGGTGAACAACCTGTGAGGGAAATGCTTCAAGGTGTGATCGATAGGCTGCCTTTGTGCATGAAAACACCAAATCTTGTGTACTTGACAAAGCAAGACAAGGTGTTGTGAAAGGTTGGTAGGGAGGCTCCAAAACGGGTTAAGGAAAATTTTTGGACAGTGGTTGTAGCCACTACAGTAGGGTAGTACTATAAAATACATATAGGAGAGGTATTTCCTCAATTTTGAAAAAAAATTATGAAGTGGGAGTAGTAGGAACGATCTCAACGTCCTGAGTGCCTGTGGTTCTTTCCCCCTATTGTTTTCAGATTTGACTTGTGTTGGGTTTTCTTAGGAGTATGTATCTCAGATGTTTTCTCATGGTTTGAATCTGTGTGAATATTTTTGTTGAAGTGTTCACATTCCTATTCCAAATCAATAATTGGGCTTTTACCTGACTGAGTTGATGTAGAGGCAACTTCTGCTTATATCTTTGCTGAGGTTTTCTCCACCGTCTCTTCTATAGTTCTAGCTGTGTCCTTATCGAAATTTTTATTTATGTTTCCTCCTCCATTTTGAGATTGATTCTATGAGTGCCTTGAATCATGCGTAGATATTTCTTGGGTTTCCTTTTCAGAGTTTTATTTAGAGCTTCCCTCCAAGCTTACATTGGGAGTTGGCTTTCTTATTGGTTCTATCTGCAATAGGTCCAATGTGACCTTCAATAATTTCCTTTTCCTACATGGAAAGCGTTAACATCTTTCGGGGTTAAAAGTACCGATTCCAAATACAACACTTGTGAATATGTTTCTGCCTGTAGGAAGAGATCATGGAAGGTGTCCTCTTCATGGGTGAACTTTTTACTTTTACCATATAATTAAAATCCTTAACAGTGTCATTTGGGTCATACTGTCTTCCTGAAAACGTAGCTAATTTCAGAGACTTAATGATCTTTTCTTCTTTTCATGCATGTCCAAAATCATGTAGCACAAATGCACCACATGGTAGTGGAAATGTAGCCCAAATGGCCTTCTTTCTCTCTTTTAGTCCTCTGCTTAATCCACCTTCTCCTGTTGTTTGGTAGGTTATTTCTATAACCATTAATTTGTCAGGGACATAATATGGGAGAACATGTGGTGAAGCAATGCTCCCAAATACTCTGATGTAGGTAAAGGTCTCTTCCCCAAACCATCTGGCTACTAGCAAGATATCTACTTCGACCTCTTTAGAAAACATAGGGGCGGTTCTATTGTACACTTCTTTATGGGTGCGTAGCATAAATCCTTGACATATTTTATAAAAATGGGGGTGAAATTGGTATTCCCACAAAATATTATGGTACATATGGATGGGAAGTGTGTCCTGTACAGTCCACTTACATCCCATATTAGGAAATTTAGAACTAAAATAGATTGCATCCATTGCAAAAGCACTCATTAAAAAGGGGGGAAACACTCTTTGAGAAGAATTTCTCTTCCTTATATATTCTATAATATCCTTAGCCAAATTGCCTGATAGAATTTAAGCCTAGTTGTTGCATCTATCAATTAGAGCCATTCTGGGGAAAACTTGGTGCTATCGGTGTTACACAACATTTTTTCACTGTCTCTATACTCCCCACTCCACGATCTAGGAGGAACTCTATAGTCACCCTCATGTGTTTTCCCATCATGAAGAAACTCCCATTATGTCCCTCTTCATGAGTAGAACATTTTCCCTTTTATGTCATTTCCTAAGAATCTTCCTTTTACCCCAGTTTACAAGATCAGTGCTAATGACCAGTTCATCCCCCACACCGATCTGCATAGTTTAACACTGGGACTAGCACTGATCAACGCTACTGAGCCTTGTCTCAGTCGCACCAATACTCTTTTGGCAAGTTTTTTAAATATGGAGTCGAAGCTTCAGGGTCTAGAAGCTTTGTAATGGAAGTCTGGTAAATGGTTGGGCTAGATGGATCCAAAGAAGTCAGTTTGGGTTCCTTTCCCCTATTAGGATGGAACAAACCCAAGAGATAATGCCTCTCCCATGATAAGAGGAACCATCTCCCCTCCTTTCCCAAGCTGAACTAGTTTTTTTAAATGTAGTTTTCAGTCTTAGTATTTTTGGAGCTTGAATACATAGCAAGATATTATAGCTTGTAGCTCTCTAGTTTATGTTTGAGGGAGAATAGTGTGTTTGATTTGGTTTGAGACTAAAGGGAAGAAGCCTTAAAACTTACATTGTTGGTGTTATCCATGAGATGCTAGCAGAAGTGTGGGAACCCGGATACGTTGGAGGAGACCAACAACATCAAGGCATTGGTTGTAATCTCTTTCTGAACTTATATGAATACAACTATTGATTGATTTCCTACTTTAAAGTGTTATCTTACACTGGATGGCTTAATGTTCCTTGACCTCTTAAGTAGGTTGAATGAAATTGGTATGCTATCACGTTTGTTGTTGTTGTTTTTTTGCTTGTTTCAGGTATTCGAAGGAAGGAACCAAAAAGTAGCTGGAGTAAGGAAGTAGGATCATCACCAAGAGGAATAGAGTTCTAAGAGGTAGGCCCTCTTATTTGATTCTAGCTTAAGGAAGTTTTCCATAGATTGTTTGTTTGTGGCTAGACCCGCTCTCTTGAGCTAGAGGAATTGTCTTTGTCTGCATCAAGAATTTACCCGCACCACAAATTGGTGACTCGACTAGGGATCCAATCCTTCTATTTGATTGATTGTCATTTTATGGTTTTGTGTGAAATTTTCTAGTATCACCATTTCCCTTTAGTTTTCTTTGCTTTACCTGGTTTACTACTTTGAGCCTGAAATTTACAATGGCAAGTCTAGTTTTGGCCTTTGATTTTTTTTTTCTTGATTCCCTCGATCAGCCCTCTTTTTGGCCAAACAATCATGTCGATCAGGCCTATCAATGCTAGTTGTAGTTTGGCCAGTCGTGCCAGTCGTGACGATCAATGTTTTTTTTAAGTTATGAATTTGTACGGATTCCTGTAGGCAAAGATCATGGTTTCCCCTAGATCATAACTAGTGTGTCTTTTCCTCTTAATTTCTGCCTCTCAGCTTGTTTTTTCTGTGTTCTCCTTAACTGGAAAGCTTCATTTGCTTGGTTTGTGTGCTTGTTTGGTTTTCTTTCTCTTTACTTGATTTTTTGAGTCTTTGGATGGTTTCAGGCCCTAGGGCATCTAGGTCATCGTCCATTAAATTGTTTGTGTGCTCAACAAGTCAAGTTGTTGATTAGCTGCTCCATGCATTTTCGTTTTTTAGTCCTTTTATTGCTTTGATTTCAATTAAAAAAGTTTGAAAAGTTTCATTTTTTGTTTAAGCATCTCTTTTCAGGCATAGATTACATTCTCATCTTGTTCTTGATTGGATCGTTGCATCATTGGTTTGGAAGGAATTTTGTTTTCATGCTTTCCAATTGATTGATATTGATTGTTTTGAAAAAATTTCATTGAAGTGTTTGTGAAAGGTTCATGTTATCATTCCATTTAAAAATACATAATTCTAGTTTTCTGAATCAATATGTTACATTAGCTAGCATCATTGAAGACTAGAGTCACATCATCATTTGTATTCGAAAATAAATGAATTCTCTTTACTGTTAAAAGGACTAGTTGAAGTGCATTCAATAGAAAGATTTAGTGCATTTTGGAGATTTATTAGTGAAATATTTTATTCTTTGATTGTTGCATTGATTGTGTGTTCTCTATCTCTCAATTAGTGTTAACTTTCATCGAAGACAAATATTTCCTTTCTCATATAGTTGCATGTAGGATTTTTTTCAGTTGATAGGGATAGGGCCTTGTAATTGAAACCTAATTCAATATCAACCCTTAAAATATATTGAATTAACCTACGGAAGAATTGAAACTTAACACTCATATTTATAGGTCTAGGCTAGAGACATGTTCTGGCATCTTTAAACCTAACAAACATTATTCGCTTCGACACTAGACAATGCTAGTACAGATTTGTGCTCCCCATATCATCGAGTATATAAAGGGATACCTCACTAGGTCTGCAATCATTTATCCATTGGAAGCCATGTCTTCCGCCTTTTAAATGTGATACACCGAACACAACATTCACGGAGATTGCCTGCTTGTACTTCTCGGTTCGTTGGGAGGTATTCTGCAGTTCACAGTTACCTGGTAATCCCTTTGCCTAGATCATCAAGAGCAGTCATTTTGGTCTTTTTGACTCTTAAAATTAAAACATCATTGAGCACTTGTCCTTTCGAGCTCATTAAAATCGAAAGAGAGTAAAGTCACCCTTTTCCCTTTTCTCAACTCTTAAAACATGAAAAGGGCAAAATTTTGTTTCAGTATTTTAAAATTAACTTCCCAAGAAATATTCCTAGTTAAAGTTATTTTCCTTAGTAATTCTTAGCGTCAATTCCAATGGCAACATTTCCAAATTCTAATGGTCAAGGATTCCCCGTAGATGGAAATCCTCATCCTTTTCGTTCTTTTGGAAACGTTGGTGCTCCTTATATGGCAATGTTGTCCCTCCCTAGGTTAACCATTGGTCTACCTGTCTGGTCATTTTCGACCTCGGTGGTCCTAAGCATCCTGACCTCTATCCAATCGTCTCCTTCATTCGAATCACATCACGACGATTATAAATTTGACCCCTCACCTTCTTCCCCTATTTCTTCACCCTCCTCTACTTCGCTTGGTGAAAGTTTCAAATCTAGTAACTAGGAGGCTAAGAAGAAGAAGGAGAAGATGAAGAAGAAGAAGTCAGATAAGCGAGATGCCAACCATGCAACTATTGCTCTAAATGCACTTCCTATCGACAAATCTTCTGATCCTCCACAGAAGGTTAGATTCCCTTGCAAGCTATATAAGGGTGACCATCTCTTGTGAGACTATCCTGACATTCCTAGAGTCTTAGAGGTATGGTCTCAAAATCTTGATCGACCATCCCCATTGACCTTTGGAGATCATGTTGATGCTACACCCTCAGCTAGCGATGATAAGAAGAAAGGGAAAATTAGATTCCCCTTTAGGTTATGTGAAGAATAGGATCTTCTTGACCTTTTTCCTCTTATGGATAAAGCGTCCAAAGCTTTGGAAAACCTTACAGCTCCTCAGGCCCAACTCCCTGTTGTCTATCGAAGGATTTCTTCTGACGCTCTCCCAGTTGGTAAAGAGATTGACTTAGATTCATCTCTTGCCCATCTTTCTCTTCCTGAGCGAGACTCTCTTCTATCTTTTCCTAACCAACCATTGGTAAAAAAGAGTGTCGACTTGTCTACACCTTTAGTTGATCACTCTGTTCCAGAAGAGAGTGGTGAACGCATTGCTCATGTTCTTCTCGTCTCCTCAAATTCTCATGAATCAAAGAGTGACCCTCTCATCTCGGTTGTTCAGGAGAGTCTTTCTTCTATTCTTGCAGAGCATGGGGGCAATCATATGATACCCCCATCAAGTAGTTCTTTTGTCTCTTTTGATTGTAGTTAATTGACTTCTTTTCGTCTCCCATCTTATATACCTTTCCAGATCACAATACAAGCCTATAATATGGTAGTACATAGCACTATGTTAGATGAAGGCGCATCTGTTAGCATCATGTATTCTACTATTGGCAAGCCTTGGGCTCCCCATAGCTTGTGCCTATCACTCAGAATCTGTTGGCTTTCAACAGAGGAACTAGTCAACCCTTGGGGGTCCTTCTGAAGTTCCCTATTACTTTGGGAGGAAACACTACCTATATAGATGTGATGGTAGTCCAAGGTCCCTTATATTTCAATCCTCTCCTTGGACACGACTATTTTTATGTCATGGGAGCTCTTCTTTCTTAACTTTTCCATGCGGTTTGTTTTCCACGCGAAGGGAGAATTATGATTATTGATCAATTGTCATTCATTGGTCACCAGGCGCCTCCTTTGCAACCATCATCTCCTTTTTTGACTCGTAAAAGAGAATAAAAACGGGGGTCTGATTTCAACTCTTTTCTAACTCTTAAAACACGAAAAAATTGTTGAGCTCTTGTTGTTTTTGAACTTGTTAAAGGTTGTGAAACATTGTTTACCCAGTATACATTTACCCCTCTTTTGGGTTGGGATAAACTATTTACGAAAAAGGTACTGCTTTACTAAAATGGTCAACTCTCAAGTATCATTTTCTACCTTTTGGGGCTTGAGAGACACAAATGTACGAAAATGGACCTTTTGGAGTTTTCTTTTCCATGTCTTTTTTAAACTCTCTAAATATGAAAAATATACCAAGTTACCCCTTTGTCAGACTCATTAAAATATTAAATGACATAGGACTTGTCATTATGACAAGGTTGAGCTACTCGTTTGTAGGGATCGTAAAACTTACTAGAATGGATCCATCCGAAGGATGGACTTATATTACAAGCATATGCTATCCCCTTCAATCTTGTGTAAAAAAAACTGGGGTACTCGCCAGAAATGGTGAGGGAAAATTGGAAGTATTTCACCAGTTGTATTCACTTGAGGTAGCCTATCGCTCTTGAAAATTGACACTCATCTGATGTTCATGTTGGGTTTTCGGACATCCTAAATCCGTCGCTTGGCTCCCTGGGTTTTGGGTTATCCATTTTAAACCTCTCATATGGTCTTTTCCACATCACCATTGTTATCACCTGGATTGAACCTCAGGCTGAAGGAAGGCAATGCCAGGGTAACCACAAACCACGCTTAGCCAAGTAGCTATCCCTACTAGGCCAAGAGAGGGCTCTCTCTATAAGGGTCTCAGCCAAGATGACTAGATCAAAAAAATGATATTAGGCTAGGTATAGTAGCACAAGGTTTGATTTGATTTTGAAGGGGTTTTCTTGGATCAGGAGGAGCAAAACAATTAGGGCAAGGAACTTAGGTCAAAATTGCAGGGTGTTCGGTGTGGCAAGGTAGGCACAAGGCTCAACACTCTAGGGTTTGATGGGTGAGGTGATTCAAGATAGGTGAGGATAGAGAAAGAGCTTGTAAGCAACATGGTTCTTTCCAAACTGAAGAAAACATAGACTATGAATATTTTCCCAAAACAGAGAATAAATATTATGAGTTATGCCTATCAACTTGAAAACATCCACTTAAAAGCAATTAAATGATTGATGAAGTACAAAAAACATTTTAACATATGATCACAATAGAGAAAACTGAAATGAACATCATACCACATGTATCCCAAAGAAATAATTGCAACTTTTCATTAATCTCCTGCTGAAAACTGATACAAAATGATGTTTACTCAAAGCCTAAGCATCCAAATGAGTCCAACCTACATGATGACTAAGGAAAAGCATCATATAGACTCCAAAAAACTCATCCTAAGCTCATGGTGTTGAATCCATGAGAAGAGGAGTTATTTATAGCAAGATCTGAACTACCTACAAGAAAATAGGGTGGTCAAAGTGACTCATCCCTAACCCAAACAAACTAATACATTACACCTCATGAACTTGTTTTACCTGATGAATCTACCCTAGTAAGTTGTAGAAGCATCATAATTACATTAAATTGATCAATTACAAGGAAAAAATCATGATTTTCCAAGGTGAAAGTGAAAACTGGGACAAAACAGTGAAAAACTAGACAATCTATCAAATGTGCAGCACCAATGCTAGGCATGCAGCACCAATGCCAGGGGTGCCCTTCAACTTCAGCTGCACTTTTGGAGGCCTTCTCGATGTCCAAATTAGGCCCACAATAGCTTTTTTGAAAGCTCCGCCTGAATACTTTCTAGAACATCTTGAATTCTTTCATTTGGAGTTCATTTTCTCTGTAAAAAGTCAATCCTCCCAACACTGCTCAGCGTGTAGTGCCCCAACCAAAAAGAGGATAGAAAGGTCATTCTTTGAGGGTTTTCGGCCCTTTTGGGAAACCAGTTCTACTCCAAAACCTTAGAAAATGCACAGGGTACATTTACTCATCACTGTGAATCGAAAAATTTTGGCCTTTTCTTCATTGGATGCCCCAAAAATAGCATAATGCCCATGGCGTTGCACGTTTGCCTTCCCTGACTGTGAAAAAAATGGACTGAAAAACAAAACAACTTCCTTCAAACTAAAAAATGATCCATCATGCACAAAAATGTGTCTTCTCTACTAATCAAATATTAGAGGCATGTAGGGATGCCTCAGCAAGCATGTCAAGTCTCCTCCTCTCCTCTTTCTTGGTCAATTTGTCAATTTTCTCATGAGCTCTTTCGAGCTTTCTCCTTGCCACTTGGTTTCTCCTTGCATAATACTTGGCCATATTCCTTGGAAACTCAACATCTCTATTTTATTTTTCCAAGAGGGTCTCCATGTGTGTGTTCACTTTCTCAAGCCAAGACTCTCCATTTTCAGCTATGTCCTTGACCAATTGCTCATTTAGAGTGAGCTGCTCCTCCAATTCTGCCTCTTTTTGTATTTCAAGCTCTAAGGCCTTTCTTAGTCCTCTTGTTCTTGGCCTTTTTCTTTGTCCCTATTCATCATCCGTCTCTCCATAATCTCCATAAGACTCATCAAGCTGAAATTTGGCTTTCTTAGCTTCCCTTTTTGCCTTGATGTACTTGATTTGCATCAACTCCTGCTTAACCTCTAGTTTCTTGTTCTCTTGCTCATAAAAGGATATAACATATTGGGATCTTTGTAAGTTAGCCTCAAGCCCCTAATTTTGGCATCCTTTGATCTCAAGGCGGCTTGAGAAGATTTGTTTCCCTCCTCAGCACTAGAGTCCACAAGGATAAGCTCCTTTTCAATGTCATGCTCTTCATGCTATTGTTTGACCTTTGCTTCCTCTACCATTTTCTCCTTTCCTTTAACCTGTAATGCTGATGACCAAGGAAAGGCCCCTCCCACATTCCATGGGATAAACACCTGCCTCTTTCCCCTCTAATAAGTGAAAGAAAATGTCTACAAATTGTTCCTCTGTGGTATACTACTTTTACCATGCTCACTGTGTACATCATGTACCTCACTGTCATCATGCTCATCATGTCCCTCATCACTGTCATCATCTCTAGTGGGTGAATGAATGGCTACATGAAATGGTGATGTAGATGGTGTGGAGGTGTCTAGTGAAGAATGAACTACTGAGGATGAGTGATAAGTAGGTTGTGGTGGATTAGAAGAAGTAGATGGATGAGTGGAGGATGATGGAGGAATGAGGGGAGATGGCTGAGAAGGTGGTTCATTGAATATTTCATTAGCTATGAAGGCCTACCAAGTAATTCCTAGTTGATCTAAGTGATGGAGGACTATCATTTTGATAAGAGAATGATGTAAAATACTATGCATCTGATGAGATGGGTCCCTTTTCTGAGCAATATATGTCATCTTATCAATACTCCTGAAAAGGTAATATGGTAAATTAAGCATTCTTACTCTGGTAAAGTGCATGAGAAGCCTGATGTGGTATGAGTATAGTCAGGAAAACCTACCCTCACATGTGAAATACCTCATGATGATCTTCATCAATGGCGCATACTTGTCCAAAAGATAAGAGAGAGGGAAAATTCTCTTCTTATCATTTTTGAACCTTGTTTTAAGATATGGCTCATAAAAATTGTGATGCAGATTTTTCTACTTGAACCATTTCTCTCCTGCATTTGGAATTCTAGTGGCCTATGATATGATGGCTGAAGATATAGTGAATGTGACACTAGCTAAAGTGACCTGGTTGTTTTGAAAATTGAGGATGAATTTCTTGGTTAACTACTGATGAAAATTCACCATCTCAACCCTTTGGAGAAACTCTAAACAACCCATGTGCCTAAAACATGATACTGCAAGTGGTGATGCCATAAGTTATGTTGTATTAGTGGGTTCAAATCTAATAATTCTCCCTCCTTTTTGGTTGGCCTCCTAGGTTTTCTTTCATTCTACCATGCTTTATAGGTGAAAAATTGAGGAAATAATATATATGCCAAGATGAGTGAAAAAGTGAGGAGGTGGAGAGAAATACAGTTAGGATGATGGGAAGGTTACAAAATATAGGAAGTACTATAACTATGATCAAAGAGGTGATTTTGGAAGCATGCAAGGGAGCTTTTCTTAGGGTTTCAAAATTTAGGGTGTCAATTTTCTTAATTGACAGAGAAAAAGAAATATTGGGTCACTTACTTGTTGTATGTAGGTAGTTGAAGCTTTTGTGGCTTTGAGGAAATGAAGTGGTGTTTTGGCACTACTAGGATTTTCCAGGCTCCTCTGGCCAAACACGCATCAGCAATTGTTAGCGCATAACATCCTCAGCAAGTGCACCCTTCACCCTATAGGCACACAACACCGTTGAATTTTACTCAGGCTTGGACTGGCAAAAGTGCCCTTGACCCTACATGCGCACAACGACTTCTCCCAACACACAGCTCCCTCAACAAATGTGCCTTTCTGATTTTTTCCTCCTTCACTCAATCTCCTCTTTGCCAAGGAGATATTAGGTCTCAAAAGAACTAATGGATTTTGAAAAACGCCTTTGAAAATTTTATATAGAGAATGGTTTCGATTTTTCTTTAGAAAAAACCCACTTTATAATGTTTGTTTGGAACTTTTATTTTGTTTTCAAATCTATATCTAATGTTTCTCTTTCTTTGTCTCTTTTCAGGTGGATGATGCTTTGATTGAGCTGATTTCTTCAATGGCTCATTTCTTGCAGCATGGAGAAATGCTTGAGAAGCTTATGGAAACAATTATTACATACAATGACTTGAATTACATCAAAAAATATGAATCAACTAAAATACTTTGTTTTCATCTCAAAAACATGTTTTTGAGATGAAAATTACATAAGTGAAATAAGATTTTCTTATAATAACCATGAATTACTACTAATCACTCTTTATTTATTAGTCTTCCTCATATCTTTGCTTCCCTTTATTTACATTTTAAACTATGCTTTTGACCTTGGAAGTGGACCCTAAGACCTAATGAAAATACCTTGGAAGTGAACCTTAAGACCTAATGAAAAGACCTTGGAAGTGAACCCTAAGACCTAATGAAAATACCTTGGAAATGAACCCTGGAAACATAAGAACCTTGACTATAAAAATAACATAACTGAAAGCATAACTGAATGCAACATGGAAATGGGTCAGCAAATGTACCTCATGAGGGAAAAATTGATTTTCTGAGAATAAAACAACCATAAGTGGACCATTTTTGCATGACCTAGTGGAATGATAAAAAATTTAGTATCAGATACCTAAAATGAAAATGCAAAGAGAAGATTTGATCCCTGATGGAAGTATGCATATACTGACACTAACATTGGCCTTATTGGGGATGGCAGCTCCTTGGAGGTGTCAAAAACACCATAGACCAAGTGCCTAATGATTGGGCCAACACGGTCAAACAAATGAAAGACTGAAAACTTTTTGAAATTTTGAAAAATGACTCAATAAAAATTGAAAACTAACTCACAACTGACTGTAGACTGACTCAAAAACAAACTAAACAAAAAAAAAAGCATTTAAGCTTTATAGCCTTCACTTTGGGCCCCAAGCTCAAATGACATTGTACTTCAAAACTTGCAAGGAACACAAACTAGTATATACAATGATAGTGAAACAACTTCAACAAGCTGCATTAGAAATAATAGTGTTTTAGGAGCCTACCATTAACTGGTCATCCTGAGCATTCTTGACCATCCATTTCCTTTAATAAAAATGCATTCTATCCTTGATAGGTTGAGATTTTATAAGGTCCTTTCCACAGATTTTCAAACTTACCATGTCTCCCTTTTTCTTCATTAGTGCATCCCATCGCAGCACTACATCTTATAACTGGAACCTTTTTGCCTTGGTTTTGTGGTCATAACTTTTCTTTATCTTCTCTTGCAGCTGGAAAGTGTTTTGAGAAACCTCTTCCCTTGTTTTTTGAAGGTGAATCATTTGATTGATCTGGCACTAAATATCATCTTCTTCACTGCTGGCTTCTTGCAATAATCTCATGACTGGGACTGCAAGGGATGTGGGAGACATTGTATCAGTACCATAAACCAATTCAAAATGCGACATACCTATTGATTTCTTATTGCTCACTCTGTCAGCCCACAAATCATTGACAAGATTTCGATGCCAATTATTTTTGTTTGCCTCCAACATCTTCTTAATAATTTTTACCAAGGATTATTTGAAAACTCAGCTAGTCCATTGCCCTTCAGGTAGTATGCCATGGAATGACCCAATGTCATGTTGTATTTGCTGCAAAACTCAACCATTTTAATTGACTTAAACACTGCTACATTATTTGTAATAATCTTGTGAGGGAAACCAAAATGAGACAAGATATTGGAATCTAAAAACTGAATGATTACCATGTCTGTAGCTTGCCTTGTTGAAATGGCTTCGATCCATTTGGTGAAGTAATCGTTAGCTGTGAAAATCCATCTGTGTTGTGCTGATGATGTAGGATGATTTTATCCTATGAAATCAAGCCCCCACTACTGGAAAGGTACATTGACTACAACTGGCTTCAAAGGAAGAGGAAGAAGCTTCCTTTTCCCCTGAAAAACTTGACGTTTGTGGCAGCCCATGACTGTTTTATATAAATCTGAAAAAAAAGATGGCCAATAATACCCTGCTCTCAAAATTTTGTTAGTTGTTGTTTTCTAAAACAAGTGACACCCACAATCTCCTCTATGAAAATCATTCATTACCAGCTAAGCTTCATTTCAACCAAATAATTAAGAAGAACCCCTCCCGTATCTTTCCAATAGAGAGAACTGTCTAAAATGAATAGTTTTATAGACTTTCATTTTAGTGATCTACCTTTACTTCTCGACATGCTAGGAGGAGGAGAAATATGTTGAAGAACATATACTATATCATAATACGAAGGTGAGTTGAGAAACATCTCTGATACCTGAATGAGGGTGCCACCATCTTCGTCATCTGACATGGCTGCAATAAGATGTATGTGCAGAGCACGAAGATTCGACTCAGCCATGAGATTTCCCAAGACTTGACCTTTGATCAGTTTGGTAGGCTTAATCTCAAGATTGTACTCTAACATTGTTGCTATCCACTTACCTATTCTTCCTTCTGGATTAGTTTGCATGAGGACATCTTTGACAACCACGTTGGGAACATATGTTATGGTATGCAAATGCAGAATTTAGACTCAAAAATCGTTCAGTGCCTTTATAAGAGCCAAAGCTTGTTTCTCAATGATGTTATAGCGCATAGAAGCATCTCTAATAGTTTAACTGGAAAATGCAATGGGATTTTCCACCTAATCCTTATTTTGCATCAACATTGCTGCCAAAGTGTGCTTAGATGCGAATGAAAATATAATAAAATCAAGAGTATAATTAGGACTGATCAAAATAGGGGCTGTGGTCAAAGAAAGATTTACCAAGTTGAAAGATTTCATGGCATCCTCGATCCATTTCACAGTGCTATCCTTCTTCAACATATTAGTTAACTCACACAAATGCTTAGCCAAATTTGGTATAACTCTGCATAAGAAATTAATCTTACCTTTGAAGGCTTGGATCTCCTTTTTGTTGCGTGAAAAGTCTAGTTGCTGAATTGCCTCCACCCTAGAAGGATAAATGTGAATACCATCTTTGGAAATTATATGACCGAGGAGTTTACCTTCCTCCATGGAAAAAAGACTCCTCTTTGGATTTAAAGAAATCCCGAACTGCCTGCATTTCTGAAAAACAATCCTCAGGTGGTGTAAATGCTCATCATCATAACCATAAAATATTGTCAATTCATGTAAATAAACCACCAAGGAAACATCCTTCTCATTAGCGAAAGTTATATCCATGGATCGTTGAAAAGTGGCCCCGACATTCTTCAACCCAAATGGTGTCTTGGCATACTGAAAAGTCCCACATGGTGTTGTGAAGGAATTTTTGTCTTGGTCTTTTTCATGCACCAAGATTAGATTGTAACCTGAGTAGCCATCTAGTAGTGACATCCGCTATGCTTCAACTACTCATTGTATAATATGGTCCATCTTAGGAAGAGGATAATTATCTTTTGGGGACACTTTATTTAGGTTACGGAAATCAATACACAGCCTTATCTCCCCGGTCTTTTTCTCGTACCAAGACCAGATTTGAAACCCGATCAGAGAATCTAATTAGAACAATGATACCATCTTTAAACAATCTATTTACCTCTTTCTCGATGGATGGCAGTAGATTTGGGTTGATCCTCACAACTCTTGTCTAAAGGGTTTTAGATCTGGATTGATAGGTATGGTATGTTGAATGTTGCTCTTATCATAAACTTTAAAATATGAGTAATCCCAGGCAAAAAAATCAGAAAATTCAGAAAGAAAATTAACATACTGAGCTTTTGATTCGAGAGATAATTTTTTTGATAGCTTAACAAGCTTGGGTTGGTCCGCTGTTCCAATGTTTACATCTTCAACTCCTTTTTCAGAAGGAACCAAGGTTTGTTTTCTCGCCACATCATCTTTATCAAAGAACTCCTCTAAAGGTATAAGACCTCTAGGAATAACATTATCCTTCATCTGTAAAACATCCATCTGATTTACCTCAATGTTTTGTTCATCAGAATCACAAACATCAACAATGAAAGAATTCTTAAACTTCCCTTCATTCTGCAAAAACGAATTAATTTCATTTTCATCCCAAAAAACTTGTCAATACCTAAAATTATTAGGAACAATAGGCCTATGTTTGACATGAATTTGAAATTTATTGCTATAACTCATTGGAATTTTTAGATTGCTCGTTGTTGTAGCAAGTGATCAGAAATTCTGCTTTGACTTCTCGGCACCACTATCAATGTGTATTCTAGAAAAGAAATCAAGATATCTAGGACTGCGTTCCTATAAGCTCTCATCCACGGATGCTTTGCTTGATATTCTCCTTTGACTTGTTTAATCACTAGCTTTGAATCACCATAAATAGAAATCCTTTTCACACCCAGCTTCTTCAAAAATATTTAGACCTGTAATCAATGCCTCACACTCCGCTTCATTATTAAAGCAATCAAAAGCTAATTTATAGGAACACACTCTAACATTACTTAGGGCTTTTTCTGGCTAAAAAGCAGGACTTCGAATCCAAATTCCAATACCTCCACCATCTTCACCCAAAGCACCATCAAAGTCCACGCTCCAAAGGCCATATTCATCTTCTATATTTTGGAATTCTGCTTTTGTTTCAATATTACCTTTACCGGTTGCTTCATTTTGTTGTTCTTCACTGACTTTCTGCTCCTATGGAGGCTGCTCAGAAGGAATTTCCACCTTTTCCTTTTCTTGATGAAGAACTTCTCGAAAACTCTCGAAAATTTCTAGTACATCATCTACTTCTACAAGCTGAATATCTACATCATTCAATCCACTATCAATGTACAAAACCAAAGACTCTAAATCTGTATGTACAACATTTATCAGATGATTTATGGGCTTCTCTTTACTAGTGATAATATATTTCGTCTTCTTTTCCCGATACAACTTCCTAAATTGACCGAAAACAAGGATTGTAGCATAAGAGAAGTCAACTTGTAAAGTTCCTTTGAGTTTGGCTCGCCACGATCTAGACAATAGCATACCAAATCAAGGTGGTATATCAACTACTACCACATCCATCAAAACATTCTTGGCTGGGATTTGATCTAAGGAAACCACCAAATCTTTGATGATACCAATGCAATGAACTCTACCAGAATCAAATGAATACAAATCGTGATATTTTTGGGTGATATCTAGGCCCAAATTTTCCGTGATGGCCTTGAGAATCAAATTGTAGGAAGCTCTGGAGTCAAGCATAACATTATGAAGAATATACTCATGAAGTCTAAGACTCAAATAAAAGGACGGGCCTTCGCTATCTTCTAGCTGACCTTCTATAGTTGGACCAAAAATAAGTTCAAGGTGATCATCCTCAAAATTCACCATGTCAAAAATTGGATCAATTTATATTATTCTAGACACATGGTGTTTGTAATGGCTATTCTTAACAAGCTCGGTCAAAGGAATGGACACTTTTAATTTAGCAATTCCACTTTCTAAATTAAAATATGTGACATTTTCTACCTCTTTGACACTAATGTCCCTCTTATCTGTTTCCTCCTTCATTGCACTATCCTTTTTCTGATTTCCTTTCTCTTTTGTAGCTGTACTTGTTGATGGATGATTTACCTTGCTAGGATTCTGATCAGCATACTCCTTTCCTTTTTACTGATTGTTTGAGGGATCATTCTTTGACTGAGCATCCTTCCTCTTCTGAATAGGACTGACCAGTACATCTCTCCTCCTCAAAGGATATTGTCTCTGATGTGCGCTCAAATCATTCATGTAACCATGCTGATAATCATCAGATTTAGCCTCCAAAACAACATCATTTTCCAAGATGTAGTCCTCATCCTTTAGAGTGTTGGAATTTTCTGCATACTCCTCATCTTCAGTCAGAAATATAGGCATACCATTTGCTGTGAAGAAGTGATTTTTTTCAATTACCAGATCTTCCTCCTCTTCTTCTTCCACTCCTTGAACATAATTCTGTTTTAAGGGAGTTTTGATCTACTGTTGTTGTTGCACTGGTTATTCCAGTGCTTTTTTCTCTCTTTGTTTGATTCGGAATTGAGGCTACTGCTGCCCTCTAAAGTTTGGGTTCTAGATCTATGGTTTAGGTCTGCCTGTGATGGAAAACCATTCAACCATGCTTTCCATTGTTTGAATCAATGTATCCATTTTTACATCTGAAGTAGATGCTTCTTCTTTCACGGTCACTCTTTTCCCTAATCTCATTCTTGCTCTTTTGGCCAGCAGGTTTGCTTCTACGCTCAGAACATTCTTTTGCATGTCTTGTAGAGTTGTAGGATTACGTTCACGCAACTGATATGCCATATCGACATCAAATCCATCTGGAAACTTAAGAAAAGCCAATCCCTCTGGCAGTTTGATATTTGCAGGGATAGCATTGTATACTACATTAAATCTCACACAAGAGTTTCGCACACTCTCGCCAACATTTCTTTTAATATTCTCATATTCGGACAAAATATGAAGGGGACTCTTCTTGACCTCCCACCGATCTAGGAACTATCTCTGGAGGATGGGTAGAGTAGTGATAGATGCTGCTAGCAGGGCTCTGAACCATTTCCAAACTTCTCCTCCAAAACTTTGTACAAACAACCTCATCATCACATCTTCAATTTCAACTTCATGGAGGTCAAATAAGTCATTCATCTTGTCAACATGTTGTTGAGCTGTGATGGTTTGGGTGCCATTGAAGATGGCACTAGGAGTTTGAGGAAAATCAAGGGGTGCATATCGGACAGCCATAACTAGAGGTGGGGGAAGTGGTGGATTTAAAACAAGGATTGGGATATTCAGTATACTCAAAGGAGAATTAACGATAGCTCTAGTGGTGTGAACAATCTGTGAAGAAGAAGTGGAGGGTGAGAGATAGTTTGAATGGTAGTATATGCAAAGGAGGTATTTTGAAAATCAAAAGATGGCCTATGAGTCATATTTTCTACCCAAATGTTTAAGTTTGAAGAGAGGTTCTGCAAATGATCAAGAGTGTGAATAAGTTGTGACCCTAATTTATTTGTGAAAACAAGTCTTCAATGGGGTTATAAAGAGATATAGAGGAATCAACAACTTTCTGATCAATCCAACTTAAAGATTTACTGTGAAATAAAATTATCTTAAAATTAATATCAAACTCAATGTCTTGCAAAGTGTCTAACCTTCCCGGGAAGGAATTAACTCGAGGAATGAAATCCTCACTTGATTATTCTCTATCTAAACTAGATTTCTCTACAAATTTCTTATGTTTTTTCCCAATTTTATGAGGATCACTGACAATGGTTGAAGGATTCAGATCCGGATAGGATCTGGTGTACTTTTGGGAAGCCAATATGTCTAATTTTGAAATTTAATATATTGCTTTACAACTTTCCAATTTAGCCTATTAAATTCTAAAACTCATCATCCACAAGCTTTAGAATTCAAATGAAACATCTTATTGGGGTGATTAACTTCTGATCTTTCGTTCCCTAGTATGGTTGCCACTATGTTATCACTTGGATTGAACCTCGGGCTGAACGAAGGCAGTGCCAGGGTAACCAAAAACCATGCTTAGCCAAGTAGCTAGCCCTAGTAGGCCAAGAGAGGGCTATCCCCGTAAGTATCTTAGCCAAGATGACTGAATAAAAAAAATTATATTAGGCTAGGTATAGTATCACAAGTTTTGATTTGATTTCGAAGGGGTTTTGTTGGATCAGGAGGAGCCAAACAGTTAGGGCAAGGAAATTAGGTCAAAATTGCAAGGTGTTCGATGGGGCAAGGTAGGAACAAGGCTCAACACTCTAGGGTTTGATGGGTGAGGTGATTCAAGACAGGTGAGGAGCTAGAAAGAGCATGTAAGCAACATGGATTCTTTCTAAACTAAAGAAAACATAGACTGTGAATATTTTCCCAAAACAGAGCATAAATATTATGAGTTCTTCCTATCAACTTGAAAAAATCCACTAAAAAGAAATGAAATGATTGATGAAGTACAAAAAACATTTTAACATATGATCACAATAGAGAAAACTGAACTGAACATCATACCACATGGATGCCAAAGAAATCTCTGCAACTTTTCATTAATCTCTTGCTGAAAACTGAAACAAAATGATGTCTACTATAAGCCTAAGCATCCAACTGAGTCCAACCTACATAATGACTAAGGAGAAGCATCATATAGACCCCAAACAACTCATCCTAAGCTCAGGGGGCCGAATCCATGAGAAGAGGAGTTGTTTCTAACAAGATCTGAACTACTAACAAGAAAATAGGGTGGTTAAAATGACTCATCCCTAACCTAAACAAACTGATACATTACACCTCATGAACTTGTTTTACCTAATGAATCTACCCTAGTAAGCTCTAGTAGCATCATAATTACATTCAACTGATCAATTACAAGGATAAAATCATGATTTTCCATGGTGAAATTGAAAACAGGGAGAAAACAGTGAAAAACTAGAAAATTTGTCAAATGTGTAGCACTAGTGCTAGGCGCAGCGCCAATGCCAGGCACGCCCTTCAACTTCTGCTACACTTTTGGAGGCCTTCCCAATTTCCAAATTGGGCCCACAATCGCTTGTTGAAAATATTTGTCTATCTACTTTCTCGAACATCTTGATTTTTTGGATTTGGAATTCATTTTCCCTATCAAAACACAATCCTCCAAACACTTCTCAGCGCGTAGCGCCCAGGCCAAAAAGAGGGCAAAAAGGTCATTTTTTGAGGGTTTTTGGTTGTTTTGGGCAACCAGTTCTTCTCCAAAACCTTAGAAAATGCACAGGGTGCATGTACTCGTCACTGATGCTTATCTTTTCCACATTGGATGCCCCAAAAAAGAGCGCCTTCCATGGCTATGCAAAAAATGGACTGAAAAGAACAACAACTTCCTTCAAACTCAAAAATGATCCATCATGCATAAAAATGTGTTTTTATGACTAATCAAAGATTAGAGGCATGTAGGGATGCCTCAGTAAGCATGTCAAGTCTCGTCCTCTCCTCTTGCTTGGTTAATTTGTCAATTTTCTCATGAGCTCTTTTGAGCTTGCTACTTGCCATTTGGTTTCTCCTTGCATAATACTTGGCAATCTTCCTTTGCAACTCAACATCTCTGCTTTCTTTGTGCAAGAGGGTCTCCAAGTGTGTGTTCACTTTCTCAAGCCAAGACTCTCTGTTTTCAACTATGTCCTTGACGAATTGCTCATTTAGAGTGAGTTGCTCCTCCAATTCTGCCTCTTTTTGTCTTTCAAGCTCTAAGGCCTTTTTAAATCCTCTTGTTCTTGGCCTTTTTCTTTGTCTCTATTCATCATTTGACTCTCCATAATCTCCATAAGTCTCATCAAGCTAAAATTTGACTTTCTCAGCTTCCCTTTTTGCCTTGATGTACTTGATTTGCATCAACTCCTGCTTAACTTGTAACCGCTTGTTCTCTTGCTCATAAAAGGAGATAACATATTTGGATATTTGTAAATTCACCTCAAGCTCCTTGATTTTGGAATCCTTTTCTCTCAAAGTAGCTTGAGAATATTTGTTTCCCTCCTCATCACTAGAGTCTGCAAGGAGAAACTCCTTTTCAATGTCATGCTCTTCATGTTGCTGTTTGACCTCTGCTTCCTCTACCATTTTCTCCTTTCCTTGTAATGCTGATGACGAATGAAAGACCCCTCCCACTTTCCATGGGGTAAACACATGCCTCTTTCCCCTCTGATAGGTGAAAGAAAATTGTTGCAAACTGTTCCTCTGTGGTATACTACTCTGACCATGCTCAGTGTGTACATCATGTCCCTCACTGTCATCATGCTCATCATGTCCCTCATCACTATCATCATCTCTAGTGGGTGAATGAATGGCTACATGAAATGGTGATGTAGATGGTGTGGAGGTGTCTAGTGAAGAATGACCTGCTGAGGATGAGTGATAAGTAAGCTATGGTGGATGAGAAGAAGTAGATGGATGAGTACACAATGATGGAGGAATGCGGGTAGCTGGCTGAGAAGGTGGTTCATTGAATATTTCATTAGATATGAAGGCCTCCTAAGTAATTCCTAGTTGATGTAAGTGATGGAGGACTATCATTTTGATAAGAGAATGATGGAAAATTCTATGCATCAAATGAGCTGGGTCCCTTTTCTGAGAAATATATGTCATCTTATCAATACTCCTGAAAAGGTAATATGGAAAATTGAGCATTCTTACCCTGGTAAAGTGCATGAGAAGCCTGATGTGGTATGAGTATAGATGGGAAAACCTGCCCTCACATGTGAAATACCTCATGATGATCTTCATCAATGGCACATACTTGTCCAAAAGATAAGATAAATGGAAAATTCTCTTCTTATCATTTTTGAACCTTGTTTTAAGATATGGCTCATAAAAACTATGATGCAGATTTTTCTGTTTAAACCACTTCTCTCTTGCATTTGGAATTCTAGTGGCTTGTGATATGATGGCTGAAGATATAGTGAATGTGACCCCGGCTAAAGTGACCTGGTTGTTTTGAAAATTGAGTATGAACTGCTTGGTTAACTGCTGATGAAAATTCACCATCTCAAACCTTTGGAAAAACTCTAAACAACCCATGTTCCTGAAACATGATAGTGCAAGGGGTGATGCCATAAGTTCTATTGTATCAGTGGGTTCAAATCTAGTAATTCTCCATCCTTTCTTGGTTGGCCTCATGGACTGTCTTTCCCCTTCTTCTGAACTACTGTATTCTGCCATGTATTATAGGTGAAAACTTGAGGAACTAATATATACACCAAGATGAGTGAGACAGTGAGGAGGTGGAGTGAAATACAGTCAGGATGATAGAAAAAGAGATACTAGGCTGCTTACTTATTGTATGCGGGTAGTTGAAGATTTTGTGGCTTTGAGAAAATCAAGGAAGTGGTGTTTTGATGCTCCTAGGGTTTTCCAGGCTCCTCTAGCCAAACGCGCAGCAACAAGTGCCAGTGCACAGCGTCCTCAGAAAGTGCGCCCTTCACCCTACAGGTGCGCAACATCGTTGAATTTTACTCAGGCTTGGATTGGCAAATGTGCCCTTGACCCTAAGGGCATGCAACAAATTCTCCCAGTGCGCAGTTCCCTCAGCAAATGTGCCTTTCTGATCTTCTCCCCCTTCACTCAAACTCTTTTTTGCCAAGGAGAGCTTAGGGTGCAAAAGAACTAATGAATTTTGAAAAACGCCTTTGAAAATTTTATATAGAGAATGATTTTGATTTTTTTTTAGAGAAAACCCACTTTATAATGTTTGTTTGGAACTTTTATTTTGTTTTCAAATCTCTGTCTAATGTTTCTCTTTCTTTGTCTCTTTTCAAGTGGATGATGCTTTGATTGAGCTGATTTCTTCAATGGCTCATTTCTTGTAGCACAGGGAAATGCTTGGGCAGCTTATGGAAAGAATTATTAAATACAATGACTTGAATTACATAAAAAAATATGAATAAACTAATATACTCTGTTTTCATCTCAAAAACATGTTTTTGAGATGAAAATTACATCAGTGAAATAAGATTTTCATACAATAACCATGACTTACTACCAATCACTCTTTATTTATTGGTCTTCCTCATATCTTTGCTGCCCTTTATTTACATTTGAAACTATGCTTTTGACCTTGGAAGTGGACCCTAAGATCTAATGAAAAGACCTTGGAAATGAAACCTAAGACCTAATGAAAAGACCTTGGACATGAACCCTGGAAACATAATTGCCTTGACTCTAAAAATAACATAACTAAAACCATAACTGAATGCAACATGGAAATGGGTCAACAAATGTACCTCATGAGGGAAAATTTTATTTTCTGAGAAGAAAACAACCATCAATGGACCATTTTGGCATGACTTAGTGGAATGATCAAAAATTCAGTATGAGACACCTAAAATGAAAATGAAAAGAGAAGATTTGATCCCTGATGGAAGTATGCATATACTGACACTAACAACCATGACCTTTGATCCTATGATGTCAAATGTTTCCAAACTCCGAAGTCATGTCATCCATATGTTCATTAGAAGTCTTCCTACCTGTACATTGTCTGATCATATTGGATTACTCTCATTCATTGTGTTCTCATTTCATGTCGATTATGAAGGATTCATTATGACCTTCCTCCGGCGGATCGCTTCCTATCGACTTCAACTCATTATCCAGTAAGTTGATCTAGAAACTCCTTTCCAGTACCTTAGAGCTTGCATGCCTCAATGGCAAGTTCTTTGCACTCGATGACATGTTCTCATCATTGGACTTCGATTGAATGATTTCACGAGTGTTCAATTTCAGTTCCTTATTCATACCCCCTAAATTGTGATGTTGGTACCTTGAGAGCCATTGTCATTATTGGTGGTTTCTCTCGCGCTTGTTAAAAGTTCACATCATTGACCAGTAATCAAGCGAATTTCTAACATGTTTGACTTGAACACATTTATTCACATGTTAGAATTTGTACTTTGATTAGGTCATACTAGAGGGCAAGACCTTGGGCTTAGATTACAAAAGTCTAGGTTGCGAGGAGTAATCAGTCATTCATGATTATATACATGATTCTTTAGATAGATGGTTGTGCCCATGCCGTGGATCTATTTCATATGATCCCTCTAGTCGGATGGTTGCGTCCATGTCGAGGATCCATACACATGATATTTTTCTTTATGGATAGTTGTGCCTATACCATGGATTCATGTATTGTTATATGCCTCTCATGTTTATCAGACATGACTATCAGATTTCAGATATTTACATGTATGCTTGCTTATAGGTTTTCTGATGATGGACTCCTATTCCCCGCATCTACATGTAAAGAATTTCACCCCTAACTCTAGTTCAGCCTTCACGCTTTATGGGGCATATGTTACACAACATTTTGTCCCTGTCCCTGTACTCCCTGTTCCATGATCCCAGAGTACCTCTACAATTACCCTCATGTATTTCCCCATCATGAAGAAACTCCCATTATGTCCCTCTTCATGAGCAGAACATTTTACCTTTTGCATCATTTCCCAAGAATCTTCCTTTTAACTCGGTTTACAAGACTGATGCTAATGACCAGTTCATCCCCTGCACTGATCTGCAAAGTTTAACACTGGGACTAGCACCTATGAGTGCTACTGAGCCTTGTCTCAGTCACGCCAATCCTCTTTTGGAAAGCTTTTTAAATATGGAGTTGAAGCTTCCAGGTCTGGAAGCTTCATAATGGAAGCCCGGTAAATAGTTGGGCTTGATGGAGCTAAGGAAGTTAGTTTGGGTTCCTTTCCCCTATTAGGATGGAACAAAATTAAGAGATAAGGCCTCTCCCATGATAAGAGGAACCATCTCCCCTTCATCAAAGCTATATAAGCCCCTCCTTTCCCAAGTTGAACTAGTATTTTTGGATGTAGTTTTCAGTCTTAGTATTTTTGTAGCTTGAAAAACCAGCAAGATATTATAGCTTGTAGATATCTGGTTTATGTTTGAGGGAGAATAGTGTGTTTGGTTTGGTTTGAGAATAATGGGAAGAATCATTAAAACTTCCATTGTTGGGGCTATCCATGAGATGCTAGCAGGAGTGTGGGAACCCAGATACGTCGGAGGAGACCAAAAACATCAAGGCATTGGTTGTAATCTCTTTTTGAACTTATATGAATATAACTATTGATTAATTTCCTACATTAAAGTGTTATCTTACATTTGATGGCTTAATGTTCGTTGACCTGTTAAGTAGGTTGAATGCAATTTGTATGCTATCACGTTTGTTGTTTTTGTTTGTTTGCTTGTTTTAGGTATTCTAAGGAAGGAAATGAAAAGTAGCTAGAGTAAGGAAGTAGGATCATCACCAAGCGAAATAGCATTCTAAGAGGTAGGGCCTCTTATTTGATTATAAATTAAGGAAGTTTTCCATGGATTGTTTGTTTGTGGCTAGACATAATCTCTCGGGCTAGAGGAATTGTCTTCGTCTGCATTGAGAATTTACCTGCACCACAATTGGGTTTACCAAACAATCTACATATCATTGCTGCTGCGAAACTATGAGGGGGAGAAATGGATGACGTAGAGTACATACCCTTTTTATGTCATTTGAGCTTGCCTTCTCTTGATGTCCAGATCTGTGTGACGTCTGCCGGTCTTCATTTTCCTTGGAAAATTGCTCAAGGAACTGTTTGTTGTAAAAATTTTGTGGCTCAGGTAACTAGTACATTAGCCATAGGTTGTCTACTGAGAAAGACCCCATGACCTCTTGCCTATGATTCTTGAATGTTCGGTATGCGGTGTCTACCTCGTCAATTAGTCATTTGACCATGTCCGTGTATGGGATTATTTTTGGTCGTGCAACGATGTGGTGCAAGAAAGAACATGCCATTTCGAAATAGGAGGCATCAAATAACTCTTGAGCATCTGTTGTGGCCTTTGTTTCCAGTGGCCTAGGCTACTCCTCTTATAATAAGTTATACATTGCCTCCCATGTCGTAGTTCCTCTGTCTCTGATGCATGTAGTATCAAAGAAAAGAGGGATCATTTCTGATTTCTTGGACGCAGCTGCCTTTCCCTACTTTCCCATTATTTCTAACGATGCTCCCTGTAGATTTTTCCTGAAATGGAGTAAAGCGAAAGGTTATTGGATAAATGCAAACAAGAATGACAATGAGAATGAAAGATACAGATAACTTGAAAAGGTGACAAGAAAGGAGTTTTAATCAAACAAAGATGAAAATATATTGTATTATGCCAAGCCACTTTTTAATATAAATGCCATTAACCTATATTAAATAGCCATTAATGGTTCCTTATTGCTGACTTTATTACTCATTAATGTACCGCATCGGAAAATAGGAAGGAAAAATTTTAAGGTGGTAGGCTTAAGTTGCGAGAATGTTGATTTTACGATTATGATGCAATATCGCAAATCACATTATCACATGTTTGATTGTGCATTTTCTCAAATTTCTTTAGGATTCTACAGGATGCGGGATGTGAGATAAGCAGTATATTATTTTTTACTTAGAGCGTAGTCTGTTTGATGGAGTAACTACCTTATAAACTGTTTTTCACTACGTGGTGGACTTAATTACCATTTATGACATTGGCTTCTATCGGGTCCAGTCCCTTATCGCATATTGAAAGATCGTGTTTTTCATAAGATTTAGACCTATTTTTAAGTATTTTGACACAATGTGATAAGGTTAACTTGTCCTATCACAATATCGCATCTCTCACATTTCATCATGCTTTGTGGGTTTGTGTCCTTTATGAGCACCGATGTGAAAATGCGATAAGGGCTTTATTTACTAGGAAATGCCTCGGGTCTTAGATTTAAATGAAAAGCCTAATGATATTTAAGTTAAGTGTGGTGATCCTTTCAATCGCAATTCGCGGGTTTTGCTTGTTAATAAGGCTTTTGACACACTTGATCCAATGGTATGTGAAAAGATGAGAATGGCTAGTTTTCAAAGGGTTTTGACTTGATATCTTGTTTTATTCTTTAAAAGCTTAAAATAAAGTGCCTAAGTGCTAAATTTCTTTTTTGAAGGGTGTTTTATCAAGGGTCCCCATTTATTAGTAAAATATTAGCTATTATACAAATAAATGGGGGGGGGGGGGGGGTTGTTGAATGACACAAGAAGGCACGAGACGTCGGGTGGCCGCATCTTTACATGAGTGATCCAAAATTTGGCAGCGCAGACCAGACACTCCTAGAAGGGAAGCAAGTTCCAAATTTTCACCTTCAGGATGCCCTGTTATGCCACCTGGGACACATCTATGTTACTTCAAGTGAGCATGCCAAGATGATTGGGAGGCGCACTACAGTGGGGTTGCTGGACATTTCAAAGTAGAGAAAACAATGACGGTATTGCAAAAGTATTTTTATAGGTCAAAACTTTGTCAGGATGTTGGGAAGTACATTAGATCCTGCACTGCCCGGGACATTTCCAAACTAGCCATCAAGAAGCAAGGCCTGTATACTCCTCTACCTACTCCTAGTCAGCCTTGGGAATTTGTCTCCATGGATTACATGTCGGGCCTTACTTCTACTAAGCACAAAAACTATTGTGTTTTCATGGTCGTCGATAGATTCTCTAAGATGACCATCATGGTAGCCTGCAAGAAGAGTATCACAATAGAGGCCACTGCTAAGCTCTTCTTTCCACGAGTGTGGGTACACTTTAGGATCCCATAGTTCATTGTATCATATCAAGACAAGAGATTCCTTAGTGCATTTTGGTCAAGTCTCTAGTCGATGCTGGATACAAATTTACTAAGTCCACAACTTTCCATCCCCAAATTGATGGCCAAACAGAGGTTGTCAATAGGATGATCGTACACATTCTACACATGTACAACTCAAAGCATCCACGCACATGGGATGAAAGCCTCCCCTATGTCCATCATAGCTACATCAGAGCTCTCCATAGCTCAACATGCCAAAAACCCTTTCAGGTAGGGCTAGGATTTCAACCATCATGTCCCATTGATGTGGCCATACCATTTGCAGCTACTCAAGCAGATTCAGCTCATGTCCAGTTCGAAGCCAACAGAGCTAACAACTTCATTGAGTGCATTCAATACATCCACCAATGGGTCCATGATATATTGGATAGAGCCAATGGTAAGTACAAGCATCCACATGATCAGCACTGGGTGCTGCACAAGTTCTAGGTGGGCGACAAAGTTTATCTACATTTGTAGAAGGAGCCTTGCTAGACCCCACTGCAAGCTTTTCCTGCTCTGATATGGGCCATACACCATCACCACGGATATAGGGGACAATTCCTTTGAGCTTAGCATTCCACTATTCCTTGGTCTACTGTTGGGCATGGGATCCCTCGAAGGCAAGTTTTGCGGCTTAAAGCCCAAGTTTTGACTAAGTCCGAGGTAAAGACTTCACGATTTGTGGGCACAGAGCACGAAGTTGTAATTGAGTCATAGGGTTGTCCACCCTTAATTTTGTAAATTTAGTGTCGACTTGAGAGTTTTACCCATGGTCCGCAGACCATGGGATTGTATAAATAGAGTGAGGCTCTAAGTGTAAAGAGATATCTAAGGAATCAAGGATAGAAAATCTAATGAGGGAGAATTGAGTCGAAGTGTAAAGTCGTGTCTTTGGGTCGTAGGGTAGGAGAAGGCTCCGCAGCTGAGTGCATAGAAGCCTAGTAGTCTACAACTGAATGCGCGGACCCCTGCAGCTGACTGCGTAGGGCAGGTTGAGTCTGTAACCAATTGAAGCATTAATAAAGAGAAGTCTTACAATATTTTTATGTATCCTTTACTGTTTTATGCATTAAAGTATATTGGGGATGAATTGCAAGTTTACTATTTATTTGTTGCGCGAACTTATATGAATGTGCTGGATAAGTAAATGTAATATAAGGTATTTATTTACATGAAGATAACTAACTGTTATAGGAAGATAAGTAAGATCCCTAGTGTGACTTGGGGAAATAGTGTAGATCGCTACTTTAGCAGTGCGAAAGCCCCATAGCCCATAGTTAGGGCTGCGCGAATGCTTTGCAGACCAAGAAAGTGCACGAAGTAACCTGCGTGAAGGTATTCACAGTTGTACTAAATCAACCCCCTCAAACATCTCAAGGGTGTAGAAACCTGGTTCCAACATCCCCCCATACTACTTCAAGTGAGACCTCAGCCCACGCCCCATGTACTATTGCCAAAAGGGCCAGTAGTACAGGTATTTTTTTGGCTAATTAACTTCGAACCTGGGTCAGGCCCCAACAAGCCAACAAATTGTTCCATTGCGGGACTGGAATATGCATAGAGATGTCTAATTTCATATCATTGGAATCCAACTAAGAAATAAATTGAAGGTTGGTTGAAAAAGAGAATGCATGAGTTCACAGCACAGGAGAACAGGAATTTGCGACTATCAAAAGGACAGTTCTTAAACTACTACCTGTACACAGAGATCCACGAAGTTTTCTTTGCATCTTTCCCTATTGAGTTGTACGAGTGTATCATGAAGCTAGCAGAAAGCCAAGGAAGGTGCAAGCTCGATAGTCCCCCCAGATTTGGTGTGCAGACTGGAAGTATCAGACGATAAGATCATGTGCGCTGTTGATCACTGGCTCGATTGCATTATAGGAGGATTCATTACTAAGTTTGTAGTAGACACTATGGTAAGCTACAACAAGGCTGAGTGACACTTTCTTGAAGGACCACGAGGTATGTAATTTAAGTCTCTAAACACTTGGATTAAAATGCTACTGTGTGAAAAGTGGGTTATGCGAATACATTAACGTTTAGGGCTGCGCGAAGTGGGAGAATTTACAGAAACGAAGGTAGTGCAGAACTAGAAACTAGCCCCTTGATTTCGCCTCCATGAAGGGACGAGGAAGAGCTCACAAAGGTCTCGCCAAGAAGTGTGATCAATTTGATAAGGCATAGGATTTCGTGCATGCCACCCCCACCCACATTGTTACACAGTAATTTGTCACTGTCTTCACTCCAGTCTTCCTACTGTGTCATGTGTCCAAGTTGTACATGCTCATGTTAGACAAGTGCTCTCTGATGTTGCCAAATGACCCACTTTTCCAAAGGTTTTTGCATCATCGCGCCAAATAAACGCACTAATGGGTGCCCCAAAACAGTTCAGAAGCATTGCCATCATGGAAGTACACGTGATTCCTGCGATGGTTGAATTTCATGTGCCAGAGCAGCTGCTTTTTTTATTTTCCCGCGATGACATGACTAGCTATGTTATTCAATAGCAATGTGAGTGCGGCAGACGAGTTATGTGCCCACGATGATCTAGATTGGGCGAATTTGTTCCAACAGTCAGCCTTCTAGATGACTCTAGACCTGGTT
The DNA here is from genome assembly GCA_031772625.1 of Pinus tabuliformis. Taxonomy (NCBI): domain Eukaryota; kingdom Viridiplantae; phylum Streptophyta; class Pinopsida; order Pinales; family Pinaceae; genus Pinus; species Pinus tabuliformis. The sequence goes on from CM062816.1 coordinate 1,176,516,101, forward strand.
ATTGGTCTTGTTTGTGTCGCCCTCCTTTCTCTGGCATGGCTGTTCCATAATTTCTGCTACCTTCCTTGGAGATAAGCTCATCCTCCCACCATTCATGGAGACTCCTCCTATTTAAACTCTCACCATGGCTATGTGCTGTTGGTTTTTGTAGTTTGGAATTCTTAGTCTTTGGAGTGTTGCTAATAGTATGGTGAGTTTGCTAAATAGCTGGTGTGAGTGTGACAAGTGTGTGTTTGTTGAGAGCTTGAGGAAGGTTGTGAAGTGCCTTTGATCTTGTGTAAAACTTGTGATTGAGAGAGACTTGTGTATTGGGAGATCCATCTTCAAGAGTGAATGCTTGAGGAACATGCTGGCTAGACCCTTCTGAGAAGGCCTGTGATGTCAAGACCTTGGTTGTAAGCTTACTCTATTTCATATTTAATGCAATCAATGATGTTTTCCTATGTCTTGTATGTAATATACTAGATAGCTCATGACTTATTGACTTTGTGGGTAAAGAGATCATTGTTGTATCTCGTTACATGCTTTGTTGTATTTCCTTTGCTTTGTTTCAGGTTGACTACTCATTAGGAGAAGGAAGCAGAAGTTGGAGCAACGCAATGGAACTCCATCGACCATCGGTTGAGGTAAGCCTCCAACTTGAACTATTTAAGGAGAATTGTTGTTGATTTTTCCTTGTTTGTGACTAGACCCACTCTAGGGCTAGAGGGGTTGCCTCTGTCCGCAGAGGGAACACTTTCCTGCATCACAAATTGGCGACTCCACTGGGGACCATATAGCTGGTCTGGTACAAGATGTACTGGGGGCATTGGAACCCAACTTGTCATTGGTGCATCCCGACATGTGTTCCTCCCAGAATGTGTTTCTTCCATCCCATGAAGATCTCTTGGGAGCCACATTCTTGGATGGCTCTTGAAAAGGGTTTTGAGCATAGTTCCCAATCTTGTGTCAAGCTCATTTAAAACTAAAATAAGGGTTTCGAGCATAGTTTCCGATCTTGTGTCAAGCTCGTTTAAAAAATGAAACAAGGAGTGTCGAGCATAGTTCCCGATCTTGTGTCAAGCTCGTTTAAAAATGAAACATGGGTTTCAAGCATAGTTCCTGATCTTGTGTCAAGCTCATATAAAAATGAAACAAGGAGTGCCGAGGATAGTTATTTTCTTGTGTCAACCTCGTTAATAAATGAAACAAGATGCTCAAGGATAGTTTTGATCTTATGTCAACCTCGTTAAAAAATGAAACAAGGGTTATGAGGATAGTTCTTTTACTATGTCAACCTCATTAAAAAATGAAACAACTCCCCTTTCCAAATCGAGTCTTTGATTAAGATCTCGTAAAATCCAAAGTCAATTCTTTCCAAGATCTCAAATGTAAACCTTCATTCCATCCACTTTGTTGCATGCAATGAAGCTTGGGGGGCATGTACCTCAATTTGCGTCATTATGCTGGGGGCATGCGAACTTATAACAAGCATAGTTTTTTGTTTCAAGCTTGTGTAAACATGAAGTCGAATCCAAGCAGAGTTCTCCATGGTTCAAGCTTGTGTAAAAATGAACCCATACCTGATTTACATCTTGTGATTGCCATTTTTATCCGCTAAACCCTGTTAGATGAGCCTTGGTTGTTTCATTCCATCGCCACCATCTCTTTGGCCGATCATATGCTTTCACTTGGTTGTTTTTCCTTTCCTGAGGGACCACAACGATGAGTGGTTTTATTAGCCAGCCTCTTGACCATTACATGTTTTGAGCAGTTCCACCATTGCCGGAACCAGTTGCTACCCTTTATACCACTCGTTCCTCTAGGAAGAGTCTCATTTAAGCTCTTTTCTAACCCGTAAAAGACGAAAAGATTGCCGAGTATTTTTCCCTTTTTGACTCATTAAAGAAAATAAAAATGGAGGTCTACTTTTAACTCTTTTCTGACCGTTTAAAGATGAAAAGATAGCCGAGTTGTTCCTTTTGACTCGTTAAAAGAAATGAGAGGTGGTCACCTTTAAGCTCTTTTTCGACCGTTTAAACAAAAAAATATTGTCGGGCTTTTTTCGTTTCAGGCTCGTTATTAGTTGCGAAACGACATGCTTCTGATCGCTTTTTTACTTTTTCGGGTCGAAGTCACTACCTATGAAAAGTACACTTCGATCGTAATGGTCGGGTGGTTTTTCGAGTATCGTTTTATACTTTTTCGGGCTCGAGATACATAACTCTACGAAAAAGGATCCCCCCTGGAGTTTTCTTTTCTGTCTTTTTCAAATTCTCTAAACATGAAAAAGACTCCGAGTTTCACCTATGTTAGACTCGTTAAACCCTGATGACATTGGACTCGTCACCATGACGAGACTTGAGCTTCTCCTTCCTAGGGCTCGTTAAAATATTACTAGGTTGGATTCAACAACAGGTTTATCATTGATTTTCTATCGAAGCTAGTCACTCTTGAACATCGACACTTTTGCTTCTTATCGGGTTGTGACATCCATACATCGTCATTTGGCCTTCCACAGGTTGGGGTCATCATTATAGCCTCATTCCATTTGATTCATGCCGTTTCCATCGAGCCTCTGATCCTTTGATGCCTGAACGCTACCACTGCCCTCTGGAGTCGTGTCGTGGACATGTTCAAGAGTATAATCCTTCTACAGTTTACACTCTCACCTTCTCCTCTGATTCTCTGTTTTTCCATCTACCACTTGTTCCTTATCTCGTGTCGTTGATGGGGGAACATTATGGCCCTCCTGCGATGGGTTGTCTCCTGTCGAAATCAACTTTTTATCTAGGAGATTGACCTAGAGATCCCCTTTGGTACCTTAGATCTTGCATGCCTCAATGGCAAGTTCTTCGCACCTGAAGGTCAACTTTCATCATTGGTCGTCGATTGGGTGATTCCACGAGTGTTCGACTTTAGCTCCTTCTTCACACTTTGTGGATTATGCTGGACAGTACCTTGATAGCCATTGGCATTATTGGTGGTTTCTCTCGCGCTTGTTAACAATTTTCCTCATTGACCGGTAATCAAGCGATGTTCTATCATGATCGACCTCAGAACATCTATTCGCATGTTAGAATTTGTACTTTGGCCAGATGGGTTCAAGACCCCGACTAAGATTTCATCGGTTCGGGCTGCGTGGATTGGTTTGTGATTACATGACTCATTGATGGATGGCTGCGACCATGCCTGAGTTTTTATGGATCGCTGTGACCATACCTTTATCATCATCATGGTCTCATTAGCTGGATGGCTACGTCCATACCACAGACCTATTTCATATGTCTTTTGGATGGTTGCACCCATACCTAGACTACATGTAATTCATTGTCAGAGATATCAGTTGTACTTGCATGTAGGTTCTTCCAGATGGTGTTCCAGTTTAGTTAGTTTCGTAAAGCATTTCACCCCTCCCACTCTCTCGAGATTCATACTTTAGGGGGCATCTGTTACACAGTAATTTGTCACTATCTTCACTCCAGTCTTCCTACTGTGTCATGTGTCCAAGTTGTACATGCTCATGTTAGACAAGTGCTCTCTGATGTTGCCAAATGACCCACTTTTCCAAAGGTTTCTGCATCATCGCATCTGTTTGCCAAATAAACACGTTGATGGGTGCCCCAAAACAGTCCATCCACCTCGTTGAATGCAATGAAGCTTGGGGAGCATGTACCTCGATTTGTGTCATTATGCCTGGGGGCATGCGAACTTATAACAAGCATAGTTTTTCGTTTTGAGCTTGTGTAAACATGAAACCGAATCCAAGCAGAGTTCTCCATGGTTCAAGCTTGTGTAAAAATGAACCCATGCCGATTTACATCTTGTGATTGATGTTTATCCGCTAAATTTTGCTAGATGAGCCTTGGTTGTTTCAGTCCATTGCCACCATCTCTTTGGCCAATCATATGCTTTCACTTGGTTGTTTTTCCTTTCCTGAGGAACCGCATCGATGAGTGGTTTTATTAGCTAGCCTCTTGACCATTACATGTGTTGAGCAGTTCCACCATTGTCAAAACCAGTTGCTACCCTTTATACCACTCGTTCCTCTAGGACGAGTCTCCTTTAAGCCCTTTTTTGACTCGTAAAAGATGAAAATATTGCTGAGTATTTTTCCCTTTCTGACTCGTTAAAGAAAATAAAAATGGAGGTCTACTTTCAGCTCCTTTTCGACCGTTTAAAGATGAAAAGATTGCCGATTTTTCCCTCTTGACTCATTACAAGAAATAAGAGGCGATCGTCTTTAAGCTCTTTTTTCGATCATTTAAACACAAAAAGGTCATCGGGGTTTTGTTGTTTCAAGCTCATTATCGGTTATGAAATGACGTGATTCCGACCACTTTTCTATTTTTTTGGGTCGAAGTCACTACATACGAAAAGTACTCCTCGATCGTAATGGTCGGGCTATTTTTTCGAGTATCATTTTATACTTTTTCAGGCTTGAGAGACACAACTCTACGAAAAAGGACCCCCCTGGATTTTTCTTTTCCGTGTCTTTTTCAAACTCCCTAAACATGAAAAAGACTCCGAGTTTTACCTATGTCGGACTCGTTAAACCCTGATGACATTAGACTCATCACCATGATGAGACTCGAGCTTCTCCTTCCTAGGGCTCATTAAAATATTGCTAGGTTGGACTGAACAACAGGTTTATCATTGATTGTCTATGGCATCTAGTCACTCTTGAACATCGACACTTTGCTTCTTATCGGGTTGGGACATCTCTATATCGTCATTTTTCCTTTCGCGGGTTGGGTTTTCATTCTAGCCTCATTCCATTCGATTCATGTCGTCTCCTTCGAGCCTCTGATCCATTGATGCCTGAATGCTGCCATACCCCCCTCTGGAGTCGTGTCGCTGATATGTTCAAGAGTATAATCCTTCTGCAGTTTACACCCTCACCTTCTCCTCTGATACTCTGTTTCGCCATCTACGACTTGTTCCTTATCTCGTGTCGTTGATGGGGGAAAAATTATGGCCCTCTTGCGACGGGTCGTCTCCTGTCGACATCAGCTCATTATCCAGGAGATTGATCTAGAGATCCCCTTCGGTACCTTAGAGCTTGCATGCCTCAATCGCAAGTTCTTCACACCTGACAGTTGACTTTCATCATTGGTCGTCGATTGGGTGATTCCACGAGTGTTCAACTTCAGCTCCTTTTTTGCACTTCGTGGATTGTGGTAGACAATACCTTGAGAGCCATTGGCATTATTGGTGGTTTTTCTCATGCTTGTTAATGGTTTTCATCATTGACCGGTAATTAAGTGATTTTCTATCATGCTCAACCTCAACACATCTATTCGCATGTTAGGATTTGTACTATGATTGGATGGGTTCAAGACCCCGAACTCAGATTACACATGTTTGGGCTGCATGATTGGTTTTATGATTACATGACTCATTGATGGATGGCTGTGACCATACCTGAGTCTTCATGGATGGCTGCGTCCATACCATAGACATATTTTGTATGTCTTTTGGATGGCTGCACCCATGCCTAGAATACATGTAATTCATCATCAGAGATATCAGTTGTACTTGAGTGCAGGTTCTTCTTGATGGTGTTCCAGTTCAGTCAGTTCGTAAAGAATTTCATCCTTCCCTCTCTCTCAGGCTTCATACTTTAGGGGGCATTTGTTACACAGTAATTTGTCACTGTCTTCACTCCAGTCCTCCTACTGTGTCATATGTCCAAGTCATTCATGTTCATGCTCCATGATGTTGCCAAATGACCCACTTTGCCAAAAGTTCCTGCCTCATCACGTCTGTTTGCCAAATAAATGCGCTGATGTGCACTCCAAAATAGTCCAGAAGCACTGCCATCGCGGAAGTACACGTGATTCCCGCGATGGTCGAATTTCATGTGCCAACGCAACTATCTCTTGTGGTTTCCCGCAATGACATGACTAGCTACGTTATTCAATAGCGATGTCAGCGCGGTAGACCAGTTATGTTCCTGCGATGATCCAGATTGGGCTAATTTGTTCCAACAGTCGGCCTTCCAGATGGCTCCATGTTGGTGAGGTAAATCCCCTCTGCAGACAGAGGCGATCCCCACTAGCCCAGAATGGGTCTAGCAACAATCAAACAATGCTAACACGTAGGTTCCTAATTAAAAATTAAAGGTAAATGATAAGAGCCTACTTGGATTCCAACGCTAGTGTTGTAGAAGAGTTGACACTCCCGTTCCTTTGCTTTGGCTGGTCACGATCCTCACGATCTTCGTGAATGGACACCTGCACGTGCAAAGAACGACACAAATACAAGCATAAAATACAATAGATGCAATTATATACCGGTCAGAAAAGATATAACTCAAACATCATTACAATGAACAACAAGAGTGGAACCATAATGATAGTCATCTATTATTGATAAACAAGAAAGAAGAATACAACCATAGTTTTGACGTCAAATCCTCCTTTGGCTGGGTGATCAGCTACATATGTCTTACAAAGCTTGTCAGGATTGGGAACAAGCTTCTCTCTCTTTGATTATGAATGCAAAGAAGACTCTCACAACAATCTCTTAGACTTCTGAAAGTACAATTCTCCCTATACTCGAACTAGCTTGTCAAAGGCAACGGAAAAAGCTTTTATAGATGGAGGAGAAGGAGATAAGATCAATCACACCATCTATGGGATTGGGTTTATCCTCAAAAAGCTATTATGGATAGAGGAAAGGGAGATAAGATTAATCATGACATCCATGGGATTGGCATTATCCTTAAAAAGCTTCATGAGTCAAAAGGAAAGAACCTTCACGCGTGCGTTTGTTAAAAAGCTTTCACAAACTCGGTTGGCGCGAGTATATCTCTGAGACAGAGCGCCAACTGGCACGTCCTCTTTGGAGGATTTCCCCTATTGGCGTGAGTAGTGCACTGTGGATCCGCGCTAATGGAAAAAGGGAACTTTTTAAGGATGTTCTACAGGATATGTCTTCAAGGCATATGAAGTCCATACTTAGAGGAATATAATGCAAGTGTTTTCAAGTTATGTCACTTCTCACAGGTCCCGGAATGAGTCCTCCAAAGTGTGGGAGAGGCGTGACAGGGACGGTGACAAATGGTCACAAATTACTGTGTAACAGATGCCCCCTAAAGCATGAGGCCCGAGAGAGAGATGGGTGAAATGCTTTACAAGAACACATGCAACTGAAAATGCTGCCGCCGAAGAATCTACATAGAGAGGTACAACTGATATCTCAAGTACATGATATATGTGGTATGGGCACAGCCATCCATAACAGAGTACATAATAATCTAGATCCAAGGTATGGGCGCAGCCATCTGGTGAGGATCGATGAATAGACTCAGGCATAGTTGCAACCATCCAATGAATGAGTCATGTAATAATCACAATAATCCACAAAATCGCAGCCTGGATTCCAAAAAAAAATCCAGGGTCTTGCGCTCCATCTCGACCCGAACAAAAGTACAAGTTCAAGCATGCGAATACATGAGTTGAAGTCGAACATGCATGAACATTGTCCGATTACCAGTCAATAATGAAAACTGTTAACAGATGTGAGAGGTACCACCAATAATGACAATGGCCCTCAAGGTACTATAGGTACAATCTACGACGTGCGAATCAGTGAGCTAGCATCGAACACCCGTAGAATCATTCGATCAGAGGCCAATGATGAAAACCTCACGTCGAACACGAAGAAGCCATTGAGGCATGTAGGCTCCAAGGAACTGGAAGGGAGTCTCTAGATCAGCTTCCTAGATAATGAGCTGAAGTCAACAGGAAGTGACCTTGATCGAAGGTGGGCCATAGTGTTCCCCACATCATTGACACGAGATAGAGGAAGAATGTTGTGGTGAATCAGAATTATGTGAGCTATCAGAGGGAGGTTGTTATTCTGTAGAGGTCAACTTCTCTTGAACATATTGGCGACATGACAGTGGACTTGGCAGTATTTGACAACAATGGATCGAAGGTCATGGTGATGAGGCAATGAGTAGATGAGAGGTCAAACAGGATCACCCAAACCCACAGAGGCAAGTGAAAAACGAGATGAGATGTCCCCACCTAGACATGAATGCAAATAAAGTGCCATGTTCAAGAGTGACATACTGCCGACATGACAATAATTATGGTTCCATTTTCCCCCACCATTTCTGGCGAGTACCCTAGTTATTTTTATTAACAAGCTTGACAGGGATAGCATATGCTTGTGAGGTGTCATTTCGATGGAATCCAATGTCATCAGGTTTTAACGAGTCTGACAGAGGAAGAACTCGGCGACTTTTCATGTTTAGAGAGTTTGAAAAGACAACAGAAAAGAAAACTCCAAGGGTGTCCTTTTTCGTAAAGTTGTGTCTCTCGAGCCCGAAAATGTATAAAACAATGCTCAAAAGAACCGCCCGACCATTACGATCGAGGAGTACTTTTCATGAGTAGTGATTTGGACCTAAAAAAGTAAAAAAGCGATCGAAACCACGTCGCTTCATGACCGTTAACGAACCTGAAACTACAAGGGTCCGATGATCTTTTAGTTTTTACACGGTCGGAAAAGAGTTTAAAGACGACCGCCTCTTATTTACGTTTAACGAGTCAAGAGGGATAACTCGGCTATCTTTTCATGTTTTAGAGAGTCAGAAAATAGCTGAAAGATGACTCCACAGTGAATTTTTTGTGTATTTACCGAGTTCGAAAAAGTATAAAATACAACTCGTTTCACCATCGAAGTTACGGAAAAGACCTGTCGCTGCACAAAAAGCAAGTGTAAAATCCATTTTCGACCAAAAATATATTAAAATATTCAAAAAGTAACTTTTCAAACCTGAGTATAAGTCAAAAAGTTATAAATATGGTGAAAATGGTAAAAACAAGAAGTTACTTTTCACTTTTACCTCTTGAGAGTGACATTGGGGCTTTTGGTGTGCGATCTTTAGGTGATGATTGCCACAAATCCAAGTGACCAATCGGAGCGTCGTTAGTGACAGGTAAGAGGCCTCTTCTCGTACTTCATTTCCATACATCGTTTATGCCATTTTCTTCCTGATTGAGCCTCAACAAGAGGGTATTGTAAAATTTAGGGCTTCGCCCATTGGCGCGGGTATCCGGCACGGACCCGCGCTAATGGGGCGATTTTTCCAAAAGGGTCGCGCCCATTGGCGCGACTGTTTTAGAAACAGTCGCGCCAACTGTGCAACTCAATTTTCTGCTTAAAATTTCCCAATGCATTTTGAATCTAACTGGATTGCAAGCTTACCAACGATCTAATTGTGATTTATGTGTTCTTGTGGGTGCAGGAAAGCAGGCAAAATGGTAGTAAAATGGAAGGAACGAGAACATGATATCGTGGATTCTTTGGCCCTTGAGAATGAAGGGTGCATGAATGCCCTAAGGGACTGCGGGCTTAAGAAATTCTTTCTTACGCCTTACTTGCGTGCTCAGCCTGAGCTACTGCAATTCATAGTTGATCTATGGGATGTTAATGACCAAGTGTTCCGTTTACGGGACCAAGTGCTGGAGCTTGATGTGTCCGATGTCTACTTCATCACAGGGTTGTCACGAAGAGGGGTGAGGCCCATTTTGACCGGGAGTAGACCGTCCGGGGAGAAGATGATCGAAGTGAAGGATCGAGTGTGCCCAGGGGCACAATTTGGAAGGTACAGTGCAAAGGTGGATATTCCCACCATTCCGGACTTGACTCTCAGGGTGATACTGTTCACCATTACTCGAGCTACAGGGTTGCAGGTGCCCCATGAGGTGAGCAAAAACCATCTTCTGTTAGCCACAAAATGCCTAAATCCTACCATCTTTGACTGGGCCATAGCAGTGACCGCTAACATCAAGAGGCAGCTTACAAAGTGTAAATGAGGAGGAGTAAAGCAGTTTGGGAACGGCTCAATCGTCGTATCGTTTTTCTTGGAATGATTACCAATTTTTCAGGGACATGGAACTATAGTGGCTGATCCTTTGCCACGAGAGCCTAGGATGGCTCGCTGGGCAGCACTGATGCCCAGGGGAGGAGGGGGACAGCAGATGTCCTGGAGGCCCAAGTTCTTTATTGGCTCCGCTGTCAGCTGATTGTGGTGGAGGATTGGCCATATGCAGGGACTGACTTCACCGGAGACCCAGATCTCCCACTGCCCGAGGGAGAGGAGTGGGATGAGGAGCTGGGTAAGATATCTTTTTGTTTTTGATGTTTTATATGTTTTTTTTGTTAATACATGTTTGTCCTAACAACAATTGTATATATATGCAGATGTTGGCCTAGAGCGACCAGTTGGCATGTCTTCCATCACTCGGAGGAACCATCCTGCTGCCGACCCTCAGGAAGAGGGTGCCGAGGGGGAGGAACTGATTCAGAATCTTAAGGGACTCGCCCGAGGGATTCCTGATTACGTTAGACTGGTAGATATGCCACTAGCATACCAGAGGCACACAGTGGGGGTGCCTAACCGTGTCCATCGTCTGTTGAGATGCTTGGTGCGTGCAGTGTTGTGCTATCATGAGCACCACCGGGACTAGACTCCTAGGTTTCTTTTTCATGCATATTTTTTGAGAGACATGTCGTCTCCGGATGTATTTGAGATGAACATGTATTATTTTTTTGAACTATATGATGCACGTGGTGCAAACATTACGACACACATATATATATACATATGCCTATTTCTATGGTTTTATTATTGTGCTTTATATGCTTTATTGTATGATGTTTTATCTATTATGCAAATGTCTATCTAATACATGGTTAGGCAATGTATCAGTTAATGTGTTCAATTGTCTTGGAATATGCTGATATGTAATGAAATCAAAGTTCCTTTATAACAATCTCACACGTAAATACAACCTTAGAATGTGATGGTCTCTGACGGAATATTGCCCATTGAGCTGGTGGACGACAAGTTGAGAGTCTAGGTTCACTACCAATGCACGAATGCCGAGATTAACTGCTTCAGCAAGTAGTTCAATTACAGCACAATATTCGCCGACATTGTTAGTGGTACAGCCCAAACACACACCTTGAAGATCTATCAACTCGCCATGAGGATCATAGATCACCCACGCCGCAGAGGACAAGTTGTGAGTACTACGGTAGGCACCATCAGCGAAACCAACATAAGGTGTATCAAACATCTGCACAAGAAGCGAAAGACACAATAAGCGACGGTCATGCCTTCAAAACAAAAACACACACACACACAACACACCTGCTAAAGTACATGTATGTACAAAACAAAGTGTATAAGCATCACACATAGTACTTTTTCAAGTACAACCCATTTCGGGGCTTCTCGAGGGGGTTCCCTTCATAGTCAATTAGCTCGTAGGCCCCTTTTTGCAAAACTTTCTTGACAATATAAGGACCTAGCCACATAGGCTCGAGTTTTCCTGCCCCCAACTTATCATTTTCCTGATCGTATAGCAGGACTAAATCTCCCTCAACGAAAGAACGTGGATGGACAGTGTGATCGAAGTGAGTTTTCACTCTCTTCTTTTGTGCTTCGATAGCTAGAGAGGCTAGGCGACGGGTCTCGTCCAGCCGTTCCAGGTAAAGAAGATTTTCTTCTATCGGAGTAGTGTTGGGAAGTAGTTCGATGACCAATTTCAATGAAGGGATTTCGCACTCGATTGTAAGGGTAGCCTCCAGTCCATAAACTATTTGAAATGGAGTGAAACCGGTGGCATCCTTCACAGAGGTTCGGTAGGCCCACAAGGCAGGGAACAGCATCAAGTGCCAGTTAGACTTATGCATGCCAATGGTACATTGAAGCATTGTAACCAAAATCTTGTTGATAGCTTCAACTTGGCCATTGGCCTGAGGATAGTATGGAGTCGAACTATCGTGCTGTAAACCCAGCTGGGTTGTTAGTTCTGTCATCATATGATTACGGAAATGCTTCCCGTGATTAGTGACAATGGCTTGAGGGACGCCAAATCGCGAGATAACATGGTTGAACAAAAATTGCACCGTTGTGTGACTGTCTTCAGTTAATGTGGGCATCGCCTTGGCCCATTTAGTGAAGTAATTGACGACAATGATAATATATCCATGCCCCTCGGCCGAGCGAGGGTTACAGGTCATATAATCAATGCCCCATTTTGCAATAGGGCCGACGGTGACAACAGGGTGCAATGGAGTGGGAGGCACACGCATCTTACATTGGTATATCTGGCACTCATGACAAGAGCAAACGGCAAGAATGCAATCCTTAAGGATAGAGGGCCAAAAGTAGCCAGCACGGAGGATTTTTTGGGTAGTGGCATATCCGGACATGTGACCACCACAGGCGCCAGAGTGGCAGTCATTCAAAACACGCTCAGCTTCCTCGAGAGTTAGACATCGGCGGAGAACAGAGTCGGCGCCGAGGCGGTATAGTGTATCCCCAATTATACGGTATGGTTGAGACTGATGACGGATCCGTCGCCGAGCGTCTTTGGACATGGCGAGGCAAAAGGAGGACGTTTGCATATATACGATGATATCCCCGTACCAGGGATCGAGGCTGCTAATGAGAAACAATGTCTCATCCGGAATATGATCCTCTGAGTGAGAGGGCGTGGAAGAAGATGGCAAAGAGCAAAGTAACTCAACGAATACAAGGGATTTCTTGGACTTGGCAGTGGTAAATTCCAAGTCGAACTCTTGGAGGATGACAATCCACTTTGAGTACTTGCCCCCCAGCAACTGGCATGACAAAATGTACGTCATGGGGTTGCAATCAGAAACCACAGTGGTAGTGTGCAGCAGAATGTAGTGATGGAAGCGTTGGACGGAACAAACGATGGCCATAGCCAATTTCTTGACATAAGCATATCGAGTTTCCGTGTCTAAAAGGTTGCGGCTAAGATAATATATAACATGCTCAGTGTCATCATTGTTACTTTGCACAAGAACCATGCCGATAGTGGTGTCGGCGGCAACCAAATACAGAGTATAGTCGCGATGATAGATCGGAGGACGCAACAATGGAGCGGAAACAAGGAGACCCTTGAGACGCTCAAAAGATTCTTGAGTGACAGTATCCCAACGAAAAGGGACGTCTCGCTTTAGCAACCGTGTGAAAGCTTTGGCCACCTCAGCATAGTTTGGAATGAATCGTCTCAGAAAGTTTGCTTTACCCTGCAAGCTTTGCAATTGCTGTAAAGAAGCAGGGGGAGGGAGATTCAAAATAGCCTCAACTTTAAGGGGATCCAAGCGGATACCCTCTCTGGAGACGATGAACCCGAGAAGTCGGCCGGATTCAACGCAGAAGACACATTTGTGAGGATTGAGTCTGATATGGTAGTGTCGGCAGCGAAGAAAGATATCGCGAAGGTGAGTAGGGTGGTCCTGGCGTTTGGCTGAATGAGCTGGTAGATCATCTAGGTATGGTTGTACAATGTGGCGAATGTCATGAAAAGCGTAAGACATTGCACGTTGGAAGGTAGCACCAGCATTTTTGAGACCGAAAAGGAGCTTCTTATAAGAAAAGGTGCCCCATGGACAGATAAAATCAGTATTGTGTTGATCAGCGGGGGCAATATTGATCTGGTTATACCCAGAAAAACCATCCATAAAGGAGTACATTTCACTTCCGACACACTCGTCAATAAGTTGATCAATGAATGGTGTGGGGAAATTATCTTTAGGACAGGCCCGATTGGTATCACGATAATCGACACAAACACGGATGGTACCCTGTTTTTTATTCACAGGCACGATATTGGAGACCCAATCTGTGAGTGGGATAGGGTAAATAAAACCAACTTTAAGAAGCTTTTCCACTTCCACCTTAATAGCTACAGCCTTGCGGGGGTGTACGGGGCATAAACGTTGACGAACAGGCTGAGCACCCGGATACGTGAGTATCTCATGCACTATTATGCTAGGATCAATGCCGGGCATTTCTTCGTAGGACCATGCAAAGACGTCACAAAATTCGCGAAAAAGATTGGTATAGAGTCGAATCTCCTCCATAGTACAAGTGACTCCAATGTGAAGATGTTCGACAATCCCTGGTTTCCTAGAGATGTCGATAGGCTGGGTTTGCATGATGTTCCCCATATTTCCTTCAGAGGACACTTGATAAACTTGGATAGGTGTTTGAAGGGTTTGAAATGGGAGACAAGGAGCAAACCGTTCGAGACAAGTAAGCATATCCAGATGGGCAGGGAGAAACGAGGAATGATGGTGATAATCATGCCAAGGAGATTCCTCGGGAGATAGTCTCAATAATGGATTCGTCAGAAGAGAATATTTCTTTTAAAGGGTCCGAAGAAGTCTCATCTCCAAGCCATGAGGATGGAGCGAACGAGTCGAGAACCTTGCTCGAAGGAGCAGGTTCAGGAGAGGGAGCCGATGCAATAATGATTTCGATGTAGTTGAGCTCGGCAGGACTTAACGGCATCTCATCGCCCCAAGATTCTACTTGATTAGTGGGAGGGAGGATCCAAGGATCAGAATGAACAGTAATCATATTGACGGAAGCGATGTTAGGAGGTGGGAGCGGAAAAACACCCATCAGGGCGGGATCTTTAAAAACCCTGGCTCCCAGACTCTCATATGATTTGGAGGTATGCTCCATAAAAGGGATGTTGCCTTCGGAAGAGGAAGCGAAGAATGAAAGCTGGTCTATGGTAACAATCTTCCCTTGATAAGGGAAACGGATGATACGAAACAAAGACGAAGCTATAGCTTGCATCGCGTATGTCCAGCTACGTCCGAGAAGGAGGTTGTAGGTAAGATTAGCATCAAAACCTTCAACTTACATCTCGACCGTCTTCCCTTCCAAAGAGATGAGCAAATGCTGGAGTATACCATAGGGACGGGATGCTCTTCCATCAAAAGCTTCCAAGGTTGTGGGAGACTGGCTCAACGTCAGAGAACCAATAGCTTTCGAACAGGCAACAGACATGATGCAAGTTGAAGCACCTTCATCAATGACTGTACGATGAATTGTTTTGGAATTAATAATAACCTGTATGAGGAATTCGATTTGGTGAGGTAGTCTCCGTGTATGGCTTTCCAATTCAAAAGTAATCAGGTCCGAGTTGGTCGAGTCTATGCCACCGATGGCCGATAGCAAGGACTTCCTCTGAGAGGGGCAGCTTTGGAGGACTTCTAAAGTGGACATAGCTGACGGAGCCTGAGCTAAGTCCTCAACAATACTGTAGTGTTGTGTAGCATGACCATTTGGGTTGTAAGAAGATTTCCAGAGTACTCCTTTTGGAGGGGGTCGAATAGGCGTCTCAGTGCTAGGTCTCTTAATGTGGAGTGGGCCTGAACTGGATGGAGGAGCACTAGAGGGGACCTCAGGCTCTTTCCCGGCAGATGACAGATATTCTTTTGTCCGAGTACTGATGTGGACAGGGATCGTTCCAGCCATAAATACTTGAGAACCGAAGGAAGATGGAGGTTGAGAGGGGTCAGCCACCATTTGAGTTTGTTGCGAGGGAAAGGGTTCTTTGAGCACCGCAGGAGTCCCAGGAGCACCTTTAAACAAATGACTAACTTCGGACCATCTGGGGCAGTCTTTGGTATAGTGATCATCATCACAGATAAGACAAGGATACTTGGGTTTGCGCTTGGCACCTTCCTTGGGTGGAGGTTTAGGGGAGTCCTGTTTAGGTTGATCCGGCTTATTCTTCCCATTTGCTTTCTTCTTTCCTTTTGAGGCTTTGTTTGCCGTGGTGGACTGGATGGCATTGACCTCGGAAGTAATATTCGAATTGGTTGTAGCCTGAGAAGTGTGTTCATTCGAAGCATTCGATTTTTTCTTCCCAGGGTTTGCGGAATTCTTCTTCGAGGATGAGTGAACAGAACCAATAATACCATCAATAGATGGTGTTGGCGGGGCTTTGGATGTTCCTGGTCTTGGGGCATCA
Organism: Pinus tabuliformis; assembly: GCA_031772625.1. Lineage (NCBI taxonomy): Eukaryota > Viridiplantae > Streptophyta > Pinopsida > Pinales > Pinaceae > Pinus > Pinus tabuliformis. The sequence continues at coordinate 1,176,531,910 of CM062816.1, forward strand.
GGCAAATAATCATACAATGTACCAGACTGGGAGTAAACCAAGTCAAGGTACTGAGCGCGCGCGATAGCTTGCTCTTCAGTGACACATGTCCCCATCACAATATCCCGTGCTATTGGACCAATGAACGAAGTCGTAAACCAGTCGGTAAGAAGTTGGTCGGGAATCCAAAAATTGATCATACGTCGACGTCGTCTCCGTTCATGGATATGATCAGAGATATGCGTAGCCATTGTCTGTCTTAAGGATGTCAGGAGGTGTGTACCCATTTCATATCGAATGGGCAACTGAAAATGAGTTAGAAATGCCATAACCAACGAGTTAAAATCCTGAAAGGATCCGCGAGTGAGCTCAATATACCACTTAGCTACAAAGCTAATGAGAGTCCTTTGAAAAAGGCGAAGCTGAATTGAATCATCAAGCCACGAATTTGATGAACACCACAAGTGATAGGTCATGACATGAGCTTGAGGATCTTCATTAGCTTTACCATCGAATTTGGGACAATCACCGACAATTTTTGTCGGAACCGGAGGCCAATACGGATTATGGAGAATGGGATCGTTGGTCAGTTTGGACACATCCGGTAATTCTAAGGTTGCTAAGAAAGGTAACTGAGGGTTGAAGGACATCTGGGGCTGCGGGTAGGATGCAGCACTAGGGTTCCAACCAACTAGTGGTTGCCCCCATGGGTTTTGTCCGGACGGACTGGGCCCCATAGGGTTTTGTCCGTAGGGATTTTGGTTCTGCCCCCCAGCGTTCCATTGATTACCAAACTATCCTGTAAGAGCACCATACGATTGTGGGTAATTCTGATAAGGATTTGCTTGCAGTTGATGATAATTTTGATATGGGGCAAACGAAGGTTGCCCTTGGGGTTGCTGGTAACCATAAGGCGGCTGGACTCCAAACTGAGTTTGAGAAACAGGCTGAGTTTGATAGACTGGTTGGGATTGAATTCCAACTTGCATTTGAAGACCGGATGGGGCCTGGGGTCCAGCCTGGGGCCTAAAACCGGGTTGAGCTTGTGAGACAACAACCATTTGAGTGCCCGGTTGAGCAGCGCTGGAAGGATGTCCTGTAGGTTGGGCCATCTGGCCGGAAGGTTGACCTAGTTGATATTGAGGTTGGCCCACCTGCCCAGAAGGTTGAACTTGCTAGGGGTGGAGTTGTCTTTGCACAACTGAGGGTTGTCCTGACGGGCCGGATGGCTGAGTGGGCTGGGCAGTTGGTTGGCCTGATTGGATTTGAGGCTGGCCAACTTGCCCAGGTGCTTGGCTATACTGGATGGTGGGTTGACCAGCTTGTCCAGATGTTGAACCATACTGGACATTAGGTCGGTTTGGGTGAACATATGATTGACCAATTTGTCCAGTATGGTAACCTTGTTGGATATTAGGCTGACCTTGTTGAACAGAAGATTGACCTGGGTTACTAGAAGGTTGAGCATAAGAGGTGAAAGACGGACCACCAGAGGCCAAAGGTTGTCCCTAGAAGGGTTGTCCTTGTTGGCTCCCAAGTTTCCCTGTGTAAGACTGTTGGTCTTGATTTGGTGGCCCTTGGGGTTGCACAGGCGATAATTGGCCACCATGATAATAGGTGGCGCCCCAATCAATTGACAATGGGACCGAAATCTCAACAGTCAGTTGAGACGACAAAGGCCTACCAAGATGTCGTAAATACTGGTCGTATGGCCCCTCTGCTAGAATAGAACCAGAAGAAAGTGGGACGTTTGACGTAGGATCAACGACTCCGAATATAGAGGCCGATGGGCCACTGAAAACGGGGGCCAAAGAAGCTACACATACCGTCGGAATGGTTGGGATTGAGGTAACAGATGTAGTGCGACCTTGTGGAGTAAAAGGCTCCGTGGTGGGAGTAAAGAGTTGTGACCAAATAGAACTCGTGGAGGGAGCTCTAGAGGACGTAACATCCTTTAATGCTTTATAGCCTGTAGGTAGTCTCCGAGTAGTAGGGGTGCTACTAATAGGTATAGGTTATGTTGCGGTGGGAATTTCATCGCTCGTCGCAACGGATTCTTCAGTCGAAATAGGGGATACTTCCTCCATATCGGAAGAAAAAAGTGGGGCAAAAACACGAGGGGAAGTGTATTCCCAAAAAGGGATACCGTCTTCAGAAGGTTCCTAAACAGGGTTCCAATGAAATTCGTAAGTCTCATCGCCTGGAGCATGAGAGTTAATCGGTTGGATACTCGGAATAACAGGAAGAGTATCACTCGCAACTAGTATCTCGGGAGCAGCAAAGGATGGAGACCCTTGGTCACTTGGAATAGGGGATGAAATTGGTAATTCCGCCTGGATGAAAACTTCACAAGATCCTAGGGAAGCTAACGAGAAAGGACCCTACTCAAACTAACGCAAACAAGATCTAACCGGGTAAATGTGAATCGCGACCGAATAAATTTTAAGACAAAGGAACTGAACTTGACCTTTTCATGTTTTAAGAGTCGAGAAAAGGACGAAAAGGTGACTCTAGTTGCCTTCAAATGTTTAGTGAGCCCGAAGTGACAAATGCTTAGGTGAGCCTTCTCTTTTAGGGAGTCCGAAAAGGATCAAAAGTGACTACTCCGGAGAAACTAGGCAAAGGGTTTACCAAACAAATCCGTAAAACTGCATATACACCTTGGCAATCTTATGAAAACCAAGGACTTTCTGTACGGTAGTCAATCTTCCTGAATGCTGTGTGGTGGGCTCCAGTATTGTAGCAATAATGCTACAACTCCTGGGGCTTCCTATCTCTAATTTTATCAACCCGGTAGTTCGTACAAACTTGGAAGCGACGGTGCTGTATGCACAAGTACTAGCTCTTGTAACAGCTGTCACTTGGTCAGCTGGCACAAGTCCGCTAGGGCTCAAGCCAACTTCTATATGTTCTCAAAAGAAGCTTTTTAAATGATGGACGAAGGCTATTTCAAAGGAAATTAATCTACTTTGCAAAAATGAACTGAAAGCCAACCAAAACATGAAACCCTAGTAAACCCTAATCTGACTAGTTTAACCTCTATGATGCAATAGTGAGAGTGCAAATGTCTAAAAATGATGCCATTACTTCTAGTGATGTGAAATGCATGAACTCAAACTACTTCCATTGAAAAGAACATTGTTTTTGTATTTTTGCTTAAGTGGTTGGAGTGATTATGATTTTGTTTCTTATTAGGGTTTGGCTGTGCATAGGTGGTGCGAAGAGAGAGAAAGCTTGGGAAAGGTCAGGAGGGCTAGGAGAGGTCCTAGAAGATCCCTAGCATCAGTCCACAGAAGTCCACAACATTCAGGTGCTCGGCAACCAAGTTTGCAGGCTTCTACAGGATGTCTGGAGGGGATCCTATAGGAAACTCAGGGATTCTACAGGAAGTTTGCTAACTTCTACAGGATGTTCTACCGTGGGAGTTTTGGGTGATGGTGAAGTGATGGAGCAGTATGGGTGGATAGGTAAGATGGAGATGGAGCTTGTGATGACTTAGGGGTAGAGAAATAAGATGGAGAAAGAGTGCACAGAGTTGGTTGGTGGATAGAAGGATGGAAGCAACGAAAGGTCAAGAAAATGGAGCTACGTGGGCAATGGAAGAGTTGGGAGGTAAACGAGCTGAACAGAGGTCGAGTAGGTGGCTTTAGGCGTGGTTAAGAAGAAGAATAACATGATCAAGTGATGCTTTGCAGTGTAAAAGAAACAAATCCTCTATGTCTTGCATAAAACCAAGAATTCCATCAACCTATTCTAACTGTGTTATTAAACCAATGAACAGCAATGTAAATTGTGGAGAAAAATCGTGCATGGTGTTGGAACGAAGAAGTAGTGCTCAAGATCAGAATGCATAAATGGATCTACAATTGAAATGACTATGTGGCAGCTTGCATGAAAGCATAAGACTGCATTTTATTTGGTGGTTGGTACAGCCCACACCCCCAATCTCTAAACAGAGATGGCAGCGAGTGCACTATCAACCTTTTTTGGAGCTCTAATGAATTATAATCCTCCTACTCTAATCTAAGCAACTAAAAGCACTTGAACTGTAAACTAATCCTACTCAATCACATAAAAGAGATCAAATCAGCAGACTGTAAATTCTAAATGCATGTCAAAACAGAGGAAATAAAGTGCTGCAAGGAAACAAGTAACAATACAAGGAAGAGGAGGTCTATTGCTCTCAGGTTGGGCGCTAACCTGAGAGCTATAGCTCCCTTAAAAACTCAAAATTGAATCCAAAGCTGCCTGCCTTTATTAAATAATCATGAGTCTAACATCATGCCAAAACTGGCTTACAAAGAGCAAAAACCCGAATTGACTAACTAGCTAACAAAAATGACTAACCACTAGCTAACCAAAATGAGGCCCTAAGCCTTCTTATTTATACAATTTGAGGACCCAACAGTCCTTCTAAAATTTAGGGACTTGGCTGCCCAATACTTGTAGTTAACAGCAATCCTACTTGACTTGCTTGGCTGCCCTTGTGCTCATTGATTTGGTGGCCTTTAAACTCCGAGCTGATGGTGGAGAATTCGAGGTAAGGGCCCATAAATGAAGGGGACACCTTCCTACAAATCCTCTAGCTTGTTCTCCCACGAATTTGGCTGCCAAGTGCTCATTAAGACCTTCAATTTTGTCTCCAAGTTGACCAAAAAGGCTACACAAAGCACCCATTAGACTTGTTGGCATAATGACTAACCAAATTCACTCTATTAACATAAAAATAATCAAAAACATGCAATAAACTAATGAGAATGGTGGATTAAGTCAAATTAGGAGGTTGAATGAGCCCAAATAATTATCCATTTTTGGGGCTCATCATCACCCCCTGTTATAGACATTTTTGTGCTTTGCAGCATGGAGCATGAAATGTCAATAATCTGAGGGATCCAAAGTCACTAAACATGTTGTTATTACCCTTAGAGGAACAAGGTCAGCAAACCACAGCACTGCAAATCAGTTCTCCACTGAAAAACACTCAAAAACAGGTCAATTTTGGATCAAAGCAGCTGCTCCACTAAGCATCTGCGCTGAATGACAAAAGCTCCATGGTGTACCTGCGCTGCATAGCAAGTGCAACAAAGGCTACCTGTGCTGGGCATACTTTGACATGTGGAGGAATCTTTTCTCAATGTGCCAGTGCCCAGGAAGCTTCCAAAATGACACTTGGATCAGAAGATTCGCCTAATGATGAGTAAAGAGGTTCTAAAACTCCAAGTGGAAGGTAGAAACTCCGAGTGGACTCAAGGACTGAAGAACAACTGGAGTTGAAGAGGACAACAAGTCACACATCAAGCTGACTTATCTTCACTCCAAAACTCTATATAAAGATCTCATCCCATGGGATCTGGAGGCCGGAATTTTGTGCAAAGAATTGCTGTTGGTTTACAGTTGAGAGTATTGGGTGATTGCTTGAGGGAGGTGAAGAGGAGATTTCTTTCCGTCGGGACGGTGATGCTGGATTGGACCTCTCACGGTTGTATCACTGCCTGAACCTTACTTCCTTATATTAATAAAGCATTTGAGGTTCTTCTATTCGCATGTGTTTCAATGGTGTATTGTCTTACTTGCGTATTTGATTTATGTTAATCCTTGAATCAATTATGAATGCATGCTTCTTGTAGTCTCCTTTTCTTGTCTTGTTCGCAGGATCTCGTGTAGCTGGGCCCGTGAGAAGACTTGGAGCTGGGAGCAAGCGGCAAAGAGAGAAGATTGGATCGACCATTTGTGCAAGACATCGGTAAGTGGATCTCTTCCTTTCCTCTTTTGCATGTCATAAAGAAGTAATCTTAGATAGCTTTGCTTCGGCTGTTGCTAAGGAACTATCACCCTTAGAGTGGGATAGGGTCATTCCGTGTTGGATACTTTTCCCCACAACAGACTGGCGACTCCACTGGGGATCGTGTCTTGTTGGTAGCTTGTGTTTCTTGCTATTCATTTCCTAAACAAAGGGAGTACCGAATCGAATTGCATTCGACAAAGTAGAGGGCAGCTACTCTAGCTCAGTGCTGGGCATGTTTATGATTTGAAGAGCTGATCCACAAGGACTTTTTTTAGCTCTTTGTGATAGTGTTCATCTTCCTTAATCATCCTCTAGTGTATACTTGGCTGATAGCCTCTGATTTGGCCAAAAACCATTGATTTTTGAGCAAACTGTGACTCGGAATCTGAGAGAGACGAGAGTTGTCTCTTCAGTGCAGCTGCAGCAAAGGCTACCTGCGCTGCAACGCAGGTCCCGAAGGGGCTACCTGCGCTGCATGTCAGATTGACAGTGCAATACCTGCGCTGATCCAGTTTTGCCTTGTGCAACTGGGGTTCCCTACTGTCTGTTGCCCAGTTTTCAATATTGTTTTTCCAGCCTGTTGTCAACCTGTATACCCAGCTGAAACTACCTTTCTTTGCCTTCATTCCGCCTCAGTTGTATGAAGAAACCGTGATTGTTCTTATTGTATTTCTTGCTTTCATTCACAGTTTCCCGTAGCGAAAGTGAACTAGTCTTGCTGTGACCTCTTGGATCTAGGCCTGTAAGAAAGTGTCGTTGTGATTCTAAGAGCTAGTTTATTACTGTTCATAGCTGCTTGAACATTTGCTTTCGTTATATGGTTCGAATTTCAGTATTTCTTGTGTTGAAACGAGTGAATCTTAAGGTGTTCTTTTGATTATTGGACAAAAACTTGTTTGCTTTTGCTTGAAATTGAATTCGAAATTATACAACAGCTTTCTTTTTGTAATACATCAACATTAAGGAAGAAGAAAAGAAATACTTGCATTGTGCATGTGCATTTTGACAGTTTGCATGTCGATTTAGGAAAGTGCATCAGTGTGTGCTCTATGATCTGTTTGAAAAGATGATGTCTTTCTTTTCCTTCAGTAGTTAAGATTTTCATAAGTTGAAAGAATTGAAAAAAGCTTGCTTATCATTCTTAGACTGCATTTAGGAGTTGTATCATACATCACGTGGTGATCCATAAAGGCAAACTGCTAAGCAAGATCAACCTAAAAAGAACTGAATTTATCTAACAACGCTTTGAAACATAACGAAACACAGTAGAGGTCTAGGTAGAGACGTGTTCCGGCGTCGTTAAACATAGTGACTGTCGATCTCTACGAAGGTGGGTAATTCCTCCTGATGGACGATAGCACTAATACGGACTTGTGCTCCCGCGTACCGTCGCGTATATTGGGAGACCCCTATAGGAACAAAGCCTTTATCCATAGGAAGCCGTGTCGGCCGCCCTACTGATCGCGATGCAGTGAACACAGCATTCACGAAGATCGACCACTCGTACCGTAAAACGTATTCTGTGGTTTCGCGAAAGGTTTGGCACACCCTCTGCCTAGAACTCCAGAGTAGTTTCTTTTGGCCTTTTTCAAACTCTATAACTGAAAAAGTCCATCCGAGCATTTGTCACTTTGGGCTCGTTAATACATCGAAGGAGACTAGAGTCATCTTTAGCTTTTTCTCGACTCTTAAAAAGTGAAAAAGCAAGTTGTGTCTAAAGCGTCGTCATATAAAATTCATTTTAAACGGAACATAATCACCTCCTATTCCTGCGTTGATCTTCGAAGTTAGTCTTTTGGCATCGTAAGTTCTTGTAGAATCGCTAAGAAATCTTTTGGATAGACTAGATATGTCTGAACAACCGTCGACATCTAGGACCGTGTCGTCTGACACAGCAGCTGCAGAACCTCCTGCTGCTACTCCAACGATGTTCGCTGGTATACCATCTGTCCCGGCAAATTGTCAACAACAAGCCGGAGTCCAATTAGGGACGACAATATGGTTAGTTCCTATTTCTTCATCCGGATTATCATCTGGTACTTCTTATGTTGAAACTCAACAAATTGATCCAATGTGTCTTCAAAGGCCAATTTACACTTTAAGTACTGGATTTCCACCATGTGGAGGGCAGTATGCTCTTTCATTGTTCCCTCCTAGAGAACAACCATATGAGAGTTTACAGCAAGGATCAGGTCAAACTGGAATTACATCCAGCGGTTGGGTACCAATACTGCCTCAACGATCAGGAGTTGCATATTCAATGCAACCAGTACACCCTGAGTCGAATATTCCCACCACACCTGCTATGGCGAATGCGTCGCAAGTACAAGCGCTACCTGTTGTAATACAACAACCTCTTGTCTCAGCGGCTCAATCACAATCTCAGGGTAGTGCCTCCCTATCTGGAGCGACTCAGGCTCAAACAAGTACTGTGACTTTTGAATGGAGTTCGGATTTTCCACAGTGTTCATGTTTTGAAGTCGACGTTTCGAGTCTGCAACTAGACTCATCATCGAGTCTAGTTGCAGACTCGAAACGTCGACTTCAAAACATGAACACTGTGGAAAATCCGAACTCCATTCAAAAATCACACCACAGTAATCTGCAAACTAAAATAAGTACTGTGACTCCTAATCTTGGTCAATCATCCATTATTGGTCAACAGCAAATGGTCCAACAACCAGAGCTGTTTCAATCTCAACAACCTCCATTCCAGTAATCATATCAAGGACCTGAGCAACAAGTCTTTGTAAGTAATGGGCAACCATGCGATAATGGTTTTGCCCATCAACCTTGTCAAAGTTGTCAGCATTATGCTGGTCTGCAAAGACCCATTGCTCAGGCGATACCATCTTATCCTGGGTATGCTTCGCCTAATCTGAACCAACAGTTGCCTTTTGTAGCAACTCTAGAATTACCAGATCTAAACCGGCTGACGAATGATCCAATTGCTTATGCCCCTTGGTGGCCAGCGATTCCGCATAAACTTCCATCGGACATTCCTAAATTCAATGGAAATCCAGGTGAAGACCCGTCGAATCACGTCATGACTTTTCATCTGTGGTGTTCATCGAACACTCTAAACGATGATTCGATAAGACTTCGCCTCTTCCAGAGGACATTGACAGGTCCAGCGGCTAAATGGTATATTGAATTGCCAAGAGCCTCTTTCGACAATTTCAGCTCCTTAGCCACGACTTTCTTAACCCATTTTCAATTACCGATAAGGTATGAAACGGGAACAGAACTCCTTACCAACTTCAAACAGACAACGGCCACTCACATATCTGATCATATACATGAGTGGCGACGTCGTCGTAGGATGGTGAAAACTTACGTTCCCGATCAGCTGTTAGCTGAATGGTTTATAAAGTCGTTACTTCCGGCTATAATGGAAGATGTGGCCAAGGCGGGAGTCGTAACAGAGGAGCAGGTCATTGCTCGTGCTCAATATTTAGACTTAGTATATACTCAGTCTGGCACGCTCTACGACAAAATACCTGACGCCCCTAGACCTGAATTTTCAATTCCTCCCCCTCCTAAATCGAATACTGACTCTCACACCAGCAATGGCGTGACTGGCAAACACAAAATTTCTAGTCAAAATGCAAATGAAGAATTTCTTGCCACAGAAGTAAATGCCATGTCGACCAACAAGGGCAAACAACTGAAGCAACCAGGGGGCAAGAAGAAAAAGAAAAGGAAAGGGAAACCCCCGACAGGGTGTCATATATGCGATGAGGATCATTGGACGAAAGATTGTCCACATATAGCTGAAGTTAAGAGACTCTTCAAGAGTTCAAAAACCCCAGCAGTATTGACTGATTCGTTTCCTAGTCCAAGACAAAATCTGGTTGCTAATCAAAATGCTTCCCGATCCCAAGTGATTATGTTGTCCACCTCAAAGCAGCAAAATAATGCTTTGACAAGGAATAAAGATCACAGGAATCCAAAGCAGTTGAACAACAAGGCGAATAAACAACCTAGTAGTTCAACAACAACTTTGACCAAAGTTGTGCCACCCATCGTTCCTAAACCAATGATAAAGTCGCCAAAGGGAGTAGTACACAAATCGACATTTAATCCTCGTGCAAAAATAGCACAGAATTATAATATAATAGAGGACCTGGCCCAATCGTCGTCCGCTATGTCGACACTTGAGGTAACGCAAAATTGCACCTCCCAAGAGCAAGCTTTATTATCAGCCATACGTGGGATTGGCCCAATGGATTCCAATCTTGTGGCCTTTGATCATAAAGGATATGACCCTCAGATACCAGCTCAACTAGCTTTCCTTATTCAAGTGAAAGCCCTCAACAAAACTGTTCATCGAACGATTATTGATGAGGGGGCATCTACATGTCTTATGTCGATGAGTTGCTGAAAAAATTTAGGCTCACCACCCTTGTCAAAATCGTCAACGACATTAAAAGCATTTGATGGACGATCATACACTCCATACGGAATTTTAAGTAACTTGCAAGTTGAACTGGGGGGCAAAACAGTAGAAGTCGATGTTGAAGTAATTGATGGAAACCTCGATTACAACATCCTACTAGGAAGGCCCTGGATATATGCCATGGCCGCGGTTGTGTCGACCTACTTCAGGAAGATTGCATTTCCCTTTCAAGGAGGAATTACAGTCGTCGACCAACAAACTTTCCTCCCCGACAGTTCACAAGTTACGGGAAGCGCTCCAATGATCCATGAAAGCGATCGTTCGCTTCAAAATATTGGAGTAGGTCTCCTAAAAGACCCTGCCTTGATGGGTACTTTTGCCCTACCGCCGGCGAGTAATCTGGCGGAAGTAGCCACAGTGGAAACCTACAATATGAAATCTTCTATATCTAATGGATTCGGAAGATTCCTAAACATTTTGTCAGCATGGATCATCGCCCTAATGGAAATACTGTAAATATAGTGGGCTCCGAGGACGGTTCTTATCTCGTGTCAACCTCGTTAAAAAAAGAAACAAGAAATCATGAGGATAGTTCTTTTATTGTGTCAACCTCATTAAAAAATGAAACAAATCCCCTTTTCAAAATTCAAAGGTAAACCTTCATTCCAACCACCAAGTTGAATGCAATGAAGCTTGGGGGGCACCCTCCTTTGACATGCGTTATTATGATGCTGGGGGCATGCAAAATAAACGAGCAGTTTTGGCAAAGTTCATGCTCGTTAAAAAATAAACACAAAACCGAGCAGTTTTAACGCGGACTTCATGCTCGTTAAAAAATAAACATAAGCATGTGAGCAAGCTTCCCCCCAGAGTTCAAGCTCATCCAGAAAAATGAACTGGTAAATAACCATTTGAGACCGTAAATTCATCAGCCATAAAAGCCTTGGTCGTGTTTGTGCACCGTCACCTCCACTTTTCATTTGGCCGATCATTCACATCCACTTGATTGTTTACCTATTTTGAGGAACAGCTGCGAAGGGTGATTTCACTTAGCCATCCTTGTAATACTGCCGTGATTGGAAAATTCCAACCTGTACCTGGAATCTGCTGCTATCCCTGTTTATCACTCGTTCCTCAAAATACGAGTCTTCTTTGAGCTCTTTTCACTGACTCGTAAAATATGAAAAGTTTGCCGAGTTTTGGCCTTCCAGCTCGTTAAAAAGGACCGGAAGAGCTATCCCTCCTCTAGATTTTAATCTTTTTGGACCTGAGGGATTATTGCACAAAAAGATCGAGCGCTTGTCTAGTTCGGCTCGATAAAGATATCGAACATTCATCCCTTCTGTATTGTTTTATACTTTTTCGGACTTAAGGGATTAGATGACGAAAAAGGACCCCTGGAGTCCACTTTATGTACCCTTTTCAGACTCTCTAAAGATGAAAAGGACCGAGTTGTCTTTGTCGCTGGGCTCGTTAAAAATATTAGATAGCGACAAACTTGTCTTTAGACGAGAACGAGTTTCCCTATCGTTAAGCTCGTTAAAACATAGCGATGGGCTTGCCCGAAGGGCAGGTTATAGAACAAGCATATGTTATCCTCCTCAAGCTTGACGAAAATAAAGAGGTACTGGTCAGAAATGACTGGGGAAAAATTGGGAAGAACCTCAAAGCTTAATGGTAGCAAGTCGCTCTTGAACATGACACTTTTGCCTCCGTAAATATCAGGTTGGGTTATTATCATTCACCGGTCCCTTCACCATGGTCTCGCCATACCATCCATACATGGGGTAATGCTACCGATCCATCACATCAGTGTCATTATATGTTCAAGAGATGTCATTCAGAAAGTGTCAACCGGGTCCCATCCACTACCATACATCATCTTTCATCCTTCCATGACTGCCACCCTGAATCATATTTCACAGATCGTTTTCACCATCATCACTAGCTCCGTTCCGTGTCACTGATGTGGGATTCATTAAGGCCCTCCTTTGACGGATCACTTCTTGTCGACATCAGCTCATTATCCAAGAAGTTGATCTAGGAACACCCCCTCAGTACTTTGAAGCTTGCATGCCTCAATGGCAAGTTTCTCACTTCCGACGATAGGTATACATTAATGACCTTCGACCGGGAGACTTTGCGTGGTGTTCGACGTCAGATCCTATATTCACGCCACGTGAATTGTGCTGCAGTACCTTGAGGGTCATCATCATTATCGGTGATTCCTCTCGCACTTGTTAACAGTTTACATTATTGACTGGTAATCAAGCGATGTCTTTCCATGTTCGACTTCAAGAAATTCTCACATGGATCGACTTGCACTAGAGTTAAGATCGGACAAGTTTGAAGACCCCGGATCTAGTTTCATCCATCCAGGCTGCGATATATATTCAGGAGATAAAAACATAGACATGTGCAGCAGATGATCATCCTACTAAAAGGATGATAATTAAAAGCAGAGAATTATCAGTCTATTATCAGACGATCATCTGTTTATGTACAACAAATGTATTTATAAAGCTGAGCATGGGAAATGCCCGCATCAGCTAGATCATGAAAAGAAAGTATGAAAAGATAATGTATCGTATTGTATTTTGTTACAGGTCACCTCCCGACGATTGAATGAACTTCGGATCCTCCTAATAAAGCATTTCATCCGATAAACGACCTCATACTTTAGGGGGCAACTGTTATAGACATTTTTGTGCCTTACAGCATGGAGCATGAAATGTCAATAATCTGAGGGATCCAAAGTCCCTAAACATGTTGTTCTTACCCTTAGAGGAACAAGGTCAGCAAACCACTGCACTGCAAATCAGTTCTCCACTGAAAAACACTCAAAAACAGGTCAATTTTGGATCAAAGCAGCTGCTCCACTAAGCATCTGCGCTGAATGACAAAAGCTCCATGGTGTACCTGCGCTGCATAGCAAGTGCAACAAAGGCTACCTGCGCTGGGCGTACTTTGACATGTGGAGGAATCTTTTCTCAATGTGCCAGTGCCCAAGAAGCTTCCAAAATGACACTTGGATCAGAAGATTCGCCTAATGATGAGTAAAGAGGTTCTAAAACTCCAAGTGGAAGGTAGAAACTCCAAGTGGACTCAAGGACTGAAGAACAACTGGAGTTGAAGAGGACAACAAGTCACACATCAAGCTGACTTATCTTCACTCCAAAACTCTATATAAGGATCTCATCCCATGGGATCTGGAGGCTGGAATTTTGTGCAAAGAATTGTTGTTGGTTTACAGTTGAGAGTATTGGGTGATTGCTTGAGGGAGGTGAAGAGGAGATTTCTTTCCGTCGGGAAGGTGATGCTGGATTGGACCTCTCACGGTTGTATCACCGCCTGAACCTTACTTCCTTATATTAATAAAGCATTTGAGGTTCTTCTATTCGCATGTGTTTCAATGGTGTATTGTCTTACTTGCGTATTTGATTTATGCTAATCCTTGAATCAATTATGAATGCATGCTTCTTGTAGTCTCCTTTTCTTGTCTTGTTCGCAGGATCTCGTGTAGCTGGGCCCGTGAGAAGACTTGGAGCTGGGAGCAAGCGGCAAAGAGAGAAGATTGGATCGACCATTTGTGCAAGACATCGGTAAGTGGATCTCTTCCTTTCCTCTTTTGCATGTCATAAAGAAGTAATCTTAGATAGCTTTGCTTCGGCTGTTGCTAAGGAACTATCACCCTTAGAGTGGGATAGGGTCATTCCGTGTTGGATACTTTTCCCCACAACACCCCCTACTGAAAGTGTTGCTCATCCTCTGAGCAACCAATCTCTCTCCTCATCTTTGATGGCCCTGGTGGCCTCCTTGTCATGCCAAGCTTCTGAAGTGATGTCCTCTTTTCTGTCATGAAACCATGCTTCTTTGCTTCTTCCCACTGCATGTTCCTTTTCCTAGTGAATTCTCAGCCTTGGTATGATTGTGCAAGTATATTCAATCTGATGGCGGCAATGGTGGTGAAAGGATATGAAACCAGTGGAGGATGGAAGAAAAGAGTGGTTGCATGCCTCCTCAACAGACTTCAAGCTTCCAATCCCTCTCCATAATTGATTCTGGCCTGCCCAAAGGCTTCTACAGGATGTTTCTGTTAAAAATACAGAACTTCCTGTAGAAAGTCCTGTAGCTTCCTATAGAACTGTCTCAGCTTCCTGTAGACTGTCTTTGAGTCCATCCTCTTGATTTGCTCTCTCTAGGTGAAGGTTTTTAGCTTCCTCATTCACAGATGATGGATCTCTTTGAAGGAGACTCTTCCTTTTGTTTAGCTGTGGTGTCCTCAATTGTAATTGGCTCCTTTGACTGTGCCTTGGGGTCTGCCAATTCTTATCTACATGCCCTTTCTTGCCTTAAGAAATAGTGGAAGCTCCCTCTTTTACTTCTCCTTCGGCTTGGGAGAGGTACTCAGGGCGGCCAGCATAGATGCTGCCTCCCTAGCTAGGATGTCCGCCTTCTTCTCCTTGGGTTTCACCTTTTTAGGGCTTCCTGTAGAAGACCCTGCTTTAGCCAATTCCGGGCTTCCTGTAGAAGCCCCTGTTTTGGTAATTTTCGGGCTTCCTGTAGAAGCCCCCTTTTTCAATGATTTTCGGGCTTCCTGTAGAAACAGTCGGCACTGTCTTAGCCTGCTCGGATGAGGGTGCTTTCTCCGTGAACTGCTGCTGGTTACCTTGGATGTGTCCCTACTTGTTTAGCCTTTTCCAGTTCTCTCTGCTCGTGCTTGCAACCGCTTCTCCCTTGGCATTTGTGTTATTTTACCACCCACTGTTTTGGCCTCAGCATCCTGTTTTTTTTCCTGCTTTTCCTCTTTCTTTTCTGGCGACCTTTCCGGTGATGGTCTGCCCTGCATTTCCTTGCCCTTAGCTAGTTTCTCTGCCTCAATTTGCTCCTTTTCCTCGCTGCAAAAGGAAACAGTGGGTGCTCATTTTCACTTGGATGCAGTGAAAATGCAAATGGAGGCCTTTAGGTCTGCTTTAATGCCTGCGGCCATGAAGGATCCAAGCCAGAAACAATGCAAAGGAAGGCAAATATATGTATATGATTTGCCCAAAAGATTCAATGTAGAGCTTGTAGAGCAATGCCACAGCCTGATTCCATGGCTCAGTCTCTGTGATTATCTTAGCAATGAAGGAATGGGGAAGCCCATAGAAAATTTTTATAAGCACTGGTTTTAGACTCATCAATATGCGCTAGAGCTCATCTCCCATTCCAGAATCTCAAGGCACCCATGTCTGGTTTCTGATCCGCGGTTTATCATTATCATATGGAGCATTTGTTAACAGGACCCTTGGAAGAGAATGTGAGGCAGCGCTATTTGAAAGAAATTTCGTGTATCCCACAAGCAAACCACCATTCTTGACCCACAGGCAGACTGGTTTTAATTGTCCCCACTGCAACCAAGCTAGTTCACCACCTTTCAAAACATACCATGCATAGAGGAGTTTTCTCGAGCATACCTCGTTTTGAGCTTGAACTTTTCTAAAAATCCCGTGGTTTCTTTCTGCAGGGCTGTTTTCTGCCTTTCCTGTAGACGACATCCTGTAGAAACGCCTGTAGAGTGCGACAGGCGGGAATCTTTTAAGGAACTGTAGAGATCTCGAGAAAAAAAGGCAGAAATCTGTAGAGCACCATTGTTTAACTGATCTGGAAATGGTGGACATGCGCTTCAGTTGACCGCAGTTAAACAAAGAGTGGTGAGAGTTTCAGCCGAGCGTCCCTTGAATTACTGCGTGATTTATGGTGAGGTGGCAAAAAACATGCGCGCTGGTTTTTTTCGAACTGAAGTGATGTTATGAACTGCATGTGTTCTATTTGTTAATCAACTGATGCCTTGTTCACTGGAGTTCAACACATCTACCATTGCCGGTGTTTTCCAGCTTCCACGTGAATGACTATCCACGCATGCTACGTGATTTTTCCATGAGTGCTAGAGAACTGGATGTTGGGTTAAACTTGTTCTATTCATGGCTTAATTCCACCATTCCATCAATTCATGCAGTTTTCAAATTAAACTTATGCAATAGAAGAATGAGATCAGTCACATACCTCGAAGTTGAATGGTTGTCGTGAGCTGTTGTGGCCTGTCATTGCTGCATGCATTGGTTTTTTCTGATTGCATGTGGCTTGGCTGCTAATATTTGATTGCTTTTCCTTGTGCAGGTGTCCTCTGGCCGGATCTGAGCTGCATGCCATTGTTTCCACGTTCAGATCTGCACCTTCAAGCTGCTGTTGCTACATGGTCACAAAACCGGAACTTGTTTTCGCCATTTCTCCCAAACGCCAAAGCGGATCGATCTGAAACTTGCTGAGCATGTTTCTATCATCATTATGCATCTCCCATAGCAAAATCGTGATCAATGGATGCACGGATTTCGAGAAAAATGGAAAATGGCTGAAGATTTCAGAGCTCGATTTCTCGGAAACCGTGCATCGGAATTGGCTGAAACTGCTTGGGTAGGTTACTATCACCCATATGCATATCCCCATGAAACAGGTTTTGAAACGGATGCACGGATATGGAGAAAATGCAAAAATGGCTGATGGTGATGGAGGCTGATTTCTTGGAAACCGTGCACCGGAATTGCATGAAACTGCTCAGGCATGTTGTCATCAACCTTGTACAATTCCCCATAAAACGGTTTGTCAAATGGATGCATGGTTTTCAAGTTATGGCAAAAACAAATTTTGTTCTATGGATTTTTGCCTCAAGGCTTTTTGCATGTGCTTGCATGGAAGGGAAAACTGAGCTTGGGCTGTGATGCAGGTATGGAGATGATGGAGGAGGAGTTGGAAGATTGCATGAGGACTTCTGAACCCTTGAGGAAGCTACCATGTTCGCCAAACCACTTTTTGAAATGCATGCCTAGTTTCCCACAATTTCTACAGGAAGTTCCTGTAGAAGCACAATGAGAAGCACAAGGAGGTGGAAAAAATGATGGAGAAAGGCAAGGGATGGACACACAAGTGCTTGTAGGCCTAATCAACAGATTCCCACCATCAGATTCACTTTTGAAATTGGATTTGGCTCGTCCAAAGGTTCTACAGGATGTTTCCTGTAGAAATACAGAGCTTCCTGTAGAAGGCACAAGAAAAATTCCTTTAACCTTGATTTGAGTGCTCCTCTTGTCATGAAATGTCCTTCTTGCAACCTGCAATTAGACAATGGAATTAGTTTTATTTTTCTTTTTTCTTTTTCTCTTTTTTTTTTTTGAAAAACAACTAGGGCGCCTCATGGAGGTTTTCACCCTAATTGCCTGCCCTGGGTGCCTCCAAGGGAGGTTTTCACCCAGAGATCTTATTCTCTTTTCTCTTTTTTTCCAACCCATTGACTACCTCATGGAGGTTTTCAATCAATGAGCCAATCTAAGGCGTCTCCGAGGAGGTTTTCACCTTAGATTTCTATTTTCCTCTTTTTTCATTTTTTCTTTTTCTTTTTTTCTCTTTTTTTTTTTTTTTTTTTTTTTCTACCCTACCCTACTTGAAAAACAAAATCATTTTCAAGTATAAGAATACTTCCAATGGAGCCATGTGCACATCGAGATTAGAGAAAAAATGATGTGAAGGCTCGAAATGCATGCTTTGATATGTATCCAGATCTCAGAGACCAAATGATCTGACTTTGAAGGGATCAAACGAAGTTGAGGAAGAAAGTACTGCTGCAACTTAGTGACCTTCTGAAACCATATCTCAATATAGCTTTGATATCCTTGGTTCTTTTGCTGATCTGGATCATTCTTCATGTCACCTTCTATCATGACCTTCTGATCTTCCTCTTTTTGTTGATCTTTCTCTTGAGTACATGGAGGATTTGATGATAACCATGAGGGAACTCTCTCGATCTCTGATTTAGATCTCTTCTCTTCATCAAGTGCAGCCCATGGTTCTTTGATTTCCTCTTTGGAATCTTCTTTTTCCTTTGGTCCTTCAATAGAATCTTGGTTTTGCAACACTCTTCCTGAGCTTTGGTGAACATCATTGAGCTCAAGAGGAGTCATTTGCACATGTTGTGCCTCAGCTTTGCAATTGGGTTGAGCTGCTCCATGGTATGGTTTTGGAAATGGTACGGGTAGTTGAGTGGAGGTGTGAAATTGAGATGGAGATGGATGGCATTGTGGTTGGGTAGGCATTTGGGGTTGCCTTGGTGGAGGAGGAGGCGATGGTTGTGGATGAGCAGGTGGTGGAGGACAATGAGCGGGATGAGAGTTGTACTGGGGCCTCCACTCCTGATAAGGTGCATTCCACTGAGGCTGTGGCTGAGCATAAGAGTGAAATGAATGAGCAACTGGTTGGGCATAATATGGATCTGTGAAGGAACAAGGAGAATATGACCAAGGAGGAGGTGTAGACCAGGAAGGATGAGCAGGGCGACCCCAAGAAGGCATGAAAGTGGCTTGATAGGGGTTATAATAGGTCTTGGGTGTCCCTTGTAGTTCCTGCTGGTAAGATCTAGGTCCATATGGGCTCCTTTGGTTCCTGTAATAGAGTGATTCAGTGGCTCCTTTGGCTCTCTGATATGCAACTTTGAATCTGGGTAAGGAAGGGCACTGATCTGTAGGATGGTATTCTTCACAGACAAAACACACTTCTATGGAGTACAATGGACATTCGTTCCTAGGATGCTTTCTAGTGCACCTAGGACAAAAAATGACCAAATCCCTCTTGGCTTCCTCTTGCTTCTGTTGGATCTGCAAGGTATCCAGTTGCATGGCAAGAAACTGCCTCATATCACTCTTGAAATCTTTGATCTGATTTTCAAATTCATCTTTGGACAAGATGTTGCTCCCAACATTTCTACTTGTAGCCATTTGCTCCAGAGGAATGTTTTCTTCTTCTTCTCCCCTAGAGGTTCTTCAGATATGTCTTGATGTCCACCCAGGGGTTATTCAATCACAGCCATCGAAGAAGAGAGAATCTTGGCTGTGTGAAGCAGTGGGGGTGTTGTGCAATCATTTTTTTAACTTATCTCTACTCCTACAAGACATGAAATGAAATCTTTTTGGTTGATTTTTGCTTTTTTCTACTTCTACCTACAAAACTGAAATAGATTGAACTGCAACTAACTATCTTGCGAAAATGAAAATGCGGAATTGAAATGAAAGCAGTAAAGGACTAATCTATTTTGCTCAAATGAAATTGCAGGAATGAAATGCTAGGCTACGCTTGCAGAATTGAAATGCTACCCTACGCTTGCAAAAATGAAATTGCGGAATTGAAATGCTAATTTACGCTTGCAGAAATGAAATTGCAGAATTGAAATGCTAATCTATGAAAGCGAGAAATGCTAATCTACTTTTGCATAAACGAAATTGCATAATGGAAATGAAATAAACTACTTAGCAGAAGGCAAGAGTAAGAAAATAGAAGAAAAGCAACAATTACTAATACTCTGACGCTTCCTCGGCAACGGCGCCAAAAAGGATGGTGGGCTCCAGTATTGTAGCAATAATGCTACAACTCCTGGGGCTTCCTATCTCTAATTTTATCAACCCGGTAGTTCGTACAAACTTGGAAGCGACGGTGTTGTATGCACAAGTACTAGCTCTTGTCGCAGCTGTCACTTGGTCAGCTGGCACAAGTTTGCTAGGGCTCAAGCCAACTTCTATATGTTCTCAGAAGAAGCTTTCTAAATGATGGACGAAGGCTATTTCAAAGGAAATTAATCTACTTTGCAAAAATGAACTGAAAGCCAACCAAAACATGAAACCCTAGTAAACCCTAATCTGACTAGTTTAACCTCTATGATGCAATAGTGAGAGTGCAAATGTCTAAAAATGATGCCATTACTTCTAGTGATGTGAAATGCATGAACTCAAACTACTTCCATTGAAAAGAACATTGTTTTTGTATTTTTGCTTAAGTGGTTGGAGTGATTATGATTTTGTTTCTTATTAGGGTTTGGCTGTGTAGAGGTGGTGCGAAGGGAGAGAAAGCTTGGGAAAGGTCAGGAGGGCTAGGAGAGGTCCCAGAAGATCCCTAGCATCAGTCTGCAGAAGTCCACAACGTTCAGGTGCTCGGCAACCAAGTTTGCAGGCTTCTACAGGATGTCTGGAGGGGATCCTACAGGAAACTCAGGGATTCTACAGGAAGTCTGCTAACTTCTACAGGATGTTCTACCGTGGGAGTTTTGGGTGATGGTGAAGTGATGGAGTAGTATGGGTGGATAGGTAAGATGGAGATGGAGCTTGTGATGACTTAGTGGTAGAGAAATAAGATGGAGAAAGAGTGCACGGAGTTGGTTGGTGGATAGAAGGATGGAAGCAACGAAAGGTCAAGAAAATGGAGCTACGTGGGCAATGGAAGAGTTGGGAGGTAAACGAGCTGAACAGAGGTCAAGTAGGTGGCTTTAGGCGTGGTTAAGAAGAAGAAGAACATGATCAAGTGATGCTTTGCAGTGTAAAAGAAACAAATCCTCTATGTCTTGCACAAAACCAAGAATTCCATCAACCTATTCTAACTGTGTTATTAAACCAATGAACAGCAATGTAAATTGTGGAGAAAAATCGTGCATGGTGTTGGAATGAAGAAGTAGTGCTCAAGATCATAATGCATAAATGGATCTACAATTGAAATGACTATGTGGCAGCTTGCATGAAATCATAAGACTGTGTTTTTTTTTGGTGGTTGGTACAGCCCACACCCCAATCTCTAAACAGAGATGGCAGCGAGTGCACTATCAACCTTTTTTGGAGCTCTAATGAATTATAATCCTCCTACTCTAATCTAAGCAACTAAAAGCACTTGAACTGTAAACTAATCCTACTCAATCACATAAAAGAGATCAAATCAGCAGACTGTAAATTCTAAATTCATGTCAAAACAGAGGAAATAAAGTGCTGCAAGGAAACAAGTAACAATACAAGGAAGAGGAGGTCTATTGCTCTCAGGTTGGGCCCTAACCTGAGAGCTATAGCTCCCTTAAAAACTCAGAATTGAATCCAAAGCTGCCTGCCTTTATTAAATAATCATGAGTCTAACATCATGCCAAAACTGGCTTACAAAGAGAAAAAACCCGAATTGGCTAACTAGCTAACAAAAATGACTAACCACTAGCTAACCAAAATGAGGCCCTACGCATTCTTATTTATACAATTTGAGGACCCAACAGTCCTCCTAAAATTTAGGGACTTGGCTGCCCAAGACTTGTAGTTAACAGCAGTCCTACTTGACTTGCTTGGCTGCCCTTGTGCTCATTGATTTGGTGGCCTTTGAACTCCGAGCTGATGGTGGAGAATTCGAGGTAAGGGCCCATAAATGAAGGGGACACCTTCCTACAAATCCTCTAGCTTGTTCTCCCACGAATTTGGCTGCCAAGTGCTCATTAAGACCTTCAATTTTGTCTCCATGTTGACCAAAAAGGCTACACAAAGCACCCATTAGACTTGTTGGCATAATGACTAACCAAATTCACTCTATTAACATAAAAATAATAAAAAACATGCAATAAACTAATGAGAATGGTGGATTAAGTCAAATTAGGAGGTTGAATGAGCCCAAATAATTATCCATTTTTGGGGCTCATCACTGTGTTCAGTGCATTATGGCTTGTAAGGCGGCAGACACGGCTTCCTGTGGATAAAGGATGATAACCTAGTGGGGTCTCCCCATATACTCGACGGTACGTGGGAGCACAAATCCGTGCTAGAACACTATTGAGTCACAAAAGGAGGAATCACCCAACCTTAATGTGAAACAACAGTGACTAGGTTTAACGACACTGGAACATGTCTCTAGCCTATACCTCTAGATGTATGCGTTAAGTTCCAATGTGTTTTTAGATTCATTCAGTTCATTTTACGGTTGATCTTTGATTAGGTTTCAGTTTCTAGGTCTTACCGTATGTAATCTCCCACAATTTCCTAAATGCAAGCTATATGCGAAAATATATCATTTCATTCGATGCACGCTAGCTACGAGAGAGTTGAGATCTTTCAATCAAACAAAATGATCATAAAACAATAAACAATGACTCTAATGCAGCTAATGGCAATAAACGAAACTTTTCTTTAAAGTCACTAATTGCTAATAACAATGAAAAGCTCTAATTTCCATTAACTACTCCAATGCAAAAGAGATTGTTCGTTTTCTTTTTGATGGCAAAATGCACTAAACAAATCTTGAGAGATAATAACAAAGAGTAAAAGAAACAAATTTCACTCAATGAAAACACAATCAAGTCCCTGAAACACCAAGACAATCTTTCAAACCAAGAAAAATCACAAAGACCTCAATGAGCTATGCAATCTAAGCCCAAACAAAGCCAAGCGAAATCCAAACGAAAAAGAGGTAAATTGATCGAAGAACACAATAAAAAGTTTTGACAACCACTAGAAAAGTGCAAAAAGTAGCCAAGAAGTCAACTGGACAATCAAAGAACCAAAAAACTCCTATGGAAGGCTCGATGCACAAAGCCACTAGATGCCCTAGGACTGGAATGTGAAATCGATGGAAAGAGGCAAACACCCGAAGGATGAAGGTCAAAACCAGTCAAAGAAAGCTCTGACACACTCCAGTAGTTGAAAAAGATGTGACAAGACATAAATCCAAGCTCAGAAGGCTTCCAAACAAGCAAACTGGAAAAGTTCACAGGCCTGGCGCGACTGTCAAGCTGTAACGCGCGCTTTTAAGGGATTGGCGTGAGTTGTTTTTGTGCAACATGCGCCCATTGGCGCGAATGTCAGGCAAAAAATCGCGCTAATCAAGTTTTCTAGCTTAAAAATAAAAACAAGCAGTCCAAGGCTTGATCAAGAGTATCTAGACAGACCAGGCAGCAAGAGACAGCTAAAAATTCAACCCAGAAAGCTTATCTAAGCAAGCAAAACAAGAGAAAACCAAAGGGCAAGACAAACTCCAAGTTGTTTGGTTCGTAAACCGAACCGAAGATTGACTGAAGTGGCGTTGATCTACTTCGCTAATGCAGAGCAATAGCGTTTCGAAGGCTATCTGGTCGTACTTCAGGCTCCGTCCAAAGTTTACAAATCAAACAACAAATAGTATCCCCAGCGGAGTCGCCAAATTGTTGGCGAGGTAAATCCCCTCTGCAGACAGAGGCGATCCCCACTAGCCCAGAATGGGTCTAGCAACAATCAAACAATGCTAACACGCAGGTTCCTAATTACAAATTAAAGGTAAATGATGAGAGCCTACTTGGATTCCAACGCTAGTGTTGTAGAAGAGTCGACACTCTCGTTCCTTTGCTCCGGCCGGTCACGATCCTCACGATCTTCGTGAATGGACACCTGCACATGCAAAGAACGACACAAATACAAGCATAAAATCCAATAGATGCAATTATATACCGGTCAGAAAAGATATAACTCAAACATCATTACAATGAACAACAAGAGTGGAACCATAATGATAGTCATCTATTATTGATAAACAACAAAGAAGAATACAACCATAGTTCTGACGTCAAATCCTCCTTTGGCTAGGTGATTGGCTACATATGTCTTGCAAAGCTTGTCGGGATTGGGAACAAGCCTCTCTCTCTTTGATTATGAATGCAAAGAAGACTCTTACAGCAATCTCTTAGACTTCTGAGAGTACAATTCTCCCTATACTCGAACTAGCTTGTCAAAGGCAATGGAACAAGCTTTTATAGATGGAGGAGAAGGAGATAAGATCAATCGCACCATCTATGGGATTGGGTTTCTCCTCAAAAAGCTATTATGGATAGAGGAAAGGGAGATAAGATTAATCACGACATCCATGGGATTGGCATTATCCTTAAAAAGCTTCATGAGTCGAAAGGAAAGAACCTTCGTGCGTGCGTTTGTTAAAAATCTTTCCCAAACTCGGTTGGCACGAGTATATCTCTGAGACAGAGCACCAACTGGCGCGTCCTCTTTGGAGGATTTCCCCTATTGGCACGAGTAGTGCACTATGGATCCGTGCTAATGGAAAAAGGGAACTTTTTAAGGATATTCTGCAGGAGATGTCTTCAGGGCATATGAAGTCCATACTTAGAGGAATATAATGCAAGTGTTTTCAAGTTATGTCACTTCTCACAGGTCCCGGAATGAGTCCTCCAAAGTGCAGGAGAGGGGTGACAGGGATGGTGACAAATGGTGACAAATTACTGTGTAACACTCCAGACCTTCTTTTCGGCCTAGTTTATGTCGCCCTCCTTTCTTTCGCATGGTTGTTCCGTCATTTGTGCTACCTTCCTTGGAGATAAGATCATACTCCCACCATTCATCGAGACTCCTTCTCCTATTTAAACTCTCACCATTGCTATGCGATGCTAGTTTTTGGATAGTTTTGGAATTCTTAGTCTTTGGAGTGTTGCTAATAGCACTGTGAGTTTGTTAGATAGCTGGTGTGAGTGTGACAAGTGTGGGATTTTTGAGAGCTTGAGGAAGGTGGTGAAGTGCCTTTGATCTTGTGTAAAACTTGTGAGTGAGAGAGACTTGTGTATTGGGAGATCCATCTTCAAGAGTGAATGTTTGAGGAACATGCTGGCTGGAACCTTCTGAGAAGGCTTGTGACATCAAGACCTTAGTTGTAAGCTTACTCTTATTTCATAATTAATGCAATCAATGATGTTTTCCTATGTCTTGTATGTAATGTACTAGATAGCTCATGACTTCTTGACTTTATGAGTAAATAGATCATTGTTGTTCCGGTTATGTGCTTTGTTGTGTTTCCTTTGCATTATTTCAGATTGGTCACTCATTGGGAGAAGGAAACGGAAGCTGAAGCAGTGCAACGGAACTCCATCGACCACCGGTTGAGGTAGGCCTCCAACTTGAACTATTTAAGGAAAATTGTTGTTGATTTGTCCTTGTTTGTGACTAGACCCAATCTAGGGCTAGAGGGGTTGCCTCTATCCGTAGAGGGAACACTTTCCTACATCACACACACCACCACCAGCTTCACTGCCTTCACCCATATCTTCACCCATACCACCTCCACCACCACAGCGAGTCAATATGGAAAGCATGAGAAAGTTTTTAGTGTCCAAGGGAGTAGGAAATGAAGATCCAGACTAGTTTTGGTTTGTGATAAAAGTTGTATGGGAAGTGCAAGTAGTTAAAAATGACAATATAAGGAAAGTGACGTTGGTCAACGCTGTGCAAGATCACGCGCTGACCTGGTATATTAAGAATTCTAATGATAATCCAAATGGAAGGATAACGGATATCCAAATTGTGCTGAACAAAGAATTTAGCAGGTTGAAGTTAGAGGCACAGTCGATCATTGGGTTCAAGGAGTTCACAATGCTACCAGGTGAGATCCCTTGGCAATTGGATTAAAGACTGAAGTGCAGGATGCACGAAGTTAATATGGCCTTGACGGATGGGTAGCACCATGAATGGTTTGTGGCATTGCTAACACCACATTTGAGGAACGCATTGTCACAATAGAGGTTAACAACTCAGGCAGAGGCCTTGGAGATCATGATGAGGCTGCATGAGAACTCGATACAAGATCCTAACTTGGGAGTCCAGCAGATCCATGCGCAGTTGAAAAACTTACGCCTTGATATGCAGAGTCTGAAACAGGACAGGACAGCTCACTCGAAAGTGCGCGAAGAGGTATGGTGTGTTAAATGTAAGGGTCAGGGTCACGAAAAGGACCACTGCCCAGTGTTCGCGAATTACCTCACAAGAGGAGGACCAATGCCATTAAGACCAGAGACACAAGTAGGGCGTAGCGCGATGCCTGCTTCGTGGTCCGCGATTTGTCAAATAGGAGGAAAGCATATTACGGATAACTGCCATTTTTTGCAGAAGTACACGCAGAATTCCCAACAGTTGTTCTATAATTTCTGTAGATTAGTGGGACATGATGAATGCACCTGTAGAAGTTACGAGGTGATGATGGATAGGACTCCCACCTACAGAGTTCAGGCTTAAATGCGGCCCCTTGACTAGAATGCATGAGTGCCGTGAACCGGATTTCAGGGGTGCAGATGAGGCCGAAGTGGAGGAGGACCTGGAAGAGGTCGCAGACAACTGATATATTAAAATTTCAAGCGGCCAAGAAATTATGCTCATGATTGTATGAATCCAACGTGTCCATCATGTCTGTATTGTACCTTGTTTGATCATGAGACAACGGATTGTCCCACACTGATAGTGAGGTTGTGCAACAAGGGAGCACTCCAACCTCCCCTGACTCAGAACCTAGAGATGATGACGTCTGAGCCATGCGAGGAAGACCGTAATGTGAACATTGTGCTCTGAAGTGGAATTAAGATGAGAGATGATAAAGGCGAACAACTTTAAGATAGTACTTGGGTTCGCAAGGCGCTGACAAAAGAACCAAAGTTTGATTTGGAGTGTGCTAAGGAAACCTTCATGGAAGCTAGGAAGAGCTTCACTAATTCCTCCACTTCAAGAAGTAAAGACAGAGCAAAGCCAGAGATGGACCCATTGATGCTCACGATGTTCCTAGAAACATGCATGAAGCTACTGTGCAATAGTAAGGCTATAAAGGGATTATAGGAACCCATTAACCGATGTGTTGGGACCACGCTGTTGTAGGGAAAAGTATCCGATTCGGATGACCCTATCCCACTCTAAGGGTGATAGTACCTCAGCAACAACTGTAAAGAAAACTACTTAAGGTTTACTTCTTTATGAAAGCAAGAGAGAATGAAGAAATGCACTAACCGTTGCCTTGCGCTTAATGTCGAATCCAAACTCTTCTCTTTGCTTGCTTGCTCCCAGCTCCTTGCTCTTTTGCTGGCCCAGCTACAATGAGATCCTGCAAAATAACAAAGAAGGAAACTACAAGAAGCATGCAATCATAACTGATTCAAGGATTAGCATAAATCAAATATACAATTATCACAACACATCATTGAAACAAGTGCATATAGAAGAACCTCAATAGCTTTTATTAATGGAAGAAGTAAAGTTCTGAGAGTGTTACAACCATTGAAGGCCCCAATCCAGCAACACCTCCCAGCAGAAAGAATTTCTCCTCTTCACCTCCTTCAAGCAATCACCCAATAGTTCTATAGTGAAACCAACAGCATATCATTACTTTGCACAAAATTCCAGCCCCCTGAGCTCATAGGGGAGAGCTCAATATATAGATGAATTGAGAAGGGATGAGTCAGCTTGCAACTGATGTGTAGCTGCCTTGTGTCCTCTCTCTCTTCAGTTGATCTTCAGTTCTTGAGTCCACTTGGAGAACCTTGCTTCCACTTGGAGAAACAGAGCCTCTGACTCATCACAAGGCGAAATCCCTGATCCAAGTGTCATTTTTGGAAGATTCCAGAGCAATGACTCAGTGTGCCACTTGTCCCATCTCGCTCAGCGCAGGTGGCCTTTGTTCTACCTGCTTTGCAACGCAGGTACACCATGGAGGAGTTGAGTTTCAGCGCAGAAGCCTAGTGGAGCACCTGCTTTGATTTCAGGATTGCTTGTTTTTGAGTGTGTTCAGGTGGAGAACTGATCTGAGAGCTGTTGGTTTGCTGACCTTGTTCCTCTAGGGGTAGGAACATCATGTTTAGGGACTTTGGATCCCTTGGATTATTGACAATTCATGCCTGATGCTGCAAGGCACAAAATTGTCTATAACAGATGCCCCCTAAAGTATGAGGTCGTTTATCGGGTGAAATGCTTTATTAGGAGGATCCGAAGTTCATTCAATCTGCTGAGAAGTGTCCTGTAATAAGATACAATACAATACATTATTTTTCATACTTTTTCATGATCTAGCTGAGGCGGGCATTCCCATGCTCAGCTTTATAAATTCATTTTGGTACATAGCACAGACGATCGTCTGATGATAGACTGATAATTCTCTGCTGAAATTATCATCCTTTGAGAAGGATGATCATCTGCTGCAATGATGTACATATCAAATGTCTTTATATCCTGAGTATATATCGCAGCCCGGATGGATGAAACTAGATCCGGGGTCTTCAATCTCTTCCGATCTTCACTCGATGTACAAGTCGATCCGTGTGAGAATTTCTTGAAGTCGAACATGGAAAGACATCGCTTGATTACCGGTCAATGATGTAAACCGTTAACAAGCGCGAGAGGAATCACCGATAAGGATGATGACCCTCAAGGTACAACAGTACAATTCACATGGTGGGAATAAAGGACTTGGCGTCGACCACCATGCAAAATCCTCTGGTCGAAGGTCATTGATGTATACCTGTCACCGGAAGTGAGAAACTTGCCATTGAGGCATGCAAGCTTCAATGTACTGAAGGGGTTGTTCCTAGATCAACTCCTTGGATAATGAGCTGATGTCGACAAGGAGCGATCCGTCAAAGGAGGGCCTTAATGAATCCCACATCATTGACACGGAACGGAGCTAGTGATTGTGATGAGGTGAAAACAAACTGTGATGTATGATTCAGGGTGGCGGTCATGAAATGGATGAAGGACAATGTATGGCAGTGGATGGGACACGGTTGACTCTTTGCAGAACGACATCTCTTGAACATATAACGACACTGATGTGATGGATCGGTAGCATTACCCCAACTATGGATGGTGTGGTGAGGACCATGGTGATGAGACCGGTGAATGAAACAACCCAACCCGATGTGATACGGAGGACAAAGTGTCATGTTCAAGAGCGACTTGCTACCATTAAAGCTGTGAGGTTCTCCCAATTTTTCCCCAGTCATTGCTGACCAGTACCTCTTTATTTTTATCAAGCTTGAGGAGGATAACATATGCTTGTTCTATAACCTGCCCTTCGGGCAAGCCCATTGCTATGTTTCAACGAGCCTAGCGATAGGGAAACTCGTTCTCGTCTAAAGACAAGTTTGTCGCTATTTAATGAATTTAACGAGTCTAACGACAAGGATAACTCGGTCCTTTTCATTTTTAGAGAGTCTGAAAAGGCACATAAAGTCAACTCCAGAATTCCTTTTTCGTCATCTAATCCCTTAAGTCCGAAAAAGTATAAAACAATACAGAAGGGATGAACTTTCGATTGCTTTAACGAGCCGAACAAAACAAGCACTCGATCTTTTTGTGCAATAATCCCTCAGGTCCAAAAAGATTAAAATCTAGAGGAGGGATAGCTCTTCCGGTCGTTTAACGAGCTGGAAGGCCAAAACTCGGCAAACTTTTCATATTTTACGAGTCAGGAGAAAAGAGCTCAAAGAAGACTCGTCTTTTGAGGAACGAGTGATAAACAGGGATAGCAGCAGATTCCAGGTACAGGTTGGAATTTTCCAATCACGGCAGTGTCACAAGGATGGCTAAGTGAAATCACTCTTCGCAGCTGTTCCTCAAAATGGGTAAACAAACATATGGAGATGAACGATTGGCCAAATGAACGGATGGAGGTGATGGCATATAAACACGACCAATGGCTTTTAATATGGCTGTCAAAGGTTACATTTACCAAGGTTATTTACCGGTTCATTTTTTCTGGGTGAGCTTGAACTCTAGGGGAAGATTGCTCACAACTTATGTTTATTGTTTAACGAGCATGAACTATGTGCTAAAACTGCTCGGATCTTGCGTTTATTTTTTAACGAGCATGAAATGTGTGCTAAAACTGCTCGATTATATGGTTTACTTTTGATTTTTTACCATAACTAGCTTCTCTTTTTCACTGATAGCACTGCATTTTCAAATTGCTGCAACAAACTAGTTAGAAATGAGTAATATTTACTTGAAAATGAGATTAACACATTAATATTTACCTTGAACTACGTAAAAAAGCAAATAAAAAGGGTTTTTACCTCTCATTTTACCATTTCATTTGCATTTTGCTTGTTGGAGCTTTGGAGGAGCCTCTTTCCCCTTGATTTTCATCAGCTGATTCCGGGAGATTCTGCGGACGATTTTCGGCGCCGTTTGGACTAGGTAGGAGCTAAACCTTAGCTCTTCATTTTCATGGTTTCATTTTCCTGTTTTATGCCGGTTTTGCTGTTCTATTGAGCCTCTGGGGTTTTGCCAGGGCGCCCTCTGATCAGCGCAGGTTCCCCATTCGAAAACTGCGTTGGGATTCAAGCTGTTTGAAGGCAGCTTGTCCCCCAACGCAGGTAGTACACTGGGCACCTGCGTTGGGGCATAAAAACAACAATTTTTCACAGATTTTGATGAAATTTTCGCCAGTTTTTCATCAATTTCAGGAGCTGACTCATTCTCTTGTTTGTTTTGCAGGGATTCTTGATCAAGATGGCCCTAACATGGCGAGAACGAGAACATGAAGAAGAAGATATGATTGCCCTTCATGATCCTGTTACGGTGGGCGCATTACGAGACTGTGGTTTACTGAAGTTTTTCCGTATCTCTAGCATGAGAGCACAGATTTCTCTACTGCAGTATATGCTTGATGCTTGGGATCCTACTAACCAAGTATTCCAGATCAGGAACAAACCTATTCCATTGACCGTGACCGATATTTATTTCTTGACTGGCTTGTCAAGGCGGGGTGCCCCCATTTCTTTATCAGGTACAGTTCGGGGGAATGATTCCGTGAGAGATTATGTCCGCCAGTACTGCAGGGAGGGGTCCCAGCCGAGCAGAGACGGCAAGGTGGTTATCCATGATGTTACTAGCAGGCCTCTCAGGTCCATTCTGTATACTCTTGGTAGGATGGTCGGTAGCGCATCTTTACATGTTGCCAACATGTCTCATATGCAGCACGCCTTGGAATGTCTCCAACCGAAGATCTTCAACTGGAGTGATGCGATGCTTACTCAGATGAAAAATCAATTGAACAAGGTGAAGGACGGGAAGCTGAAGAACTTTGGTTTTGGTTCGATTCTGACTGCCTTCGCCTTGGAGAAGATCCCTCTGATGCAACCTCAGTACATTGATCTCGGAGTGCCTTCTCCTACCGAGCCACGCATGCAGCGATGGGTCGATCACATGTCCAGACATGCCGGTCAATCCCAGATTTCTTTCAATGCCGCTTTCTTCAGGTGGTTCGATCGCCAGGAGATGGCTTTTTCCGAGTACCCATATGTTGGTATGGATTTCCGGGGTGATCCGGATATGGTACTGCCAGACGGTGCTCAGTGGGATGCTACTGGTAAGAACTTCAACCATATTACTGTTCATTGTTTTCATTTATAATGTTCTTGTGCTTTATTCTATCAAGACTTTAATTGAACTCATGTGTGCTTGCAGATGTCGGTCCTGTTCGTCTGGCAGTTCGTCTGAGACCACCTGTTGCTGCTCCGGCAGAGGAACCTGCTCGGAGAGTTATTATCCGTGATCTTAGCGATACCGAGACCCTTACAGCTGTGCAGGGGCATGTTGAGAACCTTACCCGTGGTCTTCCGGATGTACAGATTGACGAGTTACCTTTACCGATGCAGCAGCATACTATCGGTGTACCTAGACGATGGACCCGTCTTCTGTGTATGATAGCACAGACTGTGGCTTACTATCAGGAGCATCACTAGGCTAGGGTGCCCCCTAGCACTTTTGAGTTTTTAGGTCACATGACCAATTTTGTCTTGGTTACAGAACGTTATGTATGAACTTTATGAACAGCTTATATATATTTTGATTTTCGATTTTCATTCTGGTTGATTTGGATGATTCATATGTACACTTTTTATGATGTGTCCCTTTTATAAATGTTGCAGATGTCTATCTAACACATAGTTTGCTAATGAGTCAGTTAATGTGTTTAAATTTCTTGAAATATGTTGATATTGAATTGAATCAAATCGTCTTTCCAAGATCTTTACTCTTAGGAACATGCGATAAATAGCTGGATTACGAACAGAATATATGCCATTGAGTTGTAGTACTACGAGCTGTGAGTCTAGCCTGGCAATTAGTCGGCGTATGCCTCGTGTGACGGCATCAGAGAGTAGTTCTATCAACGCGCTATACTCAGCGATGTTATTCGTTGATTGCCCAATACATACACCTCTGAAACTTACTAACTCGCCACTTGGATCAAAAATGGCCCATGCTGCGGAGGATAGGTTCCGCGAACTACGACTCGCTCCGTCTGCATATCCAACACATGTCTCCATAAGGTTTGACATCTGCAACGAATGAAAAAGGGGAATCACTCAACCAGAACAAGAACTTTGGCGAAAACAAAATACAACAAAAGCATGCAGGTTACTATTTAAGCATAGTAACGCTTGAGGTATAGCCCGTTCCGGGGCTGCGCCAGTGGGATTCCGTCGTAATCTATTAACTCGTAGGCTCCTTTTGCTAACACTCTTTTAACAATATAGGGGCCCATCCATAAGGAATTGAATTTACCTGCTCCTAATTTATCGGATTCTTGGTCATAAAGCAAGACCAAATCACCTTCTGAGAAGACACGGGGTTTGACATTTTTGTCGAACTGAGCCTTGACTCGTTTCTTATGGGCTTCGTTAGCCAAAGCGGCATCACGACGGGTTTCATCCAAGTGGATTAATTCCAAGAAACGAGCCTCTTCTTCCGAAGTTCCGGGGAGGAGATCAATTGCGAGTTTAAGCGACGAAATTTCACACTGGATCGGTAAGACTGCTTCTAGACCGTACACCAATTGGAAAGGTGTGAATCCGGTTGCGTTTCTTACCGAAGTTCGGTAGGCCCACAAGGCTGCATACAGGATTAGGTGCCATCTTCTTTTATGAACTCCGATCATCCTTTGCAACATACGCTTCAGGATCTTGTTGATTGCTTCAACTTGTCCGTTGGCTTGTGGATAATACGGAGTAGAGCTGTCGTGAGATAGCCCTAGTTTGGCAGCTAATTCGACCATCATGTGATTGCGGAAATGCGATCCATGATCTGTAACTATAGCCTGGGGTACGCCGAACCTGGCGACTACGTGATTGAAAAAGAATAGGGCAGCTGTTTCGCCGGTATTGTCCAATGTAGGCATCGCCTCGGCCCACTTGGTAAAATAGTCTACTGCGACTATAATATACCCATGCCCCCCGGTCGAGGTGGGGTTACATTGCATGAAATCGATGCCCCATTTGGCGAAAGGCCCAACTGCAACTATTGGTTGCAGGGGTGCGGGCGGTCTTCTGGTTTTGCTATCAAAGATTTGGCAGGAATGGCAACTTCGGACTGCGATTATGCAATCTTTGAACATTGTTGGCCAAAAATATCCTGCTCTTAATATCTTTTGGGCTGTAGCGAAACCTGATTGATGCCCTCCACACGCGCCTGAATGACACTCATTCAGGGCTTTTTCGGCCTCTTCATGGGTGAGACACCTCCTCAGAACTGTATCGATACCACGACGGTAAAGGGTATCACCGACGATCACGTAGTCTTTTGCTTGGTATCGTATACGTTTCTATTCGGAGTGTGAGGTGTCTGGCCGAAACTTTTGGGTTTGGAGATAGATAATTATATCTCCATACCATTCATCGCTTGCAGATATCAAAAATAAAGTCTCGTCCACGATTGATTCCTTGGAAGTTTCATCGTTGGACGACGATGGGAGATCGCATAATAATTCTGCGAATACCAGAGCTTTCTTTGACTTGGATTTCACAAATTCCAGATCAAACTCTTGAAGGATCACTATCCATTTGGAATACTTGCCCCCCAGCAACTGTCGCGACAGTATATAAGTCATGGGGTTGCAATCTGATAGAATGGTAGTTTTCCTAAAGAGGATATAATGTCGAAATCTCTGTACCGCTTGAACAGCAGCAAGCGCTAGCTTTTCAACGTAAGAATATTTACTTTCTGTATCATTTAAGTTTTTACTTAAATAATATACAGGATGTTCAACTCCATCGACTTCTTGAACTAAAACCATCGCAATGGTTGTATCCGCTGCAGCTAGATACAGGTTAAAATCCCTAAGATAATTCGGGGCGTACATTAATGATGCTTTTACTAGAGACTCTTTCAAAGCGTCAAAGGAAGCTTGCGCAACCTGGTCCCAGTCGAAGGGTACATCTTTTTTCAAAAGACGTGTGTAACCTTTAGCAAGTTCTGCGTAATTTGGAATGAACCTCCTCAGAAAGTTTGCTTTCCCTTGGAGTTTCTGAATCTGAAGCAAATTTGAAGGTGGAGGCAAATTGATGATTGCCTAAACCTTACAGGGGTCGAGACGAATCCCATCTTTAGAGACTACAAAGCCAAGTAAACGACCAGAACCGACGCAAAACACACATTTGTGTGGATTGAGTCTTATCTTGTAGTGTCGGCAACGTAGAAATATCGCTCTTAGATGCTGCGGATGATCAGTCCACTTTCGCGAATGAGCCGGAAGATCGTCGAGATATGGTTGAACAATGCTCTTGATGTCGTGGAAGGCATAATTCATAGCCCTCTGAAAAGTCGCCCCTGCATTCTTCAAACCAAAGGGTAATTTTCGATAAGCGAATGTGCCCCACGGACATATAAATGCAGTCTTAGACTGGTCCTGTGGGCGGATATTAATTTGATTATATCCGGAGAATCCATCCATGAAGGAAAAGATTTCACATCCAGCGCATTCATCAATTATCTGGTCGATGAAGGGTGTAGGGTAGTTGTCCTTTGGACAAGCTTGGTTTACATCCCTATAATCGACGCACACTCGTATTGTTCCTTGTTTTTTCATAACAGGAACAATATTCGATACCCAATCGGTTAGAGGAACCGGGTAGATGAATCCAGCATGGAGAAGTTTCTCAACTTCTGCTTTAATGGCAGCGGCTTTCTTAGGGTGCACCTGTCGAAGCCGTTGTCTTACTGGTTTGACATCAGGATACATTTTAATTTCATGTTCAACGATACTTGAGTCGATGCCTGGCATTTCATCATATGACCAAGCAAAGACATCTCTAAATTCGCGAAAGAGAGCGTTATATATTTCCAGTTCTGAAGGGGAACAACCTTTGCCAACATGAATATTCTCTACAATACCTGTTTTGGTCGAGATATTTATGGCTATAGTCTCTTCAATATTGGATAAGTTTCGCTCAGAATCCACCGTGTTTACAGTATTTGTTAGGAATTCAAAGACTGAAGGGTGGTAAAGATCTTTCTGAGTATCTTCTTCGTATTCCGGAAGAAGGGAACGATGGTGGTGATCATTCCATGGTGCCCCCTCAATCATCATTGATTGCAAGATTCCTTCGTCAGTCCCATGTACTTTCGACCAAGGATCTAATGGGGTACCATATTCTCTAGATCTATCTACCCAAACGCTCGAAGAGCGCTGATTGGGATTCGCCTCCCAGGCATGAAACATTGATTGCTACAATATTTCAATGGGGCTTGGTGGCAAAACCATTGCATGATCCATAGCGACTTTGCCTTCTGTGTCTTTCAAGGTGGATACCATATTGCATGTTGCTACAAATGGTACATTTCCTATGCAACTAGGAGGTGGTAGCGCGAAAGTTCCCATCATAGTGGGATCTTTCAACAGACCTACTCCAATATCTTGAATCGACCGGTCGCTGCCATGGATCATGGGAACGCTTCCTGTAACTTGTGAACCATTAGGGAGGAAGTTTTGTTGATCGACGACCGTAATCCCTCCTTCAAAGGGGAATGCGATCTTCCTAAAATAAGTCGACACAACAGCTTGCATGGCATAAATCCATGGCCTTCCCAGTAGGATGTTATAGTCAAGATTGCCATCAATGACTTCAACATCTATTTCTACTGTTTTGCCCCCTAGTTCAACTTTCAGGTTACTAAGGATACCGTAAGGGGTATATATCCTTCCGTCGAATGCTTTTAATGTTGTCGATGATCGCGACAAGGTTGGAGATCCTAAAGTTTTCCAGCAACTCATCGACATAATACATGTCGATGCCCCCTCATCAATAATCGTTCTATGAACTATTTTGTTGAGGGCTTTCACTTGGACGAGGAAAGCTAGTTGAGCTGGTAACTGAGGATCATACCCTTTGTGATCAAAGGATACCAGATTGGAATCTTTAGGATCCACCCCACCAATTGCTGATAACAATGCCTGCCTTTGGGATGGGCAATAGTCGACATAGCAGATGGTGATTGTGCCAAATCTTCCACTATGTTATAATGCTGTGCCGCTCTGGCACGAGGATTAAATGTAGACTTGTGTACTACTCCCTTTGGCGGTTTTATCGTTAATTCGTGCGTGATGGGGGGTACAACTTCTGCTGAAGTTGTTGTCGAACTGCTAGGTTGATCTTTACCTTTATCGTTCGACACCTGTGGATTCCCGTAATCTTTGTTCCTTGTCGAAATCAAAGCATCATTTTGTTGTTTTGAAACCGACAACATAAGCACTTGAGATGGGGAAGCGTTTCCACTATCAACCAGATTTTGACCTGGGTTAGGAAATGGATCACTTGACACAGCTGAGGTATGTGGACTCTTAAAGAACCTCTTTAGCTCAGCTTTGAATGGGCAATTCTTAGTGTTATGATCCTTGTCATCGCATATTTGACATGGATTCGGTTTCCTATTCCCAGGAGGGTTCGAAGAATTTTTCTTAGGGGATGACTCACCTTGTTTATTCTTCTTCCCTTTGTTTTGCTTCTTCTTGCTTCCTGGTTGATTGGTTTCTTTGCCTTTATCTGTCGATACGGCATTTACTTCCGAAGCAAGAATTTCTTCATGCGCATTTTGATTCGAATCCTTACGGGCCTTCTTTTGATTGGTCCTTTTCGGATTCGTGTTTGCCGTGCCAATCATGCCATCGCCGGCATGAGAGTCACTATTTGATTTAGGAGGAGGAGGGATTGAGAATTCTGGTCTAGGGGCGTCTGGTATTTTGTCATAGAGCGTGCCGGACTGAGTATATACTAAGTCCAAATATTGTGCACGAGCAATAACCTGCTCTTCTGTTACGACTCCCCCCTTTGCCACATCTTCCGTTATGGCCGGAAGTAACGACTTTATAAACCACTCAGCTAAAAGCTGATCAGGAACGTATGTTTTAACCATCCTTCGTCGACGTCGCCACTCATGTATATGATCTGATATATGAGTTGCGGTTGTCTGTTTGAAGTTAGTCAATATCTCTGTTCCCGTTTCATACCTTATCGGTAATTGAAAGTGGGTTAAAAATGTCGTGGCAAGGGAGCTAAAATTGTCGAACGAAGCTCTTGGCAATTCTATATACCATTTCGCCGCTGGACCTATCAATGTCCTCTGAAAGAGGCGAAGCCTTATCGAATCATCATTTAAAGTGTTCGACGAACACCATAGATGAAATGTCATCACATGATTCGACGGGTCTTCACCTGGATTTCCATTGAATTTAGGAATGTCGGATGGGAGTTTGTGCGGGATCACTGGCCACCATGGGGCGTAAGCAATTGGATCATTGGTTAACCGATGTAAATCAGGCAACTCTAAAGTCACCACGAATGGTAACTGTTGATTCAAGTTAGGGGAAGCGTATCCAGGGTACGATGGAATCGCCTGAACAGTTGGTCTTTGCATACCAGCATAATGGAGTTGATGTTGGTATGACTGATACGGTTGATGGACTTGACCACCATAAAGTGGTTGATTTTGACCATTTTGGATATATGGTTGTCCAGTATTCGCAAAGATTTGCTGTTCAGAACCTTGGTACACTTGTTGGAATTGTGGCTGTTGGTATTGCACTATCCACGGTTGCGATACCATGGGTTGTTGTGCTATACTAACCATTGGACCAAGATGTGGGGTGATTGTACCCGATTGTACTTGTGTCGCCCCACCAATAGGCGATTGTGGTTGGGTCGCAGGGTCAAGGGGCTGTTGCATGAGAACCTGAGAAATCTGAGGTTGACATACAACAGGCATCGTTTGAACTTGCGACACGGTTACAATAGCCGGTGTAGTTGGGATGTTCGTCACAGGTACACACTGTTGCATAGAATATACAACTCTTGGTGGCTGGGATAGCATAGGTACCCAACTACTCGTTGCAATTCCACCATAACTTGAATAAGGTTGAGAACTCCCGTATGGGTATCCTCCCGGAGGGGGTAATGAAAGGGCGTACTGCCCCCCATACGGTGGTAATCCAGAACTCAAGGCAATTGATTGTCCTGGAGGACTGGATGGCCTAATTTGATTCCCAAAAGGGTCAATTTGTTGAGTCTCACCATAAGAGTTACCAGACATTACTCCGGAACAAACAGGAACAGACCATACTGCCGAGATAGTCCCTTGGTGGACTCCTTCTAGCGACTGAGAGCTAGTTGGGACAGATGGTATGCCGGCTAACATTGTTGGATTTGCAGCAGGTAATTCTGCTATCGCCGTGTCATTTGACACAGTCCTAGATGTCGACGGTTGTTCAGACATTTTGAGTCTATCCAATTGATTGCCTAGTGATTCTACAGGAACTTCCACTGGTGATGG
This sequence comes from Pinus tabuliformis, assembly GCA_031772625.1. Lineage (NCBI taxonomy): Eukaryota > Viridiplantae > Streptophyta > Pinopsida > Pinales > Pinaceae > Pinus > Pinus tabuliformis. The sequence goes on from CM062816.1 coordinate 1,176,570,278, forward strand.
ACAAACTTCTGTTGTAGCAGGAAATAGAGTGACCCCTACTCCAAAATGAGTTGGAGTGGATACTTGCGGTTCCTCTATAATTTCCTCTATCGCAATCAGACCAGGTGGAAGAGGAGGACCGTCAGGTCCGTAATAGATTTCCGGTGCCGAAGAAGGGGTTGTATCAACAGCGACAGATGTTTGAGGAACAAAACTCTCTGGACCAGTTACAGATGGAACTGGTTCAGTTATACAAGTATTTGCCCCCAGACTAGGATCAGTATTACTGTCCTTCTACGGCGGTTGAACTTCTTCTATAGAGGCAGGGTTTCCGGAAATGTTTGGAGTAACCAGAATCTCAGATGTTGTTGGAACACTTGTTCTAACTTTTAAAGGAGATTTTGAACTGGTTCGACGAGCTCGCTTTGTCCGGACTGTTTTCGATTCCGGAGACAAAGACGGTTGACTCGCAAGCCTCCGAGAACGACGGATATTCAATTGACTTTCTTCCACGATTGCGGATTACTCGATAAACTAAAATATAAAGGGGAAAATTTGCGTTTCCGATTTGAATGAATTTTATTAGACGCTTTTAAACATAACTTTGCTTTTTCATGTTTTAAGAGTCGAGAAAAAGCTAAAGATGACTCTAGTCTCCTTCGATGTATTAACGAGCCCGAAGTGACAAATGCTCGGTTGGACTTTTTCAGTTATAGAGTTTGAAAAAGGCCAAAAGAAACTGCTCTGGAGATCTAGGCAGAGGGTGTGCCAAACCTTTCGCAAAACCACGGAATACGTTTCACGGTACGTGTGGTCAATCTTCGTGAATGCTGTGTTCACTGCATTGCGATCAGTAGGGCGGCCAACACGGCTTCCTAAGGATAAAGGATATATGCCTATAGGGGTCTCCCAATATATACTCGACGGTACGTGGGAGCACAAGTCCGTATTAGTGCCACCGACTCTCAGGAGGAATCACCCACCTTCTTAGAGATCGACAGTCACTACGTTTAACGACGCCGGAACACGTCTCTAGCTTAGACCTCTATGTGTTTGCGTTATGTTTCAATGCGTTGTTAGGTTCATTCAGTATATTTTAAGTTGATCTTTTTAAAGTTTGCCTTTCAAGGTTCACCACGAGATGTATATGACAAAAATCCTAAATGCAGCCTAAGATGAGAAGCAAGCTTTTTCAAATCTTTTTGACTGATGAAAATCTTAACTACTGAGGGAGAAGAAAGGAAAATCTTTTCACACGGTTCATACAGCACAAACTAATGCACTTTCTCCTAAATCATCATGCAAATATTTTTCAAATGCAAAATGCACAATGCATGTATTTTCTTTTCCCTTTCTTAATGTTGATGTATTACAAAAAGAAAGTTGTTATTTAACTTTGATTTCGATTTAAAGCGAAAACAAACAAGCTTGTCCAAAATCAAAAGACGCCTTAAGATTTACTTGTTTAATCACTGGAAATACATGAAATCAAACCATAATGACGAAAGTAAAAAGACTAATCAGCTATGGACAGCAAACAAGCTAACTCTTTAGACCAGCAAAATGCCTAACACAGGTTCAGATCTAAGAGGCCAAAGCAAGACTAGTTCACTTTCGTTATGGGAAATTGTAAATGATGTAAGAAATACAAAAGAACAAGTACAATTTCGTTATATAATAGAGGCGGAATGATGGCAAGTAAGGTTGGTTTTAGAACAGGTACAAGACTGGTAACTGGCTGCAAAATCTATAGTGAAAACAGGCAAGAAAAAGGGAGGAAACCCCAAATGCACAAGGCAAAATTGGGCCAACGCAGGTGCTGCACAGCCAGTCTGGCTCTCAGCGCAGGTAGCCCCTTCAGGACCTGCGTTGCAAAGCAGGTAGCCTGTGTACTACCTGCTTTGGAAAATGAAAGTTGCGTTTTCACAGTTTCCGGGTCACAATTTTCTCAAAAATTCATAGTTTTTGCTCAAATCAGAAGCTATCAGTCAAGCACACACTAAGGGATGACAAGGAAGATGAAAAGCTATCACTAAGAGCTTACAAGGATCCTTGTAGATCAGCTCTTCAAATCATGAACATGCTCAGAAATGAGCTAGAGTAGCTGCCCTCTACTTCGCTTTTGATATAGTCAAAAGCTTTTCGATTTGGTACTCTTTTGTTCAGGAAATGAATAGCAAAATACTACAAACAATCAAACAGATACGATCCCCAGCGGAGTCGCCAGTTTGTTGTAGGGAAAAGTATCCGATTTGGATGACCCTATCCCACTCTAAGGGTTTGTTGTAGGGAAAAGTATCCGATTCGGATGACCCTATCCCACTCTAAGGGTGATAGTACCTCAGCAACAACTGTAAAGAAAACTACTTAAGGTTTACTTCTTTATGAAAGCAAGAGAGAATGAAGAAATGCACTAACCGTTGCCTTGCGCTTAATGTCGAATCCAAACTCTTCTCTTTGCTTGCTTGCTCCCAGCTCCTTGCTCTTTTGCTGGCCCAGCTACAATGAGATCCTGCAAAATAACAAAGAAGGAAACTACAAGAAGCATGCAATCATAACTGATTCAAGGATTAGCATAAATCAAATATACAATTATCACAACACATCATTGAAACAAGTGCATATAGAAGAACCTCAATAGCTTTTATTAATGGAAGAAGTAAAGTTCTGAGAGTGTTACAACCATTGAAGGCCCCAATCCAGCAACACCTCCCAGCAGAAAGAATTTCTCCTCTTCACCTCCTTCAAGCAATCACCCAATAGTTCTATAGTGAAACCAACAGCATATCATTACTTTGCACAAAATTCCAGCCCCCTGAGCTCATAGGGGAGAGCTCAATATATAGATGAATTGAGAATGGATGAGTCAGCTTGCAACTGATGTGTAGCTGCCTTGTGTCCTCTCTCTCTTCAGTTGATCTTCAGTTCTTGAGTCCACTTGGAGAACCTTGCTTCCACAGAGCCTCTGACTCATCACAAGGCGAAATCCCTGATCCAAGTGTCATTTTTGGAAGATTCCAGAGCAATGACTCAGTGTGCCACTTGTCCCATCTCGCTCAGCGCAGGTGGCCTTTGTTCTACCTGCTTTGCAACGCAGGTACACCATGGAGGAGTTGAGTTTCAGCGCAGAAGCCTAGTGGAGCACCTGCTTTGATTTCAGGATTGCTTGTTTTTGAGTGTGTTCAGGTGGAGAACTGATCTGAGAGCTGTTGGTTTGCTGACCTTGTTCCTCTAGGGGTAGGAACATCATGTTTAGGGACTTTGGATCCCTTGGATTATTGACAATTCATGCCTGATGCTGCAAGGCACAAAATTGTCTATAACACACGCCAGGAGAACCACGCATAGTCTGAAAGATTGGAAAGGATGTGATGAGGAAGGGAGGGGAAATGAGGTTAACTGCACAGATTGGAGAATATGAGATGGACCAAGTAATTCTAGACCTAGGGTTGGACACGAAGGTTCTGCCGAAGTAGATATGGGAGCGCATGGGAAGGCCTACGCTACAATGGTCTCCTATCCAGTTGCGAATGGCGAACCACCAAAATATCATTCCTATGGGGAGATTGCGGGGAATCACTGCGGATATTGAAGGAGAAAGCACGCTAGATGTAGGTTTTAACCCTGTATAGAAATTACCTGCATACGAATTCTAAAACACAGAAAATAAATAATGCGAGAGCATAACACATAAAACACATATACACAGAGATTTTCCCCTGGATCCCAAAATCGGGACTACCAAATTGATTTTTAATTATGTTCCTTTTAATGTTACAATATATATTTATACATGTCAAAGCATATAATACCATGGAACAAAAACCATCCTGTCCAAAACCATGGACTGAAAACCATCGTGTCCAAAACCATGTGCAAAAAACATGCACAAAACCATAGGTAGGTCCACCCAACCTAATATAGGGTCCAAAACCAAAATTTTTTGGGCTGCCTCGAACCCCATAGAGTGGGGTTACCTGCACCCCTAAAACCCCCTGTGACTCACCCTGCTACACAATTTGCGCAACGAAGGGGGGTATCCACCCTCCTTCTAACCCACTGGTTAACTACGTGGGCTAATTGTGGAAAGATTATAACACAACCCAACACTAGAAGACTTTGAAGTGATATAGATTGTTGATGATGGTAATCCCTACCCCACGCTATTAGGAATCGATTGGGCCATTGACATGCATGGGGTGATAAATCTGAAGAAGTGTAAGATGATTTTTGAGAAAAAGTCTCTACACGTAGTCGTACCTTTGGACCCTCGAAAAGGATCGTGCTATGTGGAGCTAGTATGCGATTATGAAAGCGACGATGACTTAGAATGCATCTAAAATATAACCACACGAGAGCAAGACTGGGTAAATCCCACCGCGGATGGACGAATCTCATGGGACTAGGAAAGCTCTTGTACATCAGATTTAGATGAAGAGATAGAGCGATGGGAGAATTGGTTACATGAGCTAACCATGCTGAATTGCAACATGATGACAATATCGCTGCACTGCGTATCGATGAAAGTAAGGGATCTACCTACTTATGATGGGTTAAGTGAGGTATATGTGTTCCTGAACAGATTTGAAAGAGAGGTGCCAGAACAACAACGTTTCGAGGCTTTGAAATGGGTAATACGTGTTATTCCCATGAGCTGGTGGGGTATGCACCAAGGAAGCTTTCAGGACTGGTGCGAATGTAGGAGAATGATGTGCATGCTTTTTGGGAAGCCTCCGATGTGACTAACAGACAAGAATGGTGGACAGGATGATTCATGCACGCATATGTCTAGGTGGGTGCATGCATATGGTAAACAACCTGCACAGATGCACATGAACTTTGCATTCATAAACACGGTCAATAAGCATGTGTCGGTGAGGAAATTATGCGAATGGTCCCTCCAGTTGGAATGATGAAGTGTGGAAAGAATGCACACGCAGAAGGTTAACCATGCAGAAGCCTTTAACAAAGTGTGTGAAGCACTGAACATGGTATATAATGCACAACATAGTGATTGGGACCTGCACGTACTAGCATTTTTGTGGGCTTATAGAACAACGTGCAATAAACTGACGGGGCGAATGCCTTCTAGGTTGGCCTATGGAACAAACATTGTAGTTCCAATCAAGTACAATATGCCTAGTCCACACATAGCAGACCTGATAGATATGACGGTTCACGGAGCCTTGGAAGAAGGGATTGTGCAGCTGAATGAAGAAGAATGCTTGGGACCTGAGGGAGAAATCTGACATGGTGATCTTAGGCTCCAAGAACTCATGAAAGAAAGAGTACGGTTAAGGGAGAACAATGCTCTGGTGGAAGTGGAAGTCAAGAAGCTTGAGGAAGAAATAAAGAAGGATTTTCTCGATAAGAGAACAGGGGTGATAAAATGGGGTGCACACGATTACATCAATGAATTTGGGGACTACCATCGAGAGTTGATCCATTTGATGCCTTTGATTGGACTGTATATTACTAAAAGGATCATCCATGGTGGTGTGATGGAGATGGTAAAGTTCGTGACGCAGACAGTAAAAATAAAAGGTGGATTTTTTCCAGGAAAAGTGATGGATGACCGATTGAAACCCTATACAGGAGGCAGGACCACCTAACTAGATGTGGAAGTACAGTCTTAGCACTCTAGGTAGTTGAAAGGAGGCGCAGGACTATAAACTACTATGCCTGAGAGCTAAGCGATGTGGGGGTTGCATGCAGGAGCAAAGTGTCACAATGTCCATGACCGCGCAAGGGGGGATGCAGAATGGTTTTTGGCTGGATTCCATTAGCAGGTACAAAAGCAGCATGAAAAGGCCTAGCACAATCGACATATTAAGCTGCGCACCTTTAAGGAAAATGATTTGGTGCTGCTATATGATAGTTAGTTTGATAAATTCCTGGGGAAGTTCAGAATGCATTGGCTAGGACCGTATGTAGGTTTTAACCCCGTATAGAAATTACCTACATACTAATTCTAAAACACAGAAAATAAATAATGTGAGAGAAAAACACATAAAACACATATACACAGATATTTTCCCTTGGATCCCAAAACCGGGACTACCAACTTGATTTTTCATTATGTTTCTTTCAATGTTATAATACATATTTATACATGCCAAAGCATACAATACCATGGACCGAAAACCATCACGTCCAATACGATGGAACAAAAACCTTCGCGCCCAAAAAACATGTGCGAAAATCACGCATAAAACCATAGGTGGGTCCGCCCAACCTAACATAGGGTCCAAAACCAAAATTTTCCAGTAAAGTGGGGTTACGGGTGCCCCTCAAACCCCCTGTTAACTATGTGGAAAGAATATAACACAACCCAACATTATCCCACTTTTTGTTTTCTTTCCATAGGGGGCCACAAGAGAGCTTAGTCATTTTTCCAGCCCTGAAATGCCCATTGTCTCTCTACACCAAGAGAACTTGTCAGAGCTCACAAATTTTATCAATGCATTTGCAGTATTCTTCAAAGTGTCCACATTTACCAGCAACACCTTTTTGTCTTCTATCATATCCCTCACAAAGTGATACTGAACATCAATGTGCTTTGGCTTTGAATGATATGTGGGGTTCTTTGCCAAGAAAATTGCACTTTTCCTGTCACAGTCTATCCTTATAGCTTCTTGTACTAACCTCATACTTGAACACAATCTCTGCAACCAAACTGCTTCCTTGCTTGCATAAGTGGTTGCCATGTATTCAGCCTCTATAGCTGACAGTGCCACTACAGATTGTTTCTTACTCATCCAACTAACTGCACCTCCAAATAGGTTAAACACATACCCACTTGTAGATCTTCTCTGATCCAGATCTCTAGCCCAGTCTACATCAACAAAGCCATGAATATCCAACACTTTTTCCAATCCTGGTCTTCTTTGGTAGCACAAACAATAATCACTAGTGCCACGCAAATACTTGAAAACCCGCTTCACTACTGTCTGGTGCTCCTTCTCTAGTTTTGACATAAACTTGCTCAATACTCCCACTACATGTGTAATGTCTAGTCTAGTATAGACCATTGCATACATCAGGCTACCGACTGCATTGCATATGGAACACGGGACATGTCCTCTTCCACTTCTTGTGTCTTGGGACACTGTTCAGCAGATAACCTCACACCTACAGGAATAGGAACCATCATCAATTTACTATCCTGCATATTAAACCTCTGTAATATTGTCTTGACATACTTCCTCTAGTTTAACCGGAGCTTCCTCTTTGCCTGATCTCTTTTAATTTCCATTAGCAAAATATAGTTTGCAGCACCAAGATCTTTCATGTTGAATTTGGAGGACAATTGGGTCTTCAAATCTTGGATAACTTCTTTGTCATTTCCAACTAACAACATATCATCCACATACAAGACCAGATAAATAACATGGCCACCAAGTAATTTAAAATACACACAGTGATCTGCTTTGCTTCTGGTGAAGCCAAGTCCCCATATAAATGTATCAAATTTCTGATACCACATCCTTGGTGACTGTTTTAACCCATATAGAGACTTCTTTAACTTACATACCAATTCTTTCTTACCCTTCACCGCAAAGCCTTCAGGTTTCTTCACGTAGATCTCCTCTTCCAGATCCCCATGAAGAAATGTTGTCTTCACATCCATCTATTCTACCTCAAAATCAAAAGCAACAAAAACAGATAAAAGTAATCTAATATAAGTTACCTTGGCAGCAGGAGAAAAAATATCACCAAAATCAATTCCCGGCACCTGGGAATAACCTTTTGCTTCCAACCGAGATTTTTATTTCTCCACTTTTCCTTCTGCATTTGTCTTCTTTTTGAACACCCATTTGCTGCCAATGGGTTTCCTTCTAGCTGGCAACTCCACCAGATCCCAATCCTCATTTTTGTGGAAGGATGCCATTTCATCAACCATGGCCTCTTTCCAGAGTTTTCCATCCTCTGAATCCACTGCTTCCTTCAAAATTTTGAGATCATCATCAGTAACAGAAAAAGAAAATTTGAATAGAAAGCAGATGAACTATACCTTTCTACTGCCTTCTTTCTCAAACTAATCTTCTCACAGCCAGAGTTTGTGGCTCTTCATCTTTTGATTCCTCATCTACTGTAGAGTCTGATTCTTCTTCCTTTACCTCAAACTCTATCTTCTCAGGTTTCTTTGGTTGGAATTCATGTTTAATAACATCTTTCACCTCTCTGAACACCACATCTCGGCTGTACATAACCTTCCTTGTTACTGGGTTCCAAAGCTTATAACCCTTTAAACCATCCTTATACCCAATAAAGATGCACTTTTCAGATTTACTATCCAAATTGGTTCGTTTCTCATTTGGAACATGTACATATGAATCACATCCAAATACCCTTAGATGTGAAAGAGAGGGTTTCTTACTAGTCCATACCTCTTGTGGAGTCTTATCCTCCAACACTGATGAAGGTGACCTGTTGACCAGGTAACATGAAGTATCCACCAACTCTACCCAGAATTCTTGTCCTAACCCGACACCACTGAGCATGCTTCTTGCCCTTTCCATCAACGTCTTATTCATTCTTTCTACAACTCCATTTTGCTGATGTGTATATGGAATAGTCTTCTACCATGATATACCACACTTCTCACAAAATTCTTCAAATTCCTTACTGCAAAACTCTCCACCATTATCTGTCCTCAGCACCTTTATCTTCTTCTCTATCTGGTTTTCCACTAGAGCCTTAAATTCTTTAAACAAATCAAATACTTCAGATTTCTTCTTGAGGAAATATATCCATGAATTCCTTGAGAAGTCATCTATAAATGATACATAGTACATAGACTTACCCAGTGATGGAACCTTCACAGGTCCAAACACATCGTTGTGCACAAGCTGTACTATATGTTTCACCCTCTTACCATCAGAGGGGAATCTCACCCGATTCTGCTTCCTGTATACACAATTTTCACAGAAATCAAAATCCAGAGAGCTATTACTCATACCTTCTACCATACCTTTACCATGAAGTATTCAAAGGCCCTTCTCACTAATATGTCCAAGCCTTTAATGCCACAGCATGGTCTTTTCTCTAGAGACCACTAGATTTTCTGCTCCACTTTCAGCAACCAAAGAACTGTTGCACCCATCAACAATAGTGCTACCTTGCAGCGTGTACAAAGTTCCAATCCGAACTCCCTACATCAATACCAATTCTCCCCAAACCATCTTGCATGTATCCTTCTCAAACACTTTTTTTACACCTGCATCATCCAGCTTACTAACAAAAATCAGATTTCTGGCTAATGCAGGAATATGTAGAACACTTGGAAGTGTTCTAACCCTTCCACCTTGCAGCTTCAACTTTACCTTTCCACGACCAATGATTCTAGCCTTCCTGTCATCCCCCAAGAAGACATCACCACCATCATATTTATCATACTCACAGAACCACTCTTTATGGGGAGTGAAGTGAAAGGATGCACCTGAGTCAATCAACCATGCCTCATGATCTACCTGTGTACTTGAAGAAGCCAAGTACACATCCCCGCCTTCATCTGAGGTGGTTTTCGCCTCTGCAGAAGGAGCATCATTAGATCCCTTTCCTTTATCAGGACCTTTAGATTTACAGTCCCTTTTGAACTGCCCTTCCTTTCCGCATTTCCAGCACACCACCTTTACAGGTTTTCCTGGAGATTTAGATCTCCCTCTAGATTTAGATCTCCCACTTGATGACTTATTTTTGTTTTTATTCTGGGACCGTCCTCGTACAGACAAGGCATCACCATTCTGGCTCTCCATATTTTTCTGTCTCATCTCCTCTGTCAGCAAGGCTAAGACTATTTCATCAAACTGCAAGGTAGTTGCATTGCTACCTATTGCAATAACCAGACTATCCCACAAATTTGGTAGAGAACACAACAAACTGATGCACTTATCTTCATCTGAAATTTTAATATCAACAGACGCTAACTAACTTACCACAGTATTAAATGCGTTCAGATGCTCTGTCACTGAGTCTCCATCTTTCATCCTCAGGTTATACAGCTTTTTCTGCAGGAACAGTTTATTCACCAGAGACTTAGATTGGTACAAAGTCCCTAACTTGTCCCATAAAGCCTTTGGTGTAGCTTCCCCTAATGCATTCAGCAATACTGAATCTGCGACACACAATCGTATTGTGCTCTTTGCCTTCTGATCCAACTTCTTCCATTCTTCATTGGACACTCCCATTGGTTTAGTACTCGGATCTACCACGATCCACTGATCTTTATCCACCAAGAGATCCTCCATATTGAGTTTCCACAACTCAAAACTCTGACCATTAAATTTTTTGATCTCTATCTTTCCACTGCTTGCCATCTTCTTTCACCCCCAGAATCAATCCCACAGATCTCCCACTGAACAGGGTCTACCACAGGCCCGAGTGAAAACCCTCAGCAACAAAGGCATCGCCTTGAAGTCAAATCTTCTCTAACACCAAATTTAGGTTTTAAACCCGTACAGAAATTACCTGCATACGAATTCTAAAACACAAAAAATAAATAATGTGAGAGCAAAACACATAAAACACATATACACAGATATTTTCCCCTGGATCCCAAAACCGTGACTACCAGCTTGATTTTTCATTATGTTCCTTTCAATGTTATAATACATATTTATACATGCCGAAGCATCCAATACCATGGATCGAAAACCATCACGTCCAATACCATGGACCGAAAACCATTGCATCCAAAAGACGTGTGAAATTCATGCACAAAACCATAGGTGGGTCTTCCCAACCTAACATAGGGTCCATAACCAAAATTTTCTAGGGTGCTCCCCTGGACCCCATAAAGTGGGGTTAGGGTGCCCCTCAAATCCCCTGTCAACTACATGGAAAGAATATAACACAACCCAACATCGTATGTTGTTACAGAGGTCACAGACAGAGGCGCGCTGCAGCTGGTAAAGCTAAATGGAGAAACTTTCCCAGGAAAAGTGAATGGCAGTTGACTGAATTCATACACGGGTGGCCCGACTATATGACTAGTCGATAGATGCATAGTATTCACGCTCCAGGTAGTTGAAAGAAGGCGCAAGACTATAAAAAGATGCAGAGGACATAGGAACAGATAAAGGGGAGCAGTTCTGACACCACGGTCTCAAAATAGCGTGTACAGGAGATACAGTAGGCAACCACTTAGTGCACTTCCGACCTTGTAGCTGTCCAAGTAGAGTTGGGAGGTCTTTGCGCGAAGATCTTTGCACTGACAAAGTGACTCGAGGGCGAGTCATGATATTTGTGTTGGGGGCCTGCTGGGCATGGGATCCCCCTAAGGGAAGTTTTGGGGCTTAAAGCCCAAGTTTTGACTAAGTCTAAAGTAAAGACTCCGCGATTTGTGGGCGCAGAGCACAAAGTTGTAATTGATTCATAGGGTTGTCTGCCCTTACTTTTGTAAATGTAGTGTCGGCTTGAGAGTTCTAACCATGGTTCGCGGACCATGTGATTGTATAAATAGAGAGAGGCTCTAAGTGTAAAGAGATATCTAAGGAATCAAAGATAGAAAATCTAATTAGGGAACATTGAGTTGAAGTGTAAAGTCATGTCTTTGGGTTGTAGAGTAGGATAAGGCTCTACAACTGAGTGCATAGAGGCCAAGTAGTCTATAGCTGAGTGTGTAGACTCCTGTAGCTGAGTGTGCAGGGCAGGTTGAGTCTATAACTGATTGAGGCATTAATAAAGAGAAGTTTTACAATATTTATATGTACCTTTTCTTGTTTTATGCATTAAAGTATATTGGGTATGAATTGCAAGTTTACTATTTATTTGTTGCGCGAACTTATATGAATGTGCTAGATAAGTAAATGTAATATAAGGTATCTGTTTATGTGAAGATAACTAATTTTTATATGAATATAAGTAAGATTCGTGGTGTGACTTGGGGAAATAGAATAGATCGCTGCTCTAGCAGCATGAAAGCCCCACAACCCCTGGTTAGGGTTGGATGAATGCCTCGCAGACCGGGAAAGTACGCGAAGTAACCTGCGCAAAGGTTTCATAGTTGGACTAAATCAAACCCCTCAGACATCTCAAGGGTGCGGAAACCTAGTTCCAGCATCCCCCCATACTGCTTCGGGTGAGACCTCAGTCTGTGCCCCGCGAACTATTGCCAAAAGGGCCAGTAGTACAGGGATTTGTTTGGATAATTAACTTTGAACCTGGGTCAGGCCCCAACAAGCCAACATCTACACCCAATGTTCAATGTAGACTACATTCAGACATACTTTCCACCATTACTGGACACATCTTACATTGTAGAATATCTCACACGAACATAGCTAATCCTAGATTGCATGGAATAGGCCACCACTGATTGGATCATGGACGCACAAATCAAGAACACTCGCCAGCAGAAGATCCAACTATATCGAGTTGTCAATGTTGGGTTGTGTTATATTCATGTCCAGTCCGAAGCCGACATGGCTAACAACTTCATTGAGCACATTCAATACATCCGCCAATAGGTCCATGATATATTAGACAGAACCAATTATAAGTACAAGAAGCATCATGATCAACATCGGGTTCTGCACAAGTTCTAGGTGGGCGACAAAGTTTGGCTACATTTGTAGAAGGAATGCCTTGCTGGACCCCATTGCAAGCTTCGCCCGCTCCAATATGGGCTATACACCATTACCAAGGCTGTAGGGGACAATACCTTCAAGCTTAGCATTCCACCATTCCTTGGTCTGCACCCAGTGTTCAATGTAGACCGCCTTCGACCATACTTTCCACCATTGCTAGACACATCTGGCATTGCAGAACAACTCACACCAATAGAGCTAAACCCGCACTGCATGGAATAGGCCACCACTGGTCAGATCATGGACACATAGAAGAAGAACACTTGCCAGTAGAAGATCCAACTATATCGGTTTGTCAAAGCTAGCCAATTCCTTCACCAAGGCAAGTGGCTCACCAGGGACCAAGTTCAGAAGAAGTTTCCCCATCTCATGGAGGCACTCAACGCAATGCGGACCATTTATTCCTAAGGGGGAAGGAATGATCCAGGTAGATATTGGTGGCCACCCAACTATTTGACTTGGACCCCCAACACTATATCTTTCAGTTTTTTTGTTTCCTTAATTGTAGCATAGTTTCCTATTTTTGGCAGTTTTTCGGGTCCTGAACTTCCGGATCCATTTTGAGGCCTGAAATGACATTTTTAAGGAAAACAGAGAGACCAAAAATGGCCCTAATCATCTTGTTTTCTTTTCTTTTGGTCTTCTCTTCGATATCTTCAAAACGAGGTATTAGGATATCCAAATGGAGATCGTATGCCAAAGTTATCACCTCGGGAAGTTGATGTACGAATTTACCCAAACGGGGCCCAAAGTTTTTGTGATTCATCTCCTAGGGTTAGGTTTTTGGATGTTTAGGGGTTTCCATTATTTCTCAATAATAAGTAGGCCTTTGAGCCTCATTGTAACATAGTTCAGAGGCATGTAATCAAGTGTTGTAGCGCTACAACCACACTCCAAAATTTTGTGTTAGCTTCATTTTGGAGCCTCCGTACCAAATTTTCACAGCAACTTGTCTTGATTCGTCAAGTACACAAGCTTCAATTTTTTTCCTACACAAAGGAAGCTTGTCAATCACAACTTGATGCTTTCCCCTCACAGGTTGTTCATCCAAACTTGGTCTAGCTATAGGCTGAGCATCTCCCCCAAGAAATTGTGCAATTCTAGAGGGCAACCAGCCTTCGCTCCAGAAATTACGCAATCCTGTCTGATAGCCTGCTAGGCTCTAGAATTATGCAATTCTTCCAGCCAACCCTCACGGGGAAAATTGCGCAATTTTCCCCAACAGGGCTGCTCAGCCTAGAATTTGTGCAAATATAGGTAGTAGTCAGCTGCTCTACCAAAAAATGTGCATTTCCTTACAACATTTGAGCAACTTCATAAATGAGTAATTGGGTTGACTAGTTCCACACGGGACCAAGGAAACTTGACTTGCATGCATGGCTTGCTTTTTCCTGTAATAACAAAAGGAAACATGCAAAAGGCATCCCATGATTCAGGGAGCTATATTTAGCGGTTGGAGGTTACATGCAAAGTTCATTTAGGAACTTTCCTCCAAGTGTCACTTTTTCCTATATTTGTGACATGCACGTCATGAGCTCAAAATTAATTTATTCAATGCATCAAAGCTCATTCTTTCACATTCATCTTGGAGCTCTGAAATCCCACAACACATACAAGACTCTTCGACACATCCATCTCAGATATTCATGGCTAAGTGGTGTCACCTTGTCTTTTTCAACATTTCTATGGCTTTTTATGTTTTCACTTGTGTGAGTGTTGTTTTCTTGATTTCTTTAAATTCTTGTTGTTGTTTACATATATACTAGCTTTTCCTAGCACTGTTTTAGTTTTCGTTGCTATCTCACTGTTGTCGCATGCCTAAAACTATTTTACATGAACAGTCTCTGATTCAGCGACTCACTTCACCCACATGTTTGTTGATCTGTTTACTAAATCTTTCATTCATGTTTTCATGCATTGTCAATCACTTCTTCTTTCACTTAGTGTCACTCTGCATTCACTTTCACCTTTGCTTTCAATTTCCCATCAGTGAGTCTGGCAATCTTGACTTGGATTTTGCCTTCACCGAGACAACATTGCGTAATCTAGGGAAGGAAGGCTTTTCCTTACTCTCCAGAAATGCACATTTCTGCCAAGCCACTGTCCTCTAGGTTTGTTTTCCACATTTCTAAGGGATAGTGACTGCTGGCCTAGAAAATTGTGCAACGCAGTCTGTGAGCCTATAGTCACTCCCAGTTGGAATTGTGCATTGCGCAATCTCAGTAACCAACAACTAGTCTGGATTGCGCATTGTGCATATCCAAAAGTTAGTCTTGCCTCTTAGACAACTGAGGCTACCTTTTGCACAGTTCTGGCAGCTAGTCACCCAACCTCCTAGAAAAAATTGTGCAATCTTTCCTATTAGTTCCCTAGGTATGTGCCATGTCATTCCCTGAATTTTCTTTGGTTTTCATTAACAGATTTCTTTCCATGCATGTTTTTTTTTCTTTAGATCTTTTAGGTGCTCATCTACCTCTTAGCAGTATAAGATCAATGGCCTCCAAGAGAGTAGGATCATAGGACATTGACGGAAATGCAGCTGGAGCAGTAGTTGAGCGAGTGTCCTTTAGTCTACCAATCTATGAAGATTCAAAGTTGTATCTAGAAAAGGACACCAAACTGAAGTGGCAAGAGGTTAGTAAAGCATTCGCAGGCACTTTTGAGGAAGACCTCGAAGACCTTCAAGTGTATGTGAACATTCAAAATTTTGGCTTGTACCGGATTGCATGAATTATACCCAACGTTCCCATGCATGAACATGATACACTGGATCGTATCACACTAATCGCGAGACGACGACCTTGAATAGTGTCAGTGGGATGAAGCTTGTAACCTTCTGGGGATGAGATTATGATGAGATGTATTAGATGTTAGAGCCCACGACTATCATGAAGACCCCCTTCAGCTTACCCAACATCAGTGCTAACTCGAGAGACATTCTGAAGAATTGGGTAAAGGAGATGGCTCGATTTAGGTTGACACCCAACTAGATCTACAAGATGAAGATATTGCAGAAGGTGTATCAATACTTGGTCATATTTTCATGTCAATTGTATAGTCAAGAAACCATAGAAACCTTACCACAGAATTGGGTGATCATGTTGGACCAACTAGCCAGAGAAGGAAAACCATGTAACTGGTTTGGCATGTTGGCTCTTCAGCTGAAGGAACAAGTAACTAAGGCTTGATAGTCACCCGGAGGCATGCATGCAGAGATTTACATGTTTGCCTACATCCTAGATGCAATATGTGCCCAACAGGAGTTCCCGAGCTTGGAGTGGGCATGGTCACTGGTAGAGACTACTGTAAACAAATATTTCAAGTTGTTACTCGAATGTAGCTTAAGAGGAGTAATCGCATGGCTGTCCGATCATTTTGTTACCCCAGTTTACAAGATGATATTCGAACAGGATCCACCATGGATGTCAAGGAAGCAATGGAGGCACTGTTAGACATTGTTGATTAGCATGCCTCACTGTCCAACACCTTCATCTGAATGTTCAGTGTGGAGAAGCCTCTGCATGTTCTACTGAAGCTTTCCTTGGATATACTTTTCATGTAGGAAGTAGCTTATCACATATCGGTGGGATTGAAAACTAGACTACACCGAAAGAAGAAGGCACCTTGGCCTACTCTTCTGTTGCGGATTGGGTTATATGAGATCTGGAGTATCAAGCAAGCAGATGTCGAAGCAGAATAGATGAAGAAGTACCCATTTGACCTGCGAAGTTACCATCTGTATGACCTACATTGTATTGTGAAGGATCACTGAACAAGATTTCAATTCAACTGGATCCACGGGGCATTTAATTGGGCCAAGGAGGACCCATGGAGATATTGCTATAGTTTATCCAGACCCAGTGAATAGGTTGGCTTCGTTGTGGAGTGGTTAGCGAAGAAATATGAAGCAGCATCTTAGAGATCACCAAAAATAGTAACAGTAGAAGAAATCATACCAATGTGTGACAAGGGAAAGAGGAAGATTGTTAATCACATTGAGGAGGAGCGAAGCTGCAATTTTCGAGTAGATCCATCAGTAGAGAAAGTAGCTATGGCTATAGAGGCAAAGAGGCCCAGTGTGACATGTGAATCGCACAAAGGCAGAGGGATAAGAGAAGAATGGAAGAAGAAGAGAATGAGTTGCATGAACTGAAAGAGAAACTCTGAAAGGAACAAGAGTTACACAAATAGGAGAGGGAAGCACAACAGAGGCAGGTATAATAGGGGGTGCAACATGTGCAAACAGATGAAACAACACCCGTATAAGTAGTTGATTCATCAGGACAATTGGAATTAGGAAAACAGGGTGAACCATCACAGGAGAAATACTTCACTCATGAGATAGAACAAGCACTCCAATGGTTGGATGTAGACATGGAACAACAAGAGTTGGAACAAGACACTGACCTCATGCCTCATCACCAAGAGATTGACCTACTTGCTTCACCACATCCAGATGATGAACAAGTCTCAAGTGACTAAGGGGGCACTGAGATCCTTGGTGATCAACTAGAAGAAGAGATGCACAACATCTCATGCAACGAATCTCAATATAGAGTTGTGCAGTCTTGTAGAGTGTCAACTCTCGAGGATCATACATCTCCTACGCAAGTCTAGGAATGAGTGATCATGACTGATGTGTGCAAACATCCAACAGCCTTGGCTGATGCAACCAGAGTGTATGCCAAAGCTACTAGCTCAAGTGTTTGTTTTATGATAACTGAGAATGAGCAAATGGTGAAGGAACTATAAACGACCAAGAAAGGAGGAGACTTGGTGACAATGTCCACTCGAGATGAACTGAGGAAGGCAATATTAGATGAAGTATTGTCCCTTGACATAGTTATGCAAGCATTTTACTCCAAGTTTGGTACCGTGCATAAGGTAGTCATCCATCTCAATGGATGGTAGAAACAATGTGCTAGAAGAGTCGGTATCTTGACAAACTTGCATGCTGTTGTTGATGACATGAAAATATGGACATTGAAATACAAGGGAGCCCCACTTCACTTGGCTAAGATCATGAGGGCCAATGTAGTGGAGATGAAGGCACATATTTGAAGTCAGATTCGGAACTATGAAGAGCTCCCACAGCTCATCACTAGCATACAAGCTTCCCATGCATGAGTATTTAAGATTATGGATGTTGTGGTGTGCACACATGCGATGCCATCTATTGGGACTCTCATGCAGGCGAAGAAAAAGGAACAATTCTGACTAGAGCTTGACTCATACTTCAATGAGTTGATGTCCATTGCCACTAGCCAAGACTTTCCCATCAGTGTAGACATCATGCACAAGTATGTTGTTAGTCCGGTCACATTGAAGACAATGATGTGCATGATTTGAGACAAGTTGGACAAAGGATCCTAAGCAGTGTACCCAGATGCTCTAGAGGCAAGAGTCTGGTTTCAAAAAAATGTCACTATGGAACACACAGACACCATCAAGGACTACCGATCTTGGCATCGGTATGTTACTGTTGATTAGCATGAGGATGTTGAGGAGTTGGACTTCCATGGCTTTCTAAGTCAGAGTGATGTCTATCTTGGCTTGATCAAGCCATTTTGTTTCACATGGGTACATGTGCATTGTAATGTAAACTCATGTCAAGTGTAAGTCAAGTTCTGATAGTTGGATGTAACAATCATAGAGTAGATGAAGGGTCATGATAGTTGAATTGACACAAAGGGGAATGTCAAGGTTCACCCCGCCCTTTGTTATAAATAGTCCCTCATAACTCATTGTAAAGACTTTTGGTCACCAAAGCTTTCGATAAGACTATCTTGGGGAGAGATTGGACAATATTGTAACGAGCTGGGGCTTCTCCAGTGTGCAGAGCTAGTACATCTCTTTGGAGGAGTAGTTGGATGTGGCTGTAACGTTCCACTATTGGAACTAGTGGTTGGACATGGATGTATTGTATGATTGGAACTTACACTTCTTTATATAATAAGAGACAACACGTTTCATGCATATGGTGTATTGTATTCTATGCTATCTGGTTTACTCTAAATGATATATGTATTGGTTTTCTTACGCATGCATGTATAAACTATTCTGTATAAGTATGTAAGAATCTTTCTAAAATGTGTTGTTGGTTTAACCATCACTTTGGATTGCTCGCTAACTTGCCTTCCATGTTTTGATGTATCTTTTCTCGTGTGTTCCCTTCCAAGACGAGTACTATTACAGGTTTCCAAGGGGTGCACTCACCTCAACCCCCATATTTTAGAACCTCTCATGCACCTTCCTTGACTCACTACAACTGTCACACCCTTGCTACCAACAGAGTTATCTTACTTGCCTCTGTGGGAAATCGCGATCAAGGCATTGCCATATGACCCACTGCTAGGACTCCTACACTAAATGGTCTGAGGTCTAATTGAGACTTCTTACTAAGGAGATCCCCTGACATGTTGGCGGGTCCAGCACCATCAACATTTCTGGCACTAGAAGGAGGCCCAAATGACAAGTTGTGTCCTCTCATCCGATTTTGAACCCTTGCATATCTTTCATGGATTCTTGCACTCTTCTCCCTTCGCGATGTTTTACGAATCATGAAGATGTCACCATCACGTGGGAGTTTTTCGATCACTTTTCCACTTACACATATGACGATGAAGGCGAAGTGGCCTAGCCTAAGTACTTACAAGGATTTATTTCCATGCTTCATGAGGAAGATGGGTTTTCTGATGAACAGGCCAATTTGCTGCTTGCATACACACTTTGTGAATCTCCACTTTGATGGTTGTTCAACCTACCAACTGATAGTGTGCACTCATTTGAGCACTTCTGTGATCTTATTGAAGACACTTTCTATCATTTTGATCCAAACCATCTTGACAAAAAATTGTTACAACAATGGAAGGCTCCACATGAATCAATTATGGATTTTTGGCAGCACTTCTATGACTTGCAGTTTCAAGCTCCAAAGATCCTGATGAGATTTTTCTATCTTTGGGATTTATGCGAGTATTTTCTTAAGAAACCTGCTCGTCTGAAGAATAAGTTTGAAATCAAGCCTCGCTCAACATTATTCCATGAGGGAGCTGTGCACTCCCATGTGGATGCAGTCACTATCACAAGTGGTTGCCCACCATCCCCTCATCAAACAACTACACCACTATCGAGTGATGATGAGGATCATGCTCACACACACGTTCAGCTTTCACATCCTCCCAACATCACTTCACTTAATTTTCATGCATATTTGGTTGTGATTCCTTCAAGTTATCGTATGCATTTTGTTCCACAACCTCCATCTTTGCATTTGGCCGTTCCTTCGAATGACACTGTCTTGTGTTCTTCCATTCCGGACTCTACACTTGTTGTGAACAAGGAACAAGCTATTGACAGAGTTGGTGTTGTACAACCAACATGTGTTGTCATTTATGAAGAGTATGAGTGGGAGCTTGAACATCAACTCTCAGTGAAGGATGGCTCCCTTCCATCCGAACCTCTTTTGTTCTTCCCTCAAATCTTTGGTGAACTTGCCATCCATGATTTTGCATGTGTATCTCCATCCATGGATGCACCCATTGTTGATCACTTGCAAGAAACACCAGATGTTGGTCCATCATTTGACAACAGAGAGGATAAGTTATTCTTTGAAAATCCACTTGATATTTCATATGTCGTTTTTGGGAACATAGAGGATGAGTTTGTTCACTTTTTATCTACCCCTCTATTTGATTCATTTGATCATGAAGATGCCGACGAGATTATTGATTTTTATGATCATGGCGATCATGATCCATTTGCTTCCATATTTGATCACGATCATGACTCTATTGTAGTTGATCTTTCGAAGCCACTAGTTTATGATGATATACTTGATGATGAAGTTGAAAAACCCAAGACTATAAAGGAACTTCAGCTTGAGCTGATGGTTATGTCAGGTCCACACTCTCTTGGGGTTAGTCTCACTTCCTATAAGGAAATTGTTCAATCACCCAAGGCTCCTCATCACTCATTTGTATGCATCGAAGATCCATGTCACACACAGATCATACTTCCTCCACTCGAACTACACGATCCTACCACTCATCCATTGGAGGAATCTTACATTGCAAGCACACGTGCACGACACAAGTTGTCTTCGTTTCTTTCATTTCCTTGCATGTCACAATCAAGAATTTTCTTATGCTTCAAAGTTGCATGCACTGTCACAAAACTTCATGATAAGTCCATGGACTGCGTGTCATACACTTGTACTCACTTATGTCATGTGGGAACTTTGAAACACGAAGTGTGGTTGTCTTCATTGTTATATCTTTCTTGATTGTTGGTTCACATAACTAGGTTGCTCGTGGACCAAGCCTTCACCACCATGGGTCAACCAGTGCGCCGGTGGCTACATTGGAAATATCACTTCATGTGATTAGGCCCATGCATCGTTAGTTTAGGAGTAGGAGTAGTGTTTTCTTTCTGTCAGTTTGCTTGCATGCTTGTTTGGTTACTTGCTTTTTTTGTTTGTTTTCTTGCTTGTTTTCTTACTCACTTTTCTTTTGAATTTACTTTTTCTCTTGCTTTGTTTTGTTGTTTGTTAATTCACTTGTTTCTTTCGTAGGTTAGTTTTGCATGAAACCGTGTATGACTCTTGAAACGAGATGGGTAAACAACAAGAGGGCTTTTACAACTATCACTACTTGGTTATCTATCATCTTGCCTCTATATGAAGAGCCTGTTAGTTTTAGTCCATGATATGTCGAAGTAAAATATGTATTGTTTGAAGCAAACCTTGGTGAAGACACAATGCTTGCATGATAACTAGTGTCACCTATTGTAGTTAGTTTCTTTTGGGTTAACCCTTGTCATCTCGGTCAAGTAGAGTAAGGTGAGGGGGAAAACCTTAACAGGCATGTCAGAGGCATAATAAAATAATTCTCTCCTAGAAAAACCTATTATGCTCTCAATAAGTTGGGATCCCTCTTCCACCTCTGAAATGAATAAGTGCTATGCATAGTTGAAAAAAATGAAAAATGAAAAAAAATGAAAAGTAAGAAAAATTCAAAGGAAAACTGAATAAGGCGAAAGAAGAGAAAGGCTTCTTGGGCAAAGAGGTGATAAAAGTAACTCCATCGGGGTACTGACCAGGCTCGCTGGCAGTGGAGCCATGCTTTTGTTCCTATGTGACTCCATCGGGGTACTGTCCAGGCTTGCTGGCAGTGGAGCAACACTAGAGATGAAACTAAGACTCTGACAACTATACTGCTTGTGCACCAATATACCCCTCACCCCCAATTGAAACAACTATGTTGCCTTGGCTTGGAATGTGTGTCATTTGACTAAGAGCTTGGCAGATGCTACATCTTACAACCAAGCTAGTGTGAAACCAAGATGAGTTGAGAACTGAACAATACTTCCGGAGGTGTTAGACTTGTTTTTCATGAACAAGGTCCATTTAGAGAGTTGGAGTTATATCAATGTGTCACCAAGTGTTGTAGTGACTACAACCACCCTCAAAAATTTTTCCTTAGCTTAATTTTGGGGCCTCCCTACCAACTTTTCACAACATCTTATCTTGCTTCGTCAAGTACACAAGCTTCAATGTTCTTCCTGCACAAAGGTAGCCTGCCGATCATAGACTCATGCGTTCCCCTCACACGCTATTCATCCAGACTTGTTCTAGCTACAGGCTGAGCATCTCCCCCAAGAAATTGTGCAATTTTGCAGGGAAACCATCCTTCTATCCAGAAATTTCACAATCTTCTCTGGCAGCCTGCTAGGCTCCAGAATTGCACAATTCTTCTAGCCAACCCTCAAAGTGAAAATTGTGCAATTTTCCCCAGCAAGGCTGCTCAACCCAAAATTTTTGAAAATCTGGTTAGTAGTCAGCTGCTATGTCCAGAAATTATGCAAATCTCCTCAACCGCCAATCCAACTCCCAGCCAGAAATGAGCAACTTCGTGCATGAGTAGTTGGGTTGACTAGTTCCACCCAGGACCAAGGAAACTTGACTTGCATGCATGGCTTGCTTTTTTCTAGAATAGTAAAAGGCAACATGCAAAAGGGATGCCATGATTCAGGGAGCTAATTTTAGCAGCTTGAGGTTACATGCAAAGTTCGTTTAGGAACTTTCCTCCAAGTGTTTCTTTTTCCTAGATTTGTGGCATGTGCATTGTGAGCTCAAAAAATATTTATTCGATGCATCAGAGCTCATTCATTCACATCAATCTTGGAGATCTAACATCACACAAGACATCCAGGACCCTTTGACACATCCATCTTAGCTATTCACAGGCAAGTGGCATCAACTTGTCTTTTTCAACATTTATGTCGCTTTTTGTGTTTTTGCTTATGTGCGTGATTTTTTCTTGATTTATTTGAATTCTTGTTGTCATTTACATGTATATTATCTTGTCCTAACACTGTTTTAGTTTTTGTTTCTATCTCACTACTGTTGCATGCATGAAACAGTTTTGCATGAATGGTCATCAATTCGGCGACTTGCTTCACCTACATGCGTGCTGATCTGTTTGCAGAATCTTTCATTCATGTTTGCATGCATTATCAATCACTTATGCTTTCACTTAGTGTCGCTATGCATTCACTTTCATATTTTCTTTTAGTTACCCATTGGCAAGTCTGGCCAACTTTGGCTTGGACTCTGCCTTCACTGAGACAACATTGCATAGTCTGGGGAAGGAAGGCTTTGCCTTCCTCTCTAGAAATGCACATTTTTTCCTAGCCACTGTCCTCTAGGACTATTTTGCGCATTTATGAGGGACAATGATTATTGGCCCAGAAAATAGCACAATGCAGTCCTTGAGCCTATAGTCACTCCCAGCGGGAATTGTGCATTGAGCAATCCCAACAGCTAGCAGCCAGTCTGGATTACACATTGCACAAATTCAACAACTAGTCTTGCCTCTAAAACAACCCATACTTCCTTTTGCACAGTTATAACATCCAATCGCCCATCCTCCCAGAAGAAATTGCACAATCTTGCCTATCAGTTCCCCAGGTATGTGCTATGTCATTCCCAGAATTTGCTTTGGTTTTCATTGACAGATTTATTACCATGCATGTGGCTTTGCCTTTAGATATTTCAGGTTTTCATCTACCTCTTTGTAGTAGAGGATCAATGGCCTCTAAGAGAGCAGTATCATAGGACACTAATGGACGTGTAGCTAGAACAACAGTTGAGCGAGTGTCCTTTAGTCTACCGATCTATGAAGATACAAAGTCGTTTCTAGACAAGGACATCAAACTAAAGTGACAAGAGATTAATGAAGCATTCACGAGAACTTTTCAAGAAGATCTTGAAGTCCATCAAGTGTATGTGAACATTCACAAGTCCAGCTTGTACTAGATTGCATGCAGATACCCAGTGTTCCCATGTGCAGACATAATACACTGGATCATCTCTCACACTGATCCCGAGACGATGACCTTGAGCAATGTTAGTGGGACAAAGCTTGCAACCTTTTGGACACGAGATTATGATGAGATGTATCACATGTTAGAGCCCGCAACTATCATGAAGACTCCCTTCAGCTTACCCAACAATAATGCTAACTCCAGAGACATTTTGAAGAACTAGGTAAAGGAACCAGCTCGATTCAGGTTGACACCCAACCAGATCTACAAGATGGAGATACTCGGGAAGGCATATCAATACTTGGTCATATTTTCATGTCAATTGTATGGCAAAAAAATCACAGAAAACTTCCCACAAAGTTGGGTGATCGCATTGGACTAACTGGACAGAGAAGGAAAACCATGTAACTGGTTTGGCATGTTGGCTCATCAGCTGAAGGAACAAGTAACAAAGGCTCGACATTCACCTGACGGTATGCATGTAGATATTTACTTGTTCGCCTACATCCTAGATGCAATAAGTGCTCGATAGGAGTTCCCGGGCTTGGAGTGGGCATGGTCACCGATGGGGACTACTGTAAACACATATTTCAAGTTGTTACCCCAATGCAACTTCAAAGGAGTAATCACATGACTGTCCAATCATTTTTTCACCTAGGTTTACAAGATGATATTCAAACAGGATCCACCCTGCATGTTAAAGGAAGCAATGGAGGCATTGTTAGACATTTTTGATTCATATGCTTCACTGTCCGGCACCTTCATCCGAATGTTTAGCATAGAGAAGCCTTCGCATGTTCTACCAAAGTTTGCCTTGGAAATACTTGTCATGCAGGAAGTAGCTTATCACATCTCGATGGGATTGACAACTAGATTGCACCGGAAGAAGAAGGCACCTTATCTGGATGTTCCATTATAGATTGGGTTATATGAGATCCAAAGTATCAAGCAAGTGGATTTCAAAGAAGAATATATGAAGAAGTACCCATTCGACCTCCGAAGTTACCATCTGTATGACCCACATTGTATTTTGAAGGATCACTACACGAGAGTTCAGTTCAACTGGATCCATGGGGCATTTCATCGGGCTGAGGAGGACACATGGAGATATTGCTATAGTTTCTCTAGACCCAATGAATAGGTTGACTTTTTTGTGGAGTGGTTAGCGAAGCAACATGAAGTAGCATCCTAGAGATCACCAATAGTAGCAACATCAGTAGCAGCAGGTAAGAAAGCATACTTGTGTACGAAAAGGGAAAGAGTAATATTCTCAATCACATGGAGGAGGAGAAAAGTTGCAAGTTCTGAGAAGATTCATTAGTAGAGAAAGTAGCTATGGCTATAGAGGCAAAGAGGCACCATTGTGACATGTGAATTGAAAAATGGTAGAGGGATAAGAGAATAATGGAAGAAACAGAGAAGGAGCTGCATGAACTGAAAGAGCAACTTCGAAAGGAACAAGAGCTACACAAATAGGAGAGGGAATTGAAACAACAACAGGTACAACAGGGGGCGCAACATGTGCAAAAAAATGAAACAATGCCCATACAAGTAGTTGATTCATCAGGACAACTGGCATCAGGAAAATAGGGTGAACCATCGTAGAAGCAAGACTTTGCTCATGAGATAGAACAAGCAACCCAACAGTTGGATGCAGACATGGAACAACAAAAGTTGGAACAAGACACTAACCTCATGCCTCATCACCAAGAGGTCGACATACCCTCTTCACCATATCTAGATGATGAGCAAGTCTCAAGTGACCAAGGAGGCACCAAGATCCTTAGTGATCAACCAGAAGGAGAGATGCACACCATCTCATGCGACGAATCTCAACGTAGAGTTGTGTAGTGTCGCAGAGTGTTAAATCTGGAAGATCATACATCTCCTATGAAATTTGAGGAACAAGTGATCCTTATTGATGTGTGCAAACATCTAATAGCCTTGGCTGATGCAACCAGAGTGTGTGTCAAAGCCACTAGCTCAAGTGTTCACTTTCTGATAGATGAGAATGAGAGAATGGCAAAGGAACTACAGACAAACAAGAAAGGAGGAGACTTGGTGATAGTGTCCACCAGAGCTGAAGTGAAGAAGGAAATACTAGATGAAGTATTGTCCCTTGACATAGTTATGCAACCGTTGTACTCCAAATTTGGTACTATGCATGATGTAGTCATCCATCTCAATGAATGGTAGCAATGATGTGCTAAAAGAGCATGTATCTTGATGAGCTTTCATGTTTCTTTTGATGACATGCAAATATGGATGATGAGATACAAGGGAGCCCCGCTTCACTTGCCTAATATGATGAGGGCCAATGTGGTCGAGCTGAAGGCACGTATCTAGAGTCAGATCTAGAACTATTAAGAGCTCTCGCAGCTCATCACTAGCATACAGGCTTCCCATGCATGAGTATTCAAAAGTATGGATGTTGTGGTGTGCACACATGCGATCCCATCTATTGGGACTCTCACCCAAGCGAAGATAAAGAAACAGGTCCAACTAGAGCTTGACTCATACTTCGACGAGTTGATGTGCATTGCCACCAACCTAGACTTGCCCATCATTATAGGCATCATGCACAAGTATGTTGTTGGTCTTGGCTGCATTGAAGACAATGATGCACATGCTTTCAAATGAGTTGGATAGAGGAGCACGAGTAGTGTACCCGGATGCTATGGAGGCAAGAGTCAGGTTTCAGACAGATGTCACCGTAGAACACACAGACACCATCAAGGACTACCGATCTTAGCATCAATATGTTATTGTCGATCAGCATGAGGATGTTGAGGAGTTGAACTTCCATGGTTGTCTAAGTCAGAGTGATGTCTAGCTTGGCTTGCTCAAGCCATTTTGTTTCACATGGGTACGTGTGCATTGTAATGTAAATTTAGGTCAAGTGTATGTCAAGTTGTGATAGTTGGATGTAATAGTCATAGAGTAGATGAAGAGTCATGAGGGTAGTTAAACTGTCACAAAGGGGAATTTCAAGGGTCACCCCACCCTTTGTTATAAATATTCCCTCATAACTCATTGTAAAGGCTTTTGGTCAACCAAGCTTCCGATAAGACTATCTTGGGGAGAGCTTGGATAGTATTGTAATGAGCCTTGGCTTCTCCACTATGTAGAGCTAGTACATCTCTTTGGAGGAGTAGGCAAATGTGGCTGTAACATTCCATTATTGGAACTAGTGGTTGGACATGGATGTATTGTATGACTGGAACTTACGCTTCTTTATATAATAGGAGGCAACATGTTTGATGCATATGTTGTATTGTATTATATGTTATTTGTTTTACACTAAATGATATATGTTTTGGTTTTCTTATTCATGCATGTATAGACTATTCTATATAAGTATGTATGAATCTTTCTTAAATGTGCTATTGGTTTAACCATCACTTTGGATTGCTTGATAACTTTCCTTCCATGTTGTGATGTATATTTGCTCATGTGTTCCCTTCCATGTTGAGTACTATTACAGGTTTCCAAGGGGCACAATCAGCTCAACCCCCATGTGTTAGAACCTCTCATGCACCTTCCTTGACTCACTGCAACTATCACACCCTTGCTACCAACAGAGTTATCTTACTTACCTCTATGCGAAATTATGGTCAAGACATTACGATACGACCCATTGCTGGGACTCCTACACCAAATGGTCTGAGGTCTAATTGGGGCTTCTTACTGGGGAGATCCCTTAATATGTTGGTGGGTCCAACATTGTCAACACCGCTACATATCTTCTCAAAGATAAGCTACCATTGCCTGAGATATCTTATTTCCATTCTATTTGTAAGCATAGTTCAATATGTGTCTATCAATGAAATGAAGTGATTTCTGCTACATCTTTGTATTTATGATTATATCTGTAAGCTGTCACATTCATGTTTAAGTTTAGGTCATCTATCCATATGTCTAGATATGATAAGTTGTGTTGAAGCCCAAATTTGTGCCCAAACCTGGAAATAAATCCTTCCAAAACATGGAAGTGAACTTTGCATCCCTATCTGACACAATCTTCTTTGGAACGCCATGTAGTCTAACCACATCTTTGATGAATACTTGTGCCACATTGCTATCTGAGTATGTAGGCTTCACAGAATGAAGTGTGAAACCTTTGTTAACTTGTCCACAATGACCATGATGGAATCAAGAAGCTTTATTGTCTTCGACAGTCCTGCAATGAAGTCCATGGAAATGACCTCACATTTCCATTCTGGAATCGAAATCAATTGTAGCATTCTACTTGGATGTTTACAATCTACCTTCACTCGCTAATAGTTGAAATATCTAGCCACAAACTCTACCACATCCCTCTTCAAGTTCAACCAATAGTAATATTCTTCACTATTGTTAGTGTCTTTTGATAACCTGGGTGACTTGAATATGGTTTCACATGAAACTCCCTCAAGATAAC
The DNA here is from genome assembly GCA_031772625.1 of Pinus tabuliformis. Lineage (NCBI taxonomy): Eukaryota > Viridiplantae > Streptophyta > Pinopsida > Pinales > Pinaceae > Pinus > Pinus tabuliformis. The sequence goes on from CM062816.1 coordinate 1,176,598,592, forward strand.
CTTCTTGAGCTCACTGCTATCGGTACATATATCCTGTCTCGAAACTTGACCAATCAATATGCTGTAAGAATACAATCCATGCCCTGTGTATTTTCACCTCTACTTGTACCTATACCTGTATTGCCACCTATACTTGTACCCACAACTGTACCTGTACCATCACCCTGCTACAACCTGTGCATAATCTACATATATCTAACATCCCACTGTCCTGCCTGCAATATCCTATCTTGTAAGTCTGTCCCATAGGAGCTCACAAATGCCAAGTGATTTACCTGTACCTGTCTACTAAGAGCATCTGCCACCCTATTCTCTTTACCTTTGATGTACCTGATCTTGAAATCAAACTCACTGATAATGACCAACCATCTAGCCTACCTCGCATTCATATTTGGCTAGTCAAACAAGTATCTCAACCTAATGTGATCACTCATAAGCACAAACCACCTACCAAGAAGATAGTGCCACCACATCTTTAGTGCATGTATAATTTCTGCTAACTCAAGATCATGTGTCGGGTAGTTCTGCTTGTGCTCATTTAGTTTCCAAGACTCATAACATACCACCTGTCCATCCTGCATAAGGACTCCACAAAGCCCTTTCTAGCAAGTATATGTGCATACCACAAACTCTTTTTTCAGGTCTACAATCTATAGCTCCCTTCAGCTAATTGAATAAGTCATCAATCCTTGAAAAAGGGTATATGTTCTTGATAGTCACTTTAATCAACTACCTGTACTCAATGAATAATCTAAGAGTACCATCTTTCTTCCTCACAAACAACACTGGTGTGCCCCAAGGTGATACACTTGGCCTAATGTATCCATTTTCCAACATTTACTTCAAATTCAACTTTAACTCAACTAACTTAGGTGTGCTCATTCTGTAAGTTTCTTTTGATGTTGGAGATTCCCTTGGAACTAACTCAATATAAAATTCTACCTCCCTATGAGGTGGCAACTCTGTAATGTCCTCAAGAAATACATCTTTGAATTACTGCAAAAATGGGTACCTCTTCAACACATATGCATCCTCAAACTCCTTATCTTTGTCACTAGAAATGTGTACTACAAATAGCTTTCACCCTTTACTGCGGCTACACTTTGCTTTCATAGTTGTCACCATCCTAACTGATGTGGATTTATTCTTACCTTGTGTTACAGGGAAAAGTGTCTATGCAGAACTGCTAAGGTGGGTAGCTACCTTAGAAGCAAACAAAGTAAAACTACTTTCGTTTTCCTTTATGAAAAATAGATGAGAGAAGAATAAAGGAGGCCAACCTCTGTCTTGCGCTTGGTTCCTTACTCGATTCCTCTCTCTTCTGATAGTCCTTTGCTACTTGCTTTCTTGTATACCCAGCTTCATGGAGTACCTGTAGAATCAAAGAAGCATAACACTATATGAGAACATGGATCTATTATCAAAAACAATCTAGGATCAGATGTAAATTGACCATACAAATGCATGAAACATAAATGACACAAGAGTATGGAGGAAAACTTGAATAGCTTGATTGATAATCAAGAAAGAGCCAAGAGAGTTACAACCAGTTGTTCTGACCCAGCATCATCCTCTCATCAAGTAAGCCCTTCTTCACCTCATGCAAAGCTTAGATCACCCAACACTATGATGTTGCCTCAAGAAACAAACAACAATTCCTTACATGATGCAAAATTCCAGCCTCTGGATCTCTGGGATGAGGGATCCATATATAGATGTCTGTAAGGGAGATGAGTCAGCTTGTGATTTGATTAGTGTCTTCCCTTTGATAGTTCTTGCTTCCACTTGGAGATTGATGATCTCTTACTCATCCCTGGTCGAATTCATAGAGGCAAGTGTCACAGGAGAAGTTTCTGGAAGATTCCATGCTTCTCCACCTCGTGGATTGACACTGCCATTTGTCTCTTCTCACCCATCGCACCCCATAGAAGGGATTTTTGAAATGCAATGCACCCACTGTGTGTACTTAGGTGAGATGCAACGCACTTTGCCTATGGAGCAGGTGAAATGATCCAGTTTTGACCAGTTCTGAGTAGTTTTCATGGAAAACTTCTAGGAGAAGCTGTAATCAGTTGACCTTGTTCATTATAGGTTGGAACAACACTTTTAGGGACTTAGGAGCCCTTGGTTTATGGACATTTTATGCTTGGGGTTGCAGTGCCCAAAAATGTCTATAATAGTTGCCCCCTAAAGCATGAGGTCGTTAATCTTATTTGATGTCGGGTGAAATGCTTTATCATGAGGATCCGAAGTTCTTTCAAGCTGGACAGACAATCTTCTGAGTGTATACTGATGATTCTGGTAGAGCCATCATCCCTTCGATTGGATGATTATCTGTGCAGCAATGATGTACATTTGATTTCTTTATTTTCCTGAATATATATCGCAGCTCGGATGGATGAAACTAGATCTGGGGTCTTCAATCTTGTTCAATCTTCACTAAAAGTACATGTCGATCCATGTGAGAGATATTCTGAAGTCGAACATGGAAAGACATCGCCTGATTACCAGCCAATGATGTAAGCTATTAATAGGCGCGAGAGGAATCACCGATAATGATAATGATCCTCAAGGTACTGTAGTACAATTCACGTGGTGTGAATAAGGTACTTGGCGTTGAACACCACGCAAAATGTTTTGGTCGAAGGCCATTGATGTAAACCTGTCGCCGGAAGTGAGAAACTTGCCATTGAAGCATGCAAGCTTCAAAGTACTGAGATGGGTGTTCCTAGATCGACTTCTTGGATAATGAGCTGATGTCGACAAGAAATGATCTATCACAGGTGGGCCTTAATGAATCCCACATCAATGACACGGAACGGAGCAAATTATTTTAATGGAGGTGAAAACGATCTGGTGATATAAGGTTCAGGGTGGTGGTCATGAAAGAATGGAGTGTAAATGTATTGCAGCGGGTGAGACACAGGTGAATTCTCTGAGTGAATTCTCTTGAACATATCGGTGACACTGACATGATGGATTGGTAGCATTAACCCCAAATGTGGATGGTGTGATGTGACCATGGTGATGTGACCAGTGAATGAAACAACCCAACCTGACTTGGATGTGGAGTGAAAGTGTCATGTTCAAGAGTGACTTGCTACCAACAAAGTTTCTTCAAGTTTTCTTCCCAATTTTTCCCCAGTCATTGCTGACCAGTACCTCTTTATTTTTGTCAAGCTTGAGGAGGATAACATATGCTTGTTCTATAATTTTCCCTTCGGGCAAACCCATCGCTATGTTTTAACGAGCCTAGCGATAGTGAAACTCGTTCTTGTCTGCTATGGACAAGTTTGTTGCTATTAGGTTTTAACGAGTTTAACGACAAAGATAACTCGGTCCTTTTCAATTTTAGAGAGTCTGAAAAGGGACGTAAGGAAACTCCAAAAATACTTTTTGTCATCTAATCCCTTAATTTCGAAAAAGTATAAAACAATACAGAAGGGATGAATTTTCAATACTTTTAACGAGCCGAACAAAACAAGCGCTCGATCTTTTTGTGTAATAATCCCTCAGGTCAAAAAAGATTAAAATCTAAAGGAAGGATAGCACTTCCGGTCCCTTTAACGAGCTGGAGAGGCCAATGGCTCAGCAATCTTTTCATATTTTACGAGTCAGTTGAAAAGAGCTTAGAGGAGACTCGTCTTTGAGGAACGAGTGATAAATTTGGGTAGCAGCTGATTCCAGGTAAGGTTTGGAATTTTCCAATCACGACAGTGTTACGAGGATGGCTAACAGGATCACTCTTCACAGCTGTTCCTCAAAAGGGGTAAACAATCAAATGGAGGTGAATTATCGGCCAATACACAGTGGAGGTGATGATGAGAACATGACCAAGGCTTTAAAGGCTGAAGTACTACATTCACGATGGTTATTTACCGGAAATTGGTTCATTTTTTATTGAGCTTAAATGCTGCGGGAAACATTTTCTCATTGCTTGTGTTTATTTTTTAACGAGCATGAAGTCTGCGTTAAAACTTCTCGAATAATCCAGTCGTATAATAAGAATGTCTCATATATAAAAATGGAATTATTTCAAAGCTTTGCCCCACATCCTTTCTTTATGCAAGTTAGGAAACGACCAATCCTATGAGTTTAAAGGGTTAGAGGACCTAAAAATTTGAAAAATAAATGGTCGCTCTTCGCTTGCATGCCAAAAGGTTTGCATGTCTCCAGTTATAGAGACATAGAGTTTCAAGGTTAGCCCGCAATTTCGTAGACAAAACATTTGCTTTGCCAAAAAGGCCTACCGCGATGTCTACTGAGATAGACAAAGGCGAGCGGCGCAGATGCCTCCACCCACATAACTTTGACGAGGGAATCTTGTTCCAGTCCAACCCCCTTTTCCAATTGTGTACAGGAGTGTCAGACTAGTCATATATCCTTCACGGAAACCTATGCTATACCTGAAGTTTTCTTGCCGAAGCAGACCAGGGTGCATGCCCCCTGGGTTACAGTCATGTCCCCCGAATCACTCGCACTCATCAGGTGGACAGATTGGGGATTGATGAGACATTCCTTGTGTGAAACGACCATTCAGGGATGGTATATGACTATTTTCTATGCGTGAACCGGGGAATGAAAGCTGGTACACGAGCATGACCACTCTTCCTTCATGCGGAAAACACATTACTCTAAAGAGTGATGAGACAATGGCTCCCCTGCAATAAATATAGTATCGTCCAAGGAGTAGATTATAATCCAGGGGTCCTTGGACTACCATTACGTTCATTTGAATGGTTTTCCCTCTCAATGTTATGGGCACATTAGGAAGGATCCCTAACGGTCGACTGGTTCCTTTGTCAAAGCCTGTTAGATTTCTCATCTTAGGCAAAAGCGATGGCGAATCAAGCGCTTTCCAAGCAGTCGAGGAAATGATACTCACAGAAGCCCCTTCATCTATGATGGTACCGGCCATAACCATTCTATATACTTGAGCAATGCTTCGGAATGGTACACTAGCTGGTAAATAGGGTCTGCCTAGCTGATTCTAGTCAAAGGAAACAACTAGGTTGCTTGGAGGTGGGACCGAATAGACAGCCGGGTACGAATCTGACGAACTTCCTTCCTGCGGTAAAGGAATGGGTAAATTGCCCCCACGTTCATCAAAGTCTGTGTTTACAAAAAGAATTTGGACGGTGTCATCCTTGTTCCCTTTGGTGACTGTATCATTTGAAGATGGAACCTCTGAAGGCAAGACCGGGTCAACTGCCTCCTCGACCTTTTGACTTTCGTCTGGTATGGGTTCAGATGGTTTATCTTCAATGATAGACACTTCGGTCGACCACCTGGGCAGGTCAGCCAGATTTTCAACTAGCGACGGACTTGGCAAGAGTTTCTTATATCCAGGAGGAAGTCGTAATGGTGAAACCAGATGATCGTCCAAAACTCTTTTAGCCTCGTCTAGGAAGGGACAATGGTGGACGGCGTGATCGCCTTCACACAATTTACAAGGAAATTTGCACTTTCCTTTTTGTCCAAGGGCTTCACTTTCACTAGTCGACAGTGTGCTTTCAACATGGTCATCAGAGGTTGACGACACCGGGTTGTGAAAACAAGGAGACCAATCCCTTAAGATCCGAGGGATGTAGGGACAATCTCTATGATAGTGGTCTCCTTTGCAAATGACACATGGTGATTTAGGCCTGGTCGGTGCAGTGTGTGGATTTTCGCTAGACGACATTTGGTTGCCCCTTTTAGCCTTTGGCTCCTTTTCCTTCTTCTCTTTCTTCTTCTTTTCCTTCTTCTTCTCAGGTACTTGATTTTTGGCTTTACCAGCCCCATCAAGTGAAGAGGAAGGAGGAGAGGAAGAATTGGACGAAGTAGAGGGTTGGGGGGTAACTCTGGAATTGTCTAGTTGCTGACTCGATTGTTCAGGAATTGCGGTGTTCTGAACAATGGAGGTTGAGAAAAGCCATACGGGCAAGCCGATTGTCAATCCTGGAAGCGACAATGTGGCCATATGGGGTGCACCAACATCTCCCCAAGAGGATAAGGGACTAGGTTTTCCTCCAAGGGGAACTCCTTGGTTGGTGGACTCCATTTTCTCAACCTAAGACCAACGTAGGAAAGGTGATGATTATTCTGTTTAAAATAAATTTTAGACGCTTTGACACAACTTGTTTTTTCAATTTTAAAGAGTCGAGAAAAAACAAAAGATGACTCTAGTCGCCTTCGATTTTTAATGAGCCTGAAGTGACAAGTGCTCAGATGGACCTTTTCCGTTAAGGAGTCTGAAAAGGAACGAAAGGGACTGCTCTCGAAATCTAGGTAGAGGGATTGCCAAACCAATCGCAAAAATGTAGAATACTTTTTATGGTATGACAGTCAATCTTCCCGAACGTTGTGTTCAATGCATTGCGATCGATAGGGCGGCAGGCACGGCTTCCTGTGGATAAAGGATTAAGCCTATTGTGGTCTCCCAAAATATACTCGACGGTATGTGGGAGCACAAGTCCGTACTGGCACTTATCGTCTCAAAGTGGAGGAATCACCCAACCAACAGTGAGAACAATAGTTACCAGGCTTTATGACGCCAAAATACGTCTCTAGCCTAGACTTCTAGATGTTGTGCGTTAGGTTCCAAAGCATTATTAGATTCATTAAATTTATTTTATAATTGATCTTGCTTAAGAAATTTTCCTTTCAGGTTCACCACGTGATGTATATGTACAATTCCTAAAATGCAATCTAATATGATAAACAATCGTTTTATCTTCTTTGTGCAATGAAAATCCTAGCTACTAAGGAAAGAAAGACAATATTCTTTCAACAAAGAGCAAAGAGCACACACTATATGCACTGTCCTAAATCAAACCAATCAAAAAGTCTAAATGCAAATGCACATGCATGTATTTGTTTTCAGCCTTCTTAATATGTGAATGATAAAAAGAAATCTAATGCGTGAATCTGAATTACTTTTCAAAGCGACAATTACTAACAAGTTTCTTTTCAAAATCAAAATGAAGACAATGATGAAATTTTGCGATTTGGAAATGAAAACTTGCTTTCGACACTAGAAACACTACTAATTCAGATCAAATAAAATAGTAACAGGGTAATCGACTACCAAGAGCAATCAGACTCTCTTCTATGACTGAAAACGACACTTGCGACACTATCAAATCAAGAAACGACAGTACAATTACGTTACTTTTTTGCAAAGGAGAACTGAAAATGACTCAACAAATACAAAAAAACATTTACAGTTCTTTGCACAATGGAGGCGGAATAACAGCAAGGAAAGGGGTTTCAAACAAAGTTGTACTGACTACAGGCAGCAAAACTCTTGAATAGATCTGAAAATAGTGAACAAAGAAACAAAAATTTAGGAACAATGCCTAGTCTGATTAGCGCACCTGTAACACAGTGAATTTGAAATGCAGCGCACCTACTACACTCGAGAAGTGCACTGAATTTGAGATTCATAGAACAGATAGTGCGTTGGACCAGAGACGAGACTTTGCTTGTGTTCTGGGTCACAGTTTGCAGTTCAGTTTAGGGATTTTGGCCGAGCAAGTGGTAATCAATAAATCAATCACAGGGGTAGATCTAAGGAGGTTACTATTGCCACCACAAGGGAAATTAGAGAGTTTGTAAATCTGTTGTTTAATTCATAAACAAAACCTGGAGATTGACTGAAGCGACATTTATCTACTTTGCATTTGCATAGCAAATGCAGTTCGAAGGCTACCTAGCTCAACTTCAGGCTCCGTCTGTAAGTTTATAAAGTAAACAAATGTAGATAAACAAACAAACTAGTCGCTCCACGGTGGAGTCGCCATTTTGTTACAGGGAAAAGTGTCTATGCAAAACTGCTAATCCCACTAAGGCGGGTAGCTACATTAGAAACAAACAAAGTAAAACTACTTTCGTTTTCCTTTATGAAAAATAGATGAGAGAAGAATAAAGGAGACCAACCTTTGTCTTGCGCTTGGTTCCTTGCTCGATTCCTCTCTCTTCTGATAGTCCTTTGCTACTCGCTTTCTTGTATACCCAGCTTCATGGAGTACCTGTAGAATCAAAGCAGCATAACACTATACGAGAACATGGATCTATTATCATAAACAATCTAGGATCATATGTAAATTGACCATACAAATGCATGAAACATAAATGACACAAGAGTATGGAGGAAAACTTGAACAACTTTATTGATAATCAAGAAAGAGCCAAGAGAGTTACAACCAGTTGTTCTGACCCAGCATCATCCTCTCAGCAAGTAAGCCCTTCTTCACCTCATGCAAAGCTTAGATCACCCAACACTATGATGTTGCCTCAAGAAACCAACAGCAATTCCTTATAAGATGAAAAATTTCAGCCTCTGGATCTCTGGGATGAGGGATCCATATATAGATGTCTGTAAGGGAGATGAGTCAGCTTGTGATTTGATTAGTTTCTTCCCTCTGATAGTTCTTGCTTCCACTTGGAGATTGATGATCTCTTACTCATCCCTGGTCGAATTCATAGAGGCAAGTGTCACAGGAGAAGTTTCTGGAAGATTCCATGCTTCTCCACCTCGCGGATTGACACTGCCATTTGTCTCTTCTCACCCATCGCACCCCATAGAAGGGATTTTTGAAATGCAACGCACCCACTATGTGTACTTAGGTGAGATGCAACGCACTTTGCCTATGGAGCAGGTGAAATGATCCAGTTTTGACGAGTTCTGAGTAGTTTTTCATGGAGAACTTCTGGGAGAAGTTGTAATCAGTTGACCTTGTTCATTTAGGGGTTGGAACAACACTTTTATGGACTTAGGAGCCCTTGGTTTATGGACATTGTAAGCTTGGGGTTGCAGTGCCCAAAAATGTCTATAACACCTTGCAAGACTCTTGGTTTTCCATTTTCATCAACACACTCAATAGCTTTGTCACAGTAGTAAACCTTGGCTCTATGTAGATACAACCAATCCATGCCCAACAACATACTGTATGATCCTAATAGGCACACCATTTAAATGAAATGCACAAGCTCTTACCCAATGATGAACTTGCTTCTTTGTTCCTATAGCCAAATGCACTAACCAAGACTTTGCATGCAATTCCTTATTCAAACCAAAATTATCCACCAAGTCAGGAATAACATAGCTATAATTATATCCAGGGTCAATCAAAATAGAAATAACTTGATCACAAAAGCTTACCGTCCATCTCAATGATAAATTCCTAGTGTTCTTCTTTCTTGTTGTCCACTGCCGCATAGATACGTGGAATACTTTGACCAACATCCCCAACATTCTGCACCTCCTATGTATTGTATATTTGAGGCCTACCTCCCTGATTCTATGGAAAATATCTCTTATGGTGTTCCTTGCCACATGTCCAACACTCCAACTGACCAGTACCAACACCTCTATGTTGCTACTATGACTCATGTCCTTGTCTAGCTTAATTAAATATCTTTTACGGTGCTACATTTTCTTTGTCATTTTCATGCTGAGGCCTTGTCCTTTTAGGCTACCATTTACCTTTACCTTTTTCCTTTCCTTTTCATGCATGATGAGATTCATTCTTGTGATTTGATTTTTCATATCAATGGTTAAGTTTCCCAATAACTTCCTCAAGTGATCGAGTCTCATCATACTCAATCTGATCTCTAAATGCTAATGGAAAACCACTAATTTTTTTTTTAACTTTATCCTTCTCATCAGTAAGATACATTGCATACCTCAGTAGCTCCAGAAACTTGGTCGTGTACTCTTCATCTATCATTGATCCCATCTTTAGCTCATAAAATTATTTTTTCCTTACTATCATAGTACCTTTCTAACAAGTACTTCTTCCTAAAAAGTCTCTTGAACTCCTGCCAACTAAATTCATCTGTCCTGATGTCTCTAACCTGCTTAACATCTTCCCACCAGATGTTTTCTTTAACTTTCAAGATGCAGATAACTATTTTAGCCTTCATGTTATCCGTGTACTCATGCAACTTAAATAATTTGTTCATTCCAAGTATCCAAGCCTCTGCATCTTCTGGCTCCTTCATATCTCCATCATAAGTAAGTATTTTTTCTTTCTTGAATTCATCTGAAAAGTATCCCCTATCATTCCTCCTATAAGGATTATAGTGATGACAATCATGATTTCTATCGGAAACATAACTGAAATAATACTTGTGTTCACCGCCCCTCCTATCTAGCGTGTCCAACAACCTACTATGTCTAAGTGTATCAAATCTATCTGGCCTATGTCTACTAGGATATATACTACCATACACCCCATTAGTTTTATCCTCATGTCCATGGCTGATCTGAAGCATCCCTTGCCGCTGCAAGTCTGACAAACTCTAAAGAAGTATAGCATTCACCTCTGCTTGCTTCTCTTGTGCATGTATGATCTGATCATTATCCACCTTACAACTCCTTATCTCTTCCTTCAAACTTCTCAATGTAACTGCCAAATCTGAAGAGTTCCCAACACCATACTTCTCTTCAGATTCATAGGGAGAGTCCTTGTAGTCAACCATATTGCTAGCCATTTGATCTTTCTCTTCCTGCAATGCATAATATGTCATATAAACCAAATCACAATAAATCAATGTACCTTAGTATAGCTTGGGGAGGATACCTTGTCTTCAATATCGCCAAATCAGCGTGATACATGTATAACATAATCATAACATCATATTAACATACACAAGTAAATGTATCAACACATAAACATCACTCTAACTAGGATCCAGTCATCAATGCTAGGCCATACCAACAATGGATGCTATGACTTCATGCATGACAACAACCGTTACTCCACTACACACATTTCCGCATGCAACCAACAACATGCATAAGAAATGCCTAACAAAATACAAACATGCATAACTGTATGTAGTCGAACATAATCAATCAGTTCTTGCAATCAATCTACAAGGCTGATACATATAATCAAAATATTCAAAATTTAACCTAACATACAAGAAGGTAAGTAGGTGACATAAAATTGACATGTAAGAAACAAATAACCATACACAATTAATCACATAATCATGTCAAATACGCTTCACGAAATCAACATCAGATTCTCCATCATAACCATACTACAACCTAATCCAACATCAAGCCAATGCAACAAGTATATATGTGTAAGTGACACACATGCAACTGCTATTCGTGCATGACCAACACATTCAACCCATCCAGTTTGAGAGTTGAACCATGCTCTAATACCACTATGTAAAACTATCCTCCCATATCCACCCAAGTAACCATGCAAACAGGGGTAAACATGAGACAAGAGGCTACTATGATCATATTCAACCTCCTAGGTGACCTTAAGGAAGTGGAATCAACAAAACATCTCACACAATCCTCCAACATCATCAATAGAACCCTCAGGAGACAAGTCAACCACTCAGACAGCCTGTGCCTAGGTCTCACTACTATTCTAGACCTCTGAGGCCATAGTCACTCTCACGTTATGGGGAAGGGAGTGACCAGAGACCTAAAGTCACTCTCCTAGGCTTGCCTACCAATGACGATGGACTAAAGTTTCTAGTTCTGTGTCAGCGACATTAGGATTTAAGCTACTTTTTCAGGCCCAAAGATTAGGCCACTACCTAGAAAGGAATGAAAGGTCATAGTTAAGTAAAATACATGGAAAAAATGATGCAAAAGATATCAAGGCCTTAACCAAACCCTTACTATCCATGACATGCATTTCATCAAACGTATTATCAACATGTAACCTATAGGTGTAAAAAGCATAATTAAGTGTAGGTTTCTCATACTTTTTTGAGAATCACTATGAGCCATTGTTTCCTCATTCCATTTGCTGCCTTATCACTTTTTAAGTCATAGATACCATATCAATTCAACTACAAGTAAAAACATGTTGAGAGCCATACATAGCTGTGGTCACAAAATGTACATATAACTAGCATAATAGGAACATAAATACCATAAAAATATCAGCCATCAAAATCCATATATACATCACTACATTTTCACATAGAAATCAAGGGAATGAATTTCTCATTAATCTATGCAATCAACCAACTGGAGATGGGACTACCATGTTCCACCCGACCATAGAATGGCTGAGAAAAATATCTCTTCAACCATTCACCCCCATGCCATATTCCAAGCATGAATGTGGGACTCAAACCAAAAGAACTCATCTAGGGCATACCGAGGCTAAACCACCTCACCCTCATCAATAGAAACCAGGCTTTACTGTAATCTATCTTAGATGACTAGGCCAACACAATGAACACATCATAATTGGCTTTATCGTGATATCCACCCGATAACTAGGCCAAACAAGCATGGATGCCACTAGATTTCTCCACTTACATCGTGAGGAATTTTCCTATCTCCTAATCTCTCAGGATTTAACACAATCCAAACTTGGATCACTAGGCCCTAAACTGAGACCCACTCTCAAGGCTTTACATCATATCCGAAACCCGAGATTACTATGTCCAACGGAGAGAAAACCGCCTCCTGGATTTACACAATATCCTGCCATTCACCAGCAAGGATTGCTATGCCCATCGAGGCAACATAATCATGGATTTAATACAACCAACAGTCTAGCTCAGGGGTCACTAAGGCAGTGGCTTTATTGTGATCCATAGTTCGGTTCATGGACCACTAGGCCATTTGCTCTATAATTCGGAGATCCGCCCCACTCAGCTTCGAATCCATTCGAGAATCTCACTTAACCGAAACATGAGAACCCCATCACACCATGGCTATCCATAAATGGCAAGGCTAGGCTGAAAAACATTGTTACACCTAGAAAACCCCATGCCATGATAGAAAATAACCACATTCAATGCCATGCATGCAAAATCTAGTAAGGAAAATACACATGCAAGTCGATACCTGCACTGAAGTGTGTTGTAACTATCGATCCTGCATTTCCTTGCTTGAGCTTCGCTTCCTCTTGCCTTATTTTCCTTTCTTGCTCCAATGCCAAAGTGCTCCAAGAAAACTCTAAGTATCCAAGAGTATGAGAGAGAGAGGATAATGAGAGAGCTCTAAAAATGAACTGACAAAAGGTTACCAACTGATCCTAAGAAGCCCTTTTATGGATGAGGCCTCTATTTTCTTCATTTTCCATTATTTTCCTTCACTTTCCTCCTCACATGCAACCTGTGACCTTTCACCTCCTTTTTCTCCTAATTTCCATTATTTTCATAAATATCTATAAGTTAGCGCGCAAGCCAAAATGACTCTTGATTTCTTTGTTTTTTTTATTATTATAATCCTTTACCTTATTCAAAGGATTATTTTAATTTGTAAATAAGATGATTTGACAGTTCTGTCAGACAGCAATAAATTTTTCAATTGGATTACAACAGATGAGATCGTGCCTGCCCAAATCAATGACCATTGATCGATTGTAGCACCCCCCTCATCTTCGGTAGTTAACGAGGGGGGAGGGTCTGCAAAGATATTTCCTGATCATGGCGTTGGATACATGGAAACACCGTGTCAATTTATGTACTGCCTGTATATTTCTTGATCCCGACGTTCGATATGTGGAAACGATGTGTCGATTTATGTACCTCCTATTAGTGTCAGTCTTATTAGCCTGTCACCTGGATCAAATGTGCTTTTACTATGCTTGTCGAGACTATCAAAATCAATTTTATTATGTCACTAGGTTTACACAAAAAAAATTGGACACTGTTTGGTCAATCTAGAGATGAGGTCAATCTTTTGGAAATTCACTCATGCTGGTCATGTATCACACTTTTATGGAGGTGTCATAATAAAAACATGTCAGTCATCATCATCATTCCATTTAGTCTTAGGTCATTCATTAGGTTGTGTTGAGGAGGTAAATCCCCTCTGCGGACATAGGCGATCCCTACTAGCCCAGACTGGGTCTAACAACAATCATACAACGCTACATAGCAAGTTCCTAATTACAAATTAATAGACTAGTGATGAAGGCCTACCGTATGTAATGTCTCAAAATTTCCTAAATGCAAACTATATGCCACAATATATCATTTCATTCGATGAATGCTAACTATGAGAGAGTTGAGAGCTTTCACACAAAATGATCATAGAACAATCAACAATATCTCTAATGCAGCTAATGGAGATTAACAAACTTTTCTTCAAAATCACTAATCACTAATAACAACGAAAAGCTCTAATTCACATTAACTAATCAAGAGCAAAAGAGATTTTTTTTTCTTTAAAAGTTGATGGCAAGATGCACTAAACAAACTTTGAGAAACGATAACAAAAGAGTAAAAACACAAATTTCACGCAATGCAAACACAATCATATCCCTAAATGACAAAGAAGTCCTTCAAAAATGAGGAAAGTCCCAAAGACACAAATGAGCTGTGTAATCTAGGCCCAAAATGAAACAAAGTGGAGTTCAAGTGAAAAAGAGGTAGGTCACTCAAACAATGCAATGAAACGATTAACAACCACTAAACGAGTGCAAGGGAGCGATCAGAAAGTCGACTGGACCAATAGAAGACCAAAACTCCTAAAGAAGGCTCGACACACAAAGCCACTAGATGCCCTAGGGCTAGAAACGTGAAATCGATAGAAAATGGCAAACACCCAAAGGGTAAAGGTTAAAGCCAGTCAACAAGACTCCAACACACACAAGCAGCCGAAAAAAGGTACCTAGAACAAAAACCAAGCTCAGGAGGCTCAAAAACAAGCAAACTTCAAAAGTTCCTAGGCCTGGCGCGACTGTCAGGTTGCAACTGGCGCCTTTTAATGATTGGCGCTGGTTGTATATGAGAAACTAGTGCCATTTGGCACGACTGTTACACTATAAAAGCGCGCTAGTAAATTTTGCTATGCCAAAATAAAAAATAAGCGATCCAAAGCTAGGCCAACAATAACCAGGTAAACCAAGAGGTGAGAAACAGCAAAAGAACTCAACCTAGAAGGCTAACCAAGCAGGTAAAAACCAAGAAACAACCAAAAAGCAAGACAAGTTCCCTAGAATGGTCGCCAAATTGTTGAGGAGGTAAATCCCCTCTACGGACAGAGGCAATCCCTACTAGCCCAAACCGGGTCTAGAAACAATCATGCAATGCTACAACACAAGTTCCTAATTGCAAATTAATAGACCAGTGATAAAGGCCTACCTAGATTCCAACGCTAGTGCTTGTAGAAGAGGTAGTTCTCTCATTCCTTTGCTCCGGCAGATCACAATCCTCACAATCTCCGTGAATAGACACCTGCACATGCAAAGAACGACACAAACACAAGCATAAAATCCAGCATATGCAACTATATGTCAGTCAGAAAGGACATAACTCATCATCATCACAAATAATAACAAGAGTGGAACCATAACCAATAGTCGTTCATTAATAATCAATCAAAGAAGAATAAAACCAAAGTTCTGACATTGGATTCTCCTTTGGCAGGTCAGCAGCACATGTCTTGCAAAGCATGTCAAGAATAAGGACAAGCCTCTCTCTCTTTGGATCTTGGACAATAATCTCCTTGCTTGGATTTGGCCTTAAGGGAATCAAGAAAGCTCTTGCAGCATGAAGCTCTTGGGAATTTGGAATTCTGAATCTCTGGAAGCTAAAACTGTCCAACACTCTAACTATCCAACTCCAAAAACTCTAGAACTCCAAACTATCAAAAACTAGCAGCACATAGCAATGGTGAGAGTTTAAATAGGAGGAGGAGTCTCCATGAATGGTGGGAAGATGAGCTTATCTCCAAGGAGGGTAGCACAAATGACGGAACAACCATGCCAGAGAAAGGAGGGCGACATAAACAAGGCCAACAACCAGGTTTGGAGTCATATGTAAGGCCGACTATTAGAAAAAACTCGCCCAAACTGGATCATCGCGGGTACATAACTGTTATGACGCGCTGACATCGCTACTACATAACGGAGAAGGTCATGTATCGCGGGAAAATAAAAGCAACAATCGTGCTGGCTCACGAAATTCGACCATCGCGGGAATCACATGTACTTCCGCGATGGCAGTGCTTATGGTCTATTTTGGAGCGCTCATCAGTGTGTTTATTTGGAAAATAGTCACGATGATGTAGAAACTTTGGCAAAGTGGGTCATTTGGCAACATCAGAGAGCATGAGCATAAATTATTTTGGACTCATGACATAGTAGGAAGACTAGGAGGAAGGCAGTGACAAATTACTGTGTAACAGGTCGCTAAGGTTTCCAAGGTCCATCATTTTCATGAATAAATCCAGCAGTGAATAGAGAATTACAAGCAACTCTTGGGTATTGATTTGTGAATTTTCACACATCCATCATGTTCTCATGTTCAAAACATTCTAGAAGAAGGAATTCTAAGACTAAGGAAAGTAAAAGGCAACTCAGGTTTTCAGTGGTAAAGGTAACTCAATTTTCATAGGTGAAAAATAAATTTTTAAAGGATGGTGGATCACATTTCCTTTTTAAAAAGAGAAATAATTTTCCCTATATAAACTCAAAAGCCCCCAAACTTGGTTCATTTACCTCCTATTCACTCTTGAGTATTGAGCTATCCCATCCAAGAGAGTAAGAAAGTTAGATTCTTAGGAAAATTTGGAAAATATATTGAGATGTTGCACTTAGGAACAAAGCACTGCGCTTAGAGCAAAGGCACCATGGTCAGAAGAACTACACTGTACACAGGGGCTACACTCAGGAACAAAGCGTTGTGCTCAGGACAGAGTGTCCAAAATTCACCCAAAACTCTCCCAAATTTCATTTGTTGTCTTGCAAGCTTAATTTCATTGACTTCTAAGCCAAGAGACAAGTAATTACGCCATCATTATCCCTCATTTTCTTTTCAAAACCATCTCATGCTAATGATACTTCAAATTAGGGTTTGTAGTGAAATTTTTCATGGGAAACGATAGGGTGATAATGGAAATTTTTATTTTTGGTTTCTAAAACATGTAAAATCCTTTCCTCCACCTGCATACATGTTTAATAAACCATTTTAACCATTCAATCCACCTCAAAACAAAGTTTTACCCCTCAAAAAATAAAACCGTAGCTCATTCCTAGAGGTTTTTGGGCATTTTTCATTACAAACCTTGTTTTTCCTCCTTGCAAGTAGATCACTCTTCCACATCTTCTTCACTCATTATCATGAGATTCCAAAATTGATATCCACCTTTTTCAAACCTCCTATATCATTTTGTCAAAATCCACCTTCACATCACTTCATTTGCATTCATACCTCACACTTTATTTTTCATTGCCTGCTGCTAGGGTTTTTTGTCATGGAGGCAGAATCTTCACGAGAGAGGAAAAGACATCATAAGGGAGGGAAGATCCTTAGATATCAGCCATAAAATTGTAATGAAATCAACTCCTATCCTTTCATCAAATAGTGCTTCGAGGATTTACATTTCTTGGAGTTTTGCAAAAGAGTGAGTGAGGTGGGGTTTCGTAAACAATTAACAGATTTGGTGGAAACTCAGTTGAAGGGTGAAATTGTTGTCATCGCTAGTGTTGAGTTCATTTTTTTAGTGGCCTCGATCTCACTTGCAATAGGGTTACCTGAAAATGGTGCATATTGGTTCAAAGGAATGAGCATAAATCTTAAATACTACAAGCCTTTCTTAAAAACACAATACAGGGAAAAACATGCTCACATTATGCCTTTTAGATACTTATTGGAGAAATATGCCCCTTTGATGAAGATTTTCATGAATTTCTTTACATGTGAAGGAAAATTCTCTGGGTTGTATGCTTATCATATTCACCTCTTGATGAATTTCACCTCTCAAAAGCCACTCAACATGTGTAACTACTTATCTAGTAGCATTTCCAAAATGTCAGAAAAGATACAAGTGAAGAAAAAAGAGCACTCGCCAAGCTTTTTCATCACAATCTAATCAAATCTATTGTCCTTCACTAGCTTCCAGAGAAAATAATGGCTTGGGAAGCCTTTTTGGAAACAACTCTGAAATGGCATGAAGCCAATGTAGCAGCTTAGTCTTGTAGTGTGCCAAAACAACAAATGGAGGTGGGGTCCTCTAGAAAATTAGTGGAGAAAACTCAAGTACCTAAGCTTGAGGTGAATAAACTATACAAGAGAGGATAGAGGCTTGTGTTTTCTTCTCATGGAGAGAAAGGGTCCAAGCCTTCTTCATTGACAAAGCAGGGACCGATAGCGAAAGATAAAGACACAGTTGAGCATGAGTTTGAGCTAGTTGATTCAGAGGTCGAGGATCAGACTTCAAACATGCAATAGAAAATCATAGATAAAGACTATCAAATCAAGGAGCTTACAATAAATATGGAAAGAGAAAAGTATGTCATCTAATTCCTTGAACAGGAGAATAGTCAGCTCAAAGCAAAGGAATTGATCTTGGAAAAAGAACAAGCCAAGTTATTGTAGCAGGTTGAAAAATGCAAAGAAATCATAGAATCAAGTGATCCTGAAGGATCAAAAGGGAAAGGAAAGAGGAAAAGGCCAAGAACAAAGGGCATGAAGAAAGATTTACAAGAAGATGAAAAACACATCCTATTAAATGAATACATGGACCTAGAATATAGAATTTCTCTTGAGGTCAATGAAGAAAAGGAGTATTGGCTCAACAAGTTTAATGAACACTTGGAGAGGTTGCTTGAGAAGGAAAAGAGAGATAATTAGTTTCTCAGACATATGGTGCACCACTACCAAGGTGGAAATGTCTACATTTTTGGAAATCTCTTTCCATCCTTTAAAAACCCAATTTCTGATATTTTGTAGAGGTGGCTTAGTTTTGGAGAAAAATGCAAAAACATGGCAAAAAACTAGCATTCTGGACCCTTTTTTGATAGGCACTGCACACAGGGAGTGACCTTGGGAGAATATATTGTTTAAGGTCTTATCTTGGTCCAAATTAAAAAATTCAAACTATTATGGAAACTAGACTTGAAGGGATAGTTGACCATTCTCTCATTTTTGCATTTTGACCCCTGGAAGGCACCTCAAAATCAGCTCTAATTCAACGCTATGGTTTTGCACTTTTTTGTGTTTTAATTTGTAAATTTCATTGTGTAAAATTTCTAGTTTCTAGTTTGACTCATTCAAAGTCAAGCTTCTCTATGTAATGGCACTAGTTTCAAGGCTAGGTGATGTAGGCATGAATAAATGTAGATCATAGGTTGTTTTTGATGTTTATTAGGCCTCATAAAAGAAGAAAACTCCCAAACAAACTCTCCATGAAGTGTTTGAGTTTCACCTTCTCACTCTCACCTATTGGTTGAGAGAATCTCGGAGTCAGTTCCTCCACCAAGGAATTCGACTCTTGAAGGTGGGAAAGTGGTATAAGAGAGTCTATATGTATGATTTCTCTTGAGGAGAAGAAGGTTGAAATTTTTGTGGAGGAGGCTTGCATGTAATCATCTTTTCAGCTAATACAGAGGCAGGTTGCAACTATTTTCAAGGAACTCTATCCCAATGAGTTCATGGTGTTTTTTCTTCATTCTGTTTGTTTTATAATGGTTAAATCATCTTTATCTACATGATATCTTTTCTTTCTATGGATGCCTTACAATGAAATATACAGAATTCTTGTTTCTCAAGCTCTCTTATCTAGTTTTCATAGTTATGTTTATGTCTTCCTAAGCTAATGAAATCATGTTTACTTATGCTCATAAGTTTCTTCTACACTTTTTCCTCTATACTACACTGAAAATATTCTAAATACTCCATGGCTTCTGATATATAGCTCCTTCTCATATTTTATCTTGCACTCCTACAACCTAGACCTATTTGTGGCTCCAAACCCTCAGTTCAACAAACCCTAAAACTCAAATTTTCACAAAAAAACAAACAAATACACATATCTAGCCTAAAATTAATTTTCTTTAAATTCATATTACTAATAAGAGACTTAGAGAGATCCCTCTCATGCTCAGTAGGGCTAGCTACTGAGATGAAGTGGTTTGAGGTTACACTTCTCGATTTCCTTTTCAGCCTAGGAGATTGTAAGGACTAACATTTTTGGCGCTATTGCCAGGAATGAAAGATCATATCTTCCCTAGGAAATAACGACAAAGATCAGATCTGATTCCTGATGGTGAAGAGTGATCAGACACAAGAAAGGTTGTGCATCTTTCACCTCGTGACTCAAGTGTCGAAGAATATAAAGGTCTAGAATTCTCATGGCAACTCCACTGTTCAAAATTAGTAGTTTGAAGAAATTCTTGGTGACTTAACTATTTTCAAAATGGATTAAATTGGTTTACAAGAGATTTTTCAGTATAAATCACATGATATTTCATTTGTTGACGCGTTTTGAACCAACCAGTGTGGTTCATCGTCAGGACAAGTTGAAGAATTAGATCAAGCTTATGCATGTTAAATAGTCAGAGTAGAACCTCCAACACTACAATTCCTGATCGAGCAACGACTATATGGAGAGAGAGCAGATTCAGGGATCTTCTGACTCTGTTGATCTCCACTCTTAGTAAAGCCAAACTCACCTTAAGGAAAATCTGATGGTTATGGGGAGAGTGAAGGCGAGATCTGGGCGAAGAGTGAGATGATGGAGGAGTCTCTACATATTTTAAGGAAAGCTAGAT
Organism: Pinus tabuliformis; assembly: GCA_031772625.1. Classification (NCBI taxonomy): domain Eukaryota; kingdom Viridiplantae; phylum Streptophyta; class Pinopsida; order Pinales; family Pinaceae; genus Pinus; species Pinus tabuliformis. Next base: position 1,176,619,072 of record CM062816.1, read on the forward strand.
CTGACTTCATCATTGAAACCTGCAAGCATGCCCATTCAAAATGATGAACTTTGGTTGTAATTTCTTTTCCATGCAGGGATTCAATTGTTGAATTGAGGCTTCTATGATCCATAACAATTTTACATGAGATTTTTCGGCATTAATCACATGATTTTCATTTTTCAACGCGTTTCGAACCAACCAGTGTGGTTCATCGTCAGGACAAGTTGAAGAATCATATCAATCTTATGCATGTTAAATAGTCAGAGCAGAACCTCCAGCGGCTACAATTCCTGATCGGGCAACAACTATATGGAGAGAGAGCAGATTCAGGGATCTTCTAACCCTGTTGATCTTCGCTCTTAGTAAAGCCAAACTCGCCTTAAGGAAACTCTGATGGTTATGGGGAGAGTGAAGGAAAAATCTGGGCAAAGACCGAAATGATGGAGGAGTCTCTGCATCTTTTAAGAAAAGCTAGATCTAACTTCAACTTTGAAACCTGCAAGCATGCCCGAGATCAACAAGGTCATAAGATCCCTGAATCTACTCTCTCTCCATATAGCCATTGCCCGATAAGGAATTGTAGCTATTGGAGGTTTTGCTTTGACTATTTAACATGCATAAGCTTGATCTGATTCTTCAACTTTTCCTGACGATGAACCACACTGGTTGGTTTGAAACGTGTCGAAAAATGAAATATCATGTGATTTACGCCAAAAATCTCTTGTAAACTTGTTATGGATCATAGAAGCCTCAATTTAACAATTGAATCCCTGCATGGAAAAGCGATTGCAACCAAGGTTAATCATTTTGAACGGGCACGCTTGTAGGTTTCAAAGTTGAAGTCAGATCTATCTTTTCTTAAAAGATGCAGAGACTCCTCCATCATCCTGGTCTTTGCCCAGATTTCGCCTTCACTCTCCCCATAACCATCAGATTTTCCTTAAGGTGACTTTGGCTTTACTAAGAGCGGATATCAACAGGGTCAGAAGATCCCTAAATCTTCTCTCTCTCCATATAGCTGTTGCCCGAACAGGAATTGTAGCCATTGGAGGTTTTTCTTTGACTATTTAACATGCATAAGCTTGATCTGATTCTTCAACTTGTCTTGACGATGAACCACACTGGTTGGTTTGAAATGCGTTGACAAATGAAATATCATGTGATTTACACTGAAAAATCTCTTGTAAACTTGTTATGGATCACAGAAGCCTCAATTCAACAAATGGATTAAACTGCTCGAAGGTATGCTCCTATGAATCGAGCTCATATTCCTGGTTTTCTGAGTCGAATTCCTTGTATATATTGGAAAACAGGGTTGCAAAAGTTTAAAGGTTAGGATGGCCAAGATGAGGCTATTCTGCATCTAATAAAATTTCATTGGCATATACATAAGCTCGGGATCAGGTTTCATGAGGATTTTTTGATGAAAATGTTGATAGCTAACCTAGAAGGAAAAGAAAGATCTTGGTATGAAGGATTGAAGCCAGGTAGCTTATACTCTCTTAAATATTTCCACACAACATGTTGGCTTGATGGGCCCTGACCCAAGTTCAGAGGTATTTAGCTAAAAAATTCCCTATACTACTGGCCCTTTCGGCAACAGTCCGTGGGGTGCGGACTGAGGTCCCACCAAAAGCAGTAGGGGGGGATGCTGGAACCAAGTTTCTGCACCCTTGAGATGTTTGAGGGGTCGATTTAGTCCAACTGTGACTATCTTCATGCAAGTTACTCCAAGTACTTTCCTGACCTGCGAGGTTTTCGTGCCCTATTATATTCACCTTCGCACAACCCTAATTAAGGACTGTGAAGCTTTCGTGCTGCTAGAGCAGTAATTTGCACTATTTCCCTAGGTTACACTATGGATCTTAATTATCTTCTTATAACGATTAGTTATCTTTGCGTGAATAGATACTTTATCTTATATTCACTTATTCAACATATTCAAATAAGTTTGCACAACAAATAAATATGAAACTTGCAATTCATACCCAATATATTTCAGTGCATAAAACAAGAAACGATACACAAAAATAATGTAAAAATTCTCTTTATTAATGCTTCAATCAATTACAAACTCAACCTGCCCTGCGCACTCAGTTGCAGGGGTCCATGCACTCAGCTGCAGACTACTAGGCCTCTGTGCACTCAGCTACAGAGCCTTCTCCTACTCTACAACCCAAAGACATGACTTTACACTTTAGACTCAATTCTTCCACATTAGATCTTCTTCTACTCCTTCTATCTAATGTCTCTTTACACTTAGAGCCTCGCTCTATTTATACAATACCATGGTCTGCAGACCATGGGTAGAATTCTCAAACCGACATTACATTTACAAAAGTAAGGGTGGACAAACCTATGACTCAATTAAAACTTCACACTCTACACCCACAAATCACAGAGTCTTTACATTAGACTTAGCCAAAACTTGGGCTTTAAGCCCCAAAACTTGCCTTGGGGGACTCCCATGCCCAACACAACATTCTTTGATTTTTATGGAAAATATCATCATTCATTTTTGTTGTTCGAAGATTGCTGTGAATCCTGTGAAAACTTCATTCAATACCTTGAAGAGGATTTTGGTGATGAAGAATGTCTAGATTATTAAATCATAGAGGCCCTTTGTGATTTTTCTTCCCAACAACAATCTAAAGAAGCTATTCACTTTGATACACGAGATCAAACTCGGCACATAGTAGTATCCTCTTTGATTAATAAAGAATTAGATGATGAATGTTGTCAAGATTCTCATAAATATTCCCCACAGGAAACAATTCTAGAAGCAACACAACAAACTGATTAGCTAGAGGTAAAGGAAGAAATTCAACAGCTTGAAACTAATCAAGAAAAGGAGAATAATGAAAAAGAACAGGTTATTTTAGATCCTATGGATGTATAACTTGGTGCTGTGGTTGTCGAACATAGCTCTCTTTCCAATCATCAGGAAAAATTAATTGAGCATATCATTGAAGAATCATTTGTTGATTTGCAGCAATCTTATGATCCACAAGAACATCTCCAAGAGACAACAATTTCTACAGCTGAAAATGAAATGGATCAGATTGTCAAGGATCAAGAAAAGAGCAGTGAAAGGGAAGAGTTTGTTTTAAATCATATTGCAGAAGAAAGCTGTATTCAAGAAAACTTCCATCAAACAATGTCTTCTTTGACTAAAGATAATATTGATCAGTAATCAATTGATGAAGGTCACATTCATTCCCTTGAATTATATGAAGGCATTCAGCAGTGTTTAGGAGACCAAGACATTGATGAGGAGTGTCAATCAAATTTCTCTTCAAATATTTCATTTCTTGAATTTTTGTTTTAGGATGAAACTTGTCCATCTATATGTTCAGAATTTTTTGAAGACCAAGAGCACACTCTTCCCAAAATTCATCATGCAAAGAGACTAGTTGCAATAGAAGGATGTTTCTTGATTCCTCCAAATCAAAAAGAGCTATTTTTTCATGATTTTCAAGATCCTATGGAAAACATGCTACATCCAGTAATGAAGGTCAACATTGCAACATTCATTGATGAAGGTGATCAGTTTCAACACATAGAAAAATCAACAATTTGGAATGAGGTTTGTTTTCCTATTTTAAATCATCCAGAAAATAATATGTTGCATGCTTTCCAAGATCCTTTGGTGCATTTATTGCAGTCATTAGTAGAGGAAGAATTTTCCAAGTTTGTCAATACAAGTGTTAAATTCATATGGAATTTGGAGTTTCCTAGGTTTTGTTTTGTCTACCTACTCAAGGAGAGTGTGAGTAGGATTCAAACAAGTAGCCATTTGATGGATTGGTTACACTGGAGGGATCATTACATATGATTATATATATATCTTCAGCAGGTGGGAAGTTATCATTAGGATTTGAAGCCCGAGGTGAAGGCCCTATGACCCCGATGGTTTGCTGCCATAAGTAAGTTTAGTCAGTTTTAGAGTTTTGTCAAGGTCAGTTAGTTAGTCATTTTTTAGTTTGAATTTAATCTTTGCATTTTGACTCCATGCCCAATGGATAAGGCTACTTGGTCTATGGTGTTCCTGACACCTCCAAGGAGATGCCATCCCCATTTGGAGCCAATGTTAGTGTCAATCTTCTTATCCTATCACCTGGATCAAATGTGCTTTTACTATGCTTGTCGAGACTATCAAAATCAAATTTTTTATGTCACTAGGTTTACACAACAAAATTTGGTCATTGTTTGGCGAGTCTACATATCAATATATTGGAAATTCACTCATGCTGATCACCTATCACACTTTTATGGAGGTTTCATAATAAAAACATGTCAGTCATCATCATCATTCCATTTAGTCTCAGACCATTCATTAGGTCGCTAGGGTTTCCAAGGTCCGTCATTTTCACGAATAAATCGAGCAGTGAATAGAGCATGACAAGCAGCTCTTGGGTATTGATTTGTGAATTTTCACACATTCATCATGTTCTCATGTTCAAAACGTTCCAGAAGAAGGAGTTCTAGCACTCAACAAAGTAAAAGGCATTTAAGGTTTTCAGTGGTAAAGGTAACTCTGTTTTCATACTTGAAAAATCAATTTTTAAAGGATGGTGGGTCCCATTTCTTTTTTAAAAAGAGAAATATTTTTCCTTATATAAACTCAAAAGTCCCCAAACTTGGTTCATTTACCTTCTATTCATTCTTGAGTATTGAGCTATCCCATCCAAGAGAGTAAAAAAGTCATTTCTTTGGAAAATTTGGCAAAAATCTTGAGGCGTTGTGCTCAAGAATAAAGCGATGTGCTCAGAAGAACTGCGCTATGCACAGGCACTGCGCTTAGGAACAAAGTGCTGTGATCAGGATAGAGTGCCCAAAATTCACCTTGAAACTCTCCCAAATTTCATTTTTTTGTCCACAAGCTTAATTTCATTGACTTCTAAGCCAAGATACAAGTAAGTAAACCATCATTAGCCCTCATTTTATTTTCACAATCATCTCGTGCCAATGATACTTCAAATTAGGGTTTGTAGTGAAATGTTTTGTGGGAAACATAGGGTGATAATGGTCATTTTTATTTTTGATTTCTAAAACATGTAAAATGTTGTCCTACACCTGCATACATGTTTAATAAACCATTTTAACCATTCAATCCACCTCAAAACAAAGTTTTACCCCTCAAAAAGTAAAACCCTAGCTCATTCATAGAGGTTTTTGGGCATTTTTCATTACAAACCCTATTTTTCCTCCTTACAAGTAGATCACTCTTCCACTATTTCTTCACTCATTTTCATCAGCTTCCAAAGTTCATATCTACCTTTTTCAAACCTCCTCTATCATTTTGTCAAAATCCACCTTCACATCACTTCATTTCCATTCATACCTCACACTTTATTTTTCATTGTTTGCTGCTAGGGTTTTTGGTCATCATGGAGTTAGAATCTTCACCAGAGAGGAAAATACATCATAAGGGAGGGAAGATCCTTAGATATGAGCCATAAAATTATAATGAAATCAACTCCTATCCTTTCATCAAACAGTGCTTCGAGGATGAACATTGCTTGGAGTTTTGCAAAAGAGTGAGAGACGTGGGGTTTCAAGAACAATTAACAAATTGGGTGGAAACTCAGTTGATGGGTGAAAGTGCTATCATTGCTGGTGTTGAGTTCATTTTTTTAGTGGCCTCCATCTCACTTGCAATAGGGTTACCAGACAATGGCGAATATTGGTTCAAAGGAATGCTCGCCTAGATCTTAAATACTACAAGCCTTTCTTAAAAACACCATACAGGGAAAAAAATGCTCACATTATGCCTTGCAAACACTTATTGGAGAAATATTCCCCTTTGATGAGGATTTTTATGAAGTTCATTACATGTGAAGGAAGATTCTCCAGGTTGTATACTTATCATATTCGCCTCTTGATGCATTTCAAGCCACTCAACATTTGTAACTACCTATCCAGGAGCATTTCCAAAATTTCGAAAAAGATACAAGTGAAGAACAAAGAGCACTCCCGAAGCTTGTTTCATCATAGTCTAATCAAAACTATTGTCCTTCACCAACTTGTAAAGAAATAAATGGCTTGGGTAGCCTTTTTGGAAACAACCCTGAAATGGCATGAAGCCAATGTAGTAGCTCAGTCTTCTAGTGTGCCAAAACAACAAATGGAGGTGGGGTCCTCTAGCAAATCAGTGGAGAAAACTCAAGTACCTAAGCCTGAGGTGACTAAAGTGTACAAGAGAGGACAGAGGCTTGTGTTTTCTTCTCATGGAGAGAAAGGGGCCAAGCCTTCTTCATCGACAAAGCAGGGATTGACAGCGAAAGATAAAGACACAATTGAGCATGAGTTTGAGCTAGTTGATTCAGAGGCCAAGGATTAGACTTAAAGCATGCAACAGATAATCAGAGATAAAGACTACCAAATCAAGGAGCTTACAATCAATATGGAAAGAGATAAATGTGTCATCTTATTCCTTGAATAGGAGAATAGTCAGCTCAAAGAAAAGGAATTGATAGTGGAAAAAGAAGAAGCCAAGTTATTGCAGTAGGTTGGCAAAGGCAAAGAAATCATAGAATCAAGTGAGCCTAAAGGATCAAAAGGGAAATGAAAGAGGAAAAGGCCAAGAACAAAGGGCTTGAAGAAAGCTTTACAAGAAGAGGAAAAACACATCCTATTGAATGAAGACATGGACCTAGAAGATAGAATTTCTCTTGAGGTAAATGAAGACAAGGAGTACTAGATCAATAGGGTGAATGAACACTTGGAGAAGCTGCTTGAGAAAGAAAACATAGATAATCAATTGCTCAGACATATGGCGCACCACCACCAAGGTCAACACATGATCGCAAATGTCAAGGTTAAGCAACTTGAAAACAAGTTTAAAGAAGCCAAAAAAAAACCAAAAGGATGAGGGAAACTTGGAGATTCTTGTTGAAGAATCTATGAAGTTTTAAAAAACATATTTTTACATCTTCCAGCCAAATTTGAGCAAATTCTGGGCACCTTTTGTTTTTTGAGAATTTTTGAGCTAAATTCAGAAAATCAGCTGCTCCAGAAGCGCAGTGCCTTGGTGTTGCGCTTTTTCATCAGGCCTCCATTTGAGGAAATTTCTACATTTTTGGAAATCTCTTGCCGTCCTCTAAAACCCATTTTCTCATATTTTGTAGAGGTGGATTAGTTTTGGAGAAAAATGCAAAAAAGTGGCAAAAAACTAGCATTATGGACCCTTTTTTGATAGGCGCTATGGGCAGGGAGCGACCCTGGGAGAATGGATTGTTGAAGGCCTTCCCATGGTCCAAATCAAAAATTCAAACTGTTAGGGAAAATAGACTTGAAGGACTACTTGACTGTTCTCTTCGTTTTTCATTTTGACCCTTGGAAGGCACCTCAAACTCAACTCCAAGTCGGCGCTATGCTTATGAACTTTTCTATGTTTTAATTTGTAAATTTCATTGTGTAAAATTTCTAGGTTCTAGTTTGATTCAGTCAAAGTCAAGATTATCTATGTAATGGAAGTAGTTTTGAGGCTAGGTGATGTAGTCATGAATAAAGGTACATCATAGGTTGTTTTTGATGTTTATTAGGCCTCATAAAAGAAGCTAACTCCCAAACAAATGCTCCATGAAATGTTCGAGTTTCACCTTCTCACTCTCACCTATTGGTTGAGAGAATCTTGGAGTCAGTTCCTCCACCAAGGAATTTGACTCCTAAAGGTGGGAAAGTGGTCTAAGAGAGTCAATATGTATGATTTATCTTGAGGAGAAGAACGTTGAACTTTTTGTGGAGGAGGCATGCATGTAATCATCTTTTCAGCTAATGCAGAGATAGGTTGCATCTATTTTCAAGGAACTCTAGCCCAGTGAGTTCATGGCATTTGTTCTTCATTCTATCTTTTCTCTAATGGTTAAAACATATTTATGTACATGATATCTCTTCTTTCTATGGATGCCTTATAGTAAAATATATAGAATTATTGTTTCTCAAGCTCTGTTATCTGGTTTTCATAGTTATGTTTATGTCTTCCTAAGCTAATGAAATCATGTTTACTTATTCTCATTAGTTTCTTCTACAATTTCTCCTCTATACTACACTGACAATATTCTAAATACAACATGGATTCTGATATCTAGCTCCTTCTCATATTTTCTCCTGCACTCCTACAGCCTAGACCTATTTGTGGCTCCAAACCCTAAGTTCAGCAAACCCTAAAACTCAAATTTTCACAAACAAACAAAAAAGTACACATATCTAGCCTAAAATTCTTTTTCTTTAAAGTCATCTCACTGATAAGAGACTTAGAGAGATCCCTCTCATGCTCAGTAGGGCTAGCTACTGAGCTAAAGTGGTTTGAAGTTACCCTTCTCAATTTCCTTTTCAGCCTAGGAGATTGTAAAGACTAACATCCCCCTAAGTAATACCAGTTACCGTGGTCACCCCATAAAAACCACTCTCCCATTATTACCCTCCTGCTATTACTCTCCCTCCATTCCTTCTCCCTCTTTTTTCAACTCACTAGTTTTCTGCCAAGTCTAACCACCACTACTCGTCCCACTGAACTGGCAGATGATCGTTGTCCTATATTTATTCCCACCAACGTATCATTACAATAAATCCTATGTTCTAGTAACAATTAATCATTCAAACTACTATTTCATTCCTCAATAAAACATTACCATTTATTCAAATTAACCAATTGCATTATTTTTGTTGCTATAATTCAAAGAACACCTATATAAGACAAATTCCAACAAAGAATGACCTTCAACCACTGTTTTTAGCCTGCGATCATGCTATATCCGGGTAAATGTTTATCAATTATCTCAGTCCTTTGTTTCCCTGATGTCTTCACATAAAGGAAAGTAAAAAATGGTTATAGATAATCCCCTCTTACCCCCTGTAATTAACCTAAATGGGCTCCCATTAGTAGATACTCATTTTAAAATTACAGAGACTAATTGTGTATTCGATCTATATGAACTTCACAATTGGGAACCAAGATACTGATTATGAATATTGTTTCTAGGAGTCCCCATTTCCTCATTTACGTTTCCCATAGAGATATCATTTCCCATAATTTGTTGCCTGGTGTGGGGCTCGATATCTATCCAGCCAAAGAGTTGTAATAGCTCAGAACAATGAAATACATTTCTAGTGACTTCTGAATCAATTTTCCAAGCCCTCTAGCTGAATCGTAAAGAACCTTTGCATCCATTTTCCACTGATGCATTAATGGAAATTTGCCATAAAATACCATTCGAAAAAAAACAAAATCTCATATCTTTGAATCTTGCCTAATAATTCTCAATTTACTTAATGTCATGTTTATTAGGATACCCCAACGACCAGTGGGTTGATGAAGTCATCTTGTGTTTCTTGTCATTTTTCTCTTCTAGTAAAAAACCCTAAATAATATTCAACTACATTTAGATTCTATCTTATGCAATTCATGATCAATTCTTGAAGTTCACACTAGAAGGTTCCTTCAAATATCAATTAGTTCTAGTTTACTTGTTTCTATATCATCAATCTGAAAGGTTAAGTTTCCTTTGCAAAATTTGGATGTTACAGGTGCCCCATAGTCAATCATTAACTTGACATAATTAGTGAGAAAGACCTCTAAAGAATTATCATTTAGTGATTTGTTTAATCAATTCATGTACATGGCCAATTGTTTATTAAATAGTGATGTTGTTCCTAGAATTTCAATTGAAATTAAGATAATTTTACACCTAAGTGAGCAGACTAAAGTTGGAGATTGGTATTTATACCAAAATTTCACTCAAATTAGGATTTGTGGATGTGAACTACAACCATCAAGTTTCCTATATTCCTCGAAATGAGAACTTTTTCTCTTGAGTATATTAGGAAAATTATGAATATAGATGATGTTCACTTTGTTTCTAGGAAACAAAAAGCTCAATTTAAATTGAAAGCATAGGTCAACCCTTTTATAACCAACACAAGAGCTGCAACAAAAGAGGTTGATGCTTTATTAAAATAGATGTTCAAATTCAGTTTCAGTTGGTCTTACGACCCATTGGTCATTATATCTTCTGTAAGAGTTGCACATAAATCATTGCCTTATGCTCATATTCCCAAACCTAAAATTGAGAAATATGTAAATAAATATGATTGGGATGAGAACTTTGCAGGAGATTGAGGAACGAGTATCCAGTCAAACAATATTGGAAACTCCAAGAATGGCAGAGAAGGAACTAAAGAGGCCAAGAGAAAATATATCACCAACAAGTTCAGAATAACAAGGTTAAGGGTTGTAGGAAACAAAATTTCAAGTGCTTAAAAGGAAGAAAACTATAAATATTGATGAAGAATCCTCAAAAGCTCAAACTTCTGAAGAATTTACTACTGTTGGTTTTTCAACATAGTCTTCTTTTTCATTACAGCAGGTAGAAGAAAGCATAAATTCTTCTTTTCCTCCTTCCTCTCCTTCTTTGAGGTAGCATAATATATTTTCTAAATTCCTAGAAATTAAAAAGAAGAATGAAGCACTTAAGACTTTTACATACACTTATTTCTAGAGCCAAAGATCCCTATACCAAGGATATTTGAGGATTACAAAACCTCCCTATTTTCTTTTGACACTAAACAGTATTTAAAACAATTACCTAGATTTAATGGAGAGACAAGGCCATCTATTGAAGATCACTTACTTGCATTCCTAGATTTTGCTGATAACATGAATATTGAGCATGAAGATGTCTACACAAGACTTTTTGTTCAATCACTTGAAGGAAATGTTAGAATATGGTTTAGACAACTTCAAGCTAATTCCATTAATTCATGGGCTGAACTAGTCAACATTTTCAAAAATCAATGGGGAATAAAAAAGGATGTTGTTTACTACTTAACAAAATTTGAAGACTTGAAAAGGAACCCTGGTGAACCTGTAGCTGATTTCATTAAGAGATTCAATAAAATTTATAACAAGATGCCCCCAGATTGTAAACCTCTAGTTATTACTACTAAAGTTAGGATGTCCAAATAATTTGAAGATGACTTTTTTGTAATCCTTAGGGAGAGAAAACATGAAACTTTAGCAGACATGCAAACTAATGCAATTGAAGTTCAAGCTAATAGATCAACATTTTCAAAACTAAAAGCTAAGGTAAAAAAGGTTGAAGAGAGAATGAAAGCTAAAGAAGAAAGCACCTTGTCATTAAAAACTAAAGATGAAGAACACAAAATTGATGAAATAAACTCTCTAATTAGAAATTTGTCTAACAGAATCTCAAGAATGGAAACTCAACCTAGGGTATCCCAACAAGCTACAAATAGACCACAAGTTAATATAGAAGACCTTTTCAACCTCAAATTTTGAAAATAATAAGCAATGATCAACAAATTCAACCTCCCCTAATGATTGATGATCAAGATCCTGAAAAATTATTCCTATCAATACAAATGATATCAATTATTTTGAAGATCCATCATCACATAATTTTATTGTTCCAATCAGTAAAGATTAGTCTCTGATTCAAAATCAAGAAAATTCTCAAATTTCCAAGCAATAAGATTTTTATGAATTCCTCATTGTTGAATTAAATAGGAGGTATGACCTAAGACCAATATGAGGACCTGGTAGACCAATAAAAAATGTTACGTTTGATTAACCTCGGGTAAAATTGACAAAAACACAAACATCATCAATTCAACCACATAATTAGTTACAAGAACATAATACTTCTGAAAAATCTGTTCCCACTATTTTTAATGTTGAAAAAGAGTTATAAAGAGTTAAAATTCCAATCCCATTGTTTTAGGGAAAACTAGTGTCGATTCGAACTGCTAGTCCCATTAAGATGGGTAGCTATCTTAGAAACAAATAATGAAAGCTTTTCAAGAGTTCCTTTAAGTGTGATAGATGGAAGAGAAGAAAAGGGGACCAACTTGGATCTTCCGCTTTGATCCTAGCTTGATTTCTCCTTTCCTTGATAGAATTTGCCACTCCTGTCCTACTTGTCCCGCTTCAAAGAGTACTTGTAGAGTCAAAGTAATAGCAAACCATCAAAGCATCTCTATCTAAAACATCATAACCAATGTGGAACCATAAACACATTGACCATACAATTGCATTTATAAGCAATAAGATTCACAAATACGAGATCATATGGAGGAAAACTCAAAGAACTTTATCAATAGTAATGTAAGAGAGGATTACAACCCAGCTGTCTAATCCAACATCATCCTCCCAGTTGTATAAGCCCTCTTCACCTCATGAACAAGAAAATCACCTAACAATGCAATGTCTCTTCTCACCAACAAACCAACAACACTTCCTTACAAAATACAAAATTCCAGCCTCCAGATCTCTCAGATGAGGGATCCATTTATAGATGTCTTGCAAGGGTGTGAGTCAGATTTGGGTTTTTGATTAGTGTCATTCCACTGATAGTTCTTGATTCCACTTGGAGATTTCATGATCTCTTACTCATCCCTGGCCGAATTCAGAGAGGCAAGTGTCACAGGAGAAGTTTCTCGAAGATTCCATGTTCATCCACCTTGCAAACTTTCTCTAGCATTTGTCTGTTCTTGCTCATCACACCCCATAGAAGGCCATTTGAGTATGCATCACACCTAGCCAGTTAGGTAGTAAGTATGCATCACACCTTGCCCATGGAGTAGTCTGTATGGTCCAGTTTTGGTTACTTCTAAGTAGTTTTTCAAGTGGAACTTCTGGGAAATAATGTAATCAGTTGACCATGATCATTTAGGGTGTGAAAAAACACTTGTAGGGACTTACGAAGCCTTTAGTTTATGGACATATGAGTTTGGGCTGTAGTGCCCAAATATGTCTATAACAGCTACCCCCTAAAGCATGAGGTCGTAAATCTTTTGATGTTGGGTGAAATGCTTTATTCATGAGGATCTGAGGTATTTGAATTGGAAGGTGACCTGTATAAGATACAATACAATACATCATCATAATATTATTTTCATGATCTAGCTGAGGTGGGCATTCCCATGCTCAGCTTTATAAATTCATTTTCATGTACATAGGATAGACAATCGTTTGCTGTTGTAGACTGGTAATTCTTCACATGAAGAGCCATCTTCCCTGGCTTAGATGACCATCTGTGCAGCTTCTGTGTACAATTGATGTCTTTATTTTCCTGAATATTTTACAGCCTGGATGGATGAAACTAGATTTGGGATCTTCAAAACTCGTCCAATCTTTGCTCAATGTACAAGTCTATCCATGTGAAAATATGTTCTGAAGTCGAACATGGAAAGACATCACCTGATTACCAGCTAATGATGTAAGTTGTTAACAGACGCGAGAGGAGTCACTGATAATGATGATGACCCTCAAGGTACTACAGTACAATTCACATGGTGTGAGTATATGATCCGATGTCGAACACCACGCAAAGTCTTTCGGTCGAAGGTCATTGATGTAAACTTGTCACCAGAAGTGAGAAACTTGCCATTGAGGCATGCAAGCTTCAAAGTACTGAAAGGGTTGTTTCTAAGTCAACTTCTTGGATAATGAGATGATGTCGATAAGAAGTGACCTATCATAGGAGGGCCTTGATGTATCCCACATCTATGACGTGAAACAAAGCAAATGATTTCTGTGGAGGTGAAAACGATATGATGATATAAGGTTCAGGAATGGCGGTCATGAAAAATGAAGCGTGGATGTAATGCAATGAATGAGGCATTTTCTGGATGGTGAATTCTTTGAATGAATTCTCTTGAACATATGGCGACACTGATATGGATTGGTAGTGTTAACCCCATGGATGGCATGGCGGACAAATGGTGACGGTGAATGGAAAAATCCAACCAACTCAATCACGGTGATGGAGTGAAAGTGTCATGTTCAAGAGTGACTTGCTACCAATAGAGTTCTTCAAGTTTTCTTCCCATTTTTCCCCAAGCTTGAGGAGGATAACATATGCTTGGCCTATAGTTTTCCCTTCTGGAAAACCTATCGCTTTGTGTTTAGCATGCCTAGCGTCAGTGAGACTCATTTTTTTGTTTGGGTGGACAAGTTTGTCGCTATTGTTTTAATGAGTTTAATGAAAAAGATAACTTGGTACTTTTCTTGTTTAGAGAGTCTGAAAATGGACAAAAAGGAGACTCCAACAGTCCTTTTTTGTGGCATAATCCCTTAATTACAAAAAAGTGTAAAATAATATGAAAGGGATGAATTTTCGATAGTTTTAACGAGCCAAGAAAGACAAGCACTCAATCTTTTTGTTTAATGATCCCTCAAGTCAAAAAATATTATAATATATGAGAGGTATGGCATTCGCCTTACTTTAACGAGCTGGGAAGGCCAATAGCTCGACAATATTTTTATATTTAATGAGTCTAAAAAGAGTTTAAAAGAGGCTCATTTTTTAGGAATGAGTGGTATTTCTGGGTAGTAGCTGGTTCTAGGTAAGTTTGGAACTTCTCAAAACATCGTAGTGTGAAGAGGGTGGCAATAAGAATCACTCATTGTAGATGTTCCTCAAAAGGGTAAACAATCAAGTGGAAGTGTATGGTCAGCCGAATGAAATGGAGGTGACAGAAGGAACACAACTGAAGTTCAAAAAGGGCAGATAGCAAAGTGATCACAAAGGTTATTTACCAGAGGTGTGCTTATTTTTTAATGAGCTTGAACCTTGTGCCAACATGTGCTTAGTGCAGGTTGATTTTTTAATGAGCTTGAACCTTATGGGAACATTGCTCTTACCAGTCTTTTGATAATGTCTCTTGGTAGATTTATTTTTTAATGAGCTTGATCAATACTATAACATGTGCTTATTACCTTTTTATGTAAGCTAGAAATGACCAAGCTATGAGGTTAAAGGGTTAAGAACCTACAAACTAAGAAAATCAAAGGTCACTTTTCACTTGCATGCAAAGGTTTACATGTCCCCGGGTCTTTTAGTAAAAGGATAGTTTCTAGGTTACCAAATGGCATGGAAAATTTTAGGGGCTAATGTTCGCCCAGTGGGCTAATTTTCCATGATTTTTCCACAAAAAAGATTCGCCAATTTCCAATTTTATAAAAGACGATTCACCCAAATTTTAGAATATAAAATTATTTTACCTTAAAAATCGCCAACATTATATAGAGACTATATATAAAATAATTATAAATTTGAATAATTTTACAAATATATCAATAAACATTTATAATTTGCATATTAGGGATTGGTGAGATTCGCCAATGTTTTAAACTTCAAGAAAATTTTCCATCCTTAAAATTTTCCTTGCCAAATGGAAGTTCCTACGGTTAGGCAGGATTGTTTCTGTCGACCGACAAAAAACTCTTCCTTTGCTTTGCCCATCGAAATGGATGAAGGTGATTGCTGTGAGCCCCAATCACATAACATATGAAGATGGATGCTGTAAGCTTCACAATCGTACAAAGGAAATAATTGCGTCAGACTGATCACATAACCTATACGGGAATGTTATTCGGTCTAAGGATTATGACCTTTCAAGAAAATCTCTCTTTTCCTCTAGGTTTTCTTGCCGAAGCATACTAGGGTGCATGCCCCCTAATCTTCATCACACTCACCAAACTACTCGTGGTAATTAGGTGGATGGGATGAAGATGGAAGAGACCATTTAAGGATGATGGTTGATTTATAGCTGTGTTTGAACCAGGAAATGAAAGCTGGTCGACAAGTTGCACCAGTCTGCCTTCATGTGGAAAACACATCACTGGAAAGAATGTGGAAACAATGGCTTCCATGCTATATATATAATCACGTCCAAGGAGTAGATTGTAATCTAGTGGACCTTGGACTACCATCACGTTCAATTAAATGGTTTTGTTTCTCAAAGTTATCGGTAACTTTGGAAGGATCCCTAATGGTCGACTGGTTCCTTTGCTAAAGCCTGGCAAATTATGTTTTTCAGGTAAAAGCGATGGTGTTATAGACATTTTTGTGCCTTGCATCACTGAGCATGAAATGTTAATAATCAAGGGATCCAAAGTCCCTAAACCTGTTGTTCCTACCCCTAGAGGAACAAGGCCAGCAAACCACAGCACTTAACAAAAGTTCTCCACCTAAAAACACTCAAAAACAAGGCAATTCTGGATCATGTCAACTGCTCCACTGAGCATCTGCACTGAATGTCAACTGCTCCACTGTCTACCTGCATTGAATGTCAACTGCAAAGAAGGCTACCTGCACTGGGCGAGTTTGGACATGTGGCAGAGTCATTCCTCAAGGTGTCAATGCCCAGGAAGCTTCCAAAATGACACTTGGATCAGGGAATTCGACTGGTGCTGAGTAAGAGGTTTCAAATCTCCAAGTGGAAGCAAGAACCTCCAAGTGGACTCAAGAACTAAAGTGGGAGAGGACACTAGTCAGTCTCAGACCAGTCTCAAGCTGACTCATCCTCTCTCCAAAACTCCTATATATAGATCTCTCTCATCAGGTCTAAGGGAGGCTGGAATTTAGTATTTGCAAAGAATTGTTGTTGGTTTGTGGCTAGAAATATTGGGTGTGTTATGCTTTGAAAGGAGCTGAAGAAGGAATTCCATTCTGCTGGGAAGGAGATGCTGGGTTGGAGCCCTATGGGTTGTATCTCTTCCTAAACCCTGTTACTTTCAATAAAGCTATCTTGATTCTTTCCTATATGCTGGTGTATTTTGTGTAATTGCATTAGTATATTTGATTTACTTCTAATCCTGAATCATTTATGAATATGTATATTTGCCTTCGTATTGTGTCCTTCTCTTGTTGCAAGTAGCTGTTCTCTTGTCACAGGTAGCTGTTCTCTTGTGATCTCGTGGGATTCAAGTAGTTGTTCTCTTGATCAAGTGAGGAAGCAAGTAGCTGTGGACACACAAAGAGAAGAGGATCTAGTTCGAGGGACAACTGGAAGATAACGGTAAGTCTGCCGATCTCCTCTCTTTCATATTTCATAAAGGAAGAAATCATGATAGCTGCATTCGTTTGTTGCTAAGGCGCTGTCACACCTTAGGTGGATAGGATCGTCCTAAGTAGGCATTTTTCCCCACAACAAATTGGCAACTCCGCTGGGGAAGAACTTGTTTATTCATTTCATTTGTGTTTCCGTCATTTGTTTACTTCATAGACTTGATAGCAACTCTTGAACTGTATCTTTCCTGGATGCAAAGTAAAAGTTGCTGCTTTGATCTAGTATGTTGGACTTGTCTATGATTTAAACTAGATCCACAAATGATTTGATTGATCCTTGTGATAGTCTTTAGTACCCTATCAAAGCATCCCTCTATTTATACCTTGCTTGTGTTTCTGATTTGGCCTGAAACAGTTGATTTTTGAGCATTTTGTGACCCAGAAACCGAGGGAAACGAGAGTTTCTCTCTTCAGCGCAGGCATTGTGAAGGAAATCTGCATTTCAATGCAGGTCCCGAAGGGGCTACCTGCGCTAAATGTCAAACTGACAGTGTTGGACCTGTGCTGAACCAATGTGGCCTTGTGCAGCTGGGGTTCTTTGTCCTTTTTTTGCCCTGTTTTGATCTCTGTTTTTGCAGCCTTTAACCAAGTATAGGTGCTAGCCTGATAACCCTTTTCTTTGCCTGAATTCCGCCCAATTTTTGTACAAAAAGATTGTGAATGTTTTTATGTGTTTGTGGCGTCATTTACAGTCTTCCTTTGCATGAGTAAAGTAGTCTTTCTGTAGCCTTTGTTTCAGATCTGATTGAGATTAATCTTAGAAGAGAGTTCATTGGCTGTTTGTTCAGATTGACCATAGTTTTACTTTTGCTTATTGGTTTGAGTTTTTTCTTTTCAAAGTATCAAAAACGAGTCTTTATTTCGAAAATCGCAAAGTGATTGTAATCTCTTCTACCCTTGTTGATTTCGAAGAAAGTGAACTTGTTTATTTTGATCATTGTAAAAGCAAATTCAAAGTTGTGCAAAAAGCTTTCTTTGTAGGCATTTATACTAAGAAAGTGAAAACAAACACCTGCATTGTGCATTTTGCATTTGATAAGTTTGCATGTTGGATTTAGGGAAAGTGCATTAGAGTGTGCTGATTGCTCTTTGAGAAAAGATAGTCGCTCTCTTTTCCCTTAGTAGCTAGGATTTTCAAAGTTGAAAGATTGTAAAGCTTGCTTATCATCTTAGACTGCATTTAGGAATTTGTATCATACATCTCGTGGTGAACCTTGAAAGGCAAACTTTAAAAAGATCAACCTAAAATAAACTGAATGAACCTAACAATGCTTTGTAACATAACGCATAACATAGAGGTCTAGGCTAGAGACGTGTTCCGGCGTCGTTAAACATAGTGACTGTCGATCTCGAACAAGGTGGGTGATTCCTCCTGAGAGTCGGTGGCGCTAATACGGATTGTGCTCCCATGTACCGTCGCGTATATATTGGGAGACCCCTATAGGCTTATATCTTTTGTCCTTAGGAAGCCGTGTCGGCCGCCCTACTGATCGCAATGCAGTGAACACAAAATTCACGAAGATCGACCACCCGTACCGTAAAAAGTATTCTGTGGTTTTGCGAAAGGTTTGGCACACCCTCTGCCTAGATCTCCAGAGCAGTTTCTTTTGGCCTTTTTCAGACTCTATAACAGAAAATGTCCATCCGAGCATTTGTCACTTCGGGCTCGTTAAAACATCGAAGGAGACTAGAGTCATCTTTAGCTTTTTCTCGACTCTTTAAAACTGAAAAAGCAAGTTGTGTCTAAAAGCGTCGTTAACAATTTATTTTAAACGGAACAATCACCCTTTAATCCTGCGTTGATCTTTAGGTTGAAAAGATGGAGCACACCAACCAAGGAGTCCCCTTGGGTGGAAATCCTAGTCCCTTCTCCTCTTGGGGAGATGTTGGTGCGCCCCAAATGGCCACATTGTCACTTCCAGGATTGACAATTGGCCTACCAGTTTGGCTCTTTTCGACCAATGTCGTTCAGAATACCACCACTCCTGAACAGTCGAGTCAACAGTTAGATCAGACAAGAGTTGCCTCCCAGCCTTCCACTTCATCTTCCTCCCCTCCTTCCTCTTCGCTTGACGGAACTGGTCGATCAAAAAATCGAGTTCCTAAGGAGAAGAAGGAGAAGAAGAAGAAAGAAAAGAAGAATAAGGAGCCTAAGGTGACTGGGGGCAAGCAAATGTCATCTAACAAAAATCCACACACCGCACTTGTAAGGCCTAAATTGCCATGCATCATATGCAGGGGAGACCACTTCCATAGAGATTGTCCCTGTATTCCACGGATACTAAGAGACTGGTCCCCCCGTTTGCACAATTCGGGAGCATCGACCTCTGATAGCCATGTCGACTGCTCACCGTCAACTAGTGGGAGTGAAGCTCCAGGACAGAATGGGAAAGTTAAATTTCCCTGCAGACTGTGTGAAGGCGATCACGCCATCCACCGTTGTCCCTTCTTAGATGAGGCAAAAAGAGTTCTGGAAGATCGCCCGATTTTACGAGCGCATCTCCCTCCTGGATATCAAAGACTCCTGCCAAGTCCCTCACTAGTTGAGAATCCGGCCGAGCCACTTAAGTGGTCAGCCGAAGCATCTGTCACTGAAGAAGAACCGTCTGGATCCATGCCTAACAAAAGTCAAAAGGTTGATATGGCAGTTGACCCGGTTTTGCCTTCAGAGGCTCCATCTTCGAATGACACCATCACAGAAGAGAATAAAGACGACACCGTCCAGGTTCTCTTCATCAGCATTGACTCTGATGATCAAGGGGGCAACGCCACCATTCCTTTGTCGCAGGAAGGAATTTCATCAGAGAGCTATCTGGCCGTATATTCGGTCCCACCACCAAGCAACTTGGTTGTGTCCTTTGATTGGAACCAACTAGGCAGACCCCGGTTGCCAGCCAGTGTACCATTCAGAATTATTTGTCAAATATACAGAATGGTAATGGCTGGCACTATCATTGATGAGGGGGCATCTGTGAGTATCCTTTCCTCTATTGCTTGGAAAGCACTTGGTTCGCCAGCGCTTTTACCTGAGATGAGAAATCTATCAGGTTTTGATAAAGGAACCATTCGACCTTTAGGGATCCTCCCCAATGTGCCTATAACATTGAAAGGGAAGACCG
The DNA here is from genome assembly GCA_031772625.1 of Pinus tabuliformis. NCBI lineage: Eukaryota > Viridiplantae > Streptophyta > Pinopsida > Pinales > Pinaceae > Pinus > Pinus tabuliformis. The sequence continues at coordinate 1,176,639,050 of CM062816.1, forward strand.
TTCAAATGAACGTGATGGTCGTTCAAGGACCCTTGGATTATAACCTACTCCTTGGACGAGACTATATATATTGCATGGGAGCTGTAGTCTCCTCACTCTTTAGAGTAATGTGTTTTCCGCATGAAGGAAGAATGGTCAAGCTTGTGGACCAACTTTCGTTTCCCGGATCACACATCGCAAATAGTCAGGTGCCATCCCTAAATGGTCTATTCATGCAAGAAGTGTCTCAACCCACGGTCCGTCCTCCTGATGAGCGCGAGTAATCCGGGAGGATATGACTAGAACCCAGGGGGCATGCATCCTGGCTTGCTTCGGCAGGGAAACTTTGGGTATAGAATAGGTTTCCGCGAGAGAATATGACTAGTCCGTACCCCGTCCGTGGATGGAAGAGGGGTTGTTCTAGAATAAGATTCTTTTGTCAAAGTTACGTGTTTGACAACAGTCATTCACCCTTGTCTATTTCGGTAGACATTGCCGAGGAAGTGTTTTGTTTGAAAGATTAACGAGACAATCTTTGGGTAACCTAAAAGAGGTAAGCCTCTCTCGATTAAAACAAATGTTTTGGCGGAGGGTAAGTAGAGGTAACCTTGAAACTCTGTTTTATACCTGGGGGCATGCAAACCTTTTTGAGTGCAAGCAAGGGGTGACTATTTATTTTTTTAAATTTTTAGGTCCTCCCTTTAAACCTGTAGGTCTAACCCTTTAAACTCGTAGGATTAGCCGTTTCCGAACTTGCATAAAGAAAGGAGAGTGAGCATAGCTTTGGTAAGGCGCAAGATCTATAAAAAATGGGATCTTTCGTGAGACACTCTTAATCAAATGACTGGGTAATCGAGTAGTTTTAGCATAAAGTTCATGCTCGTTAAAAAATAAACGCAAGATCCGAGCAGTTTTAACGCGGTCTTCATGCTCGTTAAAAAATAAATATAAGCAGTGAGCAATGTTTCCTCCAGAGTTTAAGCTCATTTTTAACTAAAAAATGAACCTATCCTGGTAAATAACCGTTGTGATCGTAAATTTATCAGCCATAAAAGCCTTGGTCGTGTTTGCACCTGCCACCTCCACTTTCATTTGGCCGATCGTTCACCTCCATATGATTGTTTACCCATTTTGAGGAACAGCTGCGAAGAGTGATTTCACCTAGCCATCCTTGTGACACTGCCGTGATTGGAAAATTCCAACCTGTACCTGGAATCAGTTGCTATCCCTGTTTATCACTCGTTCCTCAAAAGACGAGTCTTCTTTAAGCTCTTTTCAACTGACTCGTAAAATATGAAAAGATTGCCGAGTTTTGGCCTTCCAGCTCGTTAAAAGGACAGGAAGAGCTATCCCTCCTCTAGGTTTTAATCTTTTTGGACCTGAGGGATTATTGCACAAAAAGATCGAGCGCTTGTTTTGTTCGGCTCGTTAAAGATATCGAAAACTCATCCCTTTTGTATTGTTTTATACTTTTTCGGACTTAAGGGATTAAGATGACGAAAAAGGAATTTTGGAGTTAACTTTACGTACCTTTTCAGACTCTCTAAAAATGAAAAGGACCGAGTTATCCTTGTCGTTAGACTCGTTAAAATTATTAAATAGCGACAAACTTGTCTTTAGACGAGAACGAGTTTCACTATTGCTAAGCTCGTTAAAACATAGCGATGGGCTTGCTCGAAGGGCAGGTTATGGAACAAGCATATGTTATCCTCCTCAAGCTTGACAAAAATAAAGAGGTACTGGTCAGCAATGACTGGGGAAAAATTGGGAAGAATCAAGAAAACTTTGATGGTAGCAGGTCGCTCTTGAACATGACACTTTTCCTCCGTATCACATTCGGGTTGGGTTGTTTCATTCACCGGTCACATCACCATGGTCTTGCCACACCATCCATATTTGGGGTAATGCTACCAATCCATCGCATCAGTGTCGCCATATGTTCAAGAGAAGTCGTTCAGAAAGAGTCAACTGGGTCCCATCCACTGCCATACATTATCCTTCATCCATTCATGACCGCCACCCTGAATCATATGTCACAGATTGTTTTCACCTCCATTAAAATCATTAGCTCTATTCCGTGTCACTGATGTGGGATTCATTAAGGCCCTCCTTTGACAGATCGCTCCTTGTCGACATCAGCTCATTATCCAAGGAGTTGATCTAGGAACAACCCCTTCAGTACTTTGAAGCTTGCATGCCTCAATGGCAAGTTTCTCACTTCCGGTGACAGGTATACATCAATGACCTTCGACCAGAAGATTTTGCGTGGTGTTCGACGCCAAGTCCTTTATTCACACCACGTGAATTGTACTGCAGTACCTTGAGGGTCATTATCATTATCGGTGATTCCTCTCGCGCTTATTAACGGTTTACCTCATTGACCGGTAATCAAGCGATGTCTTTCCATGTTCGACTTCAGCGCAATTCTCACATGGATCGACTTGTACTTATAGTGAAGATCGAACGAGTTTGAAGACCCCGGATCTAGTTTCATCCATCCGGGCTGCGATATATATTCAGGAGATATAAAGACATTTGACATGTACATCATTGCAGCAGATGATCATCCTACTCAAAGGATGATAATTTCACCAAAATTATCAGTCTACCATCAGACGATCGTCTGTTCCATGTACAAAAATGAATTTATAAAGCTGAGCATGGGAATGCCCGCCTCAGCTAGATCATGAAAGCAGAATGAATCATAATGTATTGTATTGTATTTTATTACAGGTCTCTTCCCAGCAGATGGATGAACTTTGGACCCTCCTGGATAAAGCATTTCACCTGATAAACGGCCTCATAATTTAGGGGGCAACTGTTATAGACATTTTTGTGCCTTGCATCACTGAGCATGAAATGTCAATAATCAAGGGATCCAAAGTCCCTAAACCTGTTGTTCCTACCCCTAGAGGAACAAGGCCAACAAACCACAGCACTTAACAAAAGTTCTCCACCTGAAAACACTCAAAAACAAGGCAATTCTGGATCATGTCAACTGCTCCACTGAGCATCTGCGCTGAATGTCGACTACTCCACTATCTACCTGCGTTGAATGTCAACTGCAAAGAAGGCTACCTGTGCTGGGCGAGTTTGGACATGTGGCAGAGTCATTCCTCAAGGTGTCAATGCCCAGGAAGCTTCCAAAATGACACTTGGATCAGGGAATTCGACTGGTGATGAGTAAGAGGTTTCAAATCTCCAAGTGGAAGCAAGAACCTCCAAGTGGACTCAAGAACTGAAGTGGGAGAGGACACTAGTCAGTCTCAGACTAGTCTCAAGCTGACTCATCCTCTCTCCAAAACTCCTATATATAGATCTCTCTCATGAGGTCTAAGGGAGGCTGGAATTTAGTATTTGCAAAGAATTGTTGTTGGTTTGTGGCTAGAAATATTGGGTGTGTTATGCTTTGAAAGGAGCTGAAGAAGGAATTCCATTCTGCTGGGAAGGAGATGCTGGGTTGGAGCCCTATGGGTTGTATCTCTTCCTGAACCCTGTTACTTTCAATAAAGCTATCTTGATTCTTTCCTATATGCTGGTGTATTTTGTGTAATTGCATTAGTATATTTGATTTACTTCTAATCCTGAATCATTTATGAATATGTATATTTGCCTTCGTATTGTGTCCTTCTCTTGTTGCAAGTAGCTGTTCTCTTGTCACAGGTAGCTGTTCTCTTGTGATCTCGTGGGATTCAAGTAGCTGTTCTCTTGATCAAGCGAGGAAGAAAGTAGCTGTGGACACACAAAGAGAAGAGGATCTAGTTCGAGGGACAACCGGAAGATAACGGTAAGTCTGCCGATCTCCTCTCTTTCATATTTCATAAAGGAAGAAATCATGATAGCTGCATTCGTTTGTTGCTAAGGCACTGTCACACCTTAGGTGGATAGGATCGTCCTAAATAGGCATTTTTCCCCACAACAGATGGCGAACCAAGACCTTTCCAAGCAGTTGAGTAAAGGACACTCACCAAATCCCCTTCATCTATGATTGTGCCAGACACGATCATTTTGTAAACTTGTACTATGATTCAGAATGGTACATTAGATGGAAGATGAGGTTTTGATAGTTGATTCCAATCAGAGAAAACGACTAGACTGCTCGGAGGAGGTACTGGATAAATGTCCAGATAAGTTTCACGAACTGGGGGGGTCTCTTCCTATTGTGAAGGAATGGGTGGATTTCTCCCAAGTTCATTAGACTCCATATCGACAAAAAGAATTTCAATGGTGTCGTTCTCATCCTCTTTGGAAACAATATCATTTGAAGGTGTATTTTCTGAAGGCAAGACTAGGTCGACTGCCATCTCGACCAGTTGACTTTGATCCAGTATGGATTCAGAAGGTTCACTTTCAATGATAGGTGATTTGATCAACAACTGAGTTATGTCAATCGAGTTTTCAACTAGCGAAGGACTTGGCAAGAGTTTCTTGTATCCAGGTGGAAGTTGTTGTGGTGAAGCAGGATAGTTATCCAAAATGCTTTTGGCTTCATCCAGAAAAGGACAACGGTGAAGAGTATGATCACCTTCACATAACCTACATGGAACTCTAACTTTTCCTTTTTGTATGTTGACTTCGTTCTCACTAGTTGATGGTGTGCTGTCAACCTGACTGTTAGGGGTTGATGACACAGAATGGTGCAACTGTGGAGACCATTCCCTCAAGATCCGCGGGATGCAAGGGAAATCTTGATGGTAATGTCTCTCCTTGCAGATTACGCATGGAGTTTTTGGTTTGGAAATTTTAGTGTGTGGATTTTTGCTAGATGATGCATTGGTGTTCCCTTGTTTAGCTGACTTCTTCTTCTTGCCCTTCCCTTTCTTTTTCTTCTCAACTACTTGGTTGTTAGTGTCACTAGTTTCACCAAGCAAAGAGGAAGAAGGGGAAGGAGAAACAAATGAAGTGGAAGGTGAAGGGGTAACCTTAGTATCATCTGGTTGCTGATTAGATTGTTGAGGAATTGCGGTGTTTTGAATGACAGAGGTCGAGAAAAGTCATACTCGTAGGCCGATTATGATTCTTGGAAGGGAAAATGTTACCATATATGGAGAACCAATATCTCCCCAAGAGGAGAAAGGACTAGCATTCCCTCCAAGGGGGATTCCTTGATTGGTAGACTCCATTATCTCAACCTTAGATCAACATAGGAACAGGAACGTTATTCCGTTTAAAATAAATTTTAAAGACACTTTGACGCAACTTGCTTTTTCAATTTTTAAGAGTTGAAAAAAAGCTAAAGGTGACTCTAGTCACCTTCAATTTTTAATGAGCCTGAAGTGACAAGTGCTCAGATGGACCTTTTCTTTTAAGGAGTCGAAAAGGAACGAAAGTGACTGCTCTGGAAGTCTAGATAGAGGGTTTACCAAATCGATTGTAAAACTACAAAATACACCTTGGTGATAAATGATAGAGAAATTACCAAGGACTTATGTACAATAGTCAATCTTCCCAAATGCTGTGTTCAGTGCATTACGATCGATAGGGTGGCAAACATGGCTTCTTAAGGATAAAGGATATCAGCCTATTGTGGTCTCCCAATATATACTCGACGGTACAGGGAGCATAAGTCCGTACTAGAACTTTTCATATCAAAGAGGAGGAATCACCCAACCTTTGATGAAAACGATAGTTACCAGGTTTTACAATGCTGGAACACGTCTCTAGCCTAGACTTCTAGATGTGTTGCATTAGATTCCAAAGCGTTTTTATGTTCATTGAGGTTTATTTTAGACTTGATCTTGCTTAGAAGTTTGTATTTGAAGGTTCATCGCATGATGTAGATGTGAAATTCCTAATATGCAATCTAAAATGATAAATAGTCATTTATGGTATTTTAGCAATGAAAATCCTAGCTACAAAGGAAAGAACATAATGATTTTCTTTCAACGAAGAGCATAGAGCACACACTAGATGCACTTTCCTAAATCAAATTTGGCAAGCAGTAAAAATGCAGATGCACATGCATGTATTTTTTTCCGCTTCCTTAATGTGTGAATGACAAAAAGAAAGCTAAGTACATATCTGAACTATTTTCTTTCAAAGCGACAGTATTAAAAAATTTTCTTTTCAAAACGAGAGGAAGACTAAGATGACACTTTTCGATTTCAAATTGAAAACTGTTTTCAACACTTGAAATACTAATAATTTCAAAATCAAGTATAATGAAAAAAGTACAATCAACTATCTAGAAGAGGAAGACTTTACAACACTCTTCTTTTGATTGAGAATGACAATTACGACACTTGCATCAAAAAATGACAGTTCGATTAGGTTACTTTCGACAAAGGAAGATCGTAAATGATTGAAAAATACAAAAGAAAATTTGCAATTCCTAACTGATGGAGGCTGAAATAATGTGAAGGAAGATGGTTACAGCAATAAGGTACTGATCATGAATAGCAAAACTACTAAATAAAGCTGAAAACAAAGAGAGAAAACCAAATTTTAGAGAAGAAAAGCAGTTCACTCAATCATCATACCTGCAACACAGGGAAAGAGGGATGCATCTCACCTGCAACACATGGGAGGTGCAATGCATCCAGGTTGCATAGTTACAGACAATGTGATGGGCCAAGGAGCGAAATTGAGCTTGGTTTTTGCTCAAAACTTGCAGCTAAGTTTAGTGATTTAGGCTGAGTAATGATGGACAGTAAACACAAAGCATAAGGGTAGGATTTGATGAGGTTCTGAGCTACCACAAGGGCACTTAGGATGCTTTGTAAGTCAGATGTTCAGTTCATAAACCAACCTGGAGATTAACTGAAGAAGCATTTATCTACTCCACAATTGCATATCAAAGGTGTTTCAAAGGTTAGCTGGCTAACTTCAGGTTACGTCTGTAGTTTATAAAGCAAACAATAAATAAACAATACAAACTATTCGTTCCCCAACGGAGTCGCCATTTTGTTTCAGGGAAAACTAGTGTCGATTCGAACTGCTAGTCCCACTAAGATGGGTGGCTATCTTAGAAACAAATAATGAAAGCTTTTCAAGAGTTCCTTTAAGTGTGATAGATGGAAGAGAAGAAAATAGGACCAACCTAGATCTTCCGCTTTGATCCTAGCTTGATTTCTCCTTTCCTTGATAGAATTTTCCACTCCTCTCCTACTTCTCCCACTTCAAAGAGTACCCGTAGAGTGAAAGCAAAAACAAACCATCAAAGTATCTCTATCTAAAACATCATAAACAATGTGGAATCAAAAACACATTGAACATACAATTGCATTTATAAACAATAAGATCCACAAATACGAGATCATACGGAGGAAAAATCAAAGAACTTTATTAATAGTAATGTAAGAGAGGATTACAACCCAGCTGCTCGATCCAACATCATCCTCCCAGTTGTAGAAGCCCTCTTCACCTCATGAACAAGAAAATCACTCAACAATGCAATGTGTTTTCTCACCAACAAACCAACAACACTTACAAAATACAAAATTCCAACCTCCAAATCTCTCAAATGATGGATCCATTTATAGATGTCTTGCAAGGGTGTGAGTTAGCTTTGGGTTGTTTATTAGTGTCATTCCACTGATAGTTCTTGGTTCCACTTGGAGATTTCATGATCTCTTACTCATCCATGGGTGAATTCAGAGAGGCAAGTGTCACAGGAGAAGTTTCTGGAAGATTCCATGATCATCCACCTTGTAAATTGTCTTTTCCATTTGTCTATTCTCGCTCATCGCACCCCACAGAAGGCCATTTGAGTATGCATTGCACCTGGCCAGTTAGGCAGTGAGTATGCATGGCACCTTGCCCATGGAGCAGTCTGTATGGTCCAGTTTTGGTCAGTTCTCAGTAGTTTTTCAAGTGGAACTTCTGGGAAATGATGTAATCAGTTGACCATGATCCTTTAGGGTGTGAAACAAAACTTTTAGGGACTTAAGGAGCCCTTAGTTTATGGAAATATGAGTTTGGGGTTGCAGTGCCCAAATATGTCTATAACACCCATTATCTGAACTCTCCGGAAATCCAGGTTATAAATATTAATACTCTAAATGGATTCAATCTTCAGGTGTTGATGTAGAGGGGAATATCATTAGTTTACATGATGAAAATCCTTTAGTTGTTTTTGGTCCTAGTTTATATATGATTAATGAATGTGTACCTCCTTTTTATGTCACCTTGAAAATTCATGATTATCTTTTATATAATTGTATGTTAGATTTTGGTGCTTCCCATAATCTAATGCCTAAAGTAATCATGGATGAACTTGAATTACAAATCACTAGACCATATCTTGATCTATATACTTTTCATTCCAAGAAATTACCTTTCCTTGGATTAATTAAGGATTTAATTATAAAACTTTCTCTGATCACTGTGAAGAGTATAGTCTTGGATATTGTTGTTACAAACATTCCCTCAAATTTTGGAATGTTATTATCAAGATCGTGTTGTGCCAAGTTAGGGGGAATTTTGTAAATGGACATGTCTTATGCTATAATCCCAATCTATGGAGGTGAACATTTAAGACTATATAGAGAATTAAGATTCATCAATACAATTTGTAAAGCAAGTAAAACAATTAATCATTCCATTTATGCAATCTATCAAGACTTTGGATGCTTTACTTTGGCTGCTAATGATCTTTGAAATTCTGAAATCAACATTGAAGAAATTATCAATACCCTTCAACTTTTAAACACTGACATTTGGAAAATTTATTTTGATGGGGAATTTTCCAAAGACGGGGATGGAACTGGATTTGTATTGATCTCTCCTGATAAGAAAAATATAACCCAATATTTTAAATTATATTTTGAAGTCACAAACAATGTGGCAGAATATGAAGCCCCAATTTTAAGCTTAAAGTTAGCTAAGCTTCTAAAAGTTCAAGACTTGGCAGTATATGGCGATTCAGAGTTGATTCTAAAACAAATGAGAAATCTTTGTGAAACTAAGAATCCTAGGCTTAGATCTTACAGGAATGAAGTTTGGGATAGTGTAGATAATTATTTTCAAGCCTTCGATAACATATCAATCCCAAGAGAATAAAATATTCATGCTGATGATTTGGTAGTTTCTTCTAATTATTTTAAAATACTCGATCCTCTGCAATCACATTATCAAATTGAAGCAAAATACAAACCTTCCATTCCTGACAATCTCAAACATTGGAAAGTTTTTGAAGACGATGAACAGTTAATTTTAAAAAAAAATCCATAGATGAATTTTCTGCTTTACATGTTGAAGAAGAATACATTAATGAAATCAAATCAAATTAGGATGATCAAGATTCACATTTAAAATAAGCAATTATTGATCATGATATCATTCAATTATCAAATAATTACATTCCAAAATGATTAATTCTCATTGAAAAAGTGTTTTATCACAATGATGTCTCAAAAACTTCATTTCTAAATTCACAACAAGAAGATGTTCATGCCTGTAATACTGGTGCTTCTGAAGAAATTAGAAATGTTAAAATTTCAGCATCATTACCTCAAGAAATTAAAGACAAATATATCAGTGATTTTAAACATTATAGAGATGTATTTGCATGGTCATATGAAGAATTGAAAACCTATGACACAATCATTAGTGAGCATAAAATTCCTCTCAAACTAGAAGCTAAACCATTTCACCAAAAATTAAGAAGAATAAATCCAGTCTTTCTTCCAATCATTGAGAAAGAAATTAAAAATTTATTGGATGCAAAAATAATTATTCCCTTGAGATACTATAAATGGATAGCCAACCTAGCACCCGTTAGGAAGAAAAATAGAGAAATAATACTGTGTGTTGACTTTAGGAATCTGAACAAATTGTCTTTAAAAGATAATGATCTATTACTGAAAATGGACCAATTACTTCAGAGAGTATCAAGATCAAACACAATTTCAATGTTAGATGGTTTTTCTGGATATAACCAGATCTTGGTTAGCCCAGAAGACAAAGAAAATACAACATTTACAACTCCATGAGGTGCATTTATGTATGCCAAGATGCCACTTGGGTTGATCAACGCTGGAGAAGCATTTCAAATAGAAATAGATCTGACATTCGTTAGTAAGATAAATAAATTTATTTTCATTTCACTAGTAGAAAATGATGAAATTAATGACTAGGTGACTAAAACTCTTAGTCATTGCAATTATTGCAAGTGAATTACTACTAAATTTGAGCAATTTTAAGTGACCGAACTAAAAATTACTAACTTAAAAGAGTAATTTAGTTTAGGGATAAAATATATGACTAGATAATAAGTGACCAAACTAAAAGCGACTATAACTAAAATGACTAATTTAGTCCAGGACTAAAATATATGACAAGATTATTAGTGACAAATTTAATAAGGATTAATGTAAATGACTACTATAGTCCGAGAATAAAAATATGACCAAATAATAAGTACAACAAATATATGAATTAGTCATTTATGTTATTAATTCTTAATTATGTCACTTCAGAAACGGAAAATTGCAATTTTGATACTGAAGTGTTTCATTTCACTATAGGGGTATTTGAATCCATCTGCAGTGTTAAAATTTAGAGACAAAGGGGTCTTTGAATCCATTTACAGAGTTAAAATTCTAAACACCCTTTTGCCTATAAATTTTAACACTGCAAATGGATACAGATATTCTCAACATCAGTTTGACCTTCCTTCGCTATTAGGGCAAGGCTCTCCTTCACCAGTTCTTCTAAGGAGGGCAAGACCAATGACACTTGAGATGAAGGATAAGAAAAAAAATAAACTAGAGAAAGTCATAACTTTTGAAACTTTTGTAAACCCTAAGAAATTCATAATACATTGCATGTATGTCTCTATCTCTAGGATGAAAGGGAAACCAAACTCAAAGTTAGACAACACCAAGAAGAGTTTTGCATTACCTCACAAATGGCCTAGAGCCCTGGGATAGTTGAAACAAGAGGACGTGAACTGTGCACGATTGGAGCAAGGGTTAGGGCCTCTGGATCACTAAAATATTGTTGTATCAAATTATTAACTTTGATTTCTAAAGATCTAGTAGGCTCGAAATCCAAGGCATGATGACTTTTCGATCTAACTCCCAAATGCGAATGGATAAAATCCTATTGCTGGCCCAAATTTGTTAAAAACGCCCTCCTCCAATGCATAATCCACTAACTCTTCCTCCTTCACATGTGGTTCCAATAGTAAGAAACTAACATCTCATATGAAAAAACATATTTGATGAGTAGTTGTGTGTCTTCAAAGTGGTTATCATGAAAATTATATTTGTACTTAAAAAATATACATCATGTGAATAAAAATCTAATGGTTATCATTTAATATTATTTTTCATTTTGAAAATGATATCAAAGCTTGATATTGTCCAGAGCCCATTCACGCTTTGTCAAAACTATGCCTTGCTCTAGCAAAAAACTCCACACACACACACACACACACACACACACACACATATATACATATACATATACATATAATCTAGATCCATATTAACTCTGGATCTACCAAGCGCCAAGACAGAGGAATCAAATCTTTGATAAGGTGCAAACATGAAAAATAAAAAAATAAAATAGCTTGCAAATTCAACTACCTTTGTTTTAAATCAATATTAAAACATTTATAATATTGGATAACTTTTTTAAAAATCAAAAAATCAAAATATTTATTATAGTTGAATAATATTTTTTTGGGTCTTTTCATTTGGAATTTCAATTTCGCACTCATCAAATTTAAGATTTAAGAATTCATTTTCCCACTCATAAAATTTAAGATATTTAAGATTTAAGATGGTATGGCCAAAAAGGATTGGTGGGATATGAACAAGGAAATTGGTTGGAAATAACATTAGGTTAATAGCAAAATAAAGGGTATGGCCAAGGAGGATTGGTCTAGAAATGAGAGGATAACATTATTTAAGCGCATGCAGGAGCGAAGACTTAAGACTCTCTACATATTACATAGGATAGTGCATTATATAGTTGACAAAATTGAATCTGGGATCAGAGATGGAATTAGAGAAAGGCTTGTTGACAGTGTTTACGCAAATAAATTACTTTTCCAAATTTCCAAATTAGTAGGAGTTTTCAGTGATACATAGGTTTTGAAACAAAAATATGAGGAGTTGAAAAGGGATATGGAAGATACCATATTCAGAAGAAAAAAAAATGAAGTGGAGGCTGTGCAAATGGAACAAATCATTTGATTCATTTTTCAGATGTGGTGTATTATGCGGAAGAGAGGGATAAGATATATTAGGAGGAAAGGCTCTTTTTGGGAAGTCATTCTTTTCCTCCCTTACAATCACATTTTCATTCTACAACATTTGATGAATACTCCACAATTTATTCTTCCTATGGACTGGCATAGACCATAATGTCAATGGTAAGCCACATATTAGTAATGTATATGGCCTGACACATACCAGAATATCAACATGAAGTCACATATGATGTAGATATTATCAAAGACAATTTATTCTTCCTGTGGACTGGGAGTGGTGTCACAATCCAATTAGTAATATTATGAGAAAAGGATCTTTTTGGGAAGTCATTATTTGCATGCCTTACATTCCTTTTACTGTCCAATTTCTTGAGAGGTAATGGAATATCTTGTTGATATATCTTATTTTCAAACATTTGATAAAGTTCTATTGAAATATGGTTGGAAATAATAATGAGAGGGGGGGTGAATCAGTATTATCAAATCAAACAATTTTTCATTTCCATACTCAGATTCATATACGCTACTTCAATTAGGGGAACCTGCGAGTACACGCAACTGTGTCTAATGCAACTAGCGTATGTCCAATAAACTTATGATTGAGTTAATCCATTAAATGTTGATCTTTAGTTAGTGCATCAGAACTTTATTATCCATGTGAACAGTAAACAGGTGCATTAAAATAGAATAGATCATCACACACAAGAAGTACACATGAACACCATGACGTAAGGTGGAAACCCAATGTGGGTGAAAACCACCTGCTCCAAGTCGTCTCTATCTTATTTTAATAAGAACTTCTTTTTACAATATTTCTATACTGGTGCAGCCTTATACCAGTAGGCAGGCTTCTACCTAAGAAAGGTTACAACCTTCTCTCATTCTCTAGCTTCTCTTGGAAGGGAGCTACAACCCCCTCAACTCTTGTACTAGCCGATCCTTTTATTAGTATGTAGGCACCGTCCTACTAAAGCCTCCAACCTTCACTCATTTTCCAGCTGCTACTGGAAGGGAGCTACCACCCCCTTAGCTCTTGTACTATCTGATGTACTAGTACGTAGGTGCTGACCTACAGAAGGCTACAACCTTCTCTTTCTTCCTATAGGTATCACGTTTCATAAATTTTCAGACTGGATACTCCTGAAGCACAACACCATAATCTAAAGGCTACGTTTCATCCAATTTTCATATTGGACCCATCAATATCATTGAAGCACAAAATCAATCAACACTAGAATCATCAATCTCTAAATCACTCAATATTGAATCACTGAAACCCTATCAACAAACTACAATCACCAGGAAATAGAGCAGATCACAGAACTCTGTAACAATGTTCAAATCTAACTGTATCATAAAAAATCATGCATCAGAGTGCATACGATACTTGGAAGAGTCGAACCAGTGTGTATACACAACTTCACCAAAGCAAACCAGCGTATATGTCATTACTTACTTACTTATGTCTTCATTGCACTTGCTAACTTCATACGTAACCAGATCATTACATATACAAGGATAATAGGTGTGTTAACAACCAGATCTAGTCCATCAGATCACATAAAGATAAGTCATTATGATCCAAATCCATTATTAGATTTCATCCGTCAACACTGAAGCTAAACACAATCAATCAATCTGAATATGCAGAATACTGACACTAGAACTCAGAACTTTGCATCAACAACCAGAAACACCTGCAACTTCAAACATCATAGTTCATATGGTATACGCTATTTAGATGTATCTAACCTACATATGTATGCGCTTTTATTATAGTCAACCAACGTATACATATGTAAATATTCATTCATGAGTTGCAGCTATTTCAAAGTTAAGTTATACCCAGATTAGAACATTACATGCATCAGTATACAGATCTAGAATAAGCATAATCAAACCATATAGAGATGATTCATTTCAAACCATTTGATCCCGATCTATCCTTAGATCTTTTTCTCCATCAAACGGTGAGATTCCTCCTTAGCTCAGATCAAGCAAAGCATCATGAACCCATAACCTGCATACTAGATCTCATACTTCATCAGATATTCAAGACCTTCTCAATACCCTTGCCTAATGATCTTCTCCTCCTTTTATAATCTTAGGCCTTACTCAATACCATGGTCCAAAACCATAGAGAATCAATACCATGGACCCAATACCTGGGTTCAACACATCGGACGAGATACCATGGTCCAAAACCATAGGTCCAAATACCAAGGACTAAATACCATTGATCGAAACCCAATGTACGCGCCTCCCTTGCATGAAAGTGTGTTTATACGTATACGCACCTTTTGGTCGGCTAACCTACGTGTATACGCAGCTTTATCAAGGGGAACCTGCGTATATCTCTTTTTGAGCCTGAACTGTGATCTGCCATCTTAGTAAGTTGCCATCAAGGACAACACCTATAACATAATGCCAAAAATTCCCCCCTTTGGACTCGATGGCAAAGTTAAATTTCCATACTAAGAACTGTCATTTTAATGAGTTTCCATTGTACATTACATCTGAACTTGATTCCTTTGAGCTGCCCTGCATCCCATGTATTCTGTCACATCTGATATCTCTTTTGTAGATTCATCTAGTTATATATAAGTGAGTTGTTCTGCTACAAGAGGGTTGCCATCAAGTACAACACATGCATCATAATGCCAACAATCTCCCCCTTTGGACTTGATGGCAACAATCATACCAAGTCACTCTCCCCCTTTGACATCAAGGGCAAAGGGCGGACCAAGATATTCTATACTTTCCAATGTCCATACTCCCCCTGAGTACCTGCTAAAATCTCTGATTGATCTCCCCCTTTGTATATGCCAAGGTGTACCAATCTGTCTATGCTCCCTCTAAGTACATGTTGAAATATCTGCTCTGCCAAAGTTATTCATGCTCCTCCTGACTGTAAGCAAGGTCTACAAGAAGATTTTCTAAAAGAAGAACATGACTCTATACATCATAAATGACCTTCCTATCACCAAATACTCATACATACATCCATCTCCTGACCAAGTGGGGATATACAAGATACCAATTGTTTATACATGATTGAAATATTACATCATCTTTCCCATGCATAGTGGGGTAACAAATTACATCATATGACCAAAAGGGATTCATCAAGCGACTACAATAGACAAAGACAAACTATTACATCATGGGTCTTGATATGACCTCTACATCGAATGATATACATGACATTTATAACAGAGACCAAAAATCTAAACAAGACCATGATAGTCATCAACAACTATCATACACAACGTATGATCTGCTCTATTCTATCAATAGCATCCAGACCAACAACCTATATATCTCCATTAGTGTAGCAATCATCAACCTGTAACAAGATATCTCTGCATATATATATATATATATATATATATATATATATATATATATATCATCTTTTTGAACATTATCATAACCTTCCATGAATGAATTTTTCATATGACATACAAAATCATTCACATTATATCATATGTGAGAAACACCATAGCCAACTCATCAACATCAAGATCTGCATGATCTTATATATCATCCATGTATCATCACTTGGAGACATCTGCATCAATCAACATATGTACATATCAACATGTCATGATATAGGTAAGAACTCATCATCATCATGTCTCCAACAATGCAACTTTGAGTAATCATCCATGTATCCAGCATACTGTATATAGCACTAAGTATCTTGAGCTCAAGATATTTTGTCAAGACTTCTTGAGATCATCAACAGCAACAATCCTCATCCATGTGAGTTCCAAGAACTATAGGAATCATGCATCATAATTGTATTGTATGTCGACAACAGTATATGAGTGACTCATCATCAAGTAATGAAATTGTGTATTCAAGCTTTGTACTTCTCCTTATCCTTATGAAGATCACCATGCGAGCACCATATATGCATCATCAGAGAATCAACCACAAATCTGATCTGAACACCAACTATGTAACCCCAAGAATCATATGAGATTTTATCATGGACAACTCATAACCATATCATAGCAAGATGTATCATTTAGCCATATAAGCATTATCACTAAGGACTACTAATCATAATTCCAACAATACATTATTAAAAGTATATGCTCCCCCTGAACCTCTGCCATCTTGTTTACTGTCAGATCTGATCATGCATATATCAGCAAGAAGTATCAAGGCATCATCATCATCAATTTAGGATCAAAAAACTTCTAAACATATTACAAGTATCAAGACATTTCCACACATCATCAGCAGATTGTAACCATTATAAAATAGAGCAAATAATGGATTGAATCATATCAGACTATTTTCCTAAGTCTATCCTACTGCTTTTCCTCAAACTAATATATACGCGACTATGGAGTGTCTAAATCGCGTATATACGCGACTTCTTTTTATGAAACTTATGAGATTGAACACACTGAAGTTTTACACTTTCAGCTTCCTCTGAGTCTGTTATGTCTGTACATTTTGCTGTGCCACATCTTTCTGACTTTACTTCCTTCTTCTTCCATATCTTCAAGTGTGATGATGTTTTCTCCTTTTGGGATGGTGCCCATACTTTGTTCCTACATTCCTTTGCTATATGTCCAAGCTTGTTACATGCATAACATCTTACACGTTTCATATTTCTTTTGTAGCAATCAACAGCTTTGTGACCAAACATATTGCAAGAAAAACAATATCCCTTAAAGTACCTGGAACGTGATGATCTTTTTGTGTGATGGTCTTGAATCATTATTCTTCTACATCTGGCTGCAACATGTCCAATATTATGACATTTATAACATTCAACATTATTCATCGGAGGAGTAAAATATTTTCTTTGAAGAATTTATTTCCTTCGTTGTTGATGGGATTGACCTCTCATCTCCTTGTTGAGCATTTCAGATTGTGCATTAGAGTTCCTTGTCTTATTTTGTGAGCTAGATTCATCTTCAACAGATTCAGGAAAACCAAAACCAGTTTTGATAGCAGGATAACTTTGACTACTAAGAATATCATCCAAGATCTTAGTACTATCATGAAATCATAAGAACTTATCCTTTTCTTCTAAGTTATCTTTTAGAATATTTACCTCAACCTGAAGTTTCTCTTCCTTTTCACGACACTGCTTCTTCATGTTTTCTTCATGTTTTATTCCTTCTTCCAACTGATGTCTTAATTCAAGAACTTAGTTTTCTTGTTTTTCAAGAGCTTGGAGTAGTTCTTTATTCTACTTATTTGATTCTTCAATATATTCTTTTAGCGAGAGGATCTTATCTTCAAGACATTCATAGTAACTGGATCTTTCTATGAGTTTCTTGATTGTTGTGCTCCTTTCATTTACTTCATTTCTTAATGATGTCACTTCATCTTATAGATTTTGACATTGATCTTCCTTTTCCTTGAATAGCTTCCTTACCTTGTTTCCTTCCTCTAGTTGAGCTTTTAGTTTGGTAACTTGTTCTTTGGAGGAACATTCCCTTTTGTCCAATAGATCTTGTAAATCTTTAATTTTTTCTATAAGCCATTTAAATTTTGCCTCTATTTGATATCTTTCTTTCTCACCCATAAGAGAAAATTTAGTTGTTTCAATATCACTTTCATCATCCTCAAATGGACGGAGAAATGTATCACCAGAGGATAACAAACCCATACCTGATAGTTCTTTTGCTTGTTCATTCTCATCTGAAGTGATTCTGAATCTGAAGAGTTTCTTCCTTATATTTCTCAATCGATTCTCCCACTGTCATAGTTCTTTTGAGATGTCTTCTTCTTCTTAGGCGTTTTCTTCTTAAGCTTATTTCCCATTGTTTAACGGATCGCCTTCAAGCAATCAAGCTTCTATCAAAGGACCTGCTCTGATTTCAATTGTTGGAAATAATACTGAGAAGGGGGTGAATCAGTATTATCAAATCAAACAATTTTTCATTTCCATACTCAGATTCATATACGCTACTTCAGTTAAGGGAACCTGCAAGTACACACAACTGCGTCTAATGCAACTAGCTTATATCTAGTAACCTTATGATTGAGTTAATCCATTAAATTTTGATCTTTAGTTAGTGCATCAGAACTTTATTATCCATATGAATAGTAAACAGGTGCAGTAAAATAGAATAGATCATCACACACAAGTAGCACACATGAACACCATGATGTAAGGTGGAAACCCATTGTGGGTGAAAACCACCTGCTGTAAGTCGTCTCTATCTTCTTTTCATAAGAAACTTCCTTTTACAATATTTCTGTACTGGTGCAGCCTTATACCAGTACGTAGGCTTCTACCTGCAGAAGGCTACAACCTTCTCTCATTCTCCAACTTCTCCTGGAAGGGAGCTACAACCCCCTCAGCTCTTGTACTAGCCGATCCTTTTACTATTACGTAGGAGTCGACCTACTGAAGCCTCCAGCCTTCACTCATTTTCCACCTGCTACTGGAAGGGAGCTACCACCCCCTTAGCTCGTGTACTAGTTGATGTACTAGTATGTAGGTGCCGACCTACAGAAGGCTACAACCTTCTCTTTCTTCCTCCAGGTATCACGTTTCATAATTTTTCAGACTAGATACTCCTGAAGCACAACACCATAATATGAAGGCCACGTTTCATCCAATTTTCATACTGGACCCATCAATATCATTGAAGCACAAAATCAATCAACACTAGCATCATCAATCTCTGAATCACTCAATACTGAATCACTGAAACTCTGTCAACAAACTGCAGTCACCAAAACATAGATCAGATCACAGAACTCTGCAACAATGTTTAGATCTAATTGTATCATCAAAAAATCATGCATCAGAGTGCATATGTTACTTGGAAGAGTTGAACTATCATGTATATGAAACTTCACCAAAGCGAACCAGCGTATATGTCATTAAATTACTTACTTATGTCTTCACTGCACTTCCTGACTTCAGACATAACTAGATCATTACATATACAAGGATAATAGGTGTGTTAACAACCAGATCTAGTCCATCATATCACATAAAGATAAGTCATTATGATCCAGATCCATTATTAGATTTTATCCATCAAAACTGAAGCTAAACACAATCAATCAATTTGAATATGCAGAATAATGACGCCAGAACTTAGAACTTTGCATCAACAACCAGAACCACCTATAACTTCAAACATCATAGTTCATATGGTATACGCTACTTAGATGTATCTAACCTACATATGTACGTGCTTTTATCATAGTCAACCATGTATACATATGTAAATATTCATTCATGAGTTGTAGCTATTTCAAAATTAAGTTATACCCAGGTCAGAACATTACATGCATCAATATACAGATCTAGAATAATCATAATCAAACCATATAGAGATGATTCATTTCAAACCATTTGATCCCAATCTATCCTTACATCTTGTTCTCCATCAACTAGTGATATTCCTCCTTAGCTCAGATCAAGAAAAGCATCATGAACCCATAACCTACATATTGGATCTCATACTTCATCAGATATTCAAGACTCTCTCCATACCCTTGCCTAATGATCTTCTCCTCTTTTTATAGTCTTAGGCCTTACTCAATGCCATGGTCTGAAACCATAGAGAATCGATACCATGGACCCAATACCTGGGTTCAACACATCGGATGAGATACCATGGTCCAAAACCATAGGTCCAAATACCAAGGACTAAATACCATGGACCAAATCCCAATGTATGCGCCTTCCCTTGCATGAAAGTGTGTGTATACGTATACACACCTTTTGGTCAGCTAACCCATGTGTATACGTGGCTTTATCAAGGGGAACCTGTGTATATCTCTTTTTCTTCATTCTGTGAGCCTGAACTATGATCAGTCATTTTAGTAAGTTTCCATCAAGGACAATAATTTTATCATAATTCCAACAATATGGTTTGTATAGGGGCACACTACTTGTGCCATGACTAATCAGGTGCTAATCAGTAAAGATCTCATATCAAATATCATACTCTGAAGGTATATCAAAGAGTGGAAGGATAGAAATACAATGGTCACAATAGCTTCACTGAAACCTAATCTCAATTTTGATGAGGAGCAGACTATGTTGTATGCTCTTAATTAATTACTAAGGTTAAGCGAGGATAAAGAAAAACACAAACAATAGATAAGAGCAAAAGGTTACATTTGTATTTTAGTTCACCTTCTGGGACAGAATAAGCCATTGATTAGGAACAAAATTATAACATTACTTTGTAGCCTAATAAAGGACAACAATCATAATAAGGTGAAAATAGATGAGGTGGTTCATACTATTGATTTTATTGTTCATTCACTTGCACGTGATATTGGAGAGGGTATGGAAGTCGTGGAATTTCTTTTAGAGCTGTCAAAGGATATGGTTGTGTGTGGACATACTGGAAAGGTACAAGGTTGTATCCTCATCGTTACAATGTCAAATATATAGTTCAAATTATAAAATATGATGAAGCAATGAAGTAAATGAACAAGAGAGGTGATGTGAGAAGCTCAAGAAGACCCGAGCTGGTCAGTCACAGAGTGTTATCAAGGCATGGGCTATGCACATCCTCAAGAAAAAAATGGCAATGGAATCTCCAAGAAGGGAATATACAATGCCCAGAGTGAAGAAGGAAGAAAGTTCTTACCATTCTACTTACAATGCCTCTAGTAATACCCAAAAATATTAGTGATGTGTGGATCTTACTCATTGCAACAATCTTGTTAATCAGCATCCAGGTTTTTATATTTACCCATTAATTAATTATTTATCCTGCAAATGTTCAACAAATTTTGAATCTAGAGATCACTAAACATCATATCCAATGATTGGCGATATTGTTGTTAAAGCTCCGACTTACGAAAATTATCATCATTCACAAGCTAAGGTTTCTTTTGCATGACTTGACAAAATAAGGTTGAAGCTTATTTCTCAACATTTAAGTAATTCCTC
The DNA here is from genome assembly GCA_031772625.1 of Pinus tabuliformis. Classification (NCBI taxonomy): domain Eukaryota; kingdom Viridiplantae; phylum Streptophyta; class Pinopsida; order Pinales; family Pinaceae; genus Pinus; species Pinus tabuliformis. The sequence goes on from CM062816.1 coordinate 1,176,660,091, forward strand.
CATGTCATTTGCATACCTCTATTTATATGTATATTGACATGATAGCCATTATATAGGCATCAATTAATCTATTAAAATCATTCAATGCCTTTCAAAGTCCACTTTTGGTAGCATCTTATTGAGCTAATTTTCCAAAGATAGGGTTGGAACTAGAATTGTATTGATCTCTCCTGATAACAAAAATATAACCCAATCTTTTAAATTAGATTTTGAAATTAGAAACAATGTGGCAGAATATGAAGCCCCAATTTTAGGATTGGAGTTAGCTAAGATTCTAAAAGTTCAAAAGTTGGAAGTATATGGCGATTCAGAGTTGATTCTAAAACAAATAAGAAATCTTTGTGAAACTAAGAATCCTAGGCTTAGATCTTAGAGGAATGAAGTTTGGGATTGTGTAGATAATTATTTTCAAACCTTCAATATCATATCAATCCCAAGAGAAGAAAATATTCATGTTCATGCTTTGGCAGTTTCTTTTAATTCTTTTAAAATACTCGATCCTCTGCAATCACATTATCGAATTGAAGTAAAATACAAGCCTTCCATTCCTAACAATCTCAAACATTGGCAAGTTTTTGAAGACGATGAACATTTAATTTTTTTTTAAAAAGCCATAGATGAATTTTCTACTTTACATGTGGAAGACGAATACATTAATGAAATCAAATCAAATGAGGATGATCAAGATTCACATTTAAAATAGATAATTATTGATCATGATATCATTCAATTATCAAATAATTAAATTCCACAATGATTAGTTCCCATTGAAAAAGTGTTTGATTACAATGATGTCTCAAAAACGTGATTTCTAAATTCACAACAAGAAGATGTTCATGTCTGTAATACTAGTGCTTTTGAAGAAATAACAAATGTTAAAATTTCAGCATCATTACCTCAAGAAATTCAAGACAAATATATCAATATTTTTAAACATTATAGAGATGTATTTGCATGGTCATATGAAGAATTGAAAACCTATGACACAATCATTATTGAGCATAAAACTCCTCTCAAACTAGAAGCTAAACCATTTCACCAGAAATTAAGAAGAATAAATCCAGTCTTTCTTCCAATCATTGAGAAAGAAGTTAAAAATATATTGGATGCAAAAATAATTGTTCCCTTAAGATATTCTGAATGGATAGCCTACCTAGTACCCGTTAGGAAGAAAAATATATAAATAAGATTGTGCGTTGACTTTAGGAATTTTAATGAATTGTCTTTAAAGGATAATGATCTACTACCAAAATGGACCAATTACTTCAGAGAGTATTAGGTTCAAACATGATTTCAATGTTAGATGGTTTTTTTGGATATAACCAAATTCTGGTTAGCCCAGAAGACAAAGAAAATACAACATTTACAACTCCATGGGGTACATTTATGTATGCCAAGATGCCACTTGATTTAATCAACGCTGGAAAAACATTTCAAATAGCAGTAGATCTGACATTTTTTGGTAATATAAATAAATTTATTTTCATTTCACTAGTAGAAAATGATGCAATTAGTGACTAGGTGACTAAATCCATTAGTCACCATAATTATTTCAAGTGAATTACTACTAAATTTGAGCAATTTTAAGTGACCGAACTAAAAATGACTAACTTAAAAGAGTAATTTAGTTTAGGGATAAAATATATGACTAGATAATAAGAGACCAAACTAAAAGCGACTAACTAAAATGGCTAATTTAGTCAAGGACTAAAATATATGACAAGACAATAAGTGACAAAATTAATAAGGATTAATGTAAATGACTACTATAGTCCAAGAATAAAAATATGACCAAATAATAAGTACAACAAGTATGTGAATTAGTCATTTATGTTATTAATTTTTAATTGTGTCACTTCAGAAATGGAAAATTGCAATTTTGATACTGAAGTGTTTCATTTCACTACAGGGGTCTCTAAATCCATCTGCAGTGTTAAAATTTAGATACAAAGGGGTCTTTGAATCCATTTATAGTGCTAAAATTCTAAATACCCTTTTTCCTCTAAATTTTAACACTGCAAATGGATTCAGATATTCTCAACATCAGTTTGACCTTCCTTCACTGTCGGGGCAAAGCTCTCCTTCACCAGTTCATCCAAGGAGGGCAAGGCCAATGACACTTGAGATGAAGGATAAGAAAAAAATAAACTAGAGAAATTCATAACTTCTAAAACTTTTGAAAACCCTAAGAAAGTCATAATACATTGCATGTATTTCTCTGATCTCTAAGATGAAAGGGAAACCAAACTCAAAGCTAGACAACCCCAAGAAGAGTTTTGCATCACCTCACAAATGGCCTCGAGCCATGGATTAACCAAAGCTAGAGGACCTGAACTGTTCATAAGTGGAGGAAGGGTTAGGGCCTCTAAATCTCTAAAAGTTTATTGTATCAAGTTATTAACTTTGATTTCTAAAGACCTAGTAGGATCGAAATATGAGGCATGCTGACTTGTTTATCTAACTCCTAAATGCGAATGGATAAAATCGTTGTGCTGGCCCAAATTTGTTGAAAATCCCCTCCTCCAATGCATAATCCACCAACTCTTCCTCCTTCACATGTGGTTCTGATAGTAAGAAACCAACATCTCATATGAAAAAAAAATTGATGAGTAGTTGTGTGTCTTCAAAGGGTTTATCATGACAATGATCTTTGTACTTAAAAAATATACATCATGTGAATAAAAATCTGACATGGTTATCATTTAATATTATTTTTCATTTTGACAAGGATATCAAAGCCTGACATTGTCTAGAGCCCATTCACTCTTTGTCAAAACTATGCCTTGCTCTAGTTAAAAACTCCACACTCCTTTCTTCACCCATAATTTTTCCACGGGCCTATAGGATTTCTCCATAATTATCGAATTCCTCTCCCATGGTAGAGATGTTGTGATGTCCTCTTTAACTTTTTGATTCTATAAAGGAAAAAAAATAAAAGAATATATATATATATATATATATATATATATATATATATATATATATATATATATATATACTAATCTAGATCCATCTTAACTCTGGATCTACAAAGTGCTAACACAGAGGATTCAAATCTTTCATAAGGTGAAAACATCAAAAATTTAAAAATAAAATAGCTTGCAAATTCAACTAACTTTCTTTTAAAAAAATATTAAAACATTTATAATATTGGATAACTTTAAAAAAAATTAAAACATTAAAATATTTATTATGTTTGAATAATATTTTTCTACAATATAATAATTTTTTTGGGCATTGCATTTGGAATTTAATTTTCCCACTCATCAAACTTAAGATGTTTAAGATTTAAGAGGGTATGGCCAAAAAGGATTGGCGGGATATGACCAAGGAAAATTGGCTGGAAATAACATTAGGTTAACAACAAAATAAAGGGTATGGCCAAGGAGGATTGGTTGGGAAACATGAGGATAAAATTCTCTAAGAGCATGTAGGAGCAGAGACTTAAGACTCTCTAGATATTGCATAGGATAATGCATTATATAGTTGACAAAATTGAATTTGGGATCAAAGAAAGGCATGTTGACAATGTTTACACAAATAAATTACTTTCCAAATTGCAAAAATAGTAGGAGTTTTCAATGAAACATAAGCTTTGAAACACGAATATGAAGAGTTGAAAAGGGATATGGAAGATACCATATTCAGAAAAAAATGAAGCAGAGGCTCTACAAATGGAACAAATCATTTGATTGCTTCATTCTGCAGATGTGGCATATTATGCCAAAGGGAGGGATAATATATACTAGGAGAAAAGGCTCTTTTGGGAAGTCATTATTTGCCTCCCTTACAATCCCATTTTAATGCGGAAACATTTGATGAAGACTCCATAATTTATTCTTCCCATGGACTGGAAATTGATATCACAGTCCAGTTAGTAATGGATATGGACTGGCACATACCATAATGTCAATGAGAAGCCACATATTAGTAATGGATATGGACTGACAAAGACCAAAATATCAACATGAAGTCACATATTATGCAGATACTATCAAATCCAATTTATTCTTCCTGTGGATTAGGAGTTGTGTTGGAGTCCAGTTAGTAATATTACGAGAAAAAGATATTTTTGGGAAGTCATTCTTTGCATCCCTTACAATCCTTTTATTGTCAAATTCCTTGAGAGGTAATGGAAGATGTTGTTGATATATCTTATTTTCAAACATTTGATAGAAGTTCTATTGAAATATGGTTTGTAGAGGGGCACACTACTTGTCCCATGACTAATCAGGTGCAAATCAGTAAAGAGATGATACCAAATATCATCTTTGAAGGTATCACAATGAGTGGACGGATAGAAATACAATGGTCATAATAGCTTCATTGGAACCTAATCTCGATTCTGATGAGGTGTAGACTGTGTTGTATTCTCTTAATGAATTACTAAGGTTAAGCGAGGAGAAAGAAAAACACAGACAATAGATAGGAGCAGAAGGTTACATTCGTATTTTAGTTCACCTTCTGGGACAAAATAAGCCATTGATTAGGAACAAAATTATAACATTACTTTGTAGCCTAATAAATGACAACAATCATAATAAGGTGAAAATAGCTGAGGTGGATCATACTATTGATTTTATTGTTCATTCACTTGCACGTGATATTGGAGAGGGTATGGAAGTTGTGGAATTTCTTTTAGAGCTTTCAAAGGATATGGTTGTGTGTGAACAGACTAGAAAGGTACAAGGTTGTATCCTCATGGTTACAATGTCAAATAGATAGTTTGAATCAGGAAAATATGATGAAGTGATGAGATTTGGTTGCGGTAAATGAACAAGAGAGGTGATGTGAGAAGCTCAAGAAGACCCGAGCCGGTCATTCTCAAAGTGCTATCAAGGCACATGATACACACATTCTTAAGTAGAAAATGGCAATGGAGTTGCCAGGAAGGGAAGATACAATGCCCAGGGTGAAGAAGGAAGAAAGTTCTTACCATTCCAGTTACAATGCCTCTAGTAATACCCAGAAATATCTATGATGTGCGGATCTTACTCACTACAACAATATTGTTCATCATCATCCAGGTTTTTATACTTACCCATTACTTAAATATTTATCCTGCAAATGTTCAATAAATTTTGAATCTACATATCACAAAACATTATATCCAATGATTAGCGAGATTGTTGTTAAAGTTCTGACTTATGTCAATTTCCTAATTCACAAGCTAAGGCTTCTTTTGCATGACTTCACAAAATAAGGTTGATGATTATTTCTCAACATTTAATTAATTCCTCCATGTCATCTGTATACCTCTATATATATGTAGATTGACCTGATATCAGTTATACAAACATCAATTAATCTACTAAAATCACTCAATGTCTTTCAAAGTCCACTTTTGGTAGCATTTGTGTTGAGCTAAGTTTTGATAGCTTGGAATCACATGAAGTACATTTTCCAAGGGTTTTATGTCTATTATTGAAACAATGGATCATTTTTTGTCCTTTCCCCTTTAGTTAATTTAGTCTGGAAAGAAATATGACAGTTGGCTAGTCATGAAAAAATCAATGGGATAAGGATTTCTTGGGGAATTGTTTTGAACATTGGTGTCATGAAAATTTTATTGTGAGTCACAAGGCTTGGCCTTACTTTGTTTTGTGAGGGATCTAGCTAGCAAGGGACAAAGCACTGTTCTAGGGAATGTATAGCATGGGATCAGTGACACCTTGTACCACCAATATCAAATTTCTATTATCTTAATGGTTTGAAGATTTATGTGGTGTGGTTTTTGAGAGGCTGAATTCAGATATTCCACAGTATTCATCTTTTCTTTGTTGACGTTTCGAGTGTAGAACAAGACTCATCATCAGGACTGATTTACAGAGAAGTGAAAAGAGTGTTATAAATATGGTATAGGTGGGTTATCATGTAGGTAAGCTGACCATTTGAATATTAATAATTTTATTTTTACTTTTGTTATAATGAAATTTTTAATTAATTCTTGTATTATATTAGATTTTATTATTATATGTATTAATTCCTATGTGTTTTTAATTTATTAAAGCGATTCTTTATAATTTATTTAAATATATATATTTTGTTTTTAAATTGTTATTTTTAATTTTCAATTAATGCTTAACTAAATTAATTAATTTTTTAAGTTAATGTTTGTTGATTTTAAGATTGTGCAATGTTTAATTAGGATTGATTATTATACCTGTAATAAGTTTCTTTATACTTTAATTATGATATTATTCTAAATGTAATTACAAAGTTATGAATTGTTTCAATTAATTTCGAATAAATTTTTAACCTAATTTAATTACTGTTAATGTTCATTGGTTTAAAGCTTATGTTCTCTTTAACCCTTTTCTACGTTAATTAGGTTTTATTATTATTAATGCCATAATTTTTTTTTTATTATTTTTACACTAATCACTAAAAATGCAAAATTAGTTTTCTATTATCTTCTCCATAAATATTTATGATGTACACTAGAGTCTGGTACGTTAAAAAAAATGCATAGTACCAGAATAGGAGTTTCAAGAAGGTGCAATGTAGAGTTCAGGTGTCTTTCCAGGTCGTGCATATTGTTGAAAAGTGTGCAACAAGAAATGATTGTTGAGAATGCAACAAGATGATGGAGCTTAATGGAAAGGAGTCGTCTTCACTAAGTGGCCCCACAGGCAAGTTTTGGCGCAAAGTCTATTTTTAGACTGTCTATTTTTAGACATATGGATCATGGTCTCTGAGTTGCAGGATGATTTTTATGGATGATTGGTCATGTTGGGAAAAATAGATGGACTTCTATTTTTGGATCACAGCAGGAGTGATCAGAGTCTATTTTTAGACTGCTAGTCAAAAATAGAAAAGTCAAATATTATTGTCTCATAATAATATTTAGACTATAAACTTTATCTTATCCTCTTGGAGCACTTCAGTTTGAGCTACAGATGTGGCACATGCAGCTGTCAGAAGGAAATACGCTTTTCTTGTGAGTAAGTTGAGCTATTGGATGCAGGACTTCAGTTTGAACTCATGTGGTTGAGTTCTGTGGAGTTGGATGAGAAATTAATGGAGTTGTGTTCACTTTGACTTAGTTGAACTAGTTGTATTTAGTCTAACTGGCCAATAGACTAAGTGATGAGTTGTGTGAATCAGTTATTAATTAATTCACTAATTATTAACTCATAATGCAACTAAAGAATACATCAGTTAACTCAGTGCATGTACAGTTCAGCGGAGACAGGTGTTAGAGGTTGAGATTGCTATCAGTTGTGACTATAGTTGTGCATGAGATCTTGCACAATCAAAGGATTGAGTATGCCCATGAGAATTGCATATGCCCAGTGATATAGCCTGTGCTCACGTGATATCTAGTATGAGTGATTTTCCAAGGTAAATAGAACTTGGAACGAGTTTGGATTCATTCATTCTCTTGCAGGGTTGTGCAGTGGAGGCAGGAAAACAGTGGAGGAGATTTGAGGCATCAGATCCAAGCTAGTTTGTGTGTAACAGGTGGAGAAAGTATTGAGTACTTGTAAGGAGTATTGTACTATGTAATGTTACATGTTCTCAATCATTAATATAAAAATAGTGTGGGTTTTTCAGTTGTAAGCTTTCCCTGGGATACATATTGTGTTAATGTGTGCATGCTATTGATGTTTCATTGTTTTTGATGCTGCTAAATTATTGATCAACGTAGATGAGCTTATGTATTGTGCATGTATTCCACAATACTACATGACCAAGATAATCTCTATTGAATATTTGTTTATTATTTTAAATTTCTACATGGTATCAGAGCTGTTGCATCAGATCTACTATTCAAAAACTGTTTACATTCTATTTCTTCAGGCAGAGTCCATAATCGGGCCAAGTAGCCTCTGGATTCATCCTTCCTTTCAAAGGTGAGATATTTGGTAAAAGCCCATACAGTCAATCTCTGTATGAGAAATACTTTGTTCTCATGAATCTTAGATCGGAGGCAGTTGAGTTTGGAGTTGGTGGAATTCGATTTTGCAACAGTGTTTTCTTGGTGTCAATGTTGCAATGCCTTTCAACGGATTGCGATTGGAGTATGCTCTTGAGGGAAGCTAGAACTATATTGCATGGAAGGATAGGATGGAGGCGGTGTTGGATGATAATAGGCTAAAGGAGTTCATAGAGGTTGAGGTCCCAAAGCCTACTGATGCTCCCGCAGCTGAGGCTTGGCAAAAGAAGACAGCAAAGTGTCGAAGCATTTTGTTGGAGGGCATGAAGGATCACATTGTGTCTAGCCTGCATGGTAAGGCTTCTCCATACTTGATGTGGAAAGCTTTGACAGATCTCTTCCAAAGCAAGAGCGATTAGAGGAAGTTAGCACTCAAGGACTCAGGAACATCAAATGTGATAAGGGAGATAGTATGCCCAAGTATCTCACGAAGTTCACTCAGTGTCGAGATGAGCTGGGAAGTGTGGGGGTTACTGTTGATGATGAGGACTTGATGAGCTTGGCTCTCCTTGGTCTTCCAAAGAGTTGGCATTGCTATCAAGAATCTGTCAATGGAAGGGAGAAATTGCTAGGATGGGAGAGACTTTGGTCGGATCTTATGCAAGAGGAGATTAGACGGTGCACCAGAGACAGTTCTTCATCTATGCATGATGAGGAGAACTATGCCTTAGCGAGTAAGGCGAAGAAGGGGAAGGAGAAGGTTTCTCTTTCCCAATCCAATTCTTCCAATGATGGGAAGAAGGTTGACAAGTCGAAGGTGAGATGCTTTCATTGTCATGAGTTGGGCCATTATGCTACTAATTTCCCAAAGAAGAAGTCCAAGAATGGATCTGGGGAAGTATCTGAAGGTGAGGCAGCCTCACTTGCTTCACAGTTTGAGTTGGACTTCACATTCTGCGCATGCATGGTTTCATCCATGGTGGGAAGTGGTTGGTTTCTTGACAATGGAGCTTCTTTCCACATGACCGGTGACAAAATTTTGTTCAGTACTTTGGAGGAGAAAGATCTTCAGATAGTCATAGCGATGGGTAATGATGAGAAGTATAGTGTCTCAGATGTAGGCACGGTTATTTTTCAGATGGAGCATGGAGCTCACTGTACCTTGACCGATGCCAAGTATGTACCAGGACTGAAGAGAAACTTGGTGTCGATCGTGATGCTAGAAGACAGAGGCTATGATGTAGTCTTCAATAAGGGAAAGGTTTTCCTTAGACACATCATCACTAGACAAGTGAAGCAGATTGGTTCATGGGTCAAGAACCTGTATGCTCTTGAGGTTCAAGATGTATGCAAAGCCTTGAGCAGTGAGGAAACTAATGGAGACTTGGTGGTTGAGAGGGAGCTTGTATTACCGCTCAACATGCAGAGCCAGAAGAAGTCTCAGAGAATTGCGGAGGAGCCACGATTGGTGCAGCAACTTCAGGAGGTTGTGGAGCAGCCACAACAAGGGAAGCTGAGAGGAGATCGAGTAGAGACATCTACTCATGCAGAGACCTCCAGTAGGGGGAAACTTTGAGCCAGGTGGGTTGAGGGATCGCATGTAGCCATACCTCCAGGTAGGAGGTGGGGTGATGTGGATTGATCGTCCTAAGGAGGAGGGGCAGGATCCTTGAGGTACCCAACCTCTTGGATGAGACCTTGCCAGGGGAGCCCCAATTGGTAGTAGCAGGAACTGACTAATTGGGTAGAGACAGATGTGGATGGAGTGAGAGAGAGAGTGACAGTGCAGGGAATCCCAGGACAACACATAGCTAGCAGGCTGCAGCAATGCGAGAGGCACAAGTGTTTTGCACAGTGCTAGGTGGCATAGAGAAGTGTGCAATGGTGCGAGATGCATGGAGATGTTGCAGTAGCGTAGATGTTAGAGAGGGAGCACTTATTAGTAGCAGGTAGAGCTTCAGCATCAGATCCCAACAGAGTGGTCAGTTGGGAGTGTTTTTGTTCCAAGTGTTGTTGGAGCAAAGTGGACCGGGCAGATGTGTTGCATGCAGAACATTCCAGAGTTACAGGATCAGGTTTGAGAGGAAGCCTTTCTTATTGAGAGGGAGTGTTGAAAAGTGTGCAACAAGAAATGCTTGTTGAGAATGCAACAAGATGATGGAGCTTAGTGGAAAGGAGTCGTCTTCACTGAGTTGTCCCGCAGGCAAGTTTTGGCGCAAAGTCTATTTTTAGACTATGTCTATTTTTAGACATATGGATCATGGTCTATGAGTTGCAGGATGTTGTTTATGGATGATTGGTCATGTTGAGAAAAATAGATGGACTTCTATTTTTGGATCACAACAGGAGTGATCAGAGTCTATTTTTAGACTGCTAGTCAAAAATAGAAAAGTCAAATATTATTGTCTCATAATGATATTTAGACTATAAACTTTATCTTATCCTCTTGGAGCACTTCAGTTTGAGCTACATATGTGGCACATGTAGCTGTCAAAAGGAAATACGCTTTTCTTGTGAGTCAATTGAGCTATTGAATGCAGGACATCAGTTAGAACTCATGTGGTTGAGTTCTGTGGAGTTGGATGAGCAATTAATGGAGTTGTGTTCAGTTTGACTTAGTTGAACTAGTTGTATTTAGTCTAACTGGCCAATAGACTAAGTTATGAGTTGTGTGAATTAGTTATTAATTAATTCACTAATTATTAACTCATAATGCAACTGAAGAATACATCAGTTAACTCAGTGCAAGTACAGTTCAGTGGAGACAAGTGTAAGAGGTCGAGATTGCTATCAGTTGTGACTATAGTTGTGCATGAGATCTTGCACAATCAAAGGATTGAGTACTCCCATGAGAATTGCATATGCCCAGTGATATAGCCTGTGCTCACGTGATTTCCAGTGTGAGTGATTTTCCAAGGTAAATAGAACTTGGAACGAGTTTGGATTCATTCATTCTCTTGCAGGGTTGTGCAATGGAGGCAGGCAAACAGTGGAGGAGATTTGAGGCATCAGATCTGAGCTAGTTTGTGTGTAATAGGTGGAGATAGTACTGAGTACTTGTGAGGAGTATTGTACTATGTAATGTTACATGTTCTCAATCATTAATATACAGATAGTGTGGGGTTTTCAGCTGTAAGCTTTCCCTAGGATACATATTGTGTTAATGTGTGCATGCTATTGATGTTTCATTGTTTTTGATGCTGCTAAATTGTTGATCAACGTAGAGGAGCTTATGTATTGTGCATGTATTCCACAATACTGCATGATCAGGATAATCTCTGTTGAATATGTGTTTATTATTTAAAATTTCTACACATATATGTTTGGGAAACATGTCACAATGTGCCATAGGAAAGTAAAGGATTTCATCATGACCCTATACAACAAATAAAAATTAGATTACAGATGGAAAATATCAACCCAACTGTACACAAGAAATATACAACACATTACTTTTAAAATCCATTTGTTGGTTCCAAGTGGATCACTTGTTGATTATGAGAAGGAACTTCCTTCAATATCACATGCATATTCAATAGTTGATGTCTTTCTAGAAGTTATCTCATGCCAAAGTTATTCCTCGATAAATTTGCTAGGCAAGTTTGTAGTAGTTGAAAACTTGCAAGAAAATGTCTTATTTTCCATCCTCTCATATTCACGGAAGGTATCATTTTTGCAGAAGAATAGAAACAGTCTGAAAAGCAGTGATTGCATGTGAATATCAAAAAGTAGATGCAAAATGGAAATTGTGATCAAAATAAATTGGTTGTTTACTTTCCTTCCACTCATAGAGAAAGTTATTTTATCCTTAGTATCCCAGTTTGCAATTCTCAAAGGTTGCACCCGTGTTGTGAACTTGAAGCCCAATTTCTCCTTCATCAAAACCACCCCTGCAGGTACCGAGGCTACCAAGGGAGATACTATCTTGTAAATACCTATTATTGAAAACTTCAACTTAGAAAAGAAGAATTTAGATTTAACTTAGAAGTAGCTAGCTAGAGAAAGAAGCAAATATATGCACTCTTGCTTGACTTTATGTTGATCCAATTGTGTTTTCATGCAAATCCTATAGCCATGATTGTTGACATATTGAAAGTGAAATTCCTTATAAGAGATAAAAAACCAACATACTCCATTCATGGTAGCTACACTAAGATCCAAAACCCTTATTAGAATGTGTAAAATGAGAATCAACACTTAAGAATGGTGCAAAGGACAATGCCATAATTTAGTGCATGGGAGTATGACAAATTGACCTAGAATGGTTCATTATTAATAGTAATTAAAACTCTTCAAATATTTCAAATGTTTTGTTGGGCCACACAGTCTTATAGGATTGTCGTTACTAAAATTTTGTTTGCATTCACTATAAGTATTGCATATGGGCAAAGCAAAATCAGTCAAATCTAGTCAATTAACAACAAAATCTAACATTACATTAACAATAATATTGATATAGATTACATGAAATGCACAAATGACTATGCATATTCCCATGATACTAACATGCATAAGCAAGAAATAAAATAAGGTCTCATGTCACATGTCAGCATAGATTCTTACCATATTTTGATGCAATAGGTGCAATAGTTTGGATATATGCTAATGGATATTCAAAGTCCTCCTTTGTGGGATAGTGCACTTGATAGCTAGAGATATTTTCAATCCAACTAAACTCACTAGTTCCAAATTTATCATCCTTGCAATTCAGGAAATTAGTCTTAACTTCTGGTGTTTCTTCCACTGTAAATGTTTTTCATTCTTATGGTGACATAATACCCTTCCTGATTCTGGAGGTGTTAAAAGTCTCCTCCATTTCTACCCATGTTAAATTTATTCTTTTCCTTCCCATCACATATCAGATGAAACATCATAATTTCTCTTTTTGCTAAATTCTTCTAGCCCATTGTTTCTCATCCACTTAGACGAAGCTTAACCTTTACCTGTAAAAAAAAATACTATAATTTTGTTCAATATACTTAAATTATTGTGAAGTTCCAAAGAATATTAAATAGAAACACATATTTTGAAAAGAAGGCTATCAGATATAAGAGAGAATTATACAATATGGCTCCTGAGAGAAAACACTATACTATAAATGTAAGAAAAGGTAAGACATATTGGAAAAAGGAGGGAGTTCATTGTGGATTAAACTTATGTATATAATCAAATTAGTTTTGGAAAACCAATGTTCTTAAACTTTGTTAACACCAACAACACAACAATATTATAATAAAGGAATAAAGATAGGGTCATGCATATAAAAAAGGGTAGTAAATTGCAATGTCATTTGATATAGGTAAAGGAGGCATTATTTTACAGGTTTTTACTAGTCTAATCCTCATGATAGTCAAAACTAAGTTTGCAAGAGTAAACTGGTATGTAGGTTTTGAACCACTTTATTTCTTGTAAAGTTTTCTAGAATAATAAAATGTCCATGCAGTAGCCCCAGAGTCACTTAATTCAATGTTTCATTTGGAGAAGAATTTTTACATGGTTGCATGTATGTCAAAAGACAATATACTTCTACCAACCATCTTTGAAAGTAGTTGTTAAAATAAGATATATATGCAGACACAACCTATAGTTATAATCACCCTTACATTTAACCATGTCTAGTTATAACCTAATTGACAGATCATAATGGACCTTTCATGAACAAAATGTCATGTCCCTTTTTGGTTGTCATATAAAAATTAGAGTAGATCTACTGCAAAAAAAAAATTTGAGATCATTTGTTGGTTAAGAATATTATGATGCATGCCACCCAAAGTTGAATTGAAAACTCAATGATTAGGTATGGATTGTTGATAATTGTTCCTATCGTAAATACAAATTACATAATTACACAGGCAGTGGCCTGAATCTCAAGCACTCATTCTTGTCTATAAATTTCTTCTTATTATGTTTATATTTAGTGTCATCAATAAGTAACATTTTCATTTTTCCTTATGGGCCACAAAAAACATCATTCGCAATCTAGAAGCTCCTGCAATGCTTTCGATGTTATGGAAAAAAGAGAGGGTGAAAAGGGAAAAGAAAAAGAATCCATCCAAATTTTTATTAAATGAAAAAAACAAGTGACTCAAACAAAGTTTCAAGGTAGATCACATAGATCATAGTTCATTCATATCCAGGGACAAGTTGGAAAATTCCACCTACTAGCTTGGGCATTGATTCTCAATGTGACATGTGGGAAGTAGAGGTAAAGTTGACATTGAGGAAAAAGTGGATAGTTTGTCAATTCTGATGGATCTTATAGAAAATGACTGAGTAATGAATTCAAATTCAGTTTTAGCAACCCATGAGATGGGAGCCGCATCAACTGAAATCATATCATAACTTATAACAGACAAAATCAAGAAGGATTGGGTATGGTGGCACTAATGTAGTATCATAGTCATGATTATCAAGGTAATCATGAGATATAATAAATGTCTTGCTTGAGTAGGAATGATTTGGGAATATGGAACAAGAAGTGAATATAAATAGGTGTAGTTCTCTACTTTATACATCTTTAATCACTTATCTATTAGAAATATGGGACGAGAACTAAACAACAGAAGGAACAATTCTCTCCTTTGATTGGCCATATTATCTCCAATTCCATCTGTTGGGATTCCCTTTTCTCTCGACAGCTTCAGATGTGCTCACGTCAGTTGAAGGTTGAGACAAATCACCATCTTCCCATGGTAGAAACGATTTTCAAACTTTGCTCTTTGCCAGAGGTAGAGACTAAGGAGAAATTTACTTTTAAATCTCCTATATAAATGAGATAAGAGGGAGATTTTATTGCATCTACAGGTAATTGGGTATAATTTTATAAACATTCTTCAAACACTTCAATCAACAATGCCTTGCCTTGGTAATTAGAGATACATTTTCTCTTAGACTGTGCCTATTTCAGAGTAATTCTAAAGCATCTACCCACAACGCCTCCTCTTTCCATCAAATCCAAGGAAATGGGGGATTGAAATTCTTCATGACACTTGTTTGGACAATGAAAGAACCATCCATCTTTCTCCCTAGCTGACACCATGAAGAATCCATATTATGCCATGTTAAGGGAACTTACGAGAAACAAAGCCTCTCAAAAGCATCACCACTGCGGAACGCCTACTTAGAGAAGCATTACCAGTTTCACACCATCTAGTAGGAGTTCTATAACCCTGTATGTGAGGAGTGGTTATACTTATTCTTCCGCCTCCGCTTCAACCAGTAATCAATAGCAGTTTGATATCAACTAGGATTACTCATCACAACCCTATTATTCCAGGCATATTTCTAGAGGAAATTATTTGGCAGACACATGCTGTTGATGTCCATTACATTAAGTTGGATGATGATAATGATTGTCGACCTCCTCTAGTGGTAGTGGCACCTTAGTTCAAGCAACTCTTCTTTCATTTCCCCTTCTTCACTTTCTAGGGGTTTCCTTCTCGAGACAACACTCTTCTACATCTATGTTTATCTTATTTCCCTGTTTCTCTTGTACTCACTGTTCATTTCATTTTAAAGGGGCTTTTAATTTTCCCTCTTGTCTTTTGTTTGGCTACAATTGTTGGTTGTCACTAGCTCCTTAGGTCATTAATCAACTTAGTTTTGGAAAACCAGTTTTCTTAAACTTTGATAACACCAACAACACAACGGTATTATAAAACAGGCATAAAGATAGGGTCATGCAGATAAGAAAGGGTAGTAAATTGCAACGTCCTTTGATATTGGTAAAGGAGGCATTATTTTATACATGGTTGCATGTATGTAAAAAGACAGGATTCTTCCACCAACCATCTTTGAAAATAGTTGTTAATACGATATATATGCAGACACAACCTATAGTCATAAGGGCCCATACATTTAACCATGTCTAGTCATAACACAACTAACACATCACACTAGACCTTTCATTAACAAAATGTCATGTCCCTTTTCGGTTGTCATATAAAAATAAGAGTACATCTGCTACAAACAAGAGTTTGAGATCATTTGTTGGTAAGGAATATTATGCCTACCACCCAAAGTTGATTTGAAAACTCAATGATTAGGTCTAGAGTGTTGATATATGTCCTTGTCATAAATGAAAATTACATAATTGTGTAGGAAGTTGCCTGAATCTCAAACACTCGTTCTTGTCTAGAAAGTTATGTGTATTATGTTTATCTTTACTGTCATCAACAAGTAACATTCTCATTTTTCCTGATGGGTTGCAAAAAAAATCATTCACAATCTAGAAGCTTCTCCAATGCTTTTGATACTATCGAAAAGATAGAGGGTAACAAGGGAAAAGCAAAAGAATCCATCCAAAGTTTTATCAAGTGCAAAAAACAAGAGATTCAAATAGAGTTGCAAGCTAGATCACATTGATCATAGTTCATTCATATTCAGGCACTAGTTGGAAAGTGCCACCTACTAGCTTGGGCATTGATGCCCGATGGGATATGGGGAAAATAGAGGTAAAGTTGGCATGGAGGACAAAGTGGATATCCTTTCAATTTTGATGGATATTATAGAAATGGACTAGACAATGAATGTAAATTCAGTTTCAGCAAACCATGAGATGGGAGCCCCATCAACTGAAACAAGATCACAACTTAGAACATATAACAACAAGAAGGCTTGGGTATGGTTGAATTAATGCAGTATCACGGTCATGATTATTAGGGTAATAATAAGATAGAATAAATGTATTGCTGGAGCAGGAATAAGTTTGGAATATGGAATAAGAAGTGAATAGAAATAGGTGTAGTTCTCTCCTTTATACATCTTTAATCACGTATTTGTCAGAAATATGGGAAAAGAACTAAATGACATAAGGCACAATTCTCTCCTTTGTTTGGCCATACTATCTCTAGTTCCATCTATTAGGCTTCCCTTTCCTCTCAACAACTTAAGATGTGCTCACATCAGTTGAGGGTTGAGATATATAACCATCTTCCCTGGCATAGATGATTTGCAGACTTTTCTCTTTGCTTGAGGTAGAGACTAAGGAGAAATTTATGTTTAAATCTATTGTCTAAATGAGATAAGAGGGAGGTTTTATTACATCTATAGGGACTTAGGAATTTTTTTATCAACATTCTTCAAACACTTCAATCAGCAATGCCTTTCCTTGCAAACTAGATATACATTTTCTCTCAGATTGTGCCTATTTCAGAACAATTCTAGAGTAGCCACCCACAATGCCTCCTCTTTTCATCAGATCTATGATAATGGGGGATTGAAATTGTTAAAATTGGTAGCTAGGGCCAAACTCCACCTTGTACATCTTAGTTAATGGAGATAATCATTGCATTGAATTCCTCTTTTCTAGAGGACCAAATTCAATATAAAGATCATCTCATTTGGATAAGCGGAAGTGTAGTTTTGAATTTTTGTTTTCTCACAAGAAATTATCAAGGTTGGCCTCTCTTATAAGTCGGCTCATTAAACCCAACATACATGTCTCTTTTCCTCCATAAAATTATATAAATAGAGGTGCCTTCTCCCTCATTTTTACACATTATTTTCCTTATTATTCTCTTTGAATTAGGCCACAGAAGAGGAGGATCTCTAGAGAAGGTATCAAGGGCAAGTTTGTGATCTCCTTGGTATTTATCATGATCCAAGTTCCTCAGGTAGGAGATGATCCACTTAGGAGGAATTATAGGTTTTATTGTGTTTTGTTCTGGGCCTATTTCTCTTTCTGTTATAGTTTTGAGTTCCTTCTAAAGTTGATCGCAGGTTTGTTAATGAGACCATGGTATGGAATCTCTCTTTTAAATCAACCTCATTTACAAGATACCTTTCTCAAGAAGTCTGCAAGCATTGAATTAATAAATAGAGGACCATGAGGGTTATCATTTGCACAGGTAGGATGCATACCTATTTTGATGAAGGTAGATTGGTGTGGAGGCATGTTTAAGGGCTAGAATAAGACCTGCTTTGTAAACAGATAGAGGGATGACTACTTGGAGAAGGGACAATGTCTTGTAAGTGATGAAGCAGTGTACCACTTTCCCTAACTAGAGCTCCTAACATCAACAACATTATTCAACCTTTGTGATCATAAGATATGAGGTATTTCTGTAGTTGTGAACATTCGTTGGATGGTTGACTTGATTGTAGTAGATCTTAGATAAACTGAAAGAAACCATCATATGTGCAAGCTTCTTCTATCATCAATTTAAAGAGGATACATCTCGTTAGCTCTAGAATTGCATTTATGATTAAGGGTTGTGATTGTGGAACTCCTCATTGGCAAGACAATATTTACTTTGTATATTATAGTAATCTCTCTGTTGAACATTTGATATTAATAATAAGAAGATTTTATGAATGGTTTCCCCATCTTGGGGTATTTCCCTAGCTTGAGCCAATTCCTAAGTTTTCTTATCTTGGCTTCTCTTTTACATGTCATTTGTGTTCTCTCTTCAGTTACTATCAATGTGATAATGGTTTTTGTGATTGCTAATAAAAATAATGGAAATTAAAGATTGGGCCTCTATGGAACATTGAAGTAATTAATCTAGAAAAGAACATGTTAAATTAAAATTAACATGGTTCAGAGCTAAGGTGAGGGCAAGCCCAAGCAAGGAAGAAAATAATCACAATAAGTTTCCTGAAAATTTTGACCTCCTTCCTCTTTAAAGATTAGTCATTGTGAAGAATTGAAACTCCTACTGCAAAATTCTAGGTTGTAGATCTGAGAAAGGAAATGAGGTCATGGCCTCACCAATCAAGCATCTCTAGGACAAAACTCTATGTCAAATTGCTAGTCAAATGATCTATATCTAAGGCCTTTTTTCATGACTACAGGCTGGAATATTTGGTTGCTTTAGGGTCAAATATAATATTATCAAATCACCCTTGAATTCAATTTGGCTTGGAGATAGTGTCTCACTCGAAATTCCTTCTTTGTTGCAAGTTTATATGAAGTCATATTTGAAGCTATATTTTTCCTAGCATCTAAGCTCATAGCTATAATATTATTCTTGAGTTCATTGACATTCTTTCATTCTTGCATTAGGGCTTTGTCTATCTCATAGAGAAGTATAATAGGCTACAAAAGGTAAAGTCTCCTTGACCGTTAGGGCATCAATCGAGAGGGTTTGAAAAAGAGTAGTGTTCAGGGTTTTCCATTTGGTGGATGCTTATTGAAGGTAAAGGATCAACCTATGTGCGTCTCTGAGATTTTGGTATCAATGGAAAGGAGGTTCATGAAAAATAAATATCATTCCAAGGATTTTGAAATTTGAAACACAACATTCTAAAATATCAGAAGTTGCTCAGGGAACTTCAATAATTACAACAAATTTGTTGCACTTTGCAACGCTTGAAGAGATGGGATGGCTAAGAAAAGACAAACAAGTATGTGTGGATCCTTCCTAGCCACATTAACATTACAAGAAAAGTATTCAGGTGATTATTCGATGCATCAAGCTATCTATTGTTGAAATTATCCAGGACAAATGAAATTTTCTGTTTCTCTTTCAAAACAGCAAAATCTGATAGCCTATTATTCCAGCCTCAAATCATTTGTAGTAAATCCAAGTATTGCATTAAGACTACTGTGTAGATGTATCATATATACAAATTGAAAATATCATAAAAAAATCTCATTTGTATGGCAATC
Source organism: Pinus tabuliformis (assembly GCA_031772625.1). Lineage (NCBI taxonomy): Eukaryota > Viridiplantae > Streptophyta > Pinopsida > Pinales > Pinaceae > Pinus > Pinus tabuliformis. The sequence continues at coordinate 1,176,679,581 of CM062816.1, forward strand.
TATGGTGTGTTCTCAATTCACCGCATGCTCATTAGTCATCATATGCAACTCAAATATGGATCGATTTACAAAATTGATATAGCAGTAAGGAAAATTTACATTGGCACAACATCATAGTATGTCTCCATTTATATTTTTCAAGATGTTGCTAATGAATTATAATAATAGGTACGAGACTGCATATGCTTGTTAAAACTTTAATGGTATTTTGGATATATGGCACCATGATTACATATACACTGTGACGTCAATATCCTATAGCATTTTTAAGATGTATGTTGGAATATCATCTCCAGTGAAATCCTAATCACTGTAAGAAATCTTATGATTGACAAAAGTATTGAAAACTTTGATAATGAATAAAGCATCTCTCTTATTTATTTCATTCGATTCAAAAATATAATTGTGAACTGACTTATATTTAGTATTTACTCCAGGAGGTCTATTGGTATATCTCATTGTACATTCAATATTAGATAATTAAGGAAGGGTTTGTTCAAAACTGAGGTATAGCATATATAAGGGCTGCTATAGACATATTTGGGCACTACAAACCCAATCACATATGTCGATAAACCAAGGGCTCACAAACCCCTAAAAGTGTTGTTTCATACCCTAAAGGATCAAGGTCAACTGATTACATCATTTCCCAGACGTTCTCCCTGAACAGAACTGGTCAAAACTGGACCATACAGACTGCTCCATGTTGAGGGTGTGATGCATCTTACCTGCTACACACAAAGGGTGCGATGCATACTGAAAATCCCTTCTGTAGGGTGCGATGAGTGAGAGTAGACAAATGGCATAGGCAGTTTGATAGGTGGAAACTCAGAAAATCTTCTAGAAACTACTCATATGACACTTGCCTCTCTGAATTCGCCCAAGGATGAGTAAGAGATCATGAAATCTCTGAGTGGAACCAAGAACTATCAATGAAATGAGACTAATCAAAATCCCAGAAGCTGACTCACTCCCTTGCAAACATATATATATGGATCCCTCATCCTAGAGATCCAGAGGCTATAATTTTGTAATTTGTAAGGAAGAACTGTTGGTTTCTCTTTGAGACATTGTATTGTTGGGTGATCTAGCTTTTCATGAGGTGAAGAGGGCTTTCATGCTAGGAGGATGATGCTGGATCAGATAGCTAGGTTGTAATCCTCTCTTCTACTACTTCTATCAATAAAGCTATTTGATTTTTCCTCCATATACTTGTATGTTTCTGAATCTTGTATTTATGTATGCATTTGTATGGTTAATGTACATCTGATTCTACATTTTTTATGGTTATAGATCTCTATGCTTTGATGGTATTTTCCTGCTTTGACTCTACATGTGTTCTTTGAAGAGGGACAAGTGAGAAAGAAGTGGTGAAGATCTATCAAATGAGAGAGGAAATAAGTAAGGAGCCAAGCGAAAGACTGAGGTTGGTACTCTCTACTTCTCTCTCATCTATCTCTCATAAAGAAAAACACAAGTTACATTGAATTGTTTGTTTCTAAGATAGCTAGCCGTCTTAGTGGGACTCGTAGCTCTAAATGGACATTAGTTTTCTAGGAAACAAAATGGTGACTCTGCTGGGGAGCGAATAGTTTGTTTGTTCGTTACTGTTGTTTGCTTTATAAACTACAGACGGAGCCTGAAGTTAAGCCAGCTAGCCTTCGAACTGCTTTTGCTATGCAACTGCAAAGTAGATCAATGCTGCTTTAGTCAATCTCCAGGTTGGTTTATGAACTGAAAATCTGACTTGCAAAAATCCTAAGTGCCCTGGTGGTAGCTCAATAACCTCATTAGATCAGCCCCTATACTCTGTGTTTACAGTCTATCATAAGCTCAGCCTAAATCCCTTAACTTAGCTACAAACTATGGGTGAAAACCAAGCTCAGTCTCATCCCTGGATCATCACACTATCTCTCATTGGCAGTCTAGATGCATCGCACCTCCCATGTGCTACAGGTGAGATGAATCCCTGTTTTCCTTAAGGATAGGTGTGATGATTGAATGAGACTGTTTCTGCCTCCATATTTTGGTTTTTTCTTCATTGTTCTTAGCTTTATTAAGTAGTTTTGCTATCTATGGTCAGTATATCATTGTTGAAACCTTCTTCCTTCGCATTATTCAACCTCCATTGATAAGGAATTGTGAATGTTTTTTATGTATTTTTCATCATTTACAGTCCTCCTATGCAAATAGTAGCTTAATCGAACTGTCGTCTTTTGATTTGAAAGTGTCGCAACTGTTGTTTTCATTCAAGAAAAAGAGTGTCATAAAGTCTTCCTCTTTTAGATAGTCGATTACACTTTTTCCACTGTATTTGATTTGAATTATCAATTATTTGAAGTGTCGAAAACAGTTTTACATTCGAAAGAGAAAGTGTCATCTTAGTCTTCCTTTTGTTTTTTGAAAAAAATAAAATAAATTGTTAGTATTGTCGCTTTGAAAGAAAATAATTCAGATCTATACTTAGCTTTCTTTTTTGTCATTCACACATTAAGAAATCATAAAACAAATACATGCATCTGCATTTGCATTTAGACTGCATGCCGAAATTGATTTAGGAAAAGTGCATTTAGTGCGTGCTCTTTGCTCTATGTTGAAAGAATCATATTTTTCTTCCCTTAGTAGCTAGGATTTTCATTGCTAAAAGAAAATAAACGACTGTTTATCATTTTAGATTGCATATTTAGGAGTTGTACATCTACATCACATGGTGAACCTTGAAAGGCAAACTTAAGAAAGATCAACTATAAAATAAACCTCAATGAACATAAAAACACTTTGGAACCTAATGCACAAGATCTAGAAGTCTAGGCTAGAGACATATTCTGGCGTCGTAAATCCTGGTAACTATCGTTTTCATCATAGGTTGGGTGATTCTTCCTCTTTGATACGACAAGTGCCAGTATAGACTTGTGCTTCCACGTACCATCGAGTATATATTGGGAGACCACAATAGGCTGATATCCTTTATCCTTAGGAAGCTGTGTCTACCGCCCTATCGATCACAATGCACTGAACACAACATTCGGGAAGATTTACTGCCGTACGTAAAGTCCTCGGTAATTTCTTTGTAATTTACCACCGAGATGTATATTGCAGTTTTGCGATTGGTTTGGTAATCCCTCTGTCTAGATTTCCAGAGTAGTCACTTTTGTTCCTTTTCAGACTCCTTAAAAGAAAAGGTCCATCTGAGCACTTGTCACTTCAGGCTCATTAAAGATCGAAGGTGACTAGAGTCATCTTTAGCTTTTTCTTGACTCTTAAAAATTGAAAAATAAAGTTGTGTCAAAGCGTCATAAAATTCATTTAATTCGGAATAACATTTTCCCCTTTTTATTTTGAGTTGATCAAGTAATCCGCAATTGTGGAAGAAATTCAATCAAAACCCTGTCATTCACGGAGACTATCGAGTCAACCGTCTTTGACCCTGGAAATGAAACCATTATGGGCAAAGCGATCTCATTTAACTGAGTCGAAATCACCTGATTTGTTTGAAACTTGTGTTTCAACATTGTCAAAGACTACAGTTACTCCAATTATCTCTGGTACATCTGCCTTTATAGAGAAAGTTCCATAGTTACAAGAGGACATTAGAACTGATCCTAGTGTAACGGTAGACACCTCCATTCCTGAAGCAACTCCACCTAGGACTGATCGAAAAACTGAATTTCACTTACCTGAACATCTAGAAGTTGAGTTCCAGAATTCAGAAGGTGTCATCCCTCCAGTATTTGTTACTGCAGAAGCTACACTTTCTCCGACTCCATAAATATTTTACGGACTTGACAGTCTACCTCTTCCACCTAGATTGATTGCTATAGAAGAGATAGTAGAGGATCTTCCACCCAGCACTCCAGTCCATTTTGGAGCTGGGATCCACTTACATCCTTCTACTATAGAAGTTAGTTCCTTTTCATCGCAAGTTCCTGTCAAATCGCTAGGAAATATTTTGGATAGACTAAACATGTCTGAACAACCATCGACATCTAGGAATGTGTCAACTGACACAGCTACAACGAAGCTTCCTTCTACTATTCCTATAATGATCGCTGGTATACCATCTGTCCCGGCTAGTTATCAACAACACACCGGAGTCCAATCAGGGATTGTTTCGACGACATGGTCTGTTCCTATTACATCATCCGGAATCTCATCTAGTATTTCTTATGTTGAAACTCAACAAGTTGATCCAATGTGTCTTGAAAGGTCGATCTACCCTTTAAGTACTGGATTGCCACCATATGGGGGATAGTATTCGTTTTCATTGTTCCCTCCTGGAGAAAAACCATATGAGAGTTTGCAAAAAAATTTAGGTCAAACTGGAATTGCATCCAGCGGTTGGGTACCAATACTGCCTCAACAACCAAGGGTTGTATATAAAATGCAACCGGTCCATCCCATGTCAAGTATTCCCACTACACCTGCTATTGTGATTGTATCGCAAGTACAAGCGCTACCTATTGTATGTCAACCCCAAGTTTCTGAGGTTGCAATACAATAGCCTCTCATCTCAGTGATTCAATCGCAACCACAGGTTAGTGCCTCATTATCTGGAGAAACTCAGGCTCAAATAGGTACTATGACTCCGCATCTTGGTCAATCATCTAGTATTGGACAACAACAAATGTTCCAACAACCATGGCTGGTTTAATATCAACAACCGCAATTCCAGCAATCATACCAAGGACATGAACAACAAGTCTTTGTAAGTAATGCGAAACTGCATTTCTAAAGCAGTTATCAACAACCATACTATAATGGTTATGCCCATAAACCTTATCAAAGTTACCAGCATCAAATACATTATGCTGGTATGCAAAGACCTACTGTTCAAGTGATTCCATCTTATCCTAGGTATGCTTCGCCTAACCTGAACCAACAGTTTCCCTTTGTAGCAACTCTAGAATTACCAAATCTAAACTGGCTGACAAATGATCCAATTGCTTATGCCCCTTGGTGGCCTACGATTGCTCATAAACTTCCCTCTGATATTCCTAAGTTCAATGAAAATCCAGGTGAATATCTGTCGAATCATGTGATGACATTCCATTTGTGGTGTTCATCCAACACCCTAAATGATGATTCGATTAGACTTCGCCTTTTTCAGCGAATGTTAATAGGTCCAGCAGATAAATGGTATATAGAATTTCATAGAGCTTCGTTTGATAACTTCAGCACCCTTGCGACTACCTATTTAACCCATTTTCAGTTACCCATAAGGTACACAAACACGGACAAAACTCCTTACCAACTTTAAACAGACGACAACCACTCACATATCTGATCACATCCATGAGTGGCGGCATCGTTGAAGAATGGTAAAGACGTACGTTCCTGATCAACTTTTAGTTAAATGGTTTATAAAGTTATTGTTACCCTCTATTACAGAGGATGTGGCTAAGGAAGGAGTTATCACCAAAGAGAAAGTCATTTCTCGTGCGCAATATTTAGACTTGATCTATGCTCAGTCTAGCATGCTCTATGACAAAATTCCTAACGCTCCTAGACCAGAATTTTCCATTCCTCCCCCTCCTAAATCAAACAAAGACTCTCATGCTAGCGATGGCGTGATTGGTATGACAAGCACGAAAATCGAAAAGGCTACATCTAAGAAAGCTTGTACGGTTTCTAGTAAAAAATCAGATGAAGAACCTCTCACCTCGGAGGTCAATGCCATGTCGACCGACAAAGGAAAAAATCCTAAGCAACCAGGGGGCAAGAAGAAAGGGAAAAATAATAGGAAGAAATAGGACAATTCACCTCCTGAAAAATCTTTTGAAAACCCTACTAGGCAAAAGAAACCTCGTTATCCATGTTACATATGTGATGACGAGCATTTCATAAAATATTGTCCACATAATGCTAAGGTTATGAAAATTTTAAGAACTTCAAATACCTCAGCGGTGTTGACTAATCCGTTTCCTAGCCTAGAAACAAACCTAGTTGCTATCGATCATGCTTCCCCATCCCAAGTGCTTATGCTATCCATCTCAAAATAACAAAATGATGCTTTGATATCAACAAGGAATAAAGATTAAGGGAATCCACAGTCGTCGAACAACAAGGCTACAGATCAACCCAGTAGTTCGACAACAACTTCGCCAGAAGTTGTTCCACCAATCATTCCTGAATTAACAATAAAACCGCCTAAGGGAGTAGTACATAAATTGACATTTAATCCTCATGCTCGATTAGCACAAAATTATAATATAGTGGAGGCTCTGGGCCAATCACCATCCACTATGTCGACACTTGAAGTACTATAGAATTGCCCCTCCCAAAAGCAAGATTTGTTATCATCGATAGGTGGGATTGATCCAATAGATTCCAATCTAGTGGCTTTTAATCATAAAGGATACGAACCTCAATTACCTGCCCAACTCCCTTTCCTTATATAGGTAAAAACCCTCAACAAAATTGTTCATCAAACAATCATTGATGAGGGGGCATCTACTTGTATTATGTCAATTAGTTTCTCGAAAACTTTAGGCTCTCCACCCTCTTCACGATCATCAACGACTTTAAAAATTTTCGATGGAAGAACATACACGCCATATGGGATATTAAGTAACTTGCAAGTTGAACTGGGGGGCAAGACAGTAGAAATTGAAGTTGAGGTTATTGATGGAAACATTGACTACAATATCTTGCAAGGAAGGCCCTAGATTTATGCTGTGGTCACTGTTGTGTCAACATAGTTTAGAAATATTGCATTTCCCTTCCAAGGTGGAATTACAATTGTTGACCAACTAACCTTTTTCCCCAACAGTTCGCAACTTACTGGAAGCATTCCATTGATCCATGGAAGCTCTCAATCACTTGAACATGTCAAAGTAGGTCTCCTAAAAGACTCGTCCTTAATGGGTACATTTTCCCTCCCGCCTCCAAGTAATTTGGCGGAAGTGGCCACAATGGAAACTTGTCATATGATATCTTCTACATCATCAAAGATTAAGAAGGAATCTGACCATTTTGATAGTGTCAATCACAACAAGGTTTTCATAGTTGAAAATCCAACTGACATGAATCAATTAAGAAATGTGGTACAATATGTACTGGGGGCATTAGAACCAGATCTTTCCTTCATGACCCCTTATGGGTTGTGATCAAATGTTGCAAAGGATAGTTCGTTGACTAGTGTCAACCTTGTTAAAAAATGAAACAAGGTTGAGAAAAGTTCCAAGTCGAGTCTTTCACTTGATCTTGTAAAGGAACCTTCATTCCATCCACCTAATTACCACGAGTAGTCAGGTGAATGTAAAGAAGCTTAGGGGACATGCACCCTTGTCTATTTTGCAGACAAACCCAACTGTAGAGATAAGTTTTCCTGTAAGTTATGTGACCGGTTCGAGTGACTTTTCACCTTTGTCTATTTGCCAGACAAAGTGTAGGAAGTGTTTTGTCTAAGTATTGATAGAAAATCATCCTACTTAACCATAGTAAGTTTCCATATTGTTACTGAAGACCTTTTTTTATGCTAAGGGAACCCTTTTATACAAGCAAAAACGATCAATTTCACTTTTTAGCTTTTTGGCATTTTTAGTTTTTCAGCTTTATAGTTTGGTCATTCCTAGCTTACATAAAAAGGAAAAAGAGCAATGTTCCTGCAAGGTTCAAGCTCGTTAAAAAATAAACCTGCCACTGAGCATAATTTCTCTTGATTCAAGCTCATTAAAATGAAACCACCTTTGGTAAATAACCTTTGTGATCGCTTTGCTATCTGCCCTTTTGAACTTTGGTTGTGTTCCTTCCTTCACCTCCATTCATTTGGCCAAGCATACGATTCCACTTGATTGTTTACCCTTTTGAGGAGGATCTACGATGAGTTATTCTGATTTCCACCCTCTTCACACTGCCATGTTTTGAGAAGTTCTAAACTTACCTGGAACTAGCTGATACCCAGAAATACCACTCGTTCCTGAAAAACGAGCCTCTTTTAAACTCTTTTTAGACTCATTAAATATAAAAATATTGTCGAGGTATTGGCCTTTCCAGCTCGTTAAAGTAAAGGGAACACCATCCCTCTCATATTTTAATATTTTTGGACTTGATGGATTATTAAACAAAAATATCAAGCACTTGCCTTTGTCAGCTCGTTAAAGCTATCGAAAATTCATCCCTTTCGTATTATTTTATACTTTTTCAGACTTAAGGGATTATGCCACGAAAAAGGACTATTAGAGACCCCATTTCATCAATTTTCAAACTCTCTAAACATGAAAAGGACTGAGTTATATTTGTCGTTAAACTCATTAAAACAATAGCGACAAACTTGTCCACCCAGACAAGAACGAGTCTCACTGACGCTAGGCTCGCTAAACATAAAGCGACAGGTTTGCCCGAAGGGAAAATTATAGACCAAGCATATGTTATCCTCCTCAAGCTTGTCAAAAATAAAGAGGTACTGGTCAGCAATGACTGGGGAAAAATGGGAAGAAAACTTGAAGAACTCTATTGGTAGTAGGTCACTCTTCAACATGACACTTTCACTCCATCACCGTGATTGAGTTGGGTTTTTTCTGTTCACCGTCACTATTGGTCCTCTGTACCATCCATTTTGGGGTTAATGCTACCAATCCATTCTAGTGTTGCCGATATGTTCAAGAGAAGTGGCTCAGAGAATTCACCAACCCAGCTAACGCCTCATCCGCTCCAATACCTTCATGCTCCATTATTTCATGACCGCCACCTTGAAACTTGTATCATTAGATTGTTTTCACCTCCACAAAATCATTTGATCCGTTCTGTGTTGTAGATGTGGAATTCATTAAGGCCCTCCTACGACGGGTCACTTCTTGTCGACATCAGCTCATTATCCAAGAAGTTGACTTAGGAACAACCCTTTTAGTACTTTGAAGCTTGCATACCTCAATGGCAAGTTTCTCACTTCCGGCGACAGGTTTACATCAATGGCCTTCGACCGAAAGATTTTGCGTGGTGTTCGACATCGACTCATGTATTCACACCACATGAATTGTACTACAGTACCTTGAGGGACATTATCATTATCATTGATTCCTCTCACGCCTGTTAACAGCTTACATCATTGGCTAGTAATCAAGTGATGTCTTTCCATGTTTGACATCAGAACATCTTTTCACATGGATCGACTTGTACTTCGGGCGGAGATTGAACGAGTTTGAAGACCCCGGATCTAGCTTCATCCATCTGGGCTGTGATATATTCAGGAAAATAAAGACATCAAATGTACACCATAGCTGCACAGATAATCATCCAAGCTAAGGGTTGATGGCTCCACTAGAATCATCAGTCTGCCACACAGACAGTTGTCTACCCTATGTACATGAAAATGAATTTATAAAGCTGAGCATGGGAATGCCTACCTCAGCTAGATCATGAAAATATTATGAAGATAATGTATTGTATTTTATCTTATTATAGGTCACCTTCTAGTTCGGAAAACCTCGGATCCTCAAGATAAATCATTTCACCCGACATCAGAAGATTTATGACCTCATGCTTTAGGGGGAAACTGTTATAGACATATTTGGGCACTGCAACCCCAATCACATAAGTCAATAAACCAAGGGCTGTCAAACCCCTAAAAAATTTTTCATACCCTAAAGGATCAAGGTCAACTGATTACATCATTTCCCAGAAGTTCTCCCTGAAAAACTGCTCAGAATTGGTCAAAAATGGACCATACAGACTACTCCATGCTGAGGATGTGATGCATCTCACCTGCTACACACAAAGGGTGTGATGCATATTGAAAATCCCTTCTGTAGGGTGCGATGAGTGAGAGTAGACAAATGGCAAAGGAAGTTTGATAGGTAGAAACTCAGAGAATCTTCTAGAAACTGCTCATATGACACTTGCCTCTCTAAATTCGCCTAGGGATGAGTAAGAGATCATGAAATATCCAAGTGGAACCAAGAACTATCAATGAAATGACACTAATCAAAATCCCAAAAGCTGACTCACTCCCCTGCAAACATCTATATATGGATCCCTCATCCTAGAGATCCAGAGGCTGGGATTTTGTAATTTGTAAGGAAGTGTTGTTGGTTTCTCTTTGAGATATTGTATTGTTGGGTGATCTAGATTTTCATGAGGTGAAGAGGGATTTCATGTTGGGAGGATGATGCTGGATCAGACAACTGGGTTGTAATCCTCTCTTCTACTACTTCTATCAATAAATCTATTTGAGTTTTCCTCCATATACTTGTATATTTCTGAATCTTGTATTTATGTATGCATTTGTATGGTTAAGGTACATCTGATTCTACATTGTTTATGGTTATAGATCTCTATGCTTTGATGGTATTTCGTTGCTTTGACTCTACAGGTGTTCTTTGAAGCAGGACAAGTGAGAAAGGAGTGGCGAAGCTCTATCAAAGGAGAGAGGAAAAAATTAAGGAGACAAGCAAAAGACTGAGGTTGGTACTCTCTACTTCTCTCTCATCTATCTCTCATAAAGGAAAACACAAGTTACTTTGAATTGTTTGTTTCTAAGATAGCTAGCTATCTTGGTGGGACTAGCAGCTCTGAATGGACACTAGTTGAAACAAGGGCAGTCTCACAAATTGATCTATCAGTCAATTCCATAAGAATTTTTGTAAAATCAAATCTTCTATAGTAAAGGGTTTAGTTGAAGCAAAATTTCAACAGTTAAAGGATTAATCCCTCCGGAAGTTGTGTTCAACAATAAGAAGATTGGGATCTATCTAGTGTCAGTCCCATTATGCTAAGAATTTATCCATTGTTGTAGAATTTTGGTGGAAGGATGACTTAATTGAAGTATGGTAATAAAGGTACTCTTTGATATGACTAAATATGTTTGGAACAATACTAATAAAGGCTAGTCACTTTGGCTTAATCAGAATTGGATTAGATCATTCCAAAGTAATCTCAGATCAAGCCTCCTAGAATCTCCATGCAGTCAGAGTACCTATAATATTGAGGTACTATCAATAAAACATATTAATATCTCATACTAAAGAAGAGGATAAAATTTGAATGTCCAACTTAGGTAAGACTTGAGAGGGAGATATAAAATCCCTGTCAGATTGGACAACCTTGGCACTTTATACAATTACAGAAAAAATTGATATCTATGCTTTAGGAAAGATCATTTGTCTCCAGATTTAGTGGGTTCAAAAGATGATCCTCTCTAGAGGGGTTTGTTCTTTTTCAAAAGGCCATCATGAAAAAAACAAAGGTCTGATGAAATGAATAAGTTTTTATCCGGATAGAGACAACTTGAGAAGATCTTGGCAGACTCCTTGATATTTCACCTCAAAATGATAGGACCATGAAAGGATCCTCTCTTGCATTATTGACTTATGATGCCTATAAAGATCCTTTGAGTTTCCCTTAGGGATTTGAGGAAAATTAATAAGAGACTGATGATTACATATTGTGTCTCAAAGAGCCTGTTGACCTTTCCCAACAAACGACATCCATGTTTATGGAAGATCAGTGCCTAAATTATGACATGATTGATTGCATCAAATTATTATCTAAAAAGTGGATGGATCTCATGATGAGCAGGCTACTAGATATAAAATTTTAAAATACAAGCTTAGGCTTGTGGTCTCCCTAAGAGGGAGTAAGAATGTGGAATATTTTCTTCATCAAGATATGAAAAAATTAGAGGATTACTAAGTACTACCAAAATCTCTGCTATACACACATCTATAGAAAAGGACTGGAAAATGAATGCAAGGTCAATTTCAGCAACCCATGAGATGGGAGCCCCATCAACTAAAACCATATCATAACTTATAACAGAAAACAACAAGAAGGCTTGGGTATGGTGGCACTAATGCAGTATCAAAGTCATGTTTATCAGGGTAATCAGGAGACAAAATAAATTTCTTGCTCGAGCAAGAATGAGTTTGGAATATGGAACAAGAAGTGAATGTAAATAGGTGTAGTTATCTCCTTTGTATATCTTTAATCACTTACCTGTCAGAAATATGGGACAAGAACTAAACAAAAAAAAGGAATAGTTCTCTCCTTTGTTTGGCCATACTGTCTCCAGTTTCATCTATTGGGCTTCCCTTTCCTCTCGCCAGCTTTATATGTGCTCACATTAGTTGACAGTTGAGATAGATCACCATCTTCCCTTGGTAAAAATGATTTACAAACTTTTCTCTTTGTGTGAGGTAAATACTAAGGATAAACTTATGTTCAAATCTCCTATCTAAATGAGATAAGAGGGAGGTTTTATTGCATCTATAGGACCTTGGGAAATTTTTTATCAACATTCTTAAAGCCCTTCAATCAGCAATGCCTTGTCTTGCAAATTAGAGATACATTTTCTCTCAGATTGTGCCTATTTTAGAGCAATTCTAGAGCATCTACCCACAACGCCTCCTCTTTTAATCAGATTCAAGACAATGGGAGATTGAAATTCTTCATGAATCTTGGTTGGTCAATGTAAGAATCGTCCATCATTTCTCCCTAGCCCATGCCACCAAGGCTCCAAATTGTGCCACGTTGAGGGTACCTATGAGAAACAAAGCTTCTCAGAAGCATCACCACTACATAACTCCTACTCAGAGAAGCATTACCAGTTTCTCCCCATCTAGTAGTTCTTCAACATTGTATGTGAGGAGTGGTTATACTTCTTCTTCCACATCCACTTCAACTAATAATTAAGAGAATTTTGATGTCAGCCATGATTACTCACCACATCCCTATTAGTCCAGGCATCTTTCTAGAGGAAATTATTTAGAAGACACATGGTGTTGATGTCCATACCATTAAGTTGGATGATGAGAAGGAATGTCTACCTCCTCTAGTGGTAGTGGCACCTTAGTTTAGACAATTCTTCTTTTACTTCCCCTTCTTCACTTTCCAGGGTTCTCCTTCTTGGGACAACACTCTTGTACATCAGTTTTTATCTCATTTGGTGTTTCTCTTGTACTCATTGTTCATTTAATTTTAAAGGGGATTTTCTTTTGCCCTCCTATCTTTTGTTTGGCTACAATTGTTGGTTGTCACTAGTTCCTTAGGTCATATTAAGTTACAAATTTGATCAAACTTTGACCAGATCTGTCCTACCCATACAAACTGTATAGACAAATGTATGGATACCAAACACACATTGGACTGGGAAAAATGATTGTTATATAGATGTTTTACTTACCCATATAAATTGTATGGATAGATGTATGGACTGTCTATATAAATGTATGGATCCGAACAATACTGTTTGTATGATTGTAAAAATATGTATTGTGCTATCCATGCAGAAGGAAAAGACTAAGGAATCCTACAGTTCATTGGAATCAAATGAAAAAGTCCATGTCAACATGAAGAATAGCTATCTTGATTGTAGTTTGATATAGATGAGACAATGTGTTTAAATTCCAAGTTATGAATCACAATGTTTAAACTTTAAATTGGACTTTCCAAGTGACTACTCATATGATTGCATGTATGCTGCCCTTAACATGGATTGGTCATGAAGACTTCATGGAAATTCATATCCAAACATTGGTTGGAAAATGCCACCTACTAGATTGGGCATTGATTCCAAATGGGAGATGTGGGAATTATAGGTAAAGTTGGCATGCAGGACAAAGTGGACCTTCTTGGCATTCTTGTGTCTTGTGCATATTTTATGCCATTTTCTTTGTGCCCAATAGTTATGTTGCCTAAAAATTGTAGAAGGAAAATGTCAGGGGATCCTATAGTTAATTGGAATCAAATGACAAAGTCCATGTAACACAAATAATAGATATCTTGATTTCAATTTGATATATATGAGCCAATGTGTTTACATTCCAATTTATAAATCACAATGTTTAAATTTTAAATTGGAATTTCCAAGTGACTACTTATCTAGTTGCATGTACCTAGATGGAGGCTACCCTCAACATGGATTGATCATGAAGACTTCATGCAAGTTCATATCCAGACACTAGTTGGAAAATGCCACCTACTAGCTTGGGCATTGATAACCAATGGGAGATGTGGGAAATAGAGGTAAAGTTGGCATGGAGGACAAAGTGGATAGCTTTCCAATTCTGATGGATCTTATAGAAAGGGACTTGACAATGAATGAAAAGTCAGTTTTAGCAACCCATGAGATGGGAGCCCTATCAACTGAACCCAGATCATAACTTATAACAGATAGCATCAAGAAGGCTTGGGTATTGTGGCACTAATGCAGTATAACAATCACAATTATTAGGGTATTCATGAGACAAAAATAAATGTCTTTCTCGAGCAGGAATGAATTGGGAATATGGAACAAGAAGTGAATATAAATAGGTGTAGTTCTCTCCTTTATAAATCTTTAATCACTTATCTGTCAAGAATGTGGGAGAAGAAATGAACAACAGAAGGCACAATTCTCTCCCTTGTTTGGCCATACTATCGCTAGTTCCATCTGTTGGGCTTCCCTTTCCTCTCTACAGCTTCATATATTCTCACATCAGTTGAGCGTTGAGACAGATCACCATCTTCCCCTGGAAGAAATGATTTGTAGACTTTGCTCTTTTCCTAAGGTAGAGACTAAGGATCACTTTGTGTTTAATTATCCTTTCTAAATGAGATAAGATGGAGGTTTTGTTGCATCTATAGGGACTTGCATAGAATTTTATCAACATTCTTCAAACACTTCAATTAATAATTCCTTACCTTGCAAATTAGAGATACATCTTCTCTCAGATTGTTCCTATTTCAGAGAAATTCTAGAGCATCTACCCATAATGCCTTCTCTTTTCATCAAATCTAGGACAATGGGGGATCGAAATTCTTCATGAAACTTGGTTGGACAATGAAATAACCATTCAAAATTTCTCCTAGCCCACACCACCAAGGCTCTAGACTATGCCACGTTGACCACACCTATGAGAAACAAAGCTCCTCAGAAGCGTCACCATTGCAGAATTCCTACTCAGAGAAGATTTGCTAGTTTCTCCCCATATAGTAGGAGTTCTTCAACCATGTATGTGAGGAGTGGTTATACTACTTCTTTCACCTCTACTTCAACCAATAATCAAGAGTAGTTTGATGTCAATCAGGATTACTCACCACAGTCCTATTAGTCCAGGCTTCTTTCTAGAGGAAATTATTCAGAAGACACATGGTATTGATGTCCATACCGTTAAGTTGGATGATGAGAAGGAATGTCTACCTCCTCTAGTGGTAGTCGCTCCTTAGTTCAGGCAATGCTTCTTCTAATTCCCCTTCTTTACTTTCTAGGGTTTTGCTTGTCGGGACAACACTCTTGTACATCTATGTTTATCTCATTTCATGTTGCTCTTGTACTCATTGTTAATTTCATTTTAAAGAGGATTTTCTTTTGCCCTCCTATATTTTGTCTAGATAAAATTGTTGGTTTTCATTAGTTCCTTAGGTCATATTAAGTTACAAATATGATTAAACTTTGACTAGAGTTGTCCTTCCCATATGAACTGTACATACACATGTAGGGATACCGTACACACCTTGGACTGACCAAAACGCCTTCTATATATATTTTTGGCCTACCCATACAAATTGTATAGACAGATGTATGGAATGTATTATATATATATAATTGTATGGATCAGAACAATACTGTCTATATGAATATACAAATTCATATTGTGCTATCTGTGTGATCGTATGGGACTAAGTGTTGTTGGAAACATCTCTTTCCTAGTTACCTACTCTCTCTCCCTCTATGTTGCTCAACCTACTTAACTTCCCAAGTGTGTTGAAAGCCTCTACCTTTCCCTCTCTATATAATTTTAGTAGAGAAACTATTTTTAAGGTTCCTCCTATTCTAAGTTATGCAGGAGATACAATCTTAGGTGCAACTACCAAACATAAGAATTTCACTTTTTTTACAAAAGTGAATTACAAAATAAAATTACTTTTCTAAAAATAGAATTATTTTTAAAAATGATCTCAAACTACTTCTTATGTTCACACTGAACCTGTGCAGAGGTTCATGTTCGACTTATAATTCTCAATAGTGAGCAGGGAAAATTTTAAGAACCACTCTAAATTTATATGTATAATAAATGGGCTAATCCCCATGATACATAGGAAAAATGGGAGGCTATTTTATCAATAATATAATATGTATATATAATTTTTTTGGCGAATCTCTCACCAGATTATATTATCTTGTATAGTGATGGAGAATCTTTGACTGAATTATAAAAACTTGTAAGATCTTGGCAAATATATTATTGAATAATAAATCATTGTGAAGTCTGGGCGAATGTTTTGTTAAAGTATGAAAACATATATGATAGTAAGAAAACATATTCATTAAATTGCAATATACTAACATACATGTTTGGAAAAAAGAAACATAATTTTCTCCTCCTACAAACAATGTTCCAGTTTCAGTGGTTGTGTTTGTCAAGGATCTTACAATACACTCTTGCATATCCTTCTATTAGTTTTGATAATATTCCATAGCAAAGTTCTTGTAGGTGTTGATATTGACCACGAGTAGGAGAGAATAATATTTTCTCTACAACTTTTTTCAAGCTACCACTTTTTTCAAGTTACCAAATTTCTTTCTTATTCCATAGTGTTAAGTTATGGTATGTTCTATGCTTATAACAATTTACTTCTTTTTCTTATTATATTCCACTGATTAGCAATCACATGTACATAAAGTAAAGTGCAGATAGAACATTAAGAGACAAGATGTGGCGGCTAGCCAGGGACAAATCCCACAATGTGTGGGGAAACCCTTTGATCAAATATTCTTTTATCTTCAGTAATTCAGCAGAGAGAAATAGTACAATAAATCTGATTCATATCAGCAGTAGCAAACCCTAGATCAGCAGCATCAGCATTAGCGGCTTCATTATCAAACTAGGGCAGACCATATCTCACAAACCGACCGTCGGATTGACTTCATTCCACCACCAAAAGTTTCGTCTTCCAGAGGAGGTTCAGATGAACCTACATTGCAGTTCATTTGAGGAGATATTCTAGGTCACGCAGTTCAATCTTTACTTCTGCAGTTGCAGCTTCAATTTCAACAGTTTCTAGCTTCAAACTAGGGCAGTCAATATCTTGCAAACCGTTCATCGGATTGACTTCATTCCACCACCAAAAGTTGAGGATTTTAGAGGAGGTTCAGATGAACTATAGTGAAATTCCAAAGAGGAGATCTTCTAGGCCACGCAAGTCAATCTTTACTTCTGCAGTTGCTACTTCAGTTTCAGCAGTTTCCAGCTTCAAACTAGGGTAGTCGATATCTTGCAAACCGTTCATCGGATAGACTTCATTCCACCACCAAACGTTGCAGCTTTCAGAGGAGGTTTAGATGAACCTACAACACAGTTCCAAAGAGGAGATATTCTAGGCCACGCAAGTCAATCTTTACTTCTGCAGTTGTAGCTTCAAATTCAATAGCTTTCGGCTTCACATGTGTGAGAGAGAGACCCATTTCAGCGTAGTAGAGAAGAGACTCATTTCTGCGCAGTAGAGAGAGAGAGAGAGAGATGTGATGAGATGAGTGATTCCAAATGAGGAAAAGTCCTCTTATATTTATACACCACTTTGGTGGGTGAATAGATGCGACTGTTGGGCTTCTCAGCCTACATGAGTTGTAGGTCGGCTTGATAATAATTCCATAATCAAAATAAATTCATATCTCCATGAATACTTATCAGAATCGGATGATATTTATATCAATCCTACACCTCTCGACGAGAGGAATCTAATAAAAATATTATCAACCATGAATAAGATGACCCACATGAAGTTTTTCCCTGGTTTCCAATTTTAACACTCCCTCGCAACCATGGAGAACTTCATCTGCAATCTGTCTATCGGTCGTTACTATTCATCCATCAAATGCACTGCCCTGTATAGCCTGACCCTTTCCCTACGCTGATCTATTCTGCCTGTTCTGCTTTGTCTTGTTCTGCCCTGCACTGATCTGTAGTGTTTTGCTCTATTCTCCTCTGCTCTTTCATTGTTTTGTTCTGCTCTGCTTTTGTCCGAATTATGAAGAAGAAGAAATGATCGAGGATGTATCATACTAACTCAAAGTCAGTCTTAGAGTATGTAGCACTGGTCCCAGACCATTCTCAACCAACCCGAAGTTAGCGTCATAGTGAGTACAACTCCACTGGTCCTAGACCAGTATCATCCTCAACTAACTCAAAGTCAGTCTCAGAGTGCGTACCACTAGTCCCAGACCAGTCTCAGCTGACCCGAAGTCAGCTTCATAGTAAGTACCACTCCTACCACTGGTCCCAGACTAGTATTGCAGTCTTAGAGAGTGTACCACTGGTCCCAGACCAGTCTCAACTTACCCGAAGTCAGCGTCATAGTATGTACCACTCTCACTGGTCCCAGACCAGTACTGCACCGACACGAAGTCAGTCTCGGAGTATGTACCACTGGTCCCAGACCAATCTCAGCCGACCCGAAGTTAGTGTCATAGTATGTTACAACTCCTACCACTGGTCCCAGACCAGCATCGCAGTCTCAGAGAGTGTACCACTGGTCCCAGACCAGTCTCAACCGACCTGAAATCAGCGTCATAGTATGGTACAACTCCTACTACTGGTCCCAGACCAGTATCATTGATCCCAGATCAATGGAGGTCATCCTAGTGTAGGGAGTACGGTAGATACAACGATGTGTCCATCGGTACTACTATGGTCCCTAACTTCATTTCCCTGCTCATTGATCAGATGAGAGGTACTTCCCATGAGTCCCAGACTGCATGGGTAGGATGCCTCGACAGGAGAACTAATCAATCCAATCCTCACAGGAGAACACATCAATCCTGCTACAATCACCGTGGAGAACACATCAATCCAGGCTGCCATGGAGAACACATCAATCCAGGCCTCACAGGAGAACTAATCATCCTGCTACACAAGAGAGCGAATCATCCTGTTCCACAAGAGAGCGAATCATCTTGTCCCACAAGAGAGCGAATCATCTTGTTCCAGTGTGAACCACCAAGGGAGGGTGAGTCACCCTGTGGTCATTTGTTGCTCCAGTAGGAACCGCAAGCCCTCAGAGCTCCCAGAGCTCAATGTATGCAACATGTAGGACCCTTGTACAAGGGTTTCTTGCCGACTCCAAGTCGTTTGGGAAAATCACAGATTAGATCTTTCCTCGGGGCTTTGACAAGGTGTATCAACCTGTACATCATCTTAATGTGATGGAGCTTCCTTTCTCATCGACTTACCATATCCCAGATGATGTCTATCTGCTGGACCAATTGACGAATACAAGATTCCTCAATAATCGAATCCCACCTCTGGTTGTTACAGAGAATCACAGTGGTATCCAATGTAAATCCAAACAGCTCACTGAAGAGCTTTCGCAACCAGACTGCCTCATACGAGGTTATGTTAGCAACAATATATCCTGCTTCGACGGTGCTCAAAGCCACCGACTTCTACTTCCTGCTCATCCAGGATATCGAAGCAGATCCCAAGGTGAAACAGTACCCAGAAGTGCTCTTACAGTCCACCACACTGCCTGTCCAATCAACATCAGTATATCCAAGTAGTCTCACATCTCCGGCAGTGTATCTTAATCCATGAGAGATTGTGTCCTGAAGACATCTCAGAAGATTCCTGGCATCAATCCAGTGAGGCTCAACCAAATATGAGCTCACAATGCTAAATGAAAAACATATGTTCAGATGGAGGTTCACCAAGAACATCAATGCGAATGAGCTTTTGAAACTCAGAGGCATTTCCCAAGTCTGGTTCGACATCACTACCATATAACTTCTAAAATTTAAGATCCTCGAGGTAGTCACAGGCTTGCAGTTCATCATACCGAATCTTTCCAATATATTTACCACATATTTTCCTTGAGATAGGAAAATTTCCCTTGGCTTCTGCCACACTTCAAGTCCTTGGTCCTTCATTTCAAATTCAGAAGCTATCTCCTTCTTACATTTGTGAATGAGAGGGTCTGCACCTGTCAGAAAGAGGTCATCCACATACAACACCAGTATGAGAGGCTTGTCATCTTCAACCTTAAAGTAAAGGTTAGGATCGACTTCACTCCTAGTGAATCCCAGATTCATCAAGTAGCTATTGATCCTCTCATACCATGCTCAGGGTGCTTGCTTCAGCCCATAAATAGCCTTCTTGAACCTGCATACATGATATTTTCAATCGTAAATCTCAAATCCTTCAGGTTGCTCCACATAGACCTCTTCTTTGATAGAACCATGCAAGAACGCGGTCTTGACATCCATCTGATGTAGCTTCCATCCTTGTGAAGCCACAAGGGCTATGATCAAGCGGATGGTCGTATATCTGACAACAGGTGCAAATATCATAGTCTATACCTTCCTTCTGGGATAAACCACGAGCAACAAAATGAACCTTATACTTTTCCATACTTCCATTTGCTGCATGCTTTATCTTGTAAAGCCATTTTGAAGTAACAATTATCTTGTCCAGGGTCTGGGAACTACTTCCCAGACATCATTCTCCATAATAGACTGATATTCTATGGTCATAGCATCCTTTCATAGTTAATGCTTGATGACATCTGAGAATGATGAAGGTTCATTTTGTATGATCGTGCTCATGATGGTCAGGTATCCCTGATACCTGTTAAGTTTCTTACATTGATGGAAGGTTCCTCATGGTGTAGCATGTCCTTCAACATCATCAAGTATCCCCCTAAGCCATGAAGGCCTCTTCCTAGAAGAGGAAGGCTCATGTGGATGAGGATCAATTGGATCCATGGGTTCTTCTACATCAGGCATTGATTCATCATCCTTTTCCTTCGGTTCCTTGGTGTCGGCTTCTTGAGAGCTACTCAAAGTCAACAGATTGTCCACCTTGCTGAGAGCCATATCTTTGTGAAAGGTGACATCATGACTAATCACGACTTCCCTTTGACCGGTGGTGAACATTTCTTCAGGAGTTTAGGAACCCAATGCTTGATGAGGGCATCGATTTTGTACATATACGGCGGTGATTGTAGTTTCAGCCCATAGAAACTTTGGAAGTCTTTGATCATGTAGCATGGCCCGGATAGCTTCCACAATCGTGCGGTTCTTCCTTCCCACCACATCATTCTGCTCAAGAGTATGTGGTGTAGTAGTCTCCCTCTTAATGCCAACCTCAGGTATGCCTGAGTGAACCAACTGTAATATATCGGAGGTCTTGCTTTGGCTTGAGGGGAATGGTCCCCTTTCGAGCTTTCCTTTGGCACATCCTGGACATACACCTT
This sequence comes from Pinus tabuliformis, assembly GCA_031772625.1. Classification (NCBI taxonomy): domain Eukaryota; kingdom Viridiplantae; phylum Streptophyta; class Pinopsida; order Pinales; family Pinaceae; genus Pinus; species Pinus tabuliformis. The sequence continues at coordinate 1,176,700,743 of CM062816.1, forward strand.
CTTTCTCTACTTGGAATTTGGGCATCCCTGTTACCATCTGTCTTACACCAAGTATAGCTTTATAATGAAGGGGGGCAAACCTCTAATGCCAAAGTTCAGACTGAAGAGATGTGTCATGGGACATGACACCTAGCAGACTTCCATCGACTTGATATAATGAATCAACACTAAACCTAAGAGTAAAGGCATATTTAACATTATTTTTCCATATACGTACCTTGCCATCGCTGAAGGTTACCTTGTAGCCTTTGCCTTCCGTTGCCGAGATGGACACTAGGTTCTTTTTGAGGTCAGGTGCATTTAATACATCCTGGACTTTCTAGCCTTCTTGAATGGTTGTCCTCTTCCTTGATCTCCAGCTCTCCTCTTACCTTTGCTGTTGAATTTGTCATTCCTTTGATTTGCCATCAGAGGGATTTTGATCATCGTCCCGGTGTGAGTCCTTTCTTCTCTTTGCATGAGAAGAAAAGGCAGCAGGAGGACCTTTAGGCATGGGCATTTCTTGCACTTCTTCCCTTGTTTCTTCTTGAATGCATCTAGCCATTAATTCCTTGAAACCAGGAATTATAGTTCAGAAGAGTAGCCTTGAACACGTACCATTCAGATGGTAATCCTCCAAGAGTTGTGAGTGCCATTTCTTTGTCAGTAATAGTTTCCCCAATAGATAGGAGATCGTTCTTGATCTCGGTGATTCTTAAGAAGTATGCTTGCATACTTTCATCCTTACCCTTCTTGATTTACCTCAGCTTATTTCTAAGAAACAAAATTTGATTTGCATCATTAACTTTAAATAAACTCACCATTCTATTGTAGATTTCCTTGGAGGTGTCCAGTTCAGAGATGTAAGCCACCAAGTGCTTGTTGATAGAGTCCCGGATGATCTTCTATTGTTTTGACTTCTCCATTTTTCCATTTGTTCCAGGCAGCAGTAGATGCATTTGATGGAGGCTCAATAATATTGCCTCCAACACTCCTTGATTCTCAAGGGTTAGATCGATAGACATCTTCCATCTGTGATAGTCAGCTTTCTCATGGAGCTTGTCTTCGGCATGAAAGAGTGTTGAGGACCCCATAGTTCTTTTAGGATAGCCTTGCCAATCTTCTCTTCAATGATTGCTCTTGCTCTTGCTCAGGCTTTTTCTTCACCTCAGCTCTGATACCATGTTAAGTTATGGTATGTTCTATGCTTATAACAGTTTACTTCTTTTTCTTATTATATTCCACCGATTAGCAATCACATGCACATAAAATAAAGTGCAGATAGAACATTAAACGATCGATAGAAAACAAGCCAAGACAAGAGACACAAGATGTGGTGGCTAGCCAGGGACAAACCCCACAATGTGTGGGGAACCCTTTGATCAAATCTTCTTTTATCTTCAATAATTCAGCAGAGAGAAATAGTACAATAAATCTGATTCATATCAGCAGTAGCAAACCCTAGATCAGCAGCATCAGCATTAGCGACTTCATTATCAAACTAGGGCAGACCATATCTCACAAACTGACCGTCGGATTGACTTCATTCCACCACCAAAAGTTTTGGCTTCCAGAGGAGGTACAGATGAACCTATAGCGTAGTTCAGATGAGGAGATATTCTAGGACATGCAGGTCAATCTTTACTTCTGCAATTGCAGCTTCAGTTTAAGTAGTTTCTGGCTTCAAACTAGGGCAGTCGATATCTTGCAAACCATTCATCGGATTGACTTCATTCCACCACCAAAAGTTGCAGATTTTAGAGGAGGTTCAGATGAACCTACAACGTAGTTCCAAAGAGGAGATATTCTAGGCCACGCAAGTCAATCTTTACTTCTACAGTTGCAGCTTTAGTTTCAGCAGTTTCTGGCTTCAAACTAGGGCAGTCAATATCTTGCAAATCGTTCATCGGATAGACTTCATTCCACCACCAAAAGTTGTGGCTTTCAGAGGAGGTTCAGATGAAACTACAGTGTAGTTCCAAAGAGGATATCTTCTAGGCCACGCAAGTCAATCTTTACTTCTGCAGTTGCAGCTTCAAATTCAATAGCTTTCGGCTTCACATGTGTGAGAGAGAGACCCATTTCAGCATAGTAGAGAAGAGACTCATTTCTGCGTAGTAGAGAGAGAGAGATGTGATGAGATGAGTGAGTCCAAATGAGGAAAAGTCCTCTTATATTTATACACCACGTTGGTGGGTGAATAGATGCGACTGTTGGGCTTTTGAGCCTACAGGAGTTGTAGGTTGGCTTGATAATAATTCCATAATCAAAATAAATTCATATCTCCATGAATACTTATCGGAATTGGATGATATTTATATCAATCCTACACCTCTCGACGAGAAGAATCTAATAAAAATATTATCAGCCATGAATAAGATGATACACATGAAGTTTTTCCCTGGTTTCCAATTTTAACACATAGACTCCAATTGCGAGATCAAAAAAACACATCAAGTTTGTTTACTGCAACACGCCAACAAGTAGCAAGCCCCAACTATATTATATAAGAAATTATTAGGTATCCCAAAGGCTTGAAGGGGATCTAATCGAATGAAGTGACCATTGTAAGAAGCCTTCTAATCAATATATGAATATATAAATGTAGATTTATTATTATTTGAATTGGAAATCTTCAATTTTTATTAGCATAATTGACTACCCTCATAAGTCTTGCCTTTTTTAACAGTGTTGTAACATGTACATTAATTTCCATTTTTGGTGAACAATCTCCACCTTTTAGGAAAATATGGTGCAGTGGCTCAAACCCCTACAGATCATTAGGACAAACTAAGAATAGCACAGAAGATGAAAGGTTCTACAAACCAATTTATTTTTCCAACAACTAATCCAACATCAGTACCTAAACTTTTTCATGAAGATATCATATTGAGAATGTTTGAAAAATGGTGGGAAATATTATGCGAGGGTGATGCGGAAATAGTGATAAGGTTTCACTGTTTCATTTTTTTTTTTGTTAAATCAAAAAAACCAATATTAATGGAGATATTGCTATTTTTTACTAAATTTTGCGAAGTGACTGAATCTAGCTTTAACCATTCATGTTAAGTTGTTTTTACAATATAATTTCCTAAGTCTATTTAATATCTTCATTTTCATAAAAACCAACCTATGTCCATCTTAACTCCACATCTACCACTATTAGAGGGATGAAATTTATTTATCCCTCTCAGCCCTTGGTACACCTAGAATTAAGATGGATCTAAGATGATATAATTTCCCCTTTAAATAGTCTATGCTCACATGAATACCATGGTATTACCATGGGTCAATACCATGTGTTATCGTAAACCTAGAGCTTAAAAATTACTATTAGTAATTTATAAAAATTAATAAAATTAATAATTGATTTTTATTTTATTTATTATTTTAACAAAGTTAAAATGTTTAACATACATTAAATTACAACATCCATTTTTACTCTTGATCCAAGCCATGAGAGGGATCAAATATTTTTTCACTCTATGCTAGTTTGGATATCACGATATTTGATCCTTCTGGTTTAATTCCCACCTTTAAATAGGCTACATTCTATGTGAATACCATGGGTCAATACCATGTGCCATTTTTATTTTTATTAATACTAATATTAGGGTTAATAATGTTTTTTTGCATGGTATAAATAATAATCTAGCCCATGGTATTTGGCCCATAGGATTCACTTATATAAAACCTCTTTTTTGAGCCTTCATAAATAGAAAGAGGGTTATGGACTAAATATAAAAAGAGGTTTTAATTATTTACCATACCTCTAGTTTATTTATATTTTTATTTATTTACCATACCTTTTGAGTAAGTATAAAAAGAGTTTTTATTTATTTACCATACCTCCATTTTATTTATATTTTTATTTGTTTACACCCTTGCATGGTGACTTATGGAGTAAATATAAAAAATGTTTTATTTATTTACTATACCTCTAATTTATTTATATTTTTATTAATTTATCATACCTCTTTTATAAATATGGTATTGGTATTTGGCCCATAGGATTCACTTAAATAAAACCTATTCATGAAAATTAGGGCGAATGGAAAGTTGTAACTCCTAATTTCAAGGGCTAAATTTACCTTTTTTACCCTCTCCCTTAAAATAAGGTGGGCTAACCTCCATACCTAATTTTTTTATAAAATAAATTTGAGGTGATTTGTAAAAATGTACTACGATACAAAATATTGCCCCCCTAAAAATTTCAAACCCCTTAATTTCGCCTAAGGGAAAAAATTCGCCCCTAAAATTTTCCATGATAGTGAGATTTTTAGTACCTCAAAAAGTGTCAAGTAAAGCACCATTAATGGCAACAATGAGTAGAAAATATCTTGTCAAAATGCTTGTTGACCGTCAAATATGGTTAGTATGATTGATTGGAAATCATAGATCACAAATCATCTAAGTTCAAAAATTATTTTTGACAATTTGTTTCTTTTGGAAATTGCCTTAATAGTTCACTACACCAAGTAATTATTACATGTAACCCCTCTAAAGCAACTGGCATGTTTAAGTTCAAGAGAGACACATCACATATAGTTAGGTGATATACTTGTGAAAACCGATCCCTATACAGATGAAATGTAAGGGATACATTGCTTGGTTAAACTCCTCCACTATGTATTTCTTTCCCTAGTAGGCTACTCACTAGAATTTAGAGGTGAGCTTAAACAATATTAGTCCACTATCTCAATATAAATTCCCAATGTTTTTTATGTAAATTCTCCACGGAATCTTTCCAGTCACATTGAAATTTCTTCACATTTTTCTCTATATTTTCCATGAACTCTTTGCAGTCATATTGAAGTTTCTCTGAATAAATTGCTAAAACATTGATGATCGAGTTTTAGTGATTTAAAAATTCCAAATGGATTTGATTTATGTTTTTTCTTGAAGCCCAATTGTACTGAATGTTGGAACAAATGGTAAAGAACATAATCACTAAATGTTTTGTGCATTTTTATTGTTGTTTGCAGCACTATGTTTCCCTTAGTGTTGTTTTATTAGCAATTTTGTTGAGTGTTTTGTCCTGGTTTATTCTTAGCAATTTTGTTAAGTGTTTTGTCCTTATTTATTTTTAGCAAATTTGTCGAGTATTTTGTTTAATTTGCAGAGAGAAAGATCGTAGACTACAAGTTGGAAGCTGTATTAATACTTGCATGGATCATTGGGCCTATCTCAAGTTTCAATTGTTGGCTAGGATCCCTTCACTCAAATTTTGATGTTGCCTCACTTTTGTGGGATGGCACTATGAACAAGTAAGAATAAATTGATCTCAACAGTAAAGAGAAAATGTACTGTTAGTATCTATTCTCAAAGCTATGGCTTTTATTAAAACTTGCAATATATTTTGAATTTGAACTTTGAGTTAAATCCATAATTGCACGTAAATGGTAAATGGTATGGTTTTTGTACAAAGAAATTTTAATTGGAATATAATGCAATCAAAATTGCAATACCCCATGTAGAATGTGTGCTAAGGAGAAAAGTGAGAAAAGATAAATTACGAGTAATAATGGTAATATTAGTGTCCCTATGAGATGAGTTGAATGTTAAGAGTTTTGGGGGGTGAGATATGTTTCTTATATCTGTGGAAGTGTTAATCAAAGGAGAAGTAGCACTATATATAAAACATAGTGAAAATGATCTTATTTTCTAATGAAAGAGACAATAATAGCTCCAAACCAAGAGACTATTATTGATATTATTCTCAACATGAAAAAGCATGTCCTTGATGTGTATTGCCTCCTTATATGTCAATGGTGGCTTGGAAGAGATACTTTCAGATTCCTCCTCCACTTACACTATTTCTTCTATTGTGACCTTGAGAGTGTCTGTCTATGATGATGATGAGTATCTCTTTTCATGATGTATATTTGTTTCTCTTTGAAAAATACCTCATATATTTCCAAATGTAGATCATTGAAACTATGAACCTCATCTCTCCACAATTCTTGGCACAAGCTAGTAGCCTACGCCACCACCACCCTGCCCCAAGGCACCAATATGTGTTCATTGAGCTCTTTCCTTTACCTCAAATGTCAAGAGAGTGATGGTAAATTTCCTACAACTTCCTTAAGAAATTATCAAACATGTTCTCACAGATACACACTCTACAATAATTTTGTGTGCATATGTTATATGAAACTTTAGTAAAAAGAATACCTAAGAAAAGATTACTAACAAGACAACACATTCCTTCCAAGCAAGATTAGATAAGAAAACTTCTGAGATAGGAGGGAATGCATTGTTCAACAACTAAGTAGTAGGAAACCCCCCTCCCCCCCTCTAATATTTCACCATTAGAAATGTAAACGAAAACACCTTAGAAATGTCTTAAAAAATACTAGAAACATTTCCAAAGCAAATATTACTCTTTCCAACCTATAGGGGTGTTTCCAATTCCCCTAATTGTTGATTATGACTTTGTCTATAAAAATAAATAAAAACAATAAGAAATAAAACCACTTATAATTTTTAATGATAGGAAAAATACCTTGCAAGTCAGTTAATTTCAAGCATTTTTGGCATCTTTTGTTCATTTATGTACAAATACAACCTACATAACTACCACCATTCTCTATGTATGAGGACACCGAGATACATATCATCGAAAAAGTCAACCTCTAAGTGTGGCAATGTTTGTAATAAAGTAGGGGAAGCACTTTTTTTTATAATTTCAGTGGAATTTAGCCCTAAGTTGGAAACTCTTAACAAATATAACAAAAATTTTATTGTTTTCGATTTTTCAGTAGCCAAATAATTTATAAGGATAATTTTGGACATTGAAAAATGCAAGGCTATATGGGACTCAACATACAAATGAGATTTTTATTAATTTGTTGATTATGTTTATCTTTATAATTTTCTTGACAATTCGCTATTATAAAATATAAAGTCTACTTTAGATTATATTCTAGTGTTCATTGTCTTTCATATATTATATTTTGCATTGTATCTTCTTTCATTTTTAGAATTGGAACTCAGAATTTATGGGAAGAAGAAAGAATTGAAGAAAGAGGAGAACAATGCCTTGGCAACACAGTATGAATTCATTTCCTAATATGCTCGTTTTGAAATTCATTTGCTAATATTTTACACAACTTTTTATGTATGTTGTTTTAATTTTCTACCATCATATCAATTTCATGAATAAATGATTTCTTATTTTTGTTAAATACATGATTGTGCAAGAACTACCTCCAAATTCAACTATGAAGGATTTGCTAGAAACATTAGCTTATGGCAGTTAATTTTGCACATCATATGGTTTTCCAATATAAGGGGAGTTGAGTTACTTGAGCCATCGACTTTGGAAGTGTTTCAAGTAGGGATTACCATGGTTTTTAATGTTGTGATTATTTCATCTTATGGTTATTTTGGGCAAAAAAATGTTTAAGGAATGCTAGACAAGACACCGGTGGATAGGTAAACATATTTTTTATAATTGCAATGTTCCTTCCATGATATCCTCTCTTTTTTATTTGATTGTAGTTTGAATGTTTCCTTTGATTTTGTTTTCTATTTTAACTATGAAATTGAAAATACATGGTGTCATGTCCATTTAAACAACGTCCAAAGCTTGAAGATGAGATTAATATTACCCGATATTAATTGAAATCCTTTTCATTGTTTTGTGTTAAGAAAATTTCATGGCTATTAGAAAATTTTACTATCATATTTTTATTTGAGCACAAGTTGTCTATATACTTGACCAAGTTCATGCATTAGAGAATCAAAAGTTGTTGTGAATAAAATGACAACGATTAGACATCACACCTCAGATTATTTGTTTTCACAAATTATCCACATCCTAAGCTTTCTAACATGTAAGTTGGCATGGTTGTGCTTAATTAAGTGTTAGCCCCCTAATTTGGTCTCTTTTCTCCATTTTCCCCTTCCTAAATCATAACCATTTACTATTGTTTTACCTCTCTTATACACCCACATCTTGCACCAGTACAAGCACAGTGACATATTTCGTGTAAACTTTATTTTTCATATTTTTAATTTAACTTAGCATTAATTAATCATTTATTATGTGATTTATTACTTTTAATCACTCTTTGTAACTTATCGATATCTCCAATGTTTATTTTGTAGTTATAGTACTCACTGTGATCGTTGATCCTAGTGCAGGATCAGATCTTACACCATTGCCAGCACAACAAATCCTTGCAGTAAATCCGAACCTCCTTGATCACTGCCTCATTTTGAGCAACTTCAACTACGACATCAAGATTGATCCAAAGGCAGTCGAGATCAAATTTGTAAAGAACGAAAGATGGAGATTGGCTACGGCCAATTTTGTTAACTGTCTACGTTTAAAGGCCAAGAAGCTAAATTCTGTGGTTGGTTATGTAATCAGTTGAATGATCTATTTTTGCCCTTGGCCAAAGATCTATATAATGTAGAATGTAAATAGGACTAAAGATAGTTTTTTGGATAGAATAGAGACACAGCCAGAGAGGCGGTAACAGGTTGTTGTATTTTGTTATCACCCAAATCTAGGTTGGACGATGTATTAACACATGTACTTGCCTCAGTGAATTAATAAAAGGGAGCTCTGCCTCATGTTTTATAAATCACATTTATGTATTTGAGTTGATGAATTGATTAAATTACTGAGCAACCTTTTTATTTAAAAGGGAAATGCGTTGGTTGGCTAGGGCCCAGCCAACCCAACACGTTTAACTTATTTCTTGTTTCCTGTAATTTGTGTTTATATTGTCAAGTGTAATTTAATTTCAAGCACATGCATTCCTGTCTGAGTGAAAGCGGATCCATTGTGTGAAGTAGATAAATTTCCTTTCCTGCACTTGATTTTAGATTGGTTTTCCCTGCCTGGTCCAAGCAAGAGAAATAAACCTGCACCAGTGCACGTTGGTGTGATATTTCCTTTTCTGCAGTTTTTTTTGGTTGGTTTTCCCCACCTGGTCCAAGCAAGAGAAATGAACCCACACTAGTGCATGTTGGTGTGATGCAACAAGCCTTCTTAGTCTACTTCCTACAATTTTCTTTATTTCATTAAATGCTTTATGACATGATAAATGTATATGGATTGTTTCTTTATTCCTGCAGTCTGTCAAGATCAGAAACATTCATTTTTATGTCTGCAATTTGATTTAACAGTATAATAGCACTTGCAATAACTAAGCACTCATTTTAAGAATTAAATGCTAAGTGCAAGAATCTCTGATCCAGTGCAAGTACTAGTTTCTTGCCATGGGATCTGAGTGCTCTGAACTTGGAAATGTTCAAGCCCTTGCAGGAAGTAAAATGCATTTAGTAAAGACACCATTTATACCTTCTGCATAAATCTCTGTTCCTGCACCAGTGCAAGCATACTACAATAGTACAAGACATATTAGTGAAAGAAGGAAATCTCTAAAGCAGTAGGTTTAAGGGCCCATCTGATGAGACTGCTAAGTGTCTCTGCTAAATAAAAACACACACTCAGTAGTTAAACAATAATTAGCTAGAGTGATTGCCCTTTATTTTTAATTCCCTCTTGCAAATGCATTCTTTCTTATTCCAGTCTTAGATTATTTTGATGGTTCAAGTTGCCTTTTTTTCTCTTGTTAGTTTGATTATGCAATCTTTCCTTTAAAGAAAGTAGGGATTTATATTAGAAAGATTCATACCATCTCTGGAATTGCATGTACTTTGTCTCTAAGTTTACGGATCCCCTGTGTTGACAAATTAAGTGTTGAGAAGTTTGCTTAAGTGTAATTCCTGCACCCAACATTTTGGCACCGTTGCCAGGGAGGCGATTTGATTTGGTAAGAATTTTCTGATTATACAATAGAGTTAATTTTTCCTTTATTTTTTCAGTATTGTTTGAAAAAGCTACTTTGAAGGAATTTTACTAGTGTTGATTGATTTCTAACATCATTTTTTATTAGAAGTTGTTTGTTATTTTTCTTTCTTTTTTTGAAATGAATGCCTAAAAAAGGTAAGGGTTCGAAGCCCACTAAGGGCTGAAAGAATTCTGAAAAAAATTCTCATATTGGGTCTCCCTCTATGAGCAGGAAGCCTAATCTAATTCAAACCCATCACGCAGGAACAATCCACCTGGATTTTGGTGACAACAACTTAGGTGTGGTTCAGCTTGTTGGGAGCAAAAGGAAACAATGGTAGACCATGAAGATCATGTGGAAGGGATTGGTGAAAACCAGGTAAGTGGAGAACAATCCACTTTTGTGTTTCCAATTGTGGATCCTGATATTGTTGTGCAATTGAAGAATATTCCACCATCAACTCTCCCTCATTTCCATGGTAAAGTTCATGAAGATCCTGACTCTTTTTTATTCGAGTTTGATATTCTGTGTAGAAGTTATGATTATTCCACTGACGCTCAGAAGTTAAGACTATTTCCTCTTACTCTCAAGGAATTAGCTCTACGCTGGTTTATAGGGTTAGGTGGAAACACTATAACCTCTTGGGATCAGATGAAGAGAGTGTTTTTGTCTAAATATCAAGAATATTGCAAAACTTGGGACATGTAGGATGCGATTTTACAATCATACAAGATGATGATGAAACTCTTGAAGATTACCTAGATATATTTCTATATATTTTACAAAGGTTGAAACTTAAGCTTGATTCTATACTATTAGAACCTTGATCTTAAGAGGACTTACTGATAATGCTAGAAATAAATTAAATCTGTTAGGACAAGGTGATATTTCTTAGCAAACGTTTGAACAAATTTGTGAATTATGTAGGAAATTTTCAAGAAATCAGTATAGATCAGGTAGAGGAACTCGTAACAGAAATAAAAAAACCAAATCTACTGATGCTATGATTATTGGACTAGAAAATAAAATGGAAAACATGAAAATTGATATAATGAATATTGTTACCAAACAGTTGGACTCTTTAAAATTTTAGTGAAAGTTCATGAAGGAATAAGAGTCATTATGTATTTTCTATCCTAAAATGTAGAGACAATAATCCTCCTAAAGAGTATCCTCTTAATTTGAAAGAAACTAATAAGTGTGCTATTTGTGCAGAAGACCATGTCACAGAAAAATGTCCCTCTATACCAGGACTTAAAGCTGTATTTACAGGGGGACAACCTGAAGATAATACTTGTATGCTATGGGAGAAAGAAGGAATTGGCCTCAGGTAGGTGCAGGTATGGTTGCTGAATTTTCTCCACACTATTTTGTTTATAATTCACATGCATATTCTTATCCTAACACTAATCAGTAGTGGCAGTATGGGAATCAATATCAGCATGGGCAACCTTCTCAAACATGTAAACAAGGTTGGAGAGGGCCAACTCATTCTCCATATTCCTACCAGCCACTTATGTAGTCATATCCATCTACACATACACCTTATTCAATGCTTCAACTTCTGAGTCAATCTACTCCACCATTGCCTTTACCTCCACCATTTCGACCCCCTGAGTTGCCTGCTAAACCTATGCCTAATCCTAACAATAATAAAGTAGTGCAAATGATCTATGGAACAAACCCACCTTTACCATTCAACTACCAGTCTATTCTAGTTGGGGTTCATGATATTCAATTAAGATTGGGAAGGACTGTCACATCAGAAAATTAGAAGCAACCTAGATTGATTGTTGAAGAGAAAGGAGAAGAGGAAACTCTTAACCATTCTCTGAAAACTGTCACTAAGAAACCCTTACCCTCCGAATCCTTACCATCTTCTTCCAACCAGCCTCCCTTCCCAGAGAGGCTAGTGATGGAAAGAAGTGAGCCTATTTCTGAGACTAGCTTGGCATCAGAGCTTTAGAATATTTTCATTAAGATATCTTTGCTTCAAGCCATCAAAGAGATTCCCATTTGTACCAATATTATTAAGGAAATCTATCTCAAGAAACCTTGGAGGAAGAGATTGGAACCCCAAACCATTCAATTTGTTGGTAGGACAGCAGAGTTGATGACAGGATGTATGTCTATGGAGAAATATACTGATCCTGAAAACCTTGTTGTCTCAGTTCAAATTGGTAATGTCCTTGTCTCTAATGTTCTTATAGACCTAGGGGCAGCCATTAATGTCATGACTAAGCAAACCATGGATGAACTTCAATTATCTCATCTTCACCCTACTCCCAATATGCTTGAATTAGAAGATAGATCTAAAATTAAGCCAAAAGGAGTATTGGATGAAGTGATCATCTCATTAGATTCTTGGGAATATCTTGATGATTTCATTTTTCTTCAGACAAAGAACTGAGTAGGAGGACATCTCTTGATCTTGGGTTGACCATGGCTTGCTACAGTTGATTCATATATTGTATGTCGCTTCGGTGATATGTATATCTCGCATGGAGATTCTAGGAAGAAAGTTACCTTATACCCCCTTGCCAGATCCATTTAGGACCTTCGAGATACTTTATGGTTGTATCAAAGTAGTGATGAGGAGACTCAACCCATTTCCCCTATCCATTATTATACTGGGTCTTCACAAGAAGATGAGATTCAAGATTTCCTGAATAATCTAGACACTATGACTAATTTTGAGCTATTGAGTCAGATTTTTAGCCTAGATTGTCAAGATAATCATGATTCTCATTCTTTTATATCGTTGCATTTGACCACTCCCTTGAGTACTCCTGAGCCTGATACTACTCTTGTTGAGATTAGCCATGGTAAATCCTTGCATATTAGTTTATATTTGGACTCATCTCAGCAGGAGCAGCTTGTGAATTTGTTGCAAAACCATCTTAGTGGCTTTGCATGGGGCTATGAAGATATGAAGGGTATTCCTCCTGAAACTTGTACACATCATATCTATATTTAAGAAGGAACCTGACCTATCTGACAACCCCAAAGGCGAATGAATCCATCTCTAAGAGATATTATGAAGGAAGAAGTACAGAAACTCTTGGATGCCATTTTTATCTATCCTATTTCCGACAGTCAGTGGGTCTCTCCACTAGTGCTAGTACCTAAGAAAGATGGAAGATGGCATATTTGCATTGATTATCGAGAATTAAACAAATCCACTCTCAAAGATTATTTCCCTCTCGCTTTCATTGACCAGGTGCTCGATAGCCTTGCAGGAAAGAAATACTTTTCCTTTTTGGATGGCTTCAGTGGTCATAAGCAGATGCAGATTGCACCCAAAGATCAGGATAAAACTACTTTTACATTTCCATGGGGTTCATTTTCTTATAGAGCGCTTCCCTTTGGTTTATGTAATGCCTCGGCTACCTTTGAAAGGCAGTCCTGGCCATTTTTGCTGATCTAGAATTTGTAGAAATTTATATGGATGCCTTTTTTGTGTTTGGTGATTCTTTTCAGGAAGCTCTCGAAAATATAAAGAAATTACTTCTTCGTTGTCAGGAAGCCCATCTCGCCTTGCGTGACAAGAAATGTAGCTTAATGTGCAAAGCGAGTGTGGTACTTGGCCATTTGATTTCTGGTAAAGGTATCCAGGTTGATCTAGCAAAGATTGAAATCATTTTGCATCTTCTTGCACCCAAAACTCAAATGGAAGTAAGAGGTTTTTTAGGACATGCTGGTTACTATAGAAGATTCATTGAATTTTTTTCTAAGATAGCTACCCCTCTTTTCCAACTTCTAGCTAAGGATAGTGAATTTTCTTGGACCACAGCTTGCCAACAATCTTTTGAAACATCGAAGGAAAAGTTAGTACATGCACCAGTTTTGAGAGGTCCTAACTGGTCCTTGCATTTTCACATTTCCTCTAATGCTTCAGATTTGGCTATTGGCACAGCTTTAGGACAAGAAGAAATAAACAATCCTATGTTATTTATTATATTAGTAAGAATTTGTCTTTTGCTGAATTAAATTATACAGTTACAGAGAAAGAATTTATAGTTGTAATTTTTGCAATAGGCACTATATTACAGGATATGAAGTATTTGTACATACTGATCATTACGCGATTAAATATTTGATGAACAAGCAATTGACTAGCGGTAGAGTGACAAGATGGTTACTATTTTTGCAAGAATTTAATATTACTATTGTTGATAGACCAAGAAAATCTAATGTTGTAGTAGATTTTCTTTCTAGATTAGATAATCCTGGTGAAGAAACTCCTGTTAATGGTGATTTTCTGGATGAACATATTTTTTCTATGTCAACAGATTCTCCATGGTTTGCTGACATTGCTAATTACTTGGTTACTGGGAAAACACCACCCGACTTGTCCACTCATGAAAAGTGGAATATTATTCAGAAAAGTGTTTCATACCCTTGGATTCAAGGAGATATTTTTTACACTGGTCCAGATTTGATTATCCGTAGGTGTGTAAGAGAGGAGAAAGTGTTTAACATATTGAAATCTGCTCATGATGAACCTTGTGGAGGCCACTTCACTGATAAGTGGATTGCATATAAAGTATTATGTGCTGGTTACTTTTGGCCTTCCTTGTTTAAGGATGCCAAACGATATGTCAGGCGATGTGATAGCTATCAGCGAATGGCCTAGCCTAATCAAACCAATGAAATGCCTTTGTGCCCCCAAGTTATGATTGAGCCATTTGAAAAATGTGCTATTGATTTTATAGGGCCAATAAATCCAATGTCATTAAGTAAAAAGCATATCTTGGTTTGTACAGATTTTGTTATGAAACGGGTAGAAGCTAAAGTTGTTTCCTTTGCTACAAAAAAAAGTTGTTATTGATTTTCTTTTTACTGAAATATTTACTAGATTTGGTGTGCCTAGAGAAATTGCTTCTGAAAATTGTCTGCAGATTATTTCTAATTTGGTACAGGGTGTGATGGATCAATACAATATCTGGCATAGGAAATCCATGCCGTATCACCCGCAAGCAAATGGCCAGATGGAATCCACAAACAAAGTGATAGAGTCCATTCTTACAAAGATAGTAAATATGCATTGAAAATACTAGGCTGAAAGATTACCAGAGGCTTTGTGGTCATACAGAACCACTTGGAGAAATAGCATAGGACATACACCATATGAGCTGGTATATCACAAAGAGGTTCTGTTACCAATTGAATTCCATATCAAAACTTTCAGAACTACAGTTCAGTAAGAACTAGATCTCTCTAAGGCACAACAACAACGTCTTCTCCAATTAAATGAGTTAGATGAATTTCGTAAGGATGTTTTTCAACAGAACATACTAATTCAGTAGCAACGCAAAAGGTGGCATGGCAAGTCTATTCAGAAAAAGCAATTCCAACCAGGTGATTGGGTGCTCCTTTATGATTCTAGATTAAAATCCTTAAAGGGAAGTTCCATATACGTTGGATGGGACCTTATGAAGTGATCCAAGTATTCGAGAATGGAGCAGTATAAGTTAAAACTATTGTTGGACAAAATTCAATATTCTTGGTAAATTGACATAGGTTAAAGAAGTATTTTCAGCCACTTACCAGGAAAGATTTTACACAACAAGTCCAACAGCAATTTGGGATGGTAGTGGTGAATGGTAATACCAACCTTTTGAAAACATGAATTCTTCTTCTTAAAAATAAATAAATAATACAAAAAAAGTAAAGAAATTTTGTTTTCCTGTAATTATGAAAGTTAGTTCGCTGACATGATTGCAGAAGGATCAACCTAAAAACCAGCTTTCATGCGGGAAGATCAAAAATTTCTAATAAAAAGAAAATTTTGCTTGATCTTTAGATATGCTAGCGACCTCCAATTAAAATTAGGTTCAACATAACAAACCTTTATACAATTTGGGTAATTAGCATGGATATTTCTATTCAAGTAACGCTTAATTTTCGCTGCAGTTTCCTTTTTGTTTGCACCAGTGCATGCAGACCTTCCAGAAAATCTTCTACCTTTCTTCATATTCCACTTTCATAATATTCCCTCATTTTTCTTCTTCAATCCCAGAATTATTAACCTTCCCATATTCTTTTGAATTTACCTTGTCCATTTCGAAAAAACCCCACTTTACCCGTGAAGTTTTTTCCCTATCCCACTTCTGTTTATCCCCTCTTGTGGTACTATTCTTGGAATCCCTGTAACAAAATTCCCTCCCATTTTGAAAATTCCCTTTTCCCACTTCTTTGTTCCCTCATGAATTCATTGTAGGATCTCGCGCACAAAGAGAAAAAGGATATGCTCTGAAGCATCAAGAAATGGTGAAGCAAATTTCCAGTATAAGTTGAGGAAGCCATGTGGAAGTCTAGCCTATGTTTGATTTAAATTCCCTATTCTCTTTTAGATATTATACTTGCACTAGTGTAAGCATGTTGTCCTATATGATAATGCAAGTAGAATGGTACAAGTAGAATAGCATAATTCAAGTAGTGCAAGCAAACCAGTGCAAGCATGCACCCTATTAGAAACATAGTACAATTTGTTCTTTTTATAGTATACATTATAGGAAAGTGGTCATCATGAAAATTTATAGGAAGTCCTTTCACTTAGTCGATGAGTACTTGTGCTATCATATTAACTAGGAGAAAATTATTTAAAGTACAATGTGTTTTAATTTAAGAATCATGATCATTTTTTAATGAATGCTAAGATATATTTTGAATTATGAAGGAATGCGGAAGTGTTTAACCGTTGCTTGGATATACTTTCCCATTTCCACCATAATCCTAGATGTCCTTCACTCATAATGATTATCTCACCTAGCCATTAAAACGTCGCCGCAAGTATCAGTCCAGCCTGATCTCAAAGATTCCATGCTTCCACGACTACTTTAGTGGAATGAATGGGTGATAAGATGGAAAGGATGGTGGATAGTTGGATCCATATCTATAAGAACCAATCTTCCTGGTGTTGCATGTAAAATTCTCCACTGTTTATAGCCGTTGAGCAGCGATGCCACCTGTTCGAAGTGAACCCTCGTCTCTCAGTAGGGTAGAACAGACTGATGAGTATCGCAATAGTTTTGCACTATTGCGAGACTTGGGCTTTCTTCAACTCTTGCAAAATTTTGATGGGCACGATAGAGAAGTGGCCTTACAGTTTGCCAAAAGTTTCAAAAATGGGCAAGTAAAAATTGGGCCTCCAAAATTTGAAGTTACTGAAGAGTTTGTAGCAGCAGCGATAGGCTTGGAAAATATTGGTGAGTAGTGGTTTAAAAATAAGAAACTAGAAAGCAAGCGATGGCAATTTTTTGTCGTCGACAAGAACATGAAGGTAGACTGAAAGGAATGACTTCTGCACAGTGCCCTGCTAGGACAGTGGCAGGACCTCCTTTTCATCCTACATAAATTTGTAACCTATGAGGGAAGGTACTCCCGCACTTTTGTATATCATTTTAGGATGTTCCAGCATTTCAAAGCCGCCCGACACATCTTATGGAGGATGAATTTCCCGTATCTTTTACTTAAGAGCTTGGAAAAGATGGCCAAAGGTGTGCTGGATGGATGGGCAGACCAGGCCGGCAAGAAGTTATATCACCATGGCCTGATAAATATTCTAGTCCTGAAACAAATAGAAGTCAAAGGCATGACCTAGGAGGTGTTGTTAAAATAGCTACATAATAAGGAAACTGCTAGAAAAGAGACAGAGGACCCCGCCAGCACAAGCAAGGGCCCGAATAAGAATGTAAAGAGGAGTCCTTCTTGCACCAGTGAAAAAAGGAAACAATCTGAAAAATCAAAAGAAGGAAGGGCCCACTGTTTAAATAAGAAGACATCTAGTGCACCTGTTGAAGAGACTCCTTCTATGCCACTAGTACAGGCACAGACCCTCGAAGAAGACAACCTGTCAGTCTGTGTGGACGCAACAAAATTTGCAGAGGTCAAAGATGACACTCTTTTGGCAGATTTCATTAAAAAGCCCCAAAGAAAGAATAAAGTATTTGGTGTAGGCAAAGAACCATAGTCCCCACAGGATGTTGAATCCCCTCCTGCACTAGTACAATAAGAAGAAGCAGAAGAAGAAGAACCAAAGGAAGAAGAATTTCCTGATGTAATCATGAGGGATATTGAGGTACCTGAGGAAGACACAACCCCTGTCAAGACAGAAAAAGAAAAAGATTTGGTAACTCCTGTTGCTCGAGTAGTTGAACTAGAGCTTGAAGGGTAGAATTTAGAACAGCTCATAGCTAAAGTGCAGAAGGATAAAGAATAGAGTAAAGAAGAATTAACTGCGGAGATCCAGAAAAAGAAAAGAGAAGTTAAAGTTTGGAAGTACCGAGCTACGCAATGTTTTGAGCGACTTAAAAAGGTGACAAAGAAACTAAAGAACATCAGAAAGAAGAAGTCTGAAACATTGCAGGTTGATGTCGGTACGCTAGAGCAGGATTGAGCTAGAATGTTCAAAGTTTTGAAGGTTTTTTAAAAAGGTAAAGAGTTGTGTGAGTACAGACAACAGTATAGGGATGGGAGGATGTTAGCCCCCTAATTTTCTCTCTTTTTTCCATTTTCGCCTTCCTAAATCATAACCATTTACTGTTGTTTTACCTCTCTTATACACCCTCATCTTGCACCAGTACAAGCATGGTGACATATTTCGTGTAAACTTTATTTTTCATAGTTTTAACTTAAATTAGCATTAATTAATCATTTATTACATGATTTCATACTTTTAATCACTCTTTGTAACTTATCGATATCTCCAATGTTTATTTGGTACCTATAGTACTTACCGTAACCTCTAATCCTAGTGCAGGATCAGATCTTGCATCATTGCCAGCATAGCAAATCCTTGCAGCAGATCTGAACCTCCTTGATCACTACCTCATTTTGGGAATCTTCAACCACGATAGCAAGACAATCCAAAGGCAGCCGAGATCAAATTTGTGAAAAATGAAAGCTGGATATTGGCTACGGCCAGTTTTGTTAACTATCTAAGTTTAAAGGCCGAGAAGCTAAATTATGTGGTTGGTTATGTAATCAGTTGAATGATCTATTTTTTCCCTTGGCCAAAGATCTATATAATGTAGAATGTAAATAGGACTAAAGAGAGGTTTTGGGATAGAACAAAGACACAATGAGAGAGGTGGTAACAGGTTGTTGTATTTTGTTATTGCCTGAATCTGGGCTGGACAATGTATTAACGCGTGTAATTTCCTCAGTGAATTAATAGAAGGGAGCTCTGCCTCATGTTTTATAAATCACATTTTTGTATTTGAGCTGATGAATTTATTAAAGTACTAAGCACCATTTTTATTTAAAAGGGAAATGCATTGGTTGGCTATGGCCCAACCAACCCAGCACGTTTACCCTATTTCCTATTTCCTATAATTTGTGTTTATATTGTCAAGTGTGATTTAATTTCAAGCACATGCATTCCTCTCTGAGTGAAAGTGGATTCGTTATGTGAAGTAGATAAATTTCCTTTCCTGCACTTGATTTTAGATTGGTTTTCCCCCCTAGTTCAAGCAGGAGAAATAAACCTGCACCAGTGCACGTTGGTGTGATATTTCCCTTTTTGCAGTTTTGTTTGGTTGGTTTTCCCCGCCTGGTTCAAGTAGGAGAAATGAACCTGCACCAGTGCACATTAGTGTGATGCAGCAAGCCTTCTTAGTCTATTTCCCACAATTTTCTTTCTTTCATTAAATTATTTATGACATGATAAATGTATATGGATTGTTTCTTTATTCCTGCACTCTGTCAAGATTAGAAACATTCATTTTTATGTCTACAATTTGATTTAACAGTATAATAGCACTTGCAATAACTAAGCACTCATTTTAAGAATTAAATGCTAAGTGCAAGAAGCTCTGATCTAGTGCAAGAACTAGTTTCTTGCCACAGGATTTGAGTGCTTTGAACTTGGAAAAGTTCAATCCCTTGCAGAAAGTAAAATTCCTTTAGTAAAGACACCATTTATACCTTCTACATAAATCTCTGTTCCTACACTATTGCAAGAAGAAAATATCTAAAGGAGTAGGTTTAAGGGCCCATCTGATGAGACTGCTAAGTGTCTCTGCTAAAGAAAAACACACACTCAGTAGTTAAACAATAATTAGCTAGAGTGATTACCCTTTATTTTTAATTCCCTCTTGCAAATGCATTCTTCCTTGTTCTAGTCTTAGATTATTTTGATGGTTCAAGTTGTCTTTTTTTCTCTTTTTAGTTTGATTCTGCAATATTTCCTTAAAGAAAGTATGGATTTATATTAGAAAGATTCATACCATCTCTAGGATTGCCTGTGCTTCATCTCTAAGTTTACGGATCCCCCGGTTGACAAATTAAGTGTCGAGGAGTTTGCTTAAGTGTAATCCCTGCACCTGACATTAAGTTTTCTCTGGAGGCTAAATACCAAGTTATTAATGTGTTCTTTTCTTTGGCAAAGTTTTATTTTCTTTGTTTCTACAGGTCCTTTGGCCACATAGTGGCCACTATCACCAAAGTGAAGAAAAATTGTTCGAGTTTCTTACTTTTATGGAGAAAAAAGGCATTAAAATTATTGATGTTGAGGTATATGTCGTATAAGTATTTTATAGTCTACTTTAGTTTATATTCTAGTATTCATCATATTTCATCTTATACTTTGCATTGTATATTTTTATTTTATTTTATTTATTTTATTTTATTTTTATTTTTATTTTTATTTTCAGGAGAGAAACTGATCAATATTGATGGTAAGAAGCAAGAATTGAAGAAAGAGGAGAACAATAACACTGGAGTGATAAATGCAAAAAGGGAAAGAGAAGAAAACCGATCTAGTTATAGAATTGACCTGAAAATATAAGATAATAGAAATATACCCAAGAAATAACAAATCTGAATATAGATAAATGCTTCTCTTTATTGATCAAACCCTTAAGGTAGGGCAACACGATATTTTCACTCCTTAAGGAAGGAGAACACTCCACAAGCCATATGCTTTCCAATACAATAATCCCTTGACATCTCTCAATGGGGAATCTCTAGCCTCTATATAGGCCTCATACATACAATATTGTGGGTCATTACCATGATTCCCTCAATACCATCTATCTAATACCATGGGCTTATTACATTATTACTAACTACTTGTGGTCCCTTACATGATACGGGTTAACCACCTTATTTATTACTATGGTCCATCCATTATTACATTATTCCATTGGGTATCTCCCTCTATGCCCCATATTATCCCCCCTAGGTATACTACATTCCACCCACCTTAACATGTTTGGTCCCCGAAACATATGAAGAACACAAATAATAAGATATACTCAAAAGAGTAGTCCACCGGTACCATGCACGTGCATCTAGCCATCCAAGAGAAAGGTGAACCCTCGATATAGCTAGTGCCTTGCACCCTTGAGATGAAAGTTCACCCTGGTGGCTCTTCTGTTTTGATGTGTAGTAGGTGGATCATCACCCCTCTCTATCTGTCATGTAGGGGTTGTTGTCCTTGTTGCTAATTCGTTGCCATCTTGTTGGTTGTTTTCTTGCGGGGTGATGTGGGTGGTGATATGCTAAAGTTTTAACCAACAGTGTCTTTTTCTTTAATTCACCACCTAATGGTGCCTGATTGGTAGCTGGTACATGTTGTGGTGCTTGTTTTTGTTTCTTATCTTCCAATATTACTTCAACCACTAAGTCCTCATCTGATGTATCAATACCTACAATATTTTTTGCTTCAGCCTCCTTAGATGCTCCCTATTTTTCTGGTACCTAGTTTGATGTTTGTATTTGATTGTCGACCATTAAAGGCTCATCATCTGATGTGTCAATGTCATTAGAGCTTTGTACTTCTGCCTCCATAGTCTCTGCTTGGGTATTTTTTTTTTCAAATTGGGTATTTTTTTCACAGAAAACTCAGATCTACAATTAGATTCTATAGATTTTTCACCAGGATGTACAGATCTAATCCACAAACTCGCCACCCTGAAAAATGTCTACACACAACTGATATTTAAATCAGCTCTATCTCCCTTATTCGGACTCTGATTCGACTGTTTTTTTTTCAAATTGCGTATTTTTTCACCAAAAAATCAAATATGCAGTTAGATTCTATATATTTTGCACCATAACGTAAAAACATGATCTGTAAACTCGCCGCCCCAAAAATTTCTTGCAAAAATAAAAATAAAAATCTCCGCTTTTCCCAAGTTATCTAATACCACTTGTTATAGATCTGACTTGAAAATATAAGATAATAGAAATATACCCAAGAAACAATAGGATTTGAATATAGATAAATGCTTCTCTTTATTGATCAAACCGTTAAGGTAGGGCAACACCATACATTCACTCCTTAAGGAAGGAGAACACTCCACAAGCCATATTCTTGCCAATACAATAATCCCTTGACATCTCTCAGTGCGGAATCTCTAGCCTCCATATAGGCCTTATACATACAATACCATGGGCCATTACCATGGTTCCCTCAATACTATCTATCTAATACCATGGGCTTATTACATTATTGTTAACTACTTGTGGTCCCTTACATGATACAGGTTAACCACCTTATTTGTTACTATGGCCCATCCCATTATTACATTATTCCCTTGGGAACCTCCCTCTGTACCTCATATTATCCCCCTAGGTATACTACATTTTTTTTTAGGAGAGAAACTGATCAATATTGATGGTAAGAAGCAAGAATTGAAGAAAGAGAAGAACAATAACACTGGAGTGATAAATGCATAAAAGGAGAGAGAAGAAAACCGATCTAGTGATACTCTTAGATTAAATATCTTGCATAAGACACACACATAGAGACTGATGGTCAAGTCTTCAGAGTTGGTGAATTCACAGTGATAAAACAATATTCATGTGTAAATTGTGTTCCAACTAATTAATATTCAGTTGGAAACTCATATTGTAATACTTGACATTTTATATAATATAATTTGTGGTTGAAATTATTTATAGTTTGACTTGATATTATTTATTATTGTAATTAACATATGTAACTTTGTGCTTTCATATTAGGTGAACATGCACATTGCATGCCATTTTTTTAATTTAGTCGCAAAAATCATACTAATTAGTTTATGTTAATTAATAATGAATACATAAAATCACTCTAAAACTACCAAATCAGTAGCTTATATTGATTAATGATGAACACAAATAAAATGAATACACAACTAAATTAGCTATTTATAATGATTATTCATGAAAATAAATGAAATTAATATAAACTGCAAAATTATTCGTTTACATAATGAATATGAAATTACTAAAACAAGATAAATGACTATTGCAAATGATAAATTTATGATTAGAAATAACGACTAAATTTTGCATATATACAACTATTAGTACCTAATTTACAGTGTCTTATAACATAACTGAAATTTAGTCATATTTCTTTGGTCATTAATTGACTTCAAACAGTGACTAAAATTTGCATATATATTACTATTAGTAGCTAATTTATAGTATCTTATAACATGACTAACATTTTGGTGATATTTATTTTGGTCATTAATTGAATTTCTCAGGTCATCATGTAATAATATATTTTGTTGTTTATTTGGTCATTAAATTTGACAATTAATGACTAAATTAATAACCAAATTTATGACTAAATATATTACTGAATGATAAAATTGAGAGAACCAATTAATAACTAAGCTACTATAGGCCACCAACTGAAAAAATGGTCATTTATATGCAAATTTTAGTCATTTTTTAGTAACTAATTACCCATTTTGTACTAGTTTTTATCTTGATGATTTAACTATATTTTCTGATTCTGATGATAAACACTTGAAACACTTGAAGAAAGTTTTTGAAAGAAGTAGGAAATATGGGATTTCTCCTAATCCCAAAAAGTTACTTTTGCAATGAAAGAGGGAAAGCTATTGGGACATATAATTTCAAAGGAAGGAGTTGTTATTGATCCAACGAGAGCCTCGACAATTCAGGTAATCAATTTACCTAGAAGCAAGAAGGAAATTCAATCAATTTTAGGAAAAATAAATTTCTTGAGAAAATTTATACCTAGTTATGTTGAGATTGTGAAAGATATTAATAATATTATTAAAAAGGATCATGAAGTCAAATAGACAACATATGATAGATAATTTTTTTCATAGATCAAGAAGGCCATTTCAGAAGCCCGAGTACTAGCTAGTCGAAATTACTCAAAAAAATTTAGTATCTTCTGCTTTTCCTTAGATATTACCATAACAATTGTTTTACTACAAAAGAATGTTGATGGATATGAGCAACCAATTTCGTTTTTTCAGTAAAGTGATGAGAGATGTTGAATTGAGATATGACATCATAGAGAAGCAAGCTTATGCCCTTGTGCAAACTTTAAAAGCATTTAGGATTTATGTCTTACATTCTCCTATAATTACTTGTGTCCCCAACAATGTAGTAAAAATAGTTCTAACTCAACTTGATACAGATAGAAAGAGGGGAAGATGGATTGCTAAGATACTTGAGTTTGATATAGATATTATACCTACCAAATTGGTGAAAGGATAGGGTTTAGCTAAATTTTTTGATGAATCAAATTGTAAGATACTTGGTATCAACACCATCATGCAAATTTCAGGTGAGAAGAATCCACAAGAACCTTCTCAGATTTCAGGTGAGAAGAATCCATAAGAACCTTCTTCCAGACCAAATCTTGTTCCTTTTCCTTTACATATTGATGATAGATTTTTATTTTTAGATTGGTATAAATACATAGTGCATTTTCTTAAATATTTTGAGTATCCTCTTGAATTCACAAAGAATCAATCCATATCTCTTAGACTCAAGGCCATTAAGTATTGTATCATAAATGCAAATTTGTATTGGAAGGATCCTTTAAATATCCTTTTGTTATGTTTGACTGAAAGTGAAACCAAAGGAGTAATTGAATAGTTTCATGAAGGCATTTGTGGAGGACATTATGTTTGGAAGGCAACTGAATCTAAAATTTTGAGAGCAGGTTTCTATTGACCCAAATTGTTTGCACAGGTTGGAGAAAGGGTGAGGATTTGTATCCCATGTTAGATACTTGCTGGAAAATGGAGGCTAGCATCACTTCCCCTTGTTCCGGTTTTAATTGAAGCTCCTTTCCTACAATTGGGATTAGATTTCATAGGTGAAATAATTCCAGCTTCTAGCAACCAACATAGATGGATATTAATTTTCACTGATTACTTCACCAAGTGGGTAGAAGAAATCCCTATTAAAAATTCAACTGATACAATAGTGATGAAATTCATTGAAGAAAATATATTGTCTAGATTTAGGTGTCCAAGGAAAATAATTACAGACAATGCATAGGCTTTCAGTAGTATTAAAATGATATAATTTTGTCATGAATATTATATTTGATTGCATCATTCTACACCATATTACCCACAAGGTAATGGGTTAGCAGAATCAACAAATAGAAGTCTAGTTAATGTTATCAAGAAAGTATTGGAATATCACAAAAGAAGTTTGGATGGACATCTCAAATATGTAGTGCGGGAAAACAGAGTATCACCCAAAAAATCTACTGAAAAATCACCTTTCCAACTTGTATATGGAACTAAAGCAATTTTCCCTGCACAGCTAGCATTTCTAATCATGAAATTTTTGCAGGAATCATTTGAAGAAGATAATGATTTTTCAACAAGAATCAATTAGATTATTTAGCTAAACTAAGAAAAAGATGAATTTCAGCACAAACTTCGACAATATCAAAACAAAATGAAAAGTTTGTTTGACAGGAAGGCTAGAGGAAGAGATTTTAGACAAGGAGATCTAGTTCTAAGATGGGATTCCAGAAGAGAGGAAAGAGGAAAGCATGGAAATTTTGATAATTTGTGGTTGGGACCTTTCAACATTGTAGAAGTAAAGGGAAATAATACATTCATTCTACGTAACTTGGAAGGACAATATTCTTCATTTCTAGTCAATGGGAAATACCTCAAACACTATATTCAGTATTAAATGTTTGCAATTATTTTCATTGTAAATTTCCAGTTTTCTTTAAATTTCAACATCAAAGTGTGTTTTTCATAGAAAATACTCCATAGCCCTAGGAGAAGGCACATGGATCTGCAAGTTCTTTGCATCCCATAGGGGGAAGTAGTACAAATATGGAGCTAATTTCATAACTTATTTCTACCATATTTTGTCTTCCACTTTTCCTTTTATGTTCAAAAAATAAAAAAATAAAATTAGAAAAGAGAATAAAAATAAAAAAATAAAGAAAGAAAGAAAAGAAAAGAAAAATGAGAAAAAGAAATAAATCAAAAAAATCAAAAGAAAGAAAGAAAAGGGATTTAATATATATGAAAAATAAATAAATGAATATCCCTAAGTTAGCGTACAAGCCAAATGCACTTGATTTATTTGTTTTTATTATTATTATAATCCTTTACCTCTTTCAGAGGATTATTTTAATTTGTAAATGAGTTGATTTGGTAGTTCTATTAGATAGCAATAAAGTTCAATTTGATTGCGATGGATGAGATGGAGCCTACCCAGATCAATGGCCTTGATTAATTGCAACACCCTCTACATGTTCATTAGTTAATGTAGGGGGGTCTGCAAAGTGGTTTTCATGATCCCGTCGTTGGATACGTGGCAACTTCGTGTTGATTGTGATGCCCCCCTCAGTAATGCCACTTACTACGCTCACCCCCCCTGTAAACCACTCTCCCATTATTACCCTCCTACAATTCTCTCCCACCATTTCTTCTCCCTCTTTTGTCCACCCGCTAGTCTTCTGCCAAGTCTAACTACCACTATCCTCTTGTTGAACTGGTAGATGACTGTATTCATTCATTTATTCCTGCCAACGTCTCATTACAATAAATCCTCCACACTAATAATGATTAATCATTTGAACAATTATTTATACTCCTCAATAAAACATTTCCACCTATTCAAATTAACCAGTTGCTTTATGTCTGTTGCTACAATTTGAAGAATGCATCTATAAGAGAAATTCCAATAGCAACGACCTTCAACCACTATTTCTATCCTACAATCATCCTATATCTAGGTAAATCCTTATAATTTGTCTCAGTCATTTGTTTTCCCCAATGGATTCACATAGAGGAAATTAAAAAATGGTTATAGATAATCCCCTCTTACCCCCCTATAACTAACCTGGATGAGCTCCCTTAGTAGATACTCATTTTAAAATTCCAGAGACTAATTGTGAATTCGATCTATACAAACTTTTCAATTAGGTTTTTCTAAAATGCCAAGATACTAGTGATGAATTTTATTTTGTGAGTCCCCATTGCCTCAGTTCTCTTTCTGACAATCCTATCATTTCCCAGAATTTGTTTCTTGGTGTGGATCTTGATATCTACATAGCCAAAGAATTGTAATAACTCAGAACAATAAAACCCTTTTCTATGTGACTTCTGAATCAATTTTCCAATCCCTCCACCTGAATCCTCAAGAACCTTTGCATCCATTTCCTATAGATGCATTAATGGAAATTTACCAGAAACTATCATTTTTAGATAGAGCTCATATCTTTGAATCTTTCTTGCCTAAGAATTTTCAATTACCCAAGACAATTCCTCCCCATTCTACTGCTATGTTCCCTGAATTTTCTAGGCATGTCATTTCCTTAGTGTCATGTTTATTAGGATACACCAATGACCAATGGGTTGATGAAGTAATCTTTGGCTTATTGTCAATTTTCTCTTCTGGTAAAAAACCCTCAATAATATTCGACTACAGTCAGTTTCTGCCTCATGCAATTCATTATCAATTCTTGAAGTTCAGTGCAGAAGTTTCATTCAAATATCAATGAGTTCTAGTTTACTTGTTTCTATATCATCAGGTTTAAAGGTCTAAGATCCCTTTGCAAAAGTTGGATTTCGCAGGCGCCCCATAGTCAATCATTCACTGAACATCATTAGTGAGAAAAACCTCTAGAGAATTCTCATTTAGTGATTTTGTTAATCAATTCCTTTACATGGCCAATTTTTTATTAAATAGTGAAGTTTTTCCTAGAATTTCAACTAAAATAAAGAGAATTTTACACCTAAGTGAGATGACTAAAGTTGGAGACTAGTATTTATACCCTAATTTAACTGAAAATAGGATTTATGGATGTGACCTACAACCATAAAAGTTGCATGTATTCCTCCCAATGAAAATTTTTGCTCTTGAGTATATAAGGAAAATGATGAATGTAGATGATATTCACTTTGTTGCTAGGAAACAAAAAGCTCAGTTTAAATTGAAAGCAGAGGTCGAACCTTTTATAGTTGACACAAGAGTTGCAACAAAAGAGGTTGATGTTTTATTAAAACCGATGAATTTCAAATTCAGTTTCAGTTGGTATTATGACCCATTGGGAATTATATCTTCAGTAAGAGTTGCACAAAAATCAACACCTTATCCTCATATGTGAAAACCTGAAATTGAGCAATATGCAAATAAAGATGATTGGGATGAGAATACTTTGCAAGATATTGAGGAGCCAGTATCTAGTTAAACAATACTGAAAACTCCAAGAATGACAGAGAAGGAACTAAAGATTCGAAGAGAAAATGAATCACAAGTAGGTTCAGAGTTGCAGGAATCATAATTTCAAGTGGCTAAGAGGAATACAACTATAAATCTTGATGACAAATCCTCAAAAGCTCAAAACTTCTGCAGAATTTACTACTATTGGATTGTCATCATAGTCTCATTTTTCACTATAGTAGGTAGACGAAACCATAAATTCCTCTTCTTCTCCTTCCTCTCCTTCTTAGATGCAATATCGTATATTTCCTGAATTCCTAGAAATGAAAAAGAAGGATGAAGCACTTAAGGCTTCAACACATAGTTTTGGAAGCAATCTTCCTCAACACCGGAAAGGTTACTTTCATTACTAAACAGTGAGAAGGTACAGTTCCAATTGGCATTTCTGGAGCAAAATATCTCCGTACCAAGGAAAACTGAGGATTAAAAAACCTCCTTGTTTTCTTTTGACTCCAAACAAGTTCATCCTATAGATCAAATTGATCTACACAAGTAAGTAGGGGAGATGATTTACTCATCCTTGACAAGTTATGCCATGATAGCTTCTAAGCTACAAGCATCACTAAAGAATATTCATTCTCAATTAAAATTATAAAAAACATCTTCTTTATATAAGGATACAAGAATCAAAGGACTTGAATATCTAGTTTTAAAATTAGGATTAGATCCTAAAGATGTTAAAGCAACAGAAGAAATAATTAAGAATAGAAATACTGATATTCAAGCATTCTGGAAACAATTAAAGATACCAACCTCCGAACATCCACAAGCAGAAGAAGTTGGCCAATTAGAAAAGGAAAATTAAAATATCCTTAAAATGATTGTTGAACAAAACATGCAAATTTTGAAGATGGAAGAAATAGAGAAGTTGATTAAAGAAAGAGAGCAACAACTCAATATTACAGTTGCCATTCCTACTGTTGGTGACTTTAATTGTTTATTAATAAAATAGTCGAGTGCCACATAAATTATCAACCCGGGAAAGTCTGATTATTCCAAAGGTGACTACGTACTGTATGTACTCAATCTTAATAGTATTAAAAGTTGTAGTATAAACAATTCACTCTCTATTAAACCCCTACTCTGTGTTACAGTAGTTACAACATGTTGCAGGAATGGAATAAGAATAGATAATTAATTAAAGAAAACCAATTTGCAAAAGGGAGTGATGGTTGTCTTGTAACAAAGGATCAGGACCCTATCCTCAGAGTAAGGACTTTCAGCACCTGCCTCTGTTATCCAGTTCACCAATACACTCTGTAAATCCTAATCACCGGTGAGGCACTCATATACAGCATCAATCAGTTAAAAGGAAAACAGAGTCTCAGCAAAAATAAAATATCATTAGAAGCAGTACTCGTAAATAAGATGTAAACAGAAATCACACACACAACACACAACAAAAAGGAGATGGGTGAATCTTGTGATGAAGGTGGGCCCTGCCCTTCTCACAAGATTCCCCAAGACATAGAAACTAAGATGAAATACTCAGAACATAACTCTATTCATCTGTCAATATACCATATTACAAGAAAGATTCAGTCTCATCCCTTCACTACAATTTCTATGTTATAGCTTATCCATCCTCTCTCTATACTTCCATATCCCCCTCTAATGTAGATGTCTCCTCTTTATAGAGGAGACATCTATTAAAAAAGATTTTCATTATACATTCTAGTTCAACCCTTTATACCAAAAATAGGAAAATCAGTTCTTGTTAACAGAATGTTGTTACAGTCATGTGGATCATGATCATTATGACCAATGTAGTAATCGGTCGGACTCCTTTGTTGTTGCAAATTTGTTACGCAAATCTCAACTGTCTCCTCGAAGTTCGCATGCTGTTCTTGTTGTTTCAGCTTCGAGGTTTGTGTTGTTCTTGCTGTTTCAGCTTCGCGGTTTGCACTGTTTCCGCTGTTTTAGAAACTGCAAAATGTGGTCCTGCCAGTTAGGCAGTTTCAACAACTGTTCAGAAACTTAGTCAACTTCAAGGATCAATTATAAAGATAGCATGATTACGTGTTGAATAATTAAACATATAGCAATGAGGAGAGTTACTATATACCTTATGGAATGATTAAGTCAAAATACTAGCAAAGGCTTTCAACTAAGGGTTGAAGAGGGTAATATAATGACAAAATATAAGGTCAAAAATAGACAATATGGGATCGTAACACCTACAATGACAACTTCTATAGTAGGTACTTCTATAACAGGGACATCTACATAAGCAGTAATCACAGTGGAAACACAGTCTACTGATCAAAATTCAGTAGAGCAATTGTTAAATGCCATGGGAGATTTATCTTTCAAATATCAAGAAATTGAGAAACTTAAGGTGCAACTCCAAAAGATTCAAGAAAGTAAAATAAAGACTGATAATGCATATTTGTCTATGATTCAAAATAATTTCAATTTAACTAAACAATTATAAACTTATGAGAATAAATCATTGATTGCAAAAACTATATCTCATGTGAAAGAAAACATCTGAGTTGATATCAATGCAACAGTAACTGAATTATGGCCTTCCATTGAAATTATTTTTGAACAAGAAGATTTATTGCAGAGACCAAAAGCAATGGTATCAAAAATAAAAGAAGATCTGGACCGCTGACCAAGAGATTCCACAAGGATAATTAAAGTCTTAAACTCCAAAAATGATGAACTTGAAGAATTTGGGGTTGAAGATAGAATTGATGAAGTCATGGAGGCAAGAAAAGTTTTAACCAAGAGAAATTTGATGTTACAACTTGAGAATAAGTGTCAAAACTTAGAAGCTCACATCAAAAAATTTCATAGAAAATTCAATGCTCTACATTAGAAATGATTCCCAGGTTTGCAAGTTATAGGTGGAAAATTGATTCCACTTGAAGATTATCAACATAGGCTACATGAGTGTAAAGCCTTAAATTTAAAATTTTTGATAGGATATAACCATCCAAAATATCAAAATTTATCAATTTGATGTTGAGTACCTACTTGGGGTTTCCTTGGTTGAAGATGCTTTTGATTCACTCCAGTTCCCGCTCCCACTACCAAAATGCCAAAAACCTCCTAGCCAAACTCGGTACAATCTCAGTACCCAGCTCCAAAATACTTCAAATTCAAAGTAATTTGGCCCCGTGGTGAAAAGCTTCAATAACAATTGCTCAATTCTTCTCAGTGTCTTTCTCTTGTAAGTTCCTCCTTTGTCTCCCTTTGTATAAAATTTTCTTCTCCCCCTTTTTTGCAGCAACTCTCCTCCTTTTATGACGGAGAGTGGTGAGCCCCAGTATTGTAGCAATAATGCTACAACTCCTGGAACTCCCTTCTTTAATTTTATCAACCCGGTAGTTCGTAACAAACTTGGAAGCGACGGTGCTGTATGCACAAGTACCAGCTCTTGCCGTAGCTGTCACTTGGTCAGCTGGCACAAGTCCGCTAGGGGCTCAAGCCAACTTCTATGAGCTCTTAGAAGAAGCTTTTTAACTGATGGATGAAAGCTAACTCAAAGGAAGCTAATCTACTTGCGGAAAGAAACTGAAAGCCAAAAAGAAACGCAAACCCTAGAAAACCCTAATTCTACCAACTAGTCCTACTGATGCAAAGGAAAGAATGCAAACTACGAAAAGAGATGCCATTACTTCTAGGAAGGTAAAATGCATGTGTCTAAGTTATCACTATCTGAAGAAAACATCTTTTTGTATTTTTGTTTAAGTTGTTGAAATTATCATGCATGTGCTTCTAACTAGTTTTCCACTGTGCAGGGATGGATCAAGGGATGAAATGCTTTGGGAAAGGTTGGGATGGTACAGAGAGGGTCTAAGGGATCCCTAACATTCTTTCTGAGAAGTTCACAAAGTCTGGATGCCATGCAACCGTGTTTATGAACTTCTACAGGAAGTCTGCAGGGGTTTCTACAGGATTTTCTGTAATTCTTCTACAGGATGTTTCGAAATGGGATTTTTGAGGATGGGTGATTGATGGAAGATGCATGGATGGTTATGGAGGTAGGATGGGGGTCTGAAGTGACCCAGGAACTGATGGATGGAGTGGTGAGATGATATGTGGAAGGCTGATTTGGCTTTAAGGTAGCTGAGACAACAATGGAGAAGAAGGTAGGGTTACGTGGGCAAGAGGATGGGTGTGAAGCGAGAAGCCTAGATATGGGATGAATCAGATGGCTCTGATGAAGCTTGACCATGTGAGTGAGTGATAGAGATGCCCTGCACAATGCACATTCAACCGAATCAATGAATTCTTGCAAACAAACTAAGTCCTAGCTAACTTAATCTAACTGTCAATGAAATGAATAAACAACAGCCTCGTTTGGAAAGAGAACCATGTACATCACGTGAGCAAGAACATTTCGAAAGATCTAAATGCATGACAAACTCCTACCAATCGATTCCCAAACATAAAAAGCTACTTTAACCAACAAAAACAACCAAAATAACAAAGCAAGATCTAAAGAGCAGATTTTATTTAAAGAACGCAGCAAACACACATAAAGATAGACAGGGGAGGTACTGGGCGCTTGAGATGGGTCCAACCCCAAGAGCTACAGCCTCCCAAGAGAGATTTAGAGCTGGTGCAAAGCTGAATTCATCTTTATTAATCAAGAATGAAGAGTTACATCAAAACTATCCACAAGGAGAGCTTGAGAATGAGCTGAAAGCAAAGCTAATCTATTGCATACAAATCGAATTACAAAATGACTACAACAAGGCTATGAAATGACTAACTACTAGCTACTATCTACTGGCTAACTAGCTAACATCCACTGGCTACACTGGCTAACCCAAATGAGGCCCTAAGCCTTCTTATTTATACAATTTGAGGACCCAACAGTCCTCCTAAAATTTAGGGACTCGGCTGCCCAAAACTTGGAGTTAACAGCAATCCTACTTGACTTGCTTGGCTGCCCTTGTGTTGATTGATTCGGTGACCCTTGAACTCCGAGCTAATGGTGGAGAATTCGAGGCAAGGGCCCATAAATGAAGGGGACACCTTCCTACAAATCCTCTAGCTTGTCTTCCCACGAATTTGGCTGCCAAGTGCTCATTAAGACCTTCAATTTTGTCTCCAAATTGACCAAAAAGGCTACACAAAGCACCCATTAGACTTGTTGGCATAATGACTAACCAAATTCACTCTATTAGCATAAAAATAATCAAAAACATGCAATAAACCAATGAGAATGGTGGATTAAGTCAAATTAGGAGGTTGAATGAGCCCAAATAATTGTACTTTTTTGGGGCTCATCATCAACCCCCTACTGAAAGTGTTGCTCATCCTCTGAGAAACCAATCTTTCTCCTCGTCTTTGATGGCCCTGGTGGCTTCTTTGGCTAACATCTCGGCTGATTTCTCCTTTGGCTTCCCTCTTTTCAAACTTCTTGTTGAAACAGTTCTCTCTCTTCCTATAGAAACAATCTGCTAACTTCCTGTAGAAATAGTCTGCTAACAGTTCTCTGTCTTCCTGTAGAAACAGTCGGCACTGTCTTAGCCTGCTTGGCTGAGGGTGCTTTTCCTTTCAGCTTGGCTGTGGCAGCCTTCGTCTTCTCACCCTTCTGCTCTTCTTCCTCACTGTCTGCTGCTTTTCTTAGTGAATCCTCAGCCTTGTTATGAGTGCACAAGTATATGCAATCATATGGAAGAAATGGTGCCCTTGGCATTCCCTAAAACCTGCAACATGAGGGCACTCGTATGTCTTGTAACAAGAAAGTTGGTTAAATCCACAAGATAAGCCATGGTCATTTTTCCAAGCAACAGGAATATGATAAAGGCGTTTCCTTTCCTTATGCTTTGGCTTTGATACAAACAATTGGCACTGGCTTCTTTAACTGTGCACAACTAATCAATTTTCCCCTATTTGCCTGATGTTGACTAGATTCTACATAATCAGTTGTAGGTCTCCACCCCACCTCTTCCATATCTGATGGGTTCTGTTTCATATGTTTCTTTTCATCCAGATCACTAAGCATATGAATGCCTGACAAGGGATCCTTCAATGCTGAAAAAATCAGAGATCCTTCCTCTCTTCTTTCATGTTCATTAGAAACACCAGCTTCTTTAAATTCGTATTGAGCTGCACTCTGGCCATCTGGCATACCTGATATATAATCTTCAACCCGTTTCATGCCCTCTGTATTATCAAGTTCTGCATAAATGTTTGACATATGTTCCTTGAGTTGTGAAAAAGAAATTTGTTTCTCCTTACCTTTATCTTGTTTAAGAGGAAACCTTATGTCCAAGAGCTGGTACGTTTCCTTCTGGACCTCAGTCAAGTGTGTAGGAATGATTTCCTCATGCGTCACTTTAGGGAAACTTATCTCCATATGCTGCTGACTTTTCTTCTGAATAATAGTTGGATGTGAAGGGCTAGTTTCTTTACATACCACTTTTGGAATGGCGGAATTAAAATGCTGTTTCGGAAGCTGCATTTCTGATCCAGTATGGCTGACATTGTGAATTTCATTTTGATGAGCATGAATGCTCTCTTTATGCACTTTTTCGGTGTGTGCAAATTTTGTGTCCCTTTCATAAGCACAGCTTTAATGGGCTCCTTTGCATCTTTCTCCTCTTGAGTATTTACAGTGGCATTTTCCTTTAAACACCCATCATCATTTCCAGGCCCACTCTGATCGGCACCAACATTGTTTGCCTTCCCTACATAATCTTCCAAAAGGTAGTAGTAGAAATTATTTTCCTCTGAGGTGCAGAAACAAGCTTCATTGGGTCACCAGGATGTCCGCGTCCTCTGCAGCAGTTATTGATGGGAGAGTTCCATGAGTAGTGAGCACTAATGCTCCGTGAATCAGAATCCCTGACCCTGTCGAGTTTATGCTTACTATGGCTCCTTTGTTGGACAAGACACTTTCTCTTATTTTCTATGAACAACCAGGCTCTGCACACAGGTACCCACAAAAGCAGGATGCATTGCTCAAGAAACTCATAAGGGAAGCCTTTGACTGCTTGCTCCCAGTGTCCAGTGATTACCAAAAGAGCCGAAGATTTTCTGATTAGTTTCTGGTTTTAAACCGTTTTATCTCTGCTCCATAAATATATATATTTAATGCACACAAGAAGACAACAATAACTGAACAGAATTCATCTGCGTGTGATGGAATTGACACACAAGGATTCCATTGCATTCATGGTCACTACCAGTAAGGGATGACATGAATATTACTCAGTTTTGACACTTTCATGAAAGAAAATGCAGGGCTTCATTCTCTTTAGGATAATGGGAATGATCAAATAACAATTTTCACGAGTACACGAGCAAGGAGATTTTGATCAGAATCTGGAAAGGTAAAACTTGCATGGGAAGTATCAGGTTCCTCCCGCTCCAAATCATAAAACTTTGGAATAGCATTTGCAGCACACCTTCTCACATAAGGAGAAGGATCTATAGCACATTTCGTAAGAGCCATTGAAACCAGAGGTGCCACACCATGAACACGAATTCCAGACATTGCACGAAGAGTCCATGCACGCAACAACATGGATTCCAGACATTGCTATGGAGCTTGTTACAGCTGCAAGGATGATGATAAACTAGAAACAATAGCTATGAGAGTTCGATTGGATGTTTATGAAGATTTTCGTTGATGAAGGGTGAGCTGGCCAACTACACGTTGGCCCCATGCAAACTGTTGTGCTATCATGAACTAGAGTGGTTACTATTTGTTCTCTGCTTGAAATCTCATCCATCAGTTGCACTGGAGTTCAACAAATCTACCAATAACTGTGTTTTTCAAATTTTTCATGAATGACCATACACGTATGCTGCGTGATTTTTCCTTGAGCGCTAGAGAACTGGGTGTCTTGCTACATTCATGGCTTATTTTCACCATTCCATTCGTTCATGCAATGCTTGGACTAGATTCATGCAATAGATGAACAAGGTTTAGTCACGTACCTGAAGTCAAACGGCTGCTTGTGAAGCTTTTTGCTGCTGCATGCTCATGTTCTGCTGCTGCATGCTTGGATCCTTTGGTTGCATGCGAGCTTGGCTGATGATTTTTGATTGCTTTTCCTTGTGCAGGTGTCCTCTGACCAGATCTAAGCTGCATGCATTTGTTTCCACGTTCAGATCTGCACGTTCAAGCTGCTGTTACTGTAATTTCACAAAACCAGAACTTGTTTTCGCCATTTCTCCCAAACGGTAAAGCGGATTGATCTGAAACTTGATGAGCATGTTTCTATCATCATGATGCATCTCCCATAGCAAAATCGTGATCAATGAATGCACGGATTTCGAGAAAAAGGGAAAATGGCTGAAGATTTCAGAGGTCGATTTCTCGGAACCGTGCATCGGAATCGGCTGAAACTGCTTGGGTAGGCTACTACCACCCATGTTCATATCTCCATGAAACAGGTTTTGAAACGGATGCACGGTTATGGAGAAAATGCAAAAATGGCTGATGGTGATGGAGGCTGATTTCTTGGCAACCGTGCACCAGAATTGGCTGAAACTGCTCAAGCATGTTGCCATCACCCTTGTACAATTCCCCATAAAACGGTTTGTCAAATGGATGCATGGTTCTCAAGTTATGGCAAAAACAAATTTTGTTCTATGGATTTTTGCCTCAAGGCTTTTTGCAAGTGTTTGCATGGAAGGAAAAACTGAGCTTGGGCTGTGATGCAGGTATGGAGATGATGGAGGAGGAGTTGGAAGATTGCATGAGGACTTCTGAACCCTTGAGGAAGCTACCATGTTCGCCAAACCACTTTTTGAAATCCATGTCTAGTTTCCCACAATTTCTACAGGAAGTTCCTGTAGAAGCACAATGAGACGCACAATGAGGTGGAAAAAATGATGGAGAAAGGAAAGGGATGGACACACAAGTGCTTGTAGGCCTAATCAACAGATTCCCACCATCAGATTCCATTTTAGACTTGAATTTGGTTCGTCCAAAGGTTCTACAGGATGTTTCTTGTAGAAATACAGAGCTTCCTGTAGAAGGCACAAGAAAAATTCCTTTAACCTTGATTTGAGTGCTCCTCCTGTCATGAAACATCCTTCTTGCAACCTACAATTAGCCAATGGAATTAGTTTTATTTTATTTTTCCTTTTCTCTTTTTTTTTTTTTTGAAAAACAACTAGGGCGCCTCATGGAGGTTTTCACCCTAATTGCCTGCCCTGGGCGCCTCCAAGGGAGGTTTTCACCCAGAGATCTTATTTTTTTTTTTTTTTTTTTCAACCCATTGACCGCCTCATGGAGGTTTTGAATCAATGAGCCAATCTAAGGCGCCCTCGAGGAGGTTTTCACCTTAGATTTCTATTTTCCTCTTTTTTCATTTTTTTCTTTTTCTTTTTTTTCTTTTTTTCTTTTTTCTACCCTACCCTACTTGAAAAACAAAATCATTTTCAAGTATAAGAATACTTCCAATGGAGCCATGTGCACATCAAGATTAGAGAAAAAATGATGTGAAGGCTCGAAATGCAGCTTGGATAGGTATCCAGATCTCAGAGACCAAATGATCTGACCTTGAAGGGATCAAACATAGCTGAGGAAGAGAGTATTGCTGCAACTTAGTGACTGTATGGAACCATGTCTCAATATAGCTTTGATATCCTTGGTTCTTTTGCTGATCTGGATCATTCTTCATGTCACTTTCTATCATGACTTTCTCATCTTCCTCCTTTTGCTGATCTTTCTCTTGAATACATGGAAGATTTGATGGTAACCATGAGGAAACTCTCTCGATCTTTGATTCTAATCTATTCTCTTCATCAAGTGCAACCCATGGTTATTTGATCTCCTCTTTTGAATCTTCTTTTGCTGGATGTGATCCTTCAATGCTTTCAAGATGATCACTTTTTTGCAATGCTTTTCCTGAGCTATGGTGAAGATCATTGAGCTCAAGAGGAGTCATTTGGATTTGTTGTGCCTCAGCATTGTAATGGAGTTGAGCTACTCCAATGTGTGGATTTGGAAATGGTGGTATGGGTAGCTAAGTGGAAGTGTGAAATTGAGATGGAGATGGATGGCATTGTGGTTGGGTAGGCATTTGGGGTTCCCTTGGTGGAGGAGGAGGCGATGGTTGTGGATGAGCAGGTGGTGGAGGAAAATGAGCGGGATGAGAGTTGTACTGGGGCCTCCACTCCTGATAAGGTGCATTCCACTGAGGCTGTGGCTGAGCATAAGAGTGAAATGAATGAGCAACTGGTTGGGCATAATATGGATCTGTGAAGGAACAAGGAGAATATGACCAAGGAGGAGGTGTAGACCAGGAAGGATGAGCAGGGGGACCCCAAGAAGGCATGAAAGTGGCTTGATAGGGGTCATAATAGGTCTCAGATGTCCCTTGCACTTCCTGCTGATAAGATCTAGGTTCATGTGGCCTCCTTTGGTTCATATAACGGAGTGATTCAGTGGCTCCTTTGCCTCTCTGATATGCAGCTTTGGATCTGGGTAAGGAAGGGCACTGATCTGTAGGATGGTATTCTTCATAGACAAAACACACTTCTATGGAGTACAATGGACATTCGTTCCTAGGATGCTTTCTAGTGCACCTAGGAAAAAAAATGACCAAAGCCCTCTTGGCTTCCTCTTGCTTCTGTTGGATCCGCAAGGTATCCAATTGCATGGCAAGAAACTGCCTCATATCACTCTTGAAACCTTCGATCTGATTTTCAAATTCATCTTTGGATAAGGGACTGCTCCCAACATTTCTGCTTGTATCCATTTGCTCAGAGGAATGTTTTCTTCTTCTTCTCCCCTAGAGGTTCTTTAAATATGCCTTGATGTCCACCTAAGGGTTCTTTAATCACAGCCATCGAAGAAGAGAGAGAAGGTTGGATGTGTGAAGCAATGGGGGGTGTTGTGAAATCATTTTTCTAACTTATCTCTACTCCTACAAGGCATGAAAGGAAATCTTTTTGGTTGATTTTTTTGTATTTTTCTTCTTGTACTTGCAAAACTAAAATAGATTGAACTGCAACTAACTATCTTGCTAAAACGAAAAATTTGGAATTGAAACGAAAGCAGGAAAGGACTAATCTATTTTGCTCAAATGAAATTGCATGAATGAAATGCTAGTCTACGCTTGCGGAATTGAAATGCTAATCTACGCTTGCAGAAATGAAATTGCGGAATTGAAATGCTAATCTATGAAAGCGGGAAATACTAACCTACTTTTGCATAAACGAAATTGCATAATGGAAATGAAATAAACTACTTAGCAAAAGATTGTAGTGGAAAATAGAAGAAAAGCGACAATCACCAATACTCTGATGCTTCCCCGGCAACGGCGCCAAAAAGGTGGTGAGCCCCAGTATTGTAGCAATAATGGTACAACTCCTAGAACTCCCTTCTTTAATTTTATCAACCCGGTAGTTCGTAACAAACTTGGAAGCGATGGTGCTGTATGCACAAGTACTAGCTCTTGCCGTAGCTGTCACATGGTTAGCTGGCACAAGTCTGCTAGGGGCTCAAGCCAACTTCTATGAGCTCTTAGAAGAAGCTTTTTAACTGATGGACGAAAGCTAACTCAAAGGAAGCTAATCTACTTGCGGAAAGAAACTGAAAGCCAAAAAGAAACGCAAACCCTAGAAAACCCTAATTCTACCAACTAGTCCTACTGATGCAAAGGAAATAATGAAAACTATGAAAAGAGATGCCATTACTTCTAGGAAGGTAAAATGCATGTGTCTAAGTTATCACTATCTGAAGAAAACATCTTTTTGTATTTTTGCTTAAGTTGTTGAAATTATCATGCATGTGCTTCTAACTAGTTTTCCACTGTGCAGGGATGGATCAAGGGATGAAATGCTTTGGGAAAGGTTGGGATGGTACAGAGAGGGTCTAAGGGATCCCTAACATTCTTTCTTAGAAGTTCAAAAAGTCTGGATGCCATGCAACCGTGTTTATGAACTTCTACAGGAAGTCTGCAGGGGTTTCTACAGGATGTTATGTAATTCTTCTACAGGATGTTTCGAAATGGGATTTTTGAGGATGTGTGATTGATGGAATATGCATGGATGGTTATGGAGGTAGGATGGGGGTCTGAAGTGACCCAGGAACTGATGGATGGAGTGGTGAGATGATATGTGGAAGGCTGATTTGGCTTTAAGGTAGCTGAGACAACAATGGAGAAGAAGGTAGGGTTACGTGGGCAAGAGGATGGGTGTGAAGCGAGAAGCCTAGATATGGGATGAATCAGATGGCTCTGATGAAGCTTGACCATGTGAGTGAGTGATAGAGATGCCCTGCATAATGCACATTCAACCGAATCAATGAATTCTTGCAAACAAACTAAGTCCTAGCTAACTTAATCTAACTGTCAATGAAATGAATAAACAACAGCCTTGTTTGGAAAGAGAACCATGTACATCACGTGAGAAAGAAAATTCCGAAAGATATAAATGCATGACAAACTCCTACCAATCGATTCCCAAACATAAAAAGCTACTTTAACCAACAAAAACAACCAAAATAACAAAGCAAGATCTAAAGAGCAGATTTTATTTAAAGAACGCAGCAAACACACATAAAGATAGATAGGGGAGGTACTGGGCGCTTGAGATGGGCCCAACCCCAAGAGCTACAGCCTCCCAAGAGAAATTTAGAGCTAGTGCAAAGCTGAATGCATCTTTATTAATCAAGAATGAAGAGTTACATCAAAACTGTCCACAAGGAGAGCTTGAGAATGAGCTGAAAGCAAAGCTAATCTATTGCATACAAATCGAATTACAAAATGACTACAACAAGGCTATGAAATGACTAACTACTAGCTACTATCTACTGGCTAACTAGCTAACATCCACTGGCTACACTGGCTAACCCAAATGAGGCCCTAAGCCTTCTTATTTATACAATTTGAGGACCCAACAGTCCTCCTAAAATTTAGGGACTCGGCTGCCCAAAACTTGGAGTTAACAGGAGTCCTACTTGACTTGCTTGGCTGCCCTTGTGTTGATTGATTCGGTGGCCCTTGAACTCCGAGCTAATGGTGGAGAATTCGAGGAAAGGGCCCATAAATGAAGGGGACACCTTCCTACAAATCCTCTAGCTTGTCTTCCCACGAATTTGGCTGTCAAGTGCTCATTAAGACCTTCAATTTTGTCTCCAAATTGACCAAAAAGGCTACACAAAGCACCCATTAGACTTGTTGGCATAATGACTAACCAAATTCACTCTATTAGCATAAAAATAATCAAAAACATGAAATAAACCAATGAGAATGGTGGATTAAGTCAAATTAGGAGGTTGAATGAGCCCAAATAATTGTACATTTTTGGGGCTCATCAGAGAGGTTACTCCACCGCTTCCAAATTTATCCACCAACTTTAATTCCATAACTTCAGAAGTTGAAAAGGTAGTCACCACCTTCTCTCCTCTTAGTTTGATGACAATGCCTTTTATTTATAGTGTATCTCGTTTATCATATTATGTTTCCCCTTTTGTTTAAACCAAATTATTTTCATAGTATTATGGTTTTATTTTAATTCATAATTTAATATACATATATATATAGATATATATATATATATAGACACACACACACACACTTCTCTTTATAATATATATTACTTTCCTTTGATTTTATAGAATACGTAGTTTCTTGAGAATAATAGATATATTACAACTCTTTTGTACATAATTCCTTTGTATATAGTTCCTATGTATGTAGTAGGGTACATAATTCCTTTGTGGTGAGTTCAATACATTGTATTTATCTTTAGTTTTATATAGTAGAATTACACACACACACAAATATATATATATAGAATGGTGGAGGTACATATATCAAGTACCCTACTATGTTCTTGTGAGTTAGGTATTCACTTCAATAATTAATCTGTTACCCTAAATATGGACATTTTTCAATATTAATTAATATGTATATTTGTGCAGTGCATGTGATGCATGCATATGTAGCTATCATATGCATGCCTCGCATGCATGCTAATATCCCTATGTTCCCTTTAATTCAAGATGGGTCATTACAATGAGATAGTAGTAGACAAGGCTAAGTTTGCCAAAATCAGAGGAATTATAACTGCAAAATATTTCATGGAAGGTTTAAATTATGATTTATTCATTTAACATGAAATTAAGAACTTGTTTCTAACTAGGCCTACTGTTGAAAAAATACTAAAGTTGATCAGTTAAAAAAAAAGTTGATAAATTTCTCTATCCCTGATGAAAAGAGATTGGATAAATTATTTGAGCTCATTGAATAGAACTTAATGCTAAATTTCAGTAATTCGCAGATAGATAAGTAGGAGAAGACACCATATAAGCAAGAGCATACAACAAATTAATAGGAGCAGTGAACATAAAATCAAATTTCTAGCAACATTCATCAAATAACGACCCTTGAAATCTATGCAAAGTTCAAATCAAGTCATATTTGTTATTTTTTAGTACTATTTTTGTAATATCCAAATAAGTTTGGATGATATTATATTTTGTAATAAATTTTGATTCAAGTCTATATATTTTGAGTCGAACTCTATAAGTAATTTGTAATTCAAAGGAGAAAGGGTTGAACCCTTGTGTTGTACTAGTGACATGATTGTTAATTTTCTAAGCTATTGATGAAGATAATAGAAGAATTTTGGATTCATTCTGAGCAACTTATGTATCTCTGTGAGTTCTTTTGGTTATTCAATTATGTTTCCATTTTTTATTTTCTTTACACATGTTTAAGGTAACATAGAAGTTTCGGTAGGACTAGGTTGAATGTCAATCTCTCTGAAAGCCCCTACAAAGTTACAATTATTGAAAGAGATTAATTAACTAAAATTGTTTGTCTTCATTAATTCCTATAAATATTTTAATTGTTGCCTTCTGTCATCTCTTGTACATGTATTGTTTAGTTGTAGAAAAATTCTATATGCATCTACTATATATAACAAATTAGATATTCAATATGAATGTTTAAGGAATTATACATCTTCTTAAATTCTGCTTTCAAAATCATTTTAAACATTAAGTCTGTTAAGAATGAATAATCAACCCTACTGCTTTCTCAGAAATACTTAGAATTTACAGTTCCTCAACCTAGAACTTTTTACAAAGGACAATAGTGGCAACGACCCTCTTTGAATCTACTACTCAGACTCAATCATATTTGCAAATACAT
This sequence comes from Pinus tabuliformis, assembly GCA_031772625.1. Lineage (NCBI taxonomy): Eukaryota > Viridiplantae > Streptophyta > Pinopsida > Pinales > Pinaceae > Pinus > Pinus tabuliformis. The sequence goes on from CM062816.1 coordinate 1,176,744,094, forward strand.
GTTCTCCCTCTTAAAAATATTGAAAGGGGAAATCAAAGGTAATTAAGAATTACATCAGTTTCCATGCTAAAACATTCCATTAGATGCTCAAAATAAATCAAACATAGCACCAACAAGTCCTCTCATCATTCTAGAACTTTTGATTGTAAACATGCACAAATTATATTCCTTACTCTGAATATACCATTATATTCCTTACGAAATTTCAAGAATAATGAGTATAAACTTCATATGGTTCCGAAAATTCACCATTGGACCCCCTCTGGTAATCTCTGTATCAGAAATTATGTTGTGACAATAGGATATTTTGGGAATATTCTTGTAAAATATTCACCCCTAGAATCATATTAGGAATTCATGCCTCACCTGGGTGAGGGTCCCCTTTCCTTCTCCACCTTCTTCGTTCTCGTTTGGCTCCTGTGACCATGTCCCTCTCCTATAGTTGGACCACATACTATGTAAGTGACATGGTTTATATAACCATATGGTGGGTGGAATTTACCAAACCCCACTGTTGGCCTATTGGTTTGTACATTTATATTAAGGTTTATCGGTTGGTGGGTCCTAGGGTCAAACCCCACAAGCTCCCAGTTTTTAGTTAGTTTGTTATATATACGTTGGTTCTGAAAAACCCAAAAAAAACCAACACAACTCAATGAATCAAATTTGTCACATGCCCAAAGATAATAGCTAAGCAGGTGTTGCCACATGGTGGCCTCGAATTGGTCCACATAAATTTCCAATTAGACTTCTATGGTGAGGATACATGGTGTGCCCTAGTGATGCTACATGGCACACTCTCGGGGTGCCATAGGGCACATTTTTATTGGTCCAACTTGTGATAAAAAAATGCATGACACGTGGCACCTCCTCAGGCTGCCATGTTAGCCTGCTGATGTTAGTATTATAGATTACCAGGTGTCCATTTACCTTGACTTTGACTTTGACTTTTTAGTTGTTTAGTCAAAATCTTCAAACTATGATAAATTTATCTTATGGAATCACTTCAATGCGATTCAAATTCTGTTGGAGTCATCCCATTGAGATTTTTGACATGGAATTATTTCCATAAACTTAGAACTTTGATTTTTGAGGGTATCTGGAGCCTCCTAGATCATTCCTCATAATTGAAAGACTTTTGGACCCCAAAAGTTACATTCAATTATTTGACATGTCTTCTCTGATTTACAACATAACCCATACCATTTTTTATCCAACAAAAGGCAAAATATCACTATGTTGCATACATAAGTGATTTTATACACTTCATCACTTTCACAAATATTTTCACCCATCTATGGGGTCTTTGAAAGCAACCTATGATTTACAATGGTGGCCACACCCAACTACTTAAAAATGCTACCCATCTCTTACCTAACCTAGCTAATGGGATATCTTCCTATAGTTGTCTTTCTTTATGAGAAACTTCATGGAGGATTACAATGTGCTTTATTTTATCAATCTTTGGTTCTTGCGCAAGAGCTACTTTCTTCATAGGTGCTTTCATAATCTTCTAGTCTTTCTTTGGATGTACCTCTAGATGGAGCTTCCAATAGGTAGCTTTCTGGTGCCTTTTCTTATTATAATAAGTGCATTGGTTTGTAGATGGTTCATAATATCTTTTCATAACTAACCAAATGTTATGAAACCAGCTCACAAAAAGATAGGAAAGATAGATAAATGATTTCAAAATTAGCCACTTCGAGGGGAAACCTCCTTTATGTTCACAAATGAACAATTCTTGGATGATACAAATGACAAGACCTCCTTGCTAATTCAATTCCCTGGTTCACTGAAGTGTTATCTTTTTCTTTGGTTTTCTTATTTTCCTTCTTTGCTAATCTCTTATGATAATCTAGAAACATTTTTTCTACCATGTCTGACATCTGGTAGAAATATGTTTGGAAAGCCTTATCATTCTTTATGTGAATGTCATCATTCTCCATTTTCTTTCTTTAAGTTGCACATGCAATCTCGGTGTCCAAAGTCTGAAGTTTTTCTTCACCCTCTTTGCTCTTGGACATGGTAAGCATCCACACCCAAAATTCATGTCAAAGAATACTACTCTGAGACCAACATGATCCGGGATATTTACTTTGATGACTTTAATATGAATTGCATAAAGAGCAATAAATAACCATAAGTGCAACACACATGAAGAAGAAACACATTAAGAAATGAAAATATGGAAAAATGCACTAAAACTTGATAATGAAGTTCATCCACAACATTTGAGCTACGTATATAGGCTCTTCTCAACTATGTAGACACTTCATTAGCTTTTCCTCAATAAGGCTCTCCTTTGTTGTTACAAGGAATGAACTCTCACTCATGTGGTAATGTCTCTCCTACAAAGATACGTTCTCCTTTGACAACAAAAAAGGAATAAATTATCACTAACAAGTGGCATAAAATATTCTCCTTTCAAAAGGGCTAAACTCTCTCACATAAAGTCGTACAATTGTTCTCCCTTTTTCCAAGTTAAAGGGTTTGGACTCTCACCTCAAGTGGCAGATATCCTCTTTGAATATTCTACTGCTTAGACTCAAGCATATCTGCAAACAAATGTTCTCAATTTTACAAATATGAAACAGGAAAATCAACAATAAATGATATTTACATTGGTTTCTATGCAAAAATTATCCATTAGATTCTCAAAATTCATCAAACACAACACCAGCTGATCTATCTCATCATTCTACAACTTTTGACTGTAAACATGACAAACTTCTAAAAAGTGCCATTAGAGAAATTTTGAGGTAAAAAATAGGCCCAAAACAAAAATGTTCAGCCAAAATAAACTTTATAAGAACCAATAGGAGTCAATATGGTGATGTCAACCATGGGGGATGATTCACCATTTTTGGAATAAAAAAGTAAAATGATTATAAAAAAATTTAAAAAAATGCTTTTTCAACTCGTATAACTTATATCCCTATGATTTTACTCAAATTTTGAGCAGGAGCACTCATTGGATGCAAAATTTTATTCCTCATCCAAGGAGTACTCACGTTGCATACTTTTGATGGACCCTACTACACAAAAAATGAGAAATACATGAAAAACATTATTACAATCACTTTTTTCATGTACTTCTCATTTTCATGTATTAGGGTGCATCAAAAGTATACAACATGTGTACTGTCTGGATGAGGAATTAAATTTTGCATCCAACAAGTGCTCTTGCTCGAAATTTGAGTAAAACCATAGGGGGATAAGTTGAAAGTACAAGTTGAAAAATTAGTTTTTCTTTTTTCCTTCTAAAATTTGATGATATAATCTAATCTTATTTTATTACTTCCACTATTATTTTATAATATTCCTTAGGAGGCCCATTTTAGACCTCAAACTTTCTTTAATGATTTTTGTCTTGAAATTTGTGCCAAGAAATAAATGACACATGTGGCCTTCTACCATGAACCCTAAGATTTTTTGCTCAGACCCAAAGTTTGACCACACCATTGGATTCCAAGTGAAATTTCAAGAAAAATGAGTATAAACCTCATATAGTTATGAAACTTCACCTCTAGAAATCTCTATGTCGAAAACTATGTTATAGAAAGAGAATATTATGGGAATATTATTGCAAAATATTCCCCTAGAATATTCTTTAAAATTCATGCCTACCCTGGGCATGGATCCCATCGCCTCGACCACCTACCTACCTCTCATTTAGCTCCCATGTCCACGTCCCTCTCTGTAGATTTGACTAGATACTATGAAAATGACATGCTTTATATAACCATATGGTGGGTGGTCTTTACCAAGCCCCACCATTAACTTGTTGGTTGGAACATTTATATTAAGGTTTGGTGGTTGGAGGGCCCCAGGGTCAAACAATGCAGGCCCTCAATTTTTAGTTCATTTGTTATATATATGTTGTTTATGAAAATCCCCAACTAAAACCAACACACCCCAATGAACCAAAATTGTCACATTCCCAACCTTAATATCCAATCAAGTGTTGCCACATGGCAGCCTCAAACTTTCCCACATAAAATTCTAATTGGACATGTATGGTGATGACATGTGGCATGCCTTGGTGATGCCATGTGACATGCTCTAGGGGTGCCACATGGCACATTTTTACTAGTCCAAATTGTGCTCAAAAATTCCAAATATGCATGACACATGGCACCTCCTCAAGCTTCCACATCAGCCATGTGTGAATTGACCTTGACTATGACCTTTTAGCTATTTGGTCAAAATATTGAAACTGTGATAACTTTATCATATAGAGTTGGTTCAACACAATTCAAATTGCATTGTAATTGTCTCATTGATATCCTCGATGTGTATTTATTTCCATCAAAGTTTGAAAACTTTTATTTTTTTGAGTCTCTAGATCGCCATAGATCACTCACTAGAGGGAGCTCTAAATAATTGTCACTACCCCCCCACTGGAGGCTTCACTCGATGTACCTTTGACATATCATGTGCGTTTGTGGCATACTAAACATTAACCTTAATTTGACTACATATTGGAGAATATATCTAAACATGACATTATTTAACCCCCTACCAATACGAACCCAATACACCTCAACAATTTAAAAAACCCCTACTTTCACTAGGTATTGTGAGTATCCATTTTTTCATTAACATTTTTTATACCCCTTTATATTTTTTCAGTAAATTTGAGCTTCATTTTTTATATGTGGAAATATAAAAAACCTTTATCCCCTCTTATATGCTTAATACATTATGTCATTTTTTCCTCAATATATATCCCCCAATATGAATGCACGTGGTATGGTATTGCTCCCCTAGTGATGCCCCTATGTGCCCCCCCCCCCCACACACAAACAAAGAAATATTTGTGGAAATCCTTATCATTCTCTGTCTGAACATTATTAATATTCTCTATTTTCTTTGTTCGAGTTGCACATCCAATCTTGGGGCTGAAATTATTAAGTTTTTCTTCACCCTCTTTGATCTTGTCCCTAGTAAGCATCCACACTCAAAATTCATGTTAAAGAAGACTGCTTTAATACCAACATGATCTAAGATCTTTACTTTGATGACTTTAAGAGGAATTGCATAAAGAACATGAAATAACCATAAGTTCAACACACATGAAGAAGAAACACATTAAGACATGACAATATGGACAAATGCACTAGAAGTTGATAATGGTGTTCATTCATGATGTGTGAGGTACGTCTTCGGGCTCTACTCAACTGTGTAGCCACTTCATTAGTTGCTCCTCACTAAGGTTTTTCTTTTTCAATACAAGGACTGAATCTCACTCCATGTGACATTGCCTCTCCTACAAAGAGGCATTCTCCCTCGACAATAAACAAGGAATGAATTCTCACAAACAAGTGGCATAAACTATTCTCCCTTCAAAAGGGCTAAACTCTCTCATATAAAGTGTCATACTTGTTCTCCTTTTTTCCAAGTTAAATGGGTTGGTGATCCAGGTGGATATTGGTGGCCACCTGCCAAGTCCACCTGGACCCCCACCATTGTCTTTCTCAGCATTTTCAGTTTCCTTAATTGTAGCACAACTTACTATTTTTAGCAGTTTTTCGGGTCCTGAACTTCCGGAGCCGTTTTGAGGCCCTAAACGACTTTTTTTGGGGAATCCGGGGGCAACATGGGTCCATGGAATGGACGGATGTTGCCCATTCCAACAATGATAGTGCTCGGATAGATCTTTCTAATGAGCTATTGTACGCGTCAAACGGAGATCATATGCCAAAGTTACGACCTCGGGAAGTTGATGTACCAATTTACCCCCAAACAGGGCCCACAGTTTGGCGTTTCATCTCCTAGGGTTAGGTTTTGGAATGTTAAGGGTTTTCCATTGTTTCTCAACAATAAATAGGCCTTCGAGCCTCATTGTAACATAGTTCAGAGGCATGTATCCATCACATCTCTTCTCAGAGATAAGCTACCATCGCCCTAGCTGGTTTATTTCCATTTCTGGTTGTAAGCATATTTCAGTATTTTTCCATTAATGAAATGAAGTATTATTTCTGTTGCATCTTTGTGTATATGGTTATCTCTATAATTTGTTACGTTCCTGTTTAAATCTGGATCAATGGTATTAGAGCGGTTTGCTTTTTCTCTGTTTTTCTTTGCATGTCCCCAACAAGGTCGGGATATAAGGAGTTAGGGCTTGAACTGGTTGAACCTTTGCAAGACCAGCCTCGCAAATCCCGACGGCCTCCCATGGCGGACGAGAAGAAAGAAGAGGGGGCAGGAGATCCCATCAAAATCTTGCTCGAAGAAGCCCTCGAGCGACAACGGAACGCGATGATGGACAGCTTCGCCCAGATCCTTCAGCGGCTACCCAGAAGCAATGCATCGGCTTCCAGTAGCTACTCTGGAAACGCCACACCCTTTAAGGTACAAGTTAATTTTGAAATCCCCATATTCAAGGGTCAGATAGACGCAGATGCCGTAGATAAATGGTTAAATCTGCTAGAGGGTTATTTTTTTGTTCATGAATTTTCGAGTCGGGAAAAGATTGTTTTTGCTCTTCTCAAAGCAGCCCCCCACGTCAAGGACTGGTGGGAAACCTACTGCGAGCAGAAGGATGAAAGTACTGGCCCACTATTTTCAACCGCACCCACCTGGGATTCGTTCCGGGATGCCATCAAGGAGCAGTACTACCCTGTCGGAAGCTATGAGGATGAATACATAAAGTGGACCACGCTGCGGCAGGGAAGGGACCAAGACGTGCCGGAGTTCACCAATCTTTTCCATACCCTTCGCACAAAGTTGGGTATCAAGGATTGGGAGCAACATTTGATACTCAAATATCGTGGCTGCCTGCACAAGTACACCTAGGAAGAAATAAAATTCCTAAACATCCCCTCGCTCGGCGCAGCATACCGATATGCCGTCAAGGTCGAGCAAAAGTTTAAACAAAAGAAGCGAGACTTTGGATCTGCGAATCCAAAACAGGGGAAAGGTGCCCCTAAACCACAGAACAAAGGACAAAGCCAAGGCAGGACAGCCCAAGACAACCAGCCGAAGCTGCAAACAAAGAACAGCGCCGCGAAGCCGAGAAAGGACACTGGAAAATGGTGCGAGTTCCATAAGAGCTCCACTCACAACACAAGTGAGTGTCGGGCCAAGCAGTCACTGGTGGCTGAGCTAAAGGTTTCAGAATCAGATGCATGTTCCGACTCTGAGTCAGAACCTGATAAGGGGTATGAAAAAGGGAAGCAGATCATTGATGCGGATCCCAGCGCCACTGTTGCTACCGCAAAGATCCAGAAAAATGAACCCGAAGATCCAGAGGAGGAGGAGCGTCTCTTCCACTCCCAGATGTGGGTAAAGGGATCCTCGATACAGTTCATTGTTGATAGCGGGAGTCAAAAGAACCTCATTTCGGCAGAGGTCGTGAAGCGGTTGGGCTTACCGACCATAGCACATCCACAACCATACACCATTGGGTGGCTTCACCAAGGACGAGATCTTCACGTGAGCCAACAGTGTCGCCTTCCATACAACATCAAGCCCTTCACGAATGAGGTATTGTGTGACATTGCTCCCCTTGAAGTTTGTGATGTATTACTAGGACAACCATACTTGTGGAAGCGACATGTTGTGTATGAATCAAGGCCCCGTACTGTTATTATTACATTGGGAAATAAGTTGTTCGGGATACCAGAGGTAGCACCACCTGCCGCCATCTCTTTGATTACTGCAAAACAATGCAGTAAGATCATTTCCAAAACCAGGAAATTTGTTTTCTTGATGATATGCCCTCAAGGAAAGAAGAAGACAGTGGCCGCGACCTCCAAACGGGGTCCCTCTGCACGACAACTACAGATGGACAAGGTTGTGGAGGAGTACGAGGACATCTTCACGTCCTCGACAGGGGTTCCTCTGCACTATCAAGTCAAGCACTCCATCGATCTGACCCCAGGTGCGCCGCTACCCAATGGACCAATTTATCGGCGCTCCCTTCTGGAGAACAATGAAATCAAGAGGCAGATTCAGGAGCTCCTGCAGAAAGGTCACATCCGTCCGAGTTCATCGCCCTGTGGGAGCCCGATCGTGTTGGTACAGACGAAGGATGGGACGTGGAGACTCTGTATTGACTATCGGGCACTGAACAAGATCACTGTCCATAATAGGTACCCGATCCCGCGGATTGATGACCTCCTAGACCAACTAAGGGGGGCGAAATATTTCAGCAAGATCGATCTGAAGTCAGGATATCACCAGGTACCAATCGAACCCTCTGATGTGTGGAAGACTGCCTTCAAATCCAAGGAGGGCCTCTTCGAATGGTTGGTCATGCCTTTCGGATTGATGAATGCTCCTGCAACCTTTATGAGGCTAATGGATGACATCTTGTGGCCATTCACCAACTCCTTTGTAGTAGTATACTTGGATGACATTCTGATCTTCAACCAGAGTTGGGAAGAGCACCTCCACCACATCCGACAGGTTCTCCAAACACTGCGGCAACACAAGCTATGTGCCAATTTGGAGAAATGCACTTTTGGCATGACCCAGGTTCAGTATCTGGGATACATCATTGATGAACAGGGGTGCATGTTGATCTAGCCAAGATCCAAGTCATTCGGGATTGGCCCTCTCCAACCACTCTAACAGAGCTCCGCAGCTTTCTAGGTCTTGCCAACTTCTACCGCAAGTTTGTGTTGGGGTTTTCTCATATTTCTTGGCCCTTGAGTCAAGTCACCAAGGGCAGGGTGAAAGCAAAATTCTTTTGGTCTGAATCTCAACAGAAGGCATTCAGGGAGTTGAAGGATCGCCTCTGCACGGCACCAGTGCTCGCGTTACCAGATTTACAACAACCATTTGCGGTCAAGACAGATGCCTCTGACTATGCTATTGGGGCAGTCCTTACTCAACATGGACATCCAGTGGCATATCACAGTGAAACGCTTTCAGACACAGTCCGGAAGTACCCCACTTATGATAAAGAGATGTATTCCATTGTACAGGCCTGCCGACAATGGAAGCATTACATTTTGGGGAAGGAAACGGTCATCCACACAGACCACCGACCTCTGCAGTTCATACGAACCCAAGGGAAATTTCAGAATGATCGCCATCAGAAGTGGTCTACATACCTGCAACAGTTTCACTTGAATATCAAGTATAAAAAGGGCAGCACCAATAATGTTGCAGATTGCCTTAGTCGGCCACCGATCATGGCGCTAACCACCGAGCTCAACTCTTGTGGGCACGAGACTTCTGATTGGCCACTTCTCTACAAAAGCGACCCATAATTCGGCCACGTATACCAGACACTCTTGGAGGGTCGGCATGTTGCAGATTTTCACCTCCAGGACACCCTATTATGCCACCTCGGTCACCTTTTTGTTCCTTCAAGCGAGCGTGCCAAGATGATTTGGGAAGCACACTACAGTCGGGCTGTTGGGCATTTCGGGGTCGAGAAAACAGTGGCAGTACTGCAAAATTATTTCTATTGGCCGAATCTTCGACAGGATGTTGGGAAGTACATCCGATCATGTACTTCCTGTGCCATTGCCAAACCGACCATTAAGAAGCACGACCTCTATACCCCGTTGCCTACCCCTAGTCGACCTTGGGAATCCATCTCCATGGATTACATGTCAGGCCTTCCTTCCACTAAGCATGGAAATGACTGTGTTTTTGTGGTCGTTGACAGGTTCTCGAAGATGGCCATTATGATGGCCTGCAAGAAGAATATCACAGTAGAAGCCACTGCTAAACTCTTCTTTGAACGAGTGTGGGTGCACTTTGGGATCCCACAGTCTATCATCTCAGATCGGGACAGTCGGTTTCTCAGCACATTTTGGTCTAGTATTTGGTCAATGCTGGAAACCAAACTCACGAAGTCCACAGCCTTCCATCCTCAAACTGATGGCCAGACAGAGGTTGTCAACAGGATGATTGTGCACATTCTGCGCATGTATAACTCAAAGCATCCACGCACATGGGACGAGAGCCTCCCCTATGTACAACACAGCTACAACCGACCTCTTCACAGCTCCACTGGCCATAGCCCTTTTCAGGTGGGTTTGGGATTCCAGCCACTATGCCCCATTGATGTGGCCATGCCCCTTGCAGCTACTCACATGAATTCAGCTCATGTCCAGTCCAAAACAGATAAGGCCACCAGCTTCATTGAGCGCATCCAACATATTCGCCAGCAGGTCCATGACATTCTTGAGAAATCAAATGGCAAGTACAAGCAGCGACATGATCAACACCGGGTGCCACACAAGTTTCAGGTGGGCGACAAAGTCTGGTTGCATTTGCAAAAGGAACGCCTTACTGGAGCCTATCGGAAATTGAGACCACTCCGATATGGTCCTTACACCATTACTAAGGCTATGGGAGACAATGCATTTGAGATCAGTATTCCCCCATTCCTTGGCCTGCACCCAGTGTTCAATGTGGACCGCCTTCGACCATACTTTCGACCATTGCTAGACACATCCGACATTGCAGAACAGCTCAAACCCACAGAATTAAATCCAGATTGCATGGAACAAGCTGCAATTGATCGGATCATGGACACACAGATCAAGAACACTCGCCAACAGAATATCCAACTATATCGAGTTGTCAAAGCAGGCCAACTCCTTCAGCAGGGCAAGTGGCTCACAAGGGAACAAGTTCAGTAGAAGTTTCCTCATCTCATGGAGGATCTCAACGCAATGGGGACCATTGCTTCCTAAGGGGGGAGGAATGATCCAAGTGGATATTGGTGGCCACCTGCCAAGTCCACCTGGACCCCCACCATTGTGTTTCTCAGCATTTTCAGTTTCCTTAATTGTAGCACAACTTACTATTTTTAGCAGTTTTTCGGGTCCTGAACTTCCGGAGCCGTTTTGAGGCCCTAAACGACGTTTTTTGGGGAATCCGAGGGCAACATGGGTCAATGGAATGGATTGATGTTGCCCATTCCAACAATGATAATGCTCGGATAGATCTTTCTAATGAGCTATTGTACGCGTCAAACGGAGATCATATGCCAAAGTTACGACCCCGGGAAGTTGATGTACCAATTTAACCCCAAACGGGGCCCACAGTTTGGCGTTTCATCTCCTAGGGTTAGGTTTTGGAATGTTAAGGGTTTTCCATTGTTTCTCAACAATAAATAGGCCTTCGAGCCTCATTGTAACACAGTTCAGAGGCATGTAGCCATCACATCTCTTCTCAGAGATAAGCTACCATCGCCCTAGCTGGTTTATTTCCATTTCTGGTTGTAAGCATATTTCAGTATTTTTCCATTAATGAAATGAAGTATTATTTCCGCTGCATCTTTGTGTATATGGTTATCTCTGTAATTTGTTGCGTTCCTGTTTAAATCCGGATCGGTTGGATTCTCACAACAAGTGTAAAAGATACTCTTTGAATTTGTTGCTCAAATTCAAGCATATCCTCAAACACGTGTTCACCATTTTACAAATATGAAAGGGAAAATAAAAAATAAATGATACTTACATTAGTTTTTGTGCCAAAATGCTGCATCAAATTCTCAAAATGCATAAAAAACAACACTGATGACTATGTCTCATCATCCTACAACTTTTGACTGTAAACATGACCAACTTCTGAAAAGTGCATTTTGTCTTGAAATTTATGCTAATCAATAAAGGACACATGTGGGCTTCTTCCATGAGCCCTAATATCTGGTGCTCAGATCCCAATTCTAGCTACACCATTGGATTCCTTACTAAATTTCAAGAAAAATGAGTATAAAATTCACATGGTTATGAAACTTCACCTTTGGACCCCCTCTGGAAATCTCTATGTTGAAAATTGTACCATAGAAGTAGAATATTGTGGGAATATTATTAAAAAATATTCCCTTGTAATATTCTTGAAAATTCATGTATGCCCTAGGCATGGGTCCCGTCTCCTTGGCCACCGACCTCATTCTCGTTCGGCTCCCATGACCACATGCCTCTCCACCAGTTGGACCACGTACTATGAAAATGACATGGTTTATATAACCATATGGTTGGTAGACTTTACCAAGCCCCACCATTGGCTTGTTGGATGACACATTTATATTAAGATATGATGGTTAGAAGGTCCTGAGGTCAAACCCTAGGGGCACCCAATTTTTAGTTCATTTTTTATATATACGATGGTCATGAAAATCCAAGCATCATTCAAATATGGAAGTAATTTCCTTGAGTGGAGAATCTACATCCCCTTCTCATTCATGTACCCTAACCTATGATGCCACAATGTTGTATCAACTCTTGTAGAAGCTAAAGTAATAGAAAGGTCTACATTACTAGTACATAAAGACAATGTACTTACCTTCTCTCCTTTTTCTATTATTATAGATCCTCTAATGACCTTTTATGAACTTCCTATAATTGTAATCATACAACCTTTACTTCCCACCTTCCCTATTGAAATTAGATGTATTATTAAATTAGGAACATGCCTCACCTATTTGAACAACCATTGCTTTCCATTAAGTAATTTTATCCATAATTTACCATTTCCAATAATTTTACATGGTTCATCATTGCCCAAATAACCATGTCCAAAATCACCTTTAACATAATCTTGAAAATATTTCCTATGGGGTGTGGCATGAAATTAGGCCCTTGAGTTTATCACCCATAATAAAAAATGCTATCTACTAAAACAATTAAATCATCTTATAACACATAAACTGTTGCATTTTCTTCCTTAATATTCACTTATTTTCTGTAGAAATTCCTTGTAGATTCAAACTGCAGATTGTAATATGCTAAAACAATTGGCTTGAATCTATTCTACTCATTGAAGCCCAACCCAGTGAAAAGCTGTCAATATTGGTGTACCAAGCACGGGGTGTTTGTTTTAGTCCATACAACACTCGCTTGAGTCTACACACATGCAACTCTCTATTGAAGGTCTCAAATCCTTTTGACTGCTCAATATACACCTCTTCCTCAATCATACCATTGAGGAATGCTATCATCACATCCATCTGATGTATCTTCCATCCCATTTGCACTAACCATGCTAGAATAGATATCACTGCCGAGTACCTTGCTCCTATAGCAAAGGTATCATCGTAAATAATTTTGTCCACCTAAGAGAATCCTATGGCCACAAATCTGGCCTTGTGTTTCTCGATACTCCCATCGACTACTTGCTTTAACTTATAAATCCATCTAGAACTCACCACTGACTTGTCTACTGGTCTTGGGACCACTTCCCAAACACTATTTATGATAATGGAGTCATACTTATCAACCATGACATCAACCCATACTATTTGTTGCACTACTTCCTCAAATGAGGATGGCTTAATCTCTACACTCTCGCTCATCAGAACCATGTAGCCAGTGTATCGATCTGGTGACCTCCTCTTCCCGCATTGTGATGTGGGTTCTCCCGCATTTTCTCTAGCATCATGCATCAATATGTAAGCCTCTCTGGTTCACATCCTTCCACCTTTGGAAGTCTCTGCATGAGTGGGTATTTCTACTCTATACTCCTCTACATGTGGCTACCTCACATAATCTCTAGGTTCCTCCTTTGGAGATAAAAGCTCCTCTTTTGCATGTAACTGAAGCTCCCTCTCAAGGGAAAATCTCATGGCCTTCTCTTAATCAAACTTCACATCTCTACGAACCACTGTCATCCTATTGGATGGCAGGTACACCCGATAGTTGTGAGGTGTATCAATGTACCCCACAAATATGCCCAACTTAGCTATTGGCTCTAGCTTTTTTTGTGAATCCTTTGTAACATGACAGTAGAATGATGAACCAAAGAACCTGAAATGTGCCACATCTAGTTTCTTACCCGAAAAATCTTCTTCTAGTGTACTCATCCCATGAATTCAAAAGGGGCTTCTATTATGCAAATAAATAACTGGGTTGCATGCTTCAGCCCACAAGTGCAGCGGTAGTCCCTGATCATTTAACATCACCTGTGTCATTCCCATAATACTTATTTTCTTCCTTTCAGCCACCCCATTTTGTTGTGGGTTATGAGGTGCTATTAAGTCCCGTCAAATGCCTTCTCATGCACATAAGTTATCGAATTCATTCAACACATATTCTCCACCATTATCACTTTTGAGAGATTTAACTTTCCTGCTAGTGTCTTTCTTGACAAGTGCTTTAAATTCACAAAATTTAGTGAATGTGTGATCTTTCTTCTGCATGAAGAAAATCCAACACTTACAAGAAAAATCATCAACAAATATTACATAATACGTGCGCTTGGTCGTGGATGCTGCTGAGAACAATCCACACACATACGAGTGAAATATATCAAGGATCGCTTGCGCTCAACTATATTTATCATGAAAGGAAGATTTGGTGTATTTTCCTAATGTACACCCTTTGCATGTGTCTCTCTTCTCTAGTGTAACCTTGGGAAGTCCTATAGAAATTTCTACATGATATTCAAAGCTCCATGGTGCAAGTGACCCAATATTCTATGACACAACTCATCGATGTCTCAGCTCTACACCTTCTTTTCTTTAGTGCTAAAAGAAGCATAGTATTCTACATCCAATTTTTAGAGGTTCTTCACCCAAACCTCGATCCACTTCACCTGTCTTGAGGCTATGTTATTAAGGAAAGCCTTTCCCTTGCCAAATTTCACATCGTAGCCACGGTCATCCAACATGACAACTGACACCAAATTATTCTTCAAACCTGGAACATACATGGCATCTTTTAATGTGAGAGGAGAACTAAACTCCCTCTGAAAGGTAACAATATTGATGCTGGTCACTATACATCCCATCATCTCCCATCTCGATGTGCATATGGGGGTCCTTCTCCTCCAAGTCACTGAAGAACTCTTTGGTTTCAGTCATATGGAATGAGGCTCCACTATTTAGGTACCACACACTACCCAACACGAATGTCACCATGCAAGCGATGAGGGTGAAATCCAGTTCAAACTATGAAGAAAGAGCTTCACATGTTGCTCCTCTTGAGGGATTCTTACTAGCCTTCTTGTGTGGCCACATTGTGGCTTAATGTCCTAGCTTGTGACAGTGAAAACATTTAATATTTGACATGTCCCTCTTCTTTCTGCCCTGACTAGAATCCAATTTGGAATGGTATGATTTCCCCTTCCCTTTATTCACATTTGCATCTAACGCATATTTCTCATCATCATCATGCTTGGATGAGGATCCATCTTTGGTGTTCCACAGAATCTCTTATTGTACCAAGTCAGACCACAATTGCTCCCACTCTAGTAGATTCTCCCTTGCATTAATTGAGTCCTAGTAGTTGTGCCAGCTCTTGGGAAGTTCTATATGTGCTAGGCTCACCAGATCGTCTTCAGAAATGGTAACACTGACACTTCCAAGCTCACCCCGAAATTGGGTGAACTTGGTCAAGTACTTCAGCATTGAGTTTCCCTTATCCATCTTGATCTTTCTGAGCTTGTCCTTCAGTGCCAAATTCCTATGGTCATTTTTGTTTTGAAATAGGTTTGTCAAGGCCTTCCACATTGAAAATGGAGTTTCCTTACCGCGGAGGTTCGAGATAATATGATCTTGAAATCCTTCTAGGATAATCCTTCTCGCCTTTTCCACACACTTTCTCCACTTTGCCAGATCCTTAGCATCATATGTTGGAGGCTTCGAGATATAGATTCCTTTAGCTCATTGTCTTCCAACACTACCTTCATCACGTCCTTCCAAGAAACTACCCTCAAGGGCATATTCGAGTCTCAATTTGTAGAATGACATCCTGCTAGCTTTGTAGTATGATACTACAAATTTGATTTATCTTGTAAAAGTAAAGCTCGTATTATTCTTTTATATACTGGTTTCAGCTCTCATACCATGTAGAAATTCCTTGTATATTTTTTGGGCCTCGAATATGCCCATTTTTCCATCATACAAAACCATTATTCATAACCCAAATTCCAACACTTTTACACTCATTTCACACCATAATTCCATCACTTATTGCCAATTCATATCCTACACTTCGTGGTTGATTATCATTAGTTTTATTAGATTTTCTATGATTATAGATGATTTAGTCATGATTTACTAATGACAGTTTTTGCTATGTTCATTTGCCGCAGGGTTCCATTGCCAAAATTCTTCATAAGCATGTAGGTGAAAATAGCCAATTTGGAACTTCGACATCTCTACACACTTTTGGGGAAAATTGAGGAAGGTTATTGTCCAAAATGATTTTATAACACATTCCCATGAGTTGGATTGCACCCAGGTCACACATGTGGGTTTCTAGAAGAAAATCAACAAATCTGCTCAAAATCTGCATAGTTTTCAAGATGACAAGTTTGACCTCAATTTATGTGCATCTGGAGGTGAATCTAGAAAATATGAGAAAATGGTGTTTTTATAAATATAACAAATTATATATAACTGAAACCGTTTATCAAGATTCACTTTGTTTCAAACTTTACACGTGGGTCTTTAAGGAAGTTTCATAAAAAAAACATTGTTTTTCTAGAATTCTAGAATCTTACAAAAAGAGCCAAACAACCAACTTCGGGCATGCTTTTTGAGGATATGGAGTTGAATGAGACGAATATAAGAGAGGTTTTTGTTTAAAATATGACAAATTAGGTTCCCTCCAAAACATTTTCCAAAATTTTCCATGGTTAGGAAGATATGCCAATATCATTGAGGCAAATTTGTTAAAAATATGCAATTTTCCAAAATTAAGGAAAATGACTAATTTGCCTTGTAAATTTTATAAATGGCTTCGCCGTGGCTTGTTTGAAGGAGGGGAAGGATAGAAAGGAAGAAAGTACTATTGTAATACATTTTTTTCTTTGCTTGAGAATGACCAACAAGGATGTATACATATGAATTTCTATTTTGAACTTTAATACAATTTTGATTCTACACTGAATTTGATATATTTTTTATTTTTAAAATAGTACTGCATTAATTTAAACTTTCTCCGAGAGTGGAAAGAGCTCACCACCACCTGAAGGGAAGTTTTACAAACATCACTTGATAGAGGTAGCATGTTTGATTTAGATATAGGTGCAGGGATTTGATTTTGAAAGAATTTGTTAATTAGATCTCATAATTTTGATTCTTTACTTAAGACTGTAATTTGTTTTTCTTGAAATTAAATAGACATATCATCTTCAACTCATTGAAAGCTAATGAATGGTGTTGATCAATGATTTTGTTGCATGAATAATCCCCTTTGTTACATGTTTACGATTGGAATACTCAAAGGTGCTTCTTAATTGGATAAACAAGAGATCGATAACTCTATTTCTTTTAAATATGAATTGAAATTGATTTTGTACCTTACTGATTCACTATAATTTCTTCTAACATTGTGTTTTGGCAATCAAGTATTTGAAAGAAATGCAACGAGACCATTAAATCATTATTTACAGTTGTAGGTTAGTTTTGAGATGCATTATAGTTGTAATTAGTTATTGATAGAATTGTTGGTTAATGCACTTATGTTTGAATGATTTCTTGAGTTTGATTAAAGTAATCTAAGGATAAAATAATTTCTTATTTTGTAGTCTTTTGTCTGAAAGCATGTTAATTAGAATCTTGATTTACTTAGTTTCTTTTGGAGCAACTGCAAAGTGATGTTAGAGGTTAGTTTGAATTATTGTTGGATTGCATCCCGGGACTTAGACTTAGTGATTAGATTTGGTTTTGTTGGATTGTCTATTTTCTATAGTTTAGGATTGCTTGGATTAGAATTAGTTTTGTTTAAGATTTAAATTAGCATAAGCTTGATATTGAATGGTAATTAGTCTTGTTTGATTTGAGATTTCTAAAGTTTATTTTTTGAATTACAATTATGTTTTACTTGAATTGGGATTAAGTTTCATTGATATACGTTACTTAGATTGTGATTAAAATTGCTTAGTGATTTGTATTATGTGCTTAATTTAGGAATAGATTTCATATTTCATGATGTTAGTTTAGATTAGGCACTCTGATCTTGTCTTACCTATGCTTGTGCCTCGAAGTCTTATGACCCTGGATTGAAAAATTAAAGTTGGAATAATAGCGCATAATTTCTCCAACATTTTTGGCATCATTGCCGGGGAGGTGCTAAAAGGATTAGAGCATAGTTTCTTTCACAAGTTTTCAGTGTGATCTCAGTTGCAGGGAAACTAGAGGGTGTAGATAACAGTAAGACATGAGTGAAGAGCCACACATCCACTTTGGTTTGGGGTCACTCCAAAGTCTGGTTGTCCAAGTAAGTAGGGATTTCAAGTTTGCTAAGTTTTATTGCAATTAGCAGTTTTTAATTCATTTAGGTTAAAATTTCAAGCTCTTTAAAGATAAAATATTTTGGGGTACTGTAGGAACCCCTTTGTACTAATTCATGTTGCGAGACAGGGATAATTAAAAAAAAAGGAAAAGTTCAAGAATGATTGAAATCTTGAAGAATTTCCCTCCAAGTACTTTCTCAAATCCTAGCAGTAGCTGGGATATCTACCTTTTAGGAAGAGTTCATCCTGACCACATTCAGGAAATTATCTATCTCTCCACAACCAGAAAAGGATTTGGAAGTCTCCCTTGATTCCTCTTGCCTATCTACCAAGGAGATCGAGAACTCATGTACCAAGTCTGATGGGGGGCATCCAAATGAACCTGAGATCGAAGAACTTTTACCATGCCCATCAACAAGCCTTGTATGTTGTTATGAAACTAGCTCACAAAAAGATAGAAAAGATAGATCAATGCCTTAGAAATAAGCCTCTTCGAGGGGGAAACCTCCTTTACATTACACAAATGAACAATTCTTTGATGATACAAATGACAAGACCTCCTTTCTATATATAGGAGTTAAAGGGGTCATAATATACTAAGAGCCGACATAACAATAATAATGTAAGGGCACAATAACAACAATATGGGGACTACATGGGCACAAAAATATAATATGGGGGTTGTAATAATAACAATAAGGGGTTACACTAGTAGTATAGGGACCTAACATGCCCCTCTCCTTCAAAAAGAGTTGTCCTCAACGTTTGAGTAGCTCTTGAAAATTAAAAGCTATCATACCCAAAGATTGTAGCCATTGGAAAGCATTGGCCTATTCAATACATATTTTCCCATGGATAGCTAGATATGATGGCACTTTCCAAAGAAATTTATGGTTCCTCCACTTGCAACCATCACTAGACACTCTGGTGCTGGATATAGGAAGAAATTCAATTCCTTGGCTATCTTACAATGAATAAAATTATGAGTATTGCCTGAATCAATCAACACTATTGCCTTTTTCTTCTTGATATGTCCTTCTATCTTGATAGTTTAAGGAGTGGTGATTCCTACCAATGCATTACAATATATGGTTGAATTCATTTATTGATGCTCAATGCGATCTTTCAATTCTTGAACACTTTTCTTCTTGATATGTCCTTCTATCTTGAGGGTTTGAGCAGTGGTAATTCTTGCCAATGCTTTACAAGATATGACCGGATTCATTTCTTCTTTACCTAGGGTTGGTTCCTAGTGTATATCCTCTTCTTTTGATGTTTCTTGAACCTTTTCTTCCTCCTCTTTACAATCTATGTAAAATAATTTCTTCTCAGCACACTTATGACCTTTAGTGTATTTGCTATCACAAATGTAACAAAGCCCATTTTCTCCTTTTCCTTCCAATTGCTGTGGTGTAAACCTTGTAGGTTGTGGAAGGCTAGGAGAAAAAACACTTCCATACTTATAGTTGTGGGTGGTAGGATTCCTTATTTCCATAATTCTGCTTTCAATTTTTCTCGCCAACCTGAATGCCTTCTCCAATGAATCAGGTTCCCAAAGACGAACCCCATGTTGAATGTTATCCTTTAAAATCCCTATGAAGACATCAATCCTTTGCTTCTCTAGAATATCATTTACCCTTATATTAAATTTTTGGAAGTCCTCAATGTGCTCTGTCATTTCTTAAGTGCATGTAGTATTACCAACATTTCCTTCTCATAATATCTTACTTTAGATGTAGCTGTAAAAACATCTAATCGCCTACATCAAAACTTCTTTCACTGCGATGTTGCTCTGCCTGTTGTTTCATTTGATTATGCACCAAAGTGGCATTATCCTTTAAAATTTGGAGAACTTTTTGTTGATGCTCGATGTGATCTTTCACTACTTGACCCTTTTCTTCTTGATATGTCCTTCTATATTGAGAGTTTGAGGAGTCATAATTGCTTCGAATGCATTACAAGATATGGTTGGATTTATTTCTTGATACTCGATGTGATCTTTTACTTCTTGAACATTTTTCTTCTTGATAGTTTGAGGAGTGTTAATTCAGGCCAATGCATTACAAGATATGGTCGGATTCATTTCTTCTTTCTCGATGTGATGTTTTACTTCTTGAACCTTTTTCTTCTTGATATGTCCTTCTATCTTGTGAGTTTGAGGAGTGGTAATTCTTGCCAATGCTTTACAAGATAAGGTCAGATTCATTACTTCTTTCTCCGTGGTTGGTTCTCGGTGTATATCCTCTTATTTTGATGTTTCTTGATCCATTTCTTCCTCCTCTTCATAATCTATGTAAAATAATTTCTTCTCAGCACACTTATGACCTTTAGTGTATTTGCTATCACAATTGTAACAAAGTCCTTTTGCTCCTTTTACTTCCAATTGTTTTGGTGTCAACCTTGTAGGTTATGGAAGGCTAGGAGAAACAACACTTCCATATTTGTAGTTGTGAGGGGTAGAATTCCTTGTTGCCATAATTTTTCTTTCCACTTTTCTTGCCAACCTGAATGCCTTCTCCAATGAATCAAGTTCCTAAAGATGAACCTCATGTTGAATGTTATCCTTTAAAGTCCCTATAAAGAAATCAATCCTCTGCTTCTCTGGAATATTATTTTCCCTTATATTCAATTTTTGAAAGTCCTCAATGTGCTCTACCATTAAACACTTTTGTTTGAGATTTATCAATTGGATAA
This sequence comes from Pinus tabuliformis, assembly GCA_031772625.1. Lineage (NCBI taxonomy): Eukaryota > Viridiplantae > Streptophyta > Pinopsida > Pinales > Pinaceae > Pinus > Pinus tabuliformis. The sequence goes on from CM062816.1 coordinate 1,176,764,941, forward strand.
AGAAGGTGTTTCTCTTTGTATCCACATAATGCGCTATCATTTCCTCCATGAGAATTGACCACGTGACAAGTGGTTACAAGAACAAATCCATTTATACCATAAAAATTGATTAAGATCTAAATACTTAGATGCAATACGTACGCATTTTTTAAAAGTGGTACACCATGTAGATTAAAATATTTCTCCATTTGTAGTATCCAATTTACCAGATCCTTGCCATCAAACTTCCTCATCTCACTTTTTCTTGATTTGAGGAGTTGGATCTAGAAATGAATGTAACCATGTACTTTCAGATCTTTAAGTTCTAAAATTTTGGTTTGTAATAGCCCACTGAGTCCTCTTTCTAACTTCATAAGCATGAGCACAATTGGATTCCTGAAGAAATATATATTCCCAATCTCCCTTGATGACCTAATTATATACTAGTTCAGTAGAGTGAACTTGTACGACATGCCATATGTCACTATTTCAACCTTAGGTTCTGAAAATTATACCTAAACAAACTAAAGTCTGTACTCTTTCTATAACTTTTTACGAAATTTCAATCTGATGCTCAGAGATAACGTTATGACGATTTTCCCAAGGTCACTTTTTTAGGATGTAATTCGGGAGTCTACAAAAACCCTAATTTCCTCAGATAATATATCCGAAAATATAGCGAGACAAGATCTGAAATTCAAACCCGCGGTTCAAACTGCTCTCTTTTAAAATGGGTTTTTTTTTTAGCTTCTGAAACTTCATAGCAAACAAGTTATATCAAAACTTCCAGATGACCTATTTTAGATGAAATTCTGGAGTTTGTAAAAACCCTAACTTCCTCAGATCATATCTTAGAAAATATAGCGAGACAAGGTATGAAATTTGGATTCAAGGTTTAGCGAGATTTCTTCACAAATGGGTTTTTTTTTAGCTTCTGAAATGTCGCAGAAAAAAAGGTATAGTGAAAATGCCACGATGACCTGTTTCGAGTAGCAAAACCCCAGAATCCAAAGATCTGATACCAAATGTTATGAAACCAACTCACAGAAAGATAAAAAATATAGATCAACACCTTAGAAATAATCCTTTTCGAGGGGACAACCTCCTTTTCATTACACAAATGAACAATTCTTGGATGATACAAATGATAAGACCTCCTCTCTTTATATAGGAGTCAAAGGGGTCATAATATAATCAAAGCTGACATAACAATAATAATGTAAGGGCACAATAATAACAATAGTGGGCTTCTATGGGGCACAATAATAACAATATGGGGACTACATGGGCACAAAAATATAATAAAGGGGTTGTACTAATAAAAATAAGGGGTTACACTAGTAGTATAGGGACCTAACATATGCATTCCAGAAACCAATTATCCAAGTTTGACTGGCATCACCGAGGAGGACTTTCAGAGTGGTTCAAATGAAGAAGTGGGCCAATACCACCAGGATTACATCAAGAATTGGTTATTGATCACAATCTAGTCAAAGTACCACTCTTATCTTCAAGTACTCTTTATATCACATCTTTCAAAGCTGTTGATTTTTCATACTCATGTATATTCTAAATTTTATATGTTAAATCTGAGCATGAATATATCTGTGTACCTAATCCAAACATGGATTCATTAGAATTTCTCTTTCACTTGAAGGAGGACATCTTTTCTCCAGTATAGTAGGAAAGTTATTATTGTAAATAAATAAATGAAAATAGTAAAGAGAAAAATAAGTCCGTTTGTGAAAACCAGCTTGTCTAACTCAAATAGAAAGGGACTGTGCTTGAAAACTAGGTAATTGGAGGGAAAATTTCCCAATGAAGTTTGTAAATTTGTATGAGTTATTCAAATCATGTATCTTTCAAGTCATTATGTCTTGTACTCATGTTGGTTGATGTGGGATCCGTTAAGGCCCACCTGCTAAATAGCCTTGTCCCATCGACATCAACAAATTATCTAGGACCAAGGTTAGGGTTGGATAAGGTACCTAGGAGCCTGCATGCCTTAATGGCTGATATCCTTGTCATCTACTAAGGAAATGCATCAATGTTTCTTGGTGGATGAATTCTGCAGTCCATTCGACTTCGACAAATTCATTCATGGCTAGTAGAATGTACCTAGTGCCTTGATTCCCATTGACATCAAAGGTGAGATATCTCGCATTGGTTAATGAAATTCTCAATGGTCGGTAATCTAATGATTATTGCTTATGTTTGACATCAACAGAAATTATTCATATATGCAAGATTTCACACAACTTTGTAGCGGTTGAAGACTATATGACTTTGAGATCTCAACACAAGTTTGCAGTTGTTTGGATTTTTGTATCAACATTTCCATTGTCATTTGTAGTAGCAGCAACATTTAGTCAATTGTTAGGGGACATACAACTCCTTAGGAATCAGTGAGAATGGGACCTTCAGTTCATTCTTCAACCTTCTTCAGTAGATCAGATCAACAATCACATCAGCTCTAGGCATTCCATCTTCCACTTCATTTTGTAGCACCGAGCACATCAACGACAAAGGTAAAACTTGAGGTAAATTTGGCTTATGATTCTCTAATTCATTAGAAGGTTAAAGAAGCTTCATGATTCACCACTTCTTATTCCGTGCATTTCATCTTTCATAAACCATTATCCTTGTATTCCCTTCTATTTCCTTCCACGCATGACACATATACACTGATTACAAGACCATGTTAAAAGAAAAAGCCTTATGGTGTATTAATAAAGGCAGTCTCTATAATGTCTTCTCCTAACATTATATTCATAGGATGGATTCACTAGAACCATGAAATGATAAAGGAAAACACCTATAGACATTGGACTTATGAAGACAGAGTATGTAAGCACCCATTCACCATCTCTATCATCAACTCATTTTCATCCATCACCTCTTCCTCATCCATTCATTTATTGTACTCAATTTGTATTTCTCAGTAAATTAGTGTGACATGTTAAATGTGAAGAGTGCTGCTCCACAAGAACTAGCACCTCCAAGTATTCAAGTAGTGCTGCTCCACAAGAACCATCACCTCCAAATATTCAAGCAATGTTGTACCACAAGAACCAACATCTACAAAACAATGTTAAGAATATGTCAATGAGCAAGAGATTTGTTTGCATGAGGACATGAAAACCTTCAGGCATGGGGGATGTTGGGCCTCGAATATGCCCATTTTTCCATCATACAAAACCATTACTCGTAACCCAAATTCCGACACGTTTACACTCATTTCACACCATAATTCCATGACATATCGCCAATTTATATCCTACACTTTGTGGTTGATTATCATTAGTTTTATTAGGTTGCAGCTCGGAGATGCTTGGTAACATAGAATATTCAATATTGTTCTTGAACTATTGGAATGGACGATGGTTTGGATCAAGTCATATAACCATTTCGGCTCTATTCTCTCTCAAGATATGCATGAACACCCTCAACAATATAAGGCTTTAGACCACTAATGCTCGATAGTTTATATATTCAATGGATAGATGAAGAATATTGATTGTACCAGTAAATGCATACATAAACATATATGAATGGCTAGCTACAGGAAGTAAATGGAACTTGCAAATCTAATTTATCAATGTAGAGATAAGATGATAGTTATCTAGCATTAGACACAACAAAAACATGAATAACCTATTCAAGTGCAAGCATAGAACAACAGAGAAAATGAGAATTGAACATGTAACAACAAAATAAGCTTATATTGTTGGAATGAAGATGAGAAGCTAGAGTAGTAGAGTCTCCACAGTCTCCAAAAGTTGAACCCTTGTTACATTTAATTTTCAGTATTTTATAGGCCTTTTACAATGCTCCTGAGCTCTCAAAGGCTTGGAGTCTTAATCTATCCTATCTGTCTTGTTACCTGACTGATGCCCTGACTAGGAAAGCATGGGCTTCGGAGGTTCCTTCTTTTGATAGAAGAGTAACTGCATTCAGGTGGTTTGCTATGCTGGTAGGAGAAGGAACCTCCAAAACCCATGCTTGCCTCAGGGCATCAGTTAGTTAACAAGACAGATAGGATATATTAAGACTTTGAGCCTTTGAGAGCTCAAGAGCATTGTAAAGGGCCTATAAAATGTTGAAAACTAAATGTAACAAGGGTTCAACTTTTGGAGACTGTAGAGACTCTACTCCTCTAGCTTCATATCTTCATTCCAACAATATGAGCTTCTTTTGTTGTTACATGTTCAATTCTCATTTTCTCTGTTGTTCTATGCTTGCACTTGAATAGGTTATTCATGTTTCTGTTGTGTCTAATGCTAGATAACTGTCATCTTATCTCTGCATTGATAAATTATATTTGAAAGTTCCATTTACTTCTTGTAGCTAGCCATTCATATCTGTTTATGTATGCATCTGCTGGTACAGTCAATATCCTCCATCTATCCATTGAATCTATAAACTATTGAGAATTAGTGGTATAAAGCCTTGTATTGTTGAGGGTGTTCATGCATGTCTTGAGAGAGAATAGAGCTGAAATGGTTATCAGACTTGATCCAAACGATCATCCATTCCAATAGTTTAGAGAACAATATTGAAGATTATATGTTACCAGGCATCTCTGAGCTACAACCTAGGAGAGTTTCTTGGAGTGATAACATAATTGGTGTCGTTGCTGGGGAGAGGAAACTGAAGCTCAGCTTCCCTAGGAAATGACACAGATCTAGCTTTGATGATAGACAAATTCTGGGCACTTTTTTGGTTGTAATCATCTATCTAGTGACTCTACTGGAGGTTGAACCTCTTGGCGACTCCACTTCATAGCTCTAGCTTAGTTTGTGAGGCATACTTAGAGAAATCCTTAGAAATCACAAGATGATCCAGTATCTAACCCTGAAAAAATCATCAAAGAAAGAAAAACATTGTAGAAAGGAGCATTAGGTTCAAGTAAACCTAAACAATATTCTATATCTCTTCAAGAAAATCCTGCAATAGAACAAATACATATTGAGAGTATAGAATCTAATACTAGCAGTGAAGAAAAACTCTCAGAGATTCATAAAGCTCCTTATTCTTTAGGTTCTCCTTTCGTTGTAAGCCCAAAGGAAACCTCACCTCCTATCCATAATACTCCTTTAGTCTTGTCAGTCACTCCTCAACCCTCTATCATTTAGACTATTAGCACTCTTATAGCCACCATAGATATGGCAGGACCACAAGCACCCACCAAAATGGAAAGAATCATAGTTGCTAGGTATGGACCTCTAATATTGCCCACTCCTTTGAATGCCATGCCTATTGGAGAATATTAGAAATATCGGTCTAATTTCACTGGGACTGAAAGTGTTACAGCTGAAGAACATCTTGAGTCATTCTATAGCTATGCTAATAACCTGGACATTAGTGAATATGATGTGTGGATGAGAGTCTTAGTCGAAAGCCAAGATGGAGAGGCTAGAAAATGGTTCAGAGAACTAACCCCAAGATCTATAGCAGATATTGCAGCCTTAGATGATGCATTCCTAAAGCATTGGGGTGAAAAGAAGGATCTCCTCTACTACCACACTAAGTTTGGGAACTTAAAGAGGGAAAATGGTGAGTTGTTGTTTGATTTTAATAAGAGGTTTAACCATATGTACAACACGATACCAGCTGAAGTAAAATCCACTACTACCTCTGCTAAACTCACCTATGCCAGTGAACTTGAGGGAGAGGTGATGTGCTACTTTGGTTGACATGCACGATGCAACCTTGGAAGTGGAATTAAACATCACGGCTACAGAGAAGCTCAAGGGAAATGTTTATAGAAGAAGACAAAGGTGCGAGTCTTCATCATCTTCAGATCCCAAGATAGATAAAATGACCAAAATGATAGAGTCATTAACCTTCGAAATCTCCAAATTAAAAGTTGAGTAGCACCCTGGGAAAGGAAGGATTCCTAATACCTTTTCTCCTAGAAATCCAAATCCATATAGAAGAACTAATGAGCAGTTGTAGATTTTGCAAAGAAGCAAAGATGCCAATGAAGACCAAAGGGTGAAGACCCCTTTCCAAAACGTAGTCATGGAATATGGTTAGTTTGAAGAAGATGATGAGATCCATTGTCTCGAAGACAAAGGCAATGCCTCCTTTTTTACCTCAGCTGCCTATGAAAAGGCATTATTTAATGACCAAATTAACCAAGAATGGGATGGTGAAGCTATTATGCAAACTAAAGATCAGCACAAATATAATGTAAGGTTGAAAATGAATAATGCTAAGGAAACTCCTATTCAAAGAGTTGATGTCCTTGCAATACAGCAAGATAATAATCAGAAGCAACCAGTAGTTGATCCCATCATCCTCAAAGCTCTAGCTCATGAGGTAAGAGGCCTTGACAAGTCTCCTTCTTCTTTCAGTTTTCAATCAGAAATTCATAAACTAAGAATACCTATGCCTCCGATTGAGCTAGTGAAGAATGAGTCCTTCAAAAGATCCATACTTGAGGCCCTTGAGCCTAAAGCCATCCGAGCCTCCACTAACTATGTAAATCTACAAGATGACAAACCAGCTGTTATTCTCAGCCCAATGATTGAAAATTGTGAAGACAAGTCCCCATCATTCTATGTCTCTCTTACTATTCATGATAAAATCCTTCACAACTACCTTCTGGTCACTGAAGCTAGCCATAATTTAATGGCAAAAGCTGTCATGGATGAGTTGGGTCTTGACATTACCAAGCCTTATCATGACCTATTTTCTTTTAACTCTAGAAAAGTGAAATGTATGGGATTAATCGAGGACCTAGCCATCACTTTGTATCAGCTGCCCATGAAAAGCATGATGATGGATATTGTGGTAGCAAATGTACCCCCCAAGTTTGGCATGTTACTTTCCAGAGGTTGGATCAAGAGATTAGGTGGATCATTACAAAATGATCTGTCCTATGCTACTGTCCCAGTTTTTGGAGGTGAGAGCAAGAGATTATACAGAGAAGCTCAGTTGGCTTATATCATCAGCGATGAAAGGAATCCCACTAATCATCCCATCTATGTTGTTGACACTGATCTTGGAGCCTGTATTCTTCATATTGAAGAATCCCAGTTGGCCTCCACGCAGCTTAAAAAACCAGTTTGCCAGATCGTTGAGGAAGAAGGCCCATAGATTTGGGACATGTTCTTTGATGGGGCTTGCTCTAAGGAAGCTACAGGGGTAGGTGTAGTCCTTGTGTCCCCCACACAAGAATACATTTATTTATCTTTCAAATTAACCTTTCATGTGACAAAATACATAGGAGAGTACGAAGCTTTGATTTTGGGCTTAAACGTTGCCAAAGAAATGGGCATCAAAAGCCTAAAAGTGTTTGGAGATGTGAACCTCATCATTCAACAGGTCAATAAAACTTTCCAAGCAAAGCATCCAAGGCTGAAAGCATACAGATATGAGGTATGGAGGCTCAAGGATTATTTTAATAATTTCAGCATTTCTTACATTCCGAGAATGAAGAATCAGCTTGCCGACTCCCTTGTTGTGTCTACTAGCACATTTATTCCTCCTTTGCCTCCTAAATTGACGTATGAAGTTCAGGTGAAATATAGACTGTCTCTGCCTAACAATGTCAAATACTAGAAAGATTTTGAATATGATGATGAAATTAACAGGTTTTGTAAGTCGTTGAGGAATTTTCTAAAATGCACATCGACCAGGAAAATGAAACCATGGAAGAATGTAGCCAGTCCAGGCTAAAGGACAAGATCAGCAGAGGAAGAATTGTCCAGCTACCTAGTAACCATATACCCAAGGGATTAGTACCTCTCGATAAGTTGTTCGATCATATAGATGTGCCTTATAAGCCTGCCAAAAAAGGAAATGAGACTGTTGTTTGTAAACATAATATAGGGAACCTGACCCATCTGAAATACATAAATCTGTCCACTCATTTGTCTTCTGCCCAGAATTTTGAGTATTGCACCCTCATGAAGCATTTTGCTGATATTTTTTCTTGGGAATATAGTGATCTTAAAACCTATGACACAAACATCATTCAGCATAAGATTCCACTAGAAAAGAACACCATCCCTTTTAAGTAGAAATTAAAACCTATCAGCCCTCTCTTATTGCCTTTGATTGAGAAAGAAATCAAGAAGCTGTTGGATGCCAGAATCATAGTTCCCCTAAGGTATTCAAAGTGGATAGCTAACCTTGTGGTAGTAAGAAAGAAAAATGGAGAAATCAGGCTTTGTGTTGACTTCAAAAATCTGAACGAGTGCTCTAAAAAAGATAACTACACCCTACCTAAGATGGAACACTTACTGCAAAGAGTTTCAGGGGCCAGAGTCATGTCTTTCTTAGATGGATTTTCAGGTTACAATTAGGTTGTTGTACATCCAGAAGATCAGGAAAAGACTGCCTTCACTACTCCTTGGGGCACTTTCATGTACTCCAAGGTGCCTTTCGGACTGATGAATGTCGGGGTTACTTTTTAGAGGGCCATGGACATAGCCTTTGTGGGAGAGAAGGACAAGTTTGTCCTTATTTGTCTTGATGACATAATAGTCTTCTCTACCAGTCAAAAACACCATTTGCAACATTTGAAGAAGGTCTTCCTAAAGTGCAGACAGTTTGGAATTTCAGTGAACCCAAAGAAGTCACTATTTTCTCTAGAAGAAGGCAAACTTCTTGGACATATTGCTTTTGTTGAAGGTGTGAAGATTGATCTAGCAAGGGTTCAAGAAATTCAGACATTTTCCATCTCAAGGTCAAAAAGAGGACATTCAATCCTTCCTGGGTAAGATTAACTTTGTAAGGAGGTTCATTCCAAACTTTGTAGAGCTAGTAAAGCACATCACTTCCATGCTGAAGAAAATATCAAAAATAAAATGGACAGATGCTTCAAGAAGCTCTTTTGAAGCCATCAAGCAAGCTATCAATGAAGCTCCCTCTCTAATCAACCCAGATTACACTAAGGAGTTTTGTATCTTCTCTTTTTCCTCTTATGATACACTTGTAGCAATTCTGTTGCAAAAAAATGATGAAGACATAGAGCACCCCGTGGCCTTTTTCAGAAAAACTCTAAGGGATGTTGAACTAAGGTATGACCTTATTGAAAAACAAGCTTATGCTCTCATAAAATATTTAAAGGCATTTAGAATTTATATTTTGCATTCCAAATTGGTTGCATATGTACCTTTAGCCTTAGTAAAAGATGTCTTAAATCAACTAGATATTGATGGAAAGAGAGCTAAATGGATTGCAAAATTCATAGATTTTAACATAGAGGTGAAGCCCACTAATCTTATCAAGGGCCAGGGCTTGGCTAACTCATGGCTGAAGAAAATTGTAGCTTGTTAGACATAAATTACATAGGTCTAAATTCATATGATGAGCAGATAGAGGGAGCAATAGAAGAGCAAAAGTAGAATCAATCTCTGGCAGAAAATCTAGCCACTTGTGAATGGTATTCCAACATACTTCATTTTTTCAGAAGCTAGAAGTTCCTCCAGGGCTTAGCTCAAGTCAAGCCTAGGCCATTAAACTCAGATCAGCCAAATTATGCATTAATAAAAATCTACTTTATTAGAAAGACCCATTAGGAATCCTCTTGAGATATCTAGATAAAGAACAATCTGTGGAGGTCATACACCAGTTACATTCTAGCATCTGTGGAGGACATCATTATTAGAAAACCGCAGCCCACAAAATCATGAGGGCTGGGTATTGTTGGACTACTCTATTCTTTGATGTGTTTTCTATTATGAAATTTTGTGACAAGTGTCAGAGGTTTGTAGGGAGACAACAACTAAAATCTCTACCCTTGAAGCTAGTACATGTCAATGGTCCATTCCAGCAGTGGATCTTGGACTTTATAGGTGAGATCAACCCACATTCTAGTGACCAACACAAATGGATCTTAGTAGCCACTGATTATTTCACCAAGTGGATTGAGGCTATACCCACTGAGAATGCCAATCATCAAGTTTTCATAAAGTTCTTGAATGAGAATATTTTCACTAGATTTGGTTGCCCAACCAAACTAGTCACTGAAAATGCAGTAGCTTTTAAGGAAAAAGAATTGGTGGACATGACTGAATCCATGGGAATTCAAGTGGTGCATTCTACCTCATATTATCCTCAAGGCAATGGCCTAGCAGAATCATCTAACAAGATTTTGGTAAGGGTAATCAAAAAATTGTTAGAGGACAACAAGAAGAGTTGGGATTCCAAGTTGAAGTTTGCACTATGGGCAGACATAGTTACCATCAAAAAGTCCACAAGAAATTCTCCATTTAAGCTGGTTTAGGGTGCTGATGTTGTTTTCCCTATCCAGCTGATTCTCCCTGTGGCAAAATTTTTGCAAGAAGAACAAGATGAAGAGAATGACATGGTAAGGAGAATGAATAACTTGGTTGAAATACAGTAGATTAGAAAGCACCTGGTTGAGAAGTCTAAAGCTCATAAGAGGAAAATCAAAGAAACCTTTGATAGGAAGGCAAAAGTGGACAATTTCCAAGTCGCTGACTAGGTCCTCAAATGGGATGCATTTAAAGAAAAGAAAGGTAACCATGGCAAGTTTGACTCCTTATGGACAAGTCCATTTTTCATCGCTCAAATTCAGTAGAACAATACATTTATTCTACACAGTCTGGAAGGAGGAGATACTTTTGGTAGCCCAGTAAATGGGTGGTTCTTGAAACTTTATTTTGTTTAAGGCTTTAAAGCCTTGTTATTGTAAATATGTTTTTTCTTTTTATTTTCATTACAAAATAGACTCCATGCCCAATGGAACACTAGGAGGAAGATTTGATTTTGTTTTTTTGCTGAAAGGTATTGTTCTATGATTCTTGAAACCTCACAAGGAGGATTTCATCCCCAAAAGGATCCAGTGTTAACCTTGTAGGAAAATGGCCCAAAAATGGATCCAAATATGCTCTCCATAAGCCAAAAAAATCATGCCAGTGGATCCATATATGCTCTTGAAGTCTTCAAAATCTTATTAAGGATCATTCAAAGTCAAAACAATTGCATGCCAATAGCCCTTGGAGGTGTAGAAAAACACTATCAGGAGGCTAAAATACATTAAAACAGTAAAAAAACCAAGTATCAAAGGCTTAAAGTGAGAAATGCATAGCAACGATTAGATCTGGCTAATCAACGGTCCAGATCTAAGTGACAAATTGTAGTCGGTGCTACAAAGAGGATGACTTAAGGATGGGCGTAAGACACCCCTGATCAACAATCTCGTGGGTCGTAATCGGCTGAGGCAAGCTAGTGGAATAAGTAAGGACCAAGTGGATATGTGATTGCGATTAGCGATGCAACGTGGATTGTCAATCAAGCAACGCAGATCGATGACCCACATCACATTGCAAGATCGCTATTGGAAGTACAAGGAGCATGCTAAGTAAGGGCCCTGGGCATGAGCGATAAGCGAATGCGATTATATCGCATCGCTATATCGCAACACCAAGGGGCGGAGCCTTTACACCTTCATATGTGTGATGTGATGATGCAGACCCAATGGTATTCTAAATATTATTTGATAATATTTGAGGTCTGCAAAAGTCCAGTTTCAATGCATTTTTGTGTATTTTCATTATATAATGAAACTCAAAGGGAGCCTTGGGCAGCAATGATGCGATAGGTCCCGAACCTGAAAGGGTTCATGAATGAAATATATAATATTTCAGGTCCGTAAGGAAGCCGATTTTTAATGCATTTTCAATATATTTCATTATTTAATGAAATACAAAGGGAACATGGGAGCAACGCCGATGCGACATTATGGACCCGAAAGGGTTTATTAAGGCGGTTGAACACCATTTAAAGTATGATAAAGCAGGATTTTCACATTTTAATGTATTTTCCAATATAAAGGGAAAATCACAAAACCGATAGGATTTCGAGAGAGCCAAAGGTGATAAGTGGTTTAGGTCGAGCTCCACCCAATGCCATATAGCGGCTGCCACATGTCCAGGATGGGGAGAGAGAAAACCACCCTCATTATGCAGTTAACTCTGCTACAAAAGAACCACCTGAAATGGATCACAACCACTGGATCTAGAACTCCCAGATCAACGGTGGAGATGTGGTATCACTACAAAGGTGGACCCAATAGGAAGATAGGCCATGATTAAGGACTTTTGAAGTCCGGAAGAACAAAGCTTGGCAAGATTTTTACATTGTTGCTGTGTTTTCTGTATTAAACATAAAATAGTCATTATAAATGTTTAAAAGATAACAGAGGCCCGAAGACCCATTCTATCACATAACAGAGGCCGAGAATAGCTGCCAGGGGATAGAGGCTGAGAAGCGGTCATGGAGTAGCATGATGCAACATAACACACACAGCACATCCAAACAAACAGAACGGTCATGGAGCAGATAGCGCAGCTTGCCCAAAACAAATAGAAACATCATGGGGCATCAACAATGCTTAGCCTAAAAACAACAGAATCAATTATGGGGCATCTCTAGCACGAGAGAGCTCCTTACCAACACAGCAAACCACCTAAATGCGGTTACTCTTTTTTCTGAAGAAGGAACCTCCGAAGCCCATCCTTTCCTGGTCAGGGCATCAATTAGTTAACAAGACATATAGGATAGATTAAGACTCCGAGCCTTTGAGAGCTCAAGAGCATTGTAAAAGGCCTATAAAAGGCTGAAAACTAAATGTAACAAGGGTTCAACTTTTGGAGACTGTGGAGACTCTACTCCTCTAGCTTCTCATCTTCATTACAACAATATAAGCTTCTTTTGTTGTTAAATGTTCAATTCTCATTTTCTCTGTTGTTCTATGCTTGCACTTGAATAGGTTATTCATGTTTCTGTTGTGTCTAATGCCAAATAATTTCCATCTTATATCTACATTGATAAATTAAATTTGCAAGTTCCATTTACTTCCTATAGCTAGCCATTGATATATGTTTATGTATGCATCTGCTAGTATAGTCAATATTCTCCATCTATCAATTGAATCTGTAAACTATTGAGCATTAGTGGTCTAAAGCCTTGTATTGTTGAGGGTGTTCATGCATGTCTTAAGAGAGAATAGAGCTAAAATGGTTATCTGACTTGATCCAAACTATCATCCATTCCAATAGTTCAAAGAAAAATATTCAAGATTATATGTTACCAGGAATCTCCGAGATGCAACCTAAGAGAGTTTCTTAGAGTGATAACAAGTTCCATTGCCAAAATTCTTCACAAGCTTGTAGGTGAAAATATCCAATTTGGAGCTTCGACATCTCGGCACGCTTCTGGGGAAAACTGAGGAAGTTTATTGTCCAGAATGATGTTATAACACCTTCCCATGTGTTGGATTGCACCCAGGTCGCACATGTGGGTCTCGGGAAGAAAATCAACAAATCTGCTCAAAATCCGTACTGTTTTCATACTATCAAGTTCAACCTCGATTTGCGTGTAGCTGGAGGTGAATCTAGAAAATTTGGGAAAATGAACCTTTTACCAATATAACGAATTATCTATAGCAAAAATATTTTCTCAATATTTAGTTTTGTTCAAAAGTTACACGTGGGTCTTTAAGGAAGTTTCATAAAAAAACATTGTTTTTCAAGAATTCTAGAATCTTGCAAAAAGAGCCAAATAGCCAACTTTGGGCACGCTTTTTGAGGACATGGCATTGAATGAGACAAATATAAGAGAGGTTTTTGTTGAAAATATGACAAATTACATTCCTTCCAAACCATTTTCCAAAATTTGCCATGGTTAGGAAGATATTCCAATATCTTTAAGGCCAATTTGTTAAAAATATGCAATGTTCCAGAATTAAGGAAAATGACTAATTCGCCTTGTAAATTTTATGAATAGCTTAGCCATGGCCTATTTGAAGGAGGGGAAGGATAGAGAAAAATAAAGGACAATGGTAATACATTTTTGGCTTTTCCTTAGAAGGACCAGCAAGTATGTATGCATATGAATTTCTATTTTGAACTTTAATACAATTCTGATTTTGCACTCAATTTGCTGTAAGTATTATTGTGTTTTTTATTTTTAAGAGAGTATTGTGTTAATTGAAACTTGTTCCAGGAGTGGCAAGAGCTCACCACTGCCTAGAAGCAAGTTTTGTAAACATCATAGGATAGAGGTATCATGTTTGATTTAGATATAGGTGCATGGATTTTATTTTGAAAGCATTTGTAAATTAGATCTCATAATTTTGATTATGTACTTAAGACTGTAATTTTTTTTTCTTGAAATTAAATAGACATATCATCTTCAACTCATTGCAAGCTAATGAATGGTGTTGATCAATGATTTTATTGCATGAATAATCCCTTTGTTACATGTTTACGATTGGAATACTCAAAGGTGCTTCTTAATTGGATAAACAAGATCGATAACTCTATTTCTTTTAAATATGAATTGAAATAGATTCTATACCTTACTGATTCACTATAATTTATTTTAACATTGTGTTTTGGAAATCAAGTATTTGAAGGCAATGCAACGAGACCATTAAGTCATTGTTTGGAGTTCTAGTTTATTTTTGAGATGCATTATAATTGTAATTAGTTACCGATAAAATTGTTGGTTAATGCGCTAATGTTTGAATGATTTCTTGAGTTTGATTAAACTAATATAAGGATAAAATAATTTCTTATTTTGTAGTCTTTTGTTTGAAATCATGTTAACTAGAATCTTGATTTACTTGCTTTTGAAGCAATTGCATAGTGATGTTAGAGGCTAGTTTGAATTCTTGTTGGATTTCATCCCGGGACTTAGAATTAGTGATTAGATTTGGTTTTGTTGGATTGTATATTTTCTTTAGTTTAGAATCTCTTAGATTAGAATTATTTTTGTTTAAGATTTAAATTAGCATAAACTTGATATTGAATGGTAATTAGTCTTGTTTGACTTGAGATTTCTAAATTTTATTGTTTGAATTGCAGTTAAGTTTTACTTACATTGAGATTAAGTTTGATTGATTTACTTTACTTAGATTGAGATTGAAATTGCTCAGTGATTTGTATTATGTTCTTAATTTAGGAATAGATCTCATATTTCATGATGTTAGTTTAATTAGATGCTTGATCTTGTGTTACCTGCACTTGTGCCTCTAAGTCTTATGACCCCAGATTGATAATTTAATGTTGGAATTATAAGACATATCATTTTCCCAACAAGTTTCAAACCGCAGATTGTAATATGCTATAACAATTGACTTGAATATACACTACTATCAGCGGAAACAATAAACGATCGACGAAATAATGAAGAATATAAGATAAATAATTCAATCACACATCACACGGTAATTTTCTGGGGAAAGCCACAACTAAAAACCCCTGCTATCTATATATTTCATTAATCAAAAAATATGAGAATATTACAATGCTTTTCTCAAACCCGAGGAACCTCTTCCCTATCTTAATCTTTCTCACTGCTTCATAAACAAGCTCTAGCCAATACTTAGCCAAATTTGTTGCCTGCCAAGCTCTTATTCTCTTGCATAGTTCCCTAGGGAATTAACCTATATTTAATAGGGAAATTCCTCATCCATAACTACACAATCCATCATAGGCCTTCCTCTGATTGCATGTGTTAACCTTGAAATTTCACCTTAGGCTGAGAAAGGTAAACCTCAAGGCAACATCAAACCACTTAGCCTCGTAGCTAGCCCTACGGGGCTGGAGAGGGCTCTCTCCGGTCTATATCGGTGAGATCTTCAATGGATGAGATGACCAATAGGGTAACACTAATTTTAGGCTAGTAAACTGATCAAAAAGGTTGATTTAGGGTTTTTAGGGTTTTTGGTGGCAAATTGAGGGGATGGCAATTTTGGGTGCTGGGACAGGTGAGGAGCTAAGGAGAGCAAACAATAACTTTGAATTCTCCTTAAACAGTAGAAAACATTGAAATTAAACAAACTTAAAAGCAGAGCATGACAGTCATGAATTCTTACTTTAACACTTTGTGTGTTTAATGTGCAGAAGGAAAAGAAAGGAAATGATTCACATAACACACTTACAGGTACATAGAGAAACACACCATCAATACATGTAACCACAAGAATCCCAAAAAGGACTGCAAAACCATGGTCTTCCTTAGCCAAAAATTGCAGAGATACAGTGAATAATACAATGATAGCTTATCCCTCAAGAGTCCAACCATGAAAATGAGCAAGAAAGTACATAATATAGATGATCTAACCTCTTTCCCTGCCTCCATGGGTCGAGCTCACTATCCTAGGAGCTGTTTCAACCACTTCTAAAGTAAGCACTACAAACTAGGCAGTCAAAACAACTTGCCTCTATAAGCTAGGAAACCAATTCATTCATTTAATTTTCACCTTTTTCATGAATGAATCTTCTAGAAGAGGTACATAAGAGTAAAAGTGTGATAAAAGTACAATAATTACATCAAAGAGCCTAATAATCCACTCCAAAAAGTCAAACAGGGTCAAACTGCGTTTTTCTGAGCTGTACACTGAAATTTGGAAAAGTTTGCCTAACGGGTCGCACGCCTCTGCCTGACGCGTCGCGCGCCTTTGGGACCACATTTGGGGCACTTATAGGTGTCCAAATGGAGCAAGAGTAGGCTTGTTGGAAAGTTCTATGAGGCTACCTTCCAACCCAATTGGAATTTCTGAATTTGGTGGTCATTTGCACCTCCAAAATTGCCATCTCCCAAGACTGCTTTCTGCAACTCAAAAATGTGGCAGAAAGTCATTTTTTGCTCCTTTTTTGACTTTCTGGAGGCCCAAAACTTCATAAAATCTCAAGTCCATTGATGAGAATATTTAGCTTCTCATGAAAAGTCTGGAAATGCTGAGTTTTTGCAAAATGAAGTTGCCGGGATGAAGGGTCGCGCGGGGGGTGAGACCCGTTAATGGACAAAAACCTGTAAATTGCCTGAAAAATCAAAATTGACCCAAAATTTTCAAAATTTCTTGGGATTTGTGCTGTGGATGGGCTATTTAGTGCCTTGGTCCTTCAGTGAAGTCTCAGCTAAGATATGGAGGGGATCGGGCCTCTTTCTCCTTTTTTGTGCCTTGGCCAACCGCCTTTGGAACATTTTCATCTTTGCCTTGCACACATGCATTCTTGCCCAATAATGGTTCTTCATGTTCCTTAGCAATTTCTTCTCTTGGTTGGCCTTATCCAATAACCTCTCCAAGTGTGCATTTACCCGGATGAGCATGGACTCTCGGTCAACGGGCAATGGATCACCGGGTCTTCTCCGGTTCAAAATGCGGTCACTACGAATCCTCCACAGCTCATCAAGCGCTTGCTCATCCCCCAACTGTTTGTTGCGCTGCTCGAGGTATGTGATGGTCCATTGTGCCCCCTCTAATCTCCTCTGCAAGGCATCATTTTCAGCTTTGAGGTGCTGAATGATCTCCTTTGCCTCTCGGCTAGGAGAACTGACATCAAGATCAATAAGCTCTATATTCGGAACACCTGATGGTCCCTCATCAATCTTGGGCTGTTTTCCCCTCCCTGGTAGCTATGCTACTGAAGAAAGCGAGGCCCCTTCCACCTGATGTGGAGATAACACTCGCTGAGCCGATGAAGAAGGTGAGACCCCTTCCACCTGGTGTGAAGATAATACTCGCCTAACTGCTGCAAATAAGGCCCTCTGGCCTCTCTGATAAGTAACCAAAGGTGAGGAGCTCACATGTCTAGTGACAGGGATGTCATGCTGCTGTGATGGTCCTCCCTCCTCGTGAATAACCTCAGGATGTGGCGGTGGTGGTACTGTGAAAAGCTCACGAGAGATGAACTCCTCCCATGAGATGCCCTACTGAGCCAACTGATGTAATACCACTAGCTGAATCAAACCATAATGGTAAAGGCTCCTGTACTGCTGAGTCGGGCTCTTCCTCTGCATCATGGACACCATCTTCTCAATGTTCTGATAGAAGAAAACAGGGATGTTCATCATCCGTACCCAGGTGAAGTGCATCAAGAGGAAAATATGGTATGAATATACCTGTGAAAATCTGCCCTCACAGGTAAAATAGTGCATGATGAGCCTCATCATGGGAGCATACTCGCTCCTGAGAAATCTAAAGGGAAACACTCCTGTCAAGTGTCTCATGAGTGCTGGTCTAACAAAAGGCTCAAAATGAACACTGTCCAGCACCTTGCGCTTATTCCATACCTCTCCAACATTAGGTATCCCTGTGGCCTGTGCAATCACCTCAGGTGTCAATGTGAAGTCCACCCTGGCAAGGTTGACATGTCCATCATGCAAGTGTAAAACAAACAGGCGAGCCAACTCTCTGTGGTGCTGAATCCGAGAGATCCTCTCACAAAACTCATAGCAAGACATGTACTGGAAACATGAGACTGCCATAGGACAAGCTTGTAACTCTGTCAAAGAGGTGGGTTCCTCTCGCCTATGATGACCACCCTTACCACCCTTATGAGGCCTCCTCTCTAACTCAATCTCTGAAGCTGATGCCTGGTCATCACTCTGCTCATAGGTTTCGGTTTCTGACATTGTTTAAGGAGCAGAGTGGCCAAAATGTACTGCTGTTTCTGCTTTGTAAAACGCTGATTTATATGTTGTTTCAAGGGGGACAAGGAGCATGAAGGGAATGTTAGTGGAAGGACACTTTTAAAGGGAAAATGGGAATAAATATATAAAACAGGGATCCAAGGGAAAAAACATTGCAAACATCATTGCATATGCATCATTATATACATTGTTTACATGGGTAATGAGAGGTAGGGTTAGGGCTTAATTTTTCATTTTTTAGGGAAGAAGGGAAGGGTTTGGATTTTCTTTACAATTTAGCAAGGGAAATTTACATGGAATATCAAGGAAAAAGAAATGGGATTGGGGAAAAAATGATTACAAGGGAATACTCTTAAAACAACATAAAACCCTAGGCATTTTTACAACTTTCAAACTACAGCAACAAGGAGCTTTTCTCTTGCACTTGGAGATCTTTAAAAATGAATTCTTGATGTATTTAATCATAACAAGGAGCAATCTATAAGTTTGGAGGGCCTACCTCAGGAAATTTAGCGATTTGTTGGCTCCTTGGATGAATTTGCAGGCAATTTTGAAAGGAGGACGCTGACGGGTCACGCGCCTCACCCAACGGGTCGCGCGCCTCTGACGGGTCGTGCCCATTATAAGTTTACACTGCTGGAATGGCGCTGACGGGTCGCGCGCCTCTGACGGGTCGCACGCCTGGTCTGACGGGTCACGCGCCTGTCCAGCTCCCAAATTTGCTCAAACTTTCACTCAATCGCTCTTGCAAGTAGCTTGGATGCACAATGAGGATCGATGGAGGGAGATTGGGCCTTTATAGCTTTGATTTGAAATAATTTCATGCTCAAACCCACTTTATAATGTTTCTCTTTGACACTTTAATTTTTCTCTTTGACACTTTATAAAATTGACCATTTTGGTTTCCTTTATCCTAAAATTGACTCATTTAATGCTTTTGCTTGATATTTTTTGCAGGGACATCATCTGAGGGATCTTGGAAAGGGAGCCATGGTTTCATACTGTCCTTGGAAGCTTTTTGAAATTTCATCACTTTTTACAAAAATTTGAAAAATGACCTTGGCTTTAAAACCAGAGTTTTTAAATCCAAGGTGAACATTAACTGTACAAGATTGAAATTTGCGAAGAAACACCTTTGAAATCATCCCTCTGGCTTGCTGGGCACTTATTGACCTTCAGAGACATGACCTTGTAAACCATCTTGACCAAAACCATAGACCTAGGAATTTGACCTCAAGACAAGACAAGACAAGCTTGAAAGTGACTAAGGACTGAAATGACCTGATCCAGCAATGCCAAGAGGGGGACAAAGACACCAGCTCCTCCATCAGGGTTATGGCATGCCTAATGGGATGCAAAAATTGACACTGATGAGACACCTACTTATGCAAATGCAAAGAGCTTTGATCACTGATGGAGGGCGACAAGACCGACCCTAACATTGGCTCCAATGGGGATGGTAGCTCCTTGGAGGTACCAAGAACTTTAGACCTCTGGGAGAGTAGACCAGTGCCTTATCATCATTGGGCAATGGAATCAATATTTATACATGTGACCCAAAGTTGGACAACTTTATTGACTTTTACAATTGACTGAAATTTAAATTAACTTTGACACAAACCGACTCACTTTATGCAGAAAAAAGACTGATTAAAACAACTTGAAAAACTCACACCAACTAATCACCATCTTCCGAAATATAGCCTTCACCGCGGGCCCCAGACTAAAGATGGAAGATCAGTTCACACTTGCTGCAGAATGAAAGTAAAATGGTAATTACAATGAGAGTGATTAGAGCAGAAAACGCTCAAGCATGATACCTTTTGAGCAGCCGGCCATTCACTGACCCACCGAGACATTCATCACCGTTCATTTCTTTGAGAAGGAAAGCATTTGGACCACGGTATGCTGCAATTTTGTAGGGACCTTTCCACAAGTTGTCGAATTTTCCATGTTTCCCTTTGTCTTCGTTTCGGGCATCCCATCTCAAAACAACATCATCTATCTGAAAATCATCTGGTTTGGCCTTTTTGTCATAGATTTTCTTTATGTGCTCCTGCAACCTAAGGGAATTTTGATGAACCTCCTCTCGTGTCTGCTGTAAATGAATCATTTGACTAATCCGCCGTTGCATAGGATCCTCCTCGCCACCAGCCTCTTGAAGCAACTTTGCCACTGTAACACTAAGTGAAGTAGGAAACACTGCATCTACCCCATAAACCAGTTCAAAGGGTGACATACCAATTGACTTCTTTTGACTTACCCGATCAGCCCATAATGCATTTACTAACTTTTTGTGCCAGCTCTTCTTATTTATTTCCAACAATTTCTTTATGATGTTCACTAGAGATTTGTTCGAAGATTCGGCCAGCCCATTACCTTGCGGATGGTAGGTGGTCGAATGCCCTAAGCTGATGTTATACTTGTAGCAAAAATCAACCATTTTCTTCGACTTAAAGGCTGCTGCATTATCTGTAATCAACTTATGTGGACAGCCGAAACGTGACAATATGTTATTCTCAAGAAAAGAAATAATTACCGAGTCCGTGGCTTGCCGAGTGGGAAT
Source organism: Pinus tabuliformis (assembly GCA_031772625.1). Classification (NCBI taxonomy): domain Eukaryota; kingdom Viridiplantae; phylum Streptophyta; class Pinopsida; order Pinales; family Pinaceae; genus Pinus; species Pinus tabuliformis. The sequence goes on from CM062816.1 coordinate 1,176,785,909, forward strand.
GGCTTCAATCCATTTCGTGAAGTAATCTGTGGCGGTCAAGATCCATCGATGCTGCCCGGAAGATGGTGGATGGATTTCGCCAATAAAATCCAAGCCCCATTGCTGAAATGGTGCGCTGATTTCAATGGGCTTGAGAGGCAACGGCTGTAATTTCTGCTTTCCTTGAAAAATTTGACATTCATGACAACTCTTAACTGCTTTATATACATCAGAAAATAAAGAAGGCCAATAAAAACCAGATCTCAATATCTTATTAGCCGTGGTCTTCCAAAACAAGTGACCCCCACAGTCACCTTTATGAAAATCCTCTACTGCTATCTTAGCTTCATCTTCGACTAAACAATTCAGCAATATGCCACCGGGGTCTTTCCAATAAAGTGCAGATTTGATAATGCAAAATTTGGCAGCCTTTAACTTCAATGTTCTAGCTTTGTTTCTAGGCATCCCAGGGGGTGAAGACATATTTTGAAGCACACATACCAAGGAGAAGAAACAAAAATATCTGATGCCTGTAGAGCTGAATTCTCTTCGTCTTCATCAGATAAGGCAGCAATCAAATTGATGTCAAGGACATGAAGATTTGTTTCAGCCATCAACTTAGCAAAACCTTGACCTTTAATCAACTTGGTAGGCTTAATTTCGACATCATACTCTAATAGTGCAGCGATCCACTTACCCCTTCTTTCTTCCGGTTCCGTTTGTACTAAAACATCCTTAACAGCTGCGTTGGGAACATATGCCAAAATATGAGAATTCAATATGTATACCCGAAAATCTTTCAAAGCTTTTATAAGCGCCAATGCTTGCTTTTCAATGATATTATAATTCAGCGCTCCGTCCCTTATGATACGGCTGAAAAAAGCGATGGGTCTCTCAACCCCATCTCTCTTTTGCATCAACACGGCTGCCAACGTATGCTCAGAAGCAAATGAAAACAAAATAAAATCTTGTGTATAATCTGGGCTGATCAAAGTTGGGGCTGAAGATAAGATTAACTTTACCAAGTTGAAAGATTTTACCGCCTCTTCGGTCCATTTGAGCTCGCTGTCCTTTTTGAGCATGTTGGTTATCTCTCTAAGATGTTCGGCAAGATTGGGAATGAAGCGATGCAGAAACTTCAATTTGCCATTGAAGGACTGAATCTCTTTCTTGCTTCGGGGCTGCTCTAACTGCTGAATTGCTTCCACCCGTGCAGGATCGATATGAATGCCATCTTTAGAAATAATATGGCCCAACAGCTTGCCTTCGCTCATAGCAAAAAGGCTCTTCTTTGGATTCAACAAGATACCATACTTTCTGCACCTTTGAAACACCTTAGTCAAATGAAACAAATGCTCTTCATCAGATTTAGAAAACACGGTCAGATCATCAAGATAAACAACCAAAAAAACATCTTTCTCATTAGCAAAGGCCATGTCCATTACCCGCTGAAATGTGGCACCCGCGTTCTTCAATCCAAACGGCATCTTGGCATAATGAAATGTACCCCACGGAGTAGTGAATGTTGTCTTGTCTCAGTCATCTTCATGTACCAAAATCTGATTATACCTGGAATAACCATCAAGCAATGACATCCTTGATGCCCCAACTACCCGCTGCAATATATGATCCATTTTGGGTAGCGGATAATTGTCCTTTAGTGACACCTTGTTCAGATTTCTGAAGTCTACACACAAGCGAATCTCACCAGTCTTCTTTCTCACGGGCACCAAGTTGGAAATCCAATCAGAAAATCGGATTGGCACTATGATTCCAGACTTATATAACCTGTTGACTTCCTTCTCAATCAATGGCAGCAATTTAGGATTAATTCTTCTCAACTTTTGTCGGAAAGGCTTTTGATTTGGCTTTATGGGAATGGTATGCTGAATGATACTTGTGTCATACATTTTCAAATCTGAATAGTCCCATGCAAAAACATTAGAAAACAAAGACAACAATTTGATATATTCATTCTTTACCTTGGGCGACAATGCTTTCGAGAGCTTCACCATCTTTGGATTTTCGGCTGTCCCGAGATTCACATCTTCAACACCTTCTTCCGTTGGCCTCAAAGTTGGTTTGCGGGCCACATCATCTTGATCGAACAATTCTTCTAAAGGAATTAATCCTTTAGGAATGTAATTGTCCTTGAGCTGCAACACATCCATCTGGTTTACTCCTTCAGCTTCCGTGTCTATTGAGATGTCTTCGAATTTACCTTCAATTTGCAGAAAATCTTTGATTTCTTCGTCATCTTGGAAAACTTGCCAACACCTTTGATTATCTGGAACTGTAGGATGATGCTTCACATATATCTCAAATTTATTGCTGGAATTCATGGGTATTTTCAGATTACTTGCTACCTTAGCCAATGCATCCGCAACACCATTTTGAATCCGGGGTACACATGTCAAAGTATGTTCTGAAAACAGTTTTAAGATATCTAGGACAGCATTTCGATATGCTCGCATACGAGGATGTTTGGCCTGAAATTCACCTTTCACTTGCTTGATAACCAACTCGGAGTCGCCATTTATCGCTATCTTCTTTGCCTTCAACTTCCGAAGGATTTTCAGACCAGCAATAAGAGCCTCGTATTCCGCCTCATTATTTGAACAATCAAATTCCAATTTATATGAACATACCCGTACCTTGCTTGGAACTTGGTTTTGAACTGAAAATGGGCTTCAAATCCACACACCTATACCAGCACCATCGCTGCCCACCGCACCATCAAAATCCATGGTCCAAAGACCATCCTCATCATCTTCTAAGTGCTGAAAATGTGATGTCGATGCATTCTCTGTTTGCTGGCCATTTATTTCGGCTGTTGGCTTTATGACATCAGACTTTTCTTCACTTTCCTTTCTCAAAACTTCTCTGAAATTTTCAGAAATGTCTAGTATATCTTCTGCTTGAACTAACTGACTATCTATCTCATTGAAATTATCCGCAAACAAAACAAAAGATTCTAAATCTGTTTGTACATAATTTACAGGATGATTGACGGGCTTTTCCTTACTAGTGATCATGTATTTCATCTTTTGCTCCCGATATAACTTCCTCATCTGACCAAAAACTGGAATTGTAGCATAGGAAAAATCGAGCTGAAGTGTACCTTTAAGCTTGGCTCCCCATGACCTCGAAAGCAACATGCCAAATCGCAGAGGAATATCCGCCACCACCACGTCCATCAAAACATTCTTTGCTGGGATTTGATCTAGACTCACCACCAAGTCCTTGATCAAACCAATACATTTCACCCGGTTGGAATCAAATGAATACAAATCATGATACTTCCTTGTGATGTCAAGTCCCAGCTTCTCCATAATCGCTTTGGGCATCAAATTATGTGAAGCTCCCGAATCAAACATGGCATTGTGTAGCACGTACTCATGCAGTCGCAAACTGATATAGAACGGAGGAACATCACTCTCGGGAGACTCACCATCTAAAGCAGGCCCAAAAATCAGCTTAGGCTGATCATCCTCTACATTCACCGTGTCTAGCATTGGATCGAAATTCAGCATCTTGGAAATCTGACCTCGATAAGTGTTGTTCTTCATGATTTCCGTCAAGGGAATAGACAACTTCAACTTTGCAATCTCATTCTCCAAACTGAAAGCTGAAATCTTCTCACCTTCTTTAGCTGGATTATCTCTTTTTTCACCTCTATCTCTTGGTGCGTTTGATGGCTGATCTATCTTGGCTGCTGATGGTGATTGACTTGCTGAAGGACCAACTATGTCTTTTCCTGTTGTGTGTGGGGGAGCCGAATCATTCTTTGCTGATGTATCTTTCCTTTTCTGAATGGGATTTATGGGAACAGCTTGGTTCCTCAATTGCCTTTGCTGACCTTGCTGGGCTGATAAAGCATGCAAATACCCTCTTTGATACTCTTCGGATTCTTCTTCAAGTGCTGCATCGTTTGACAAAATATAATGCTCATCTTGGGGAATGATGGAATTACTCACCAACTCATCTTCTTCTGTAATATAAGTGGGCATATCATCAGGAGTGAAGAAGTGATTTTCCTCTCCAACATTATCACCTTCATCCTCTGATTCTTGGCTAACAAAATTTTGCTGAAAAGGAGGTCTCATTTGCTACTGAACTGCTGTCTCTTGTGCCTTTGTTTCACGCTGTTTGATTCTATATTGTGGCTGCTGTGCACCTCAGAAATTAGGATTCTAGATCTGCAGTTCTGGCTTGTCAATACGAACATTTTCAAATGCCCTTTTAAGCTTTTCAACTTCACGAAGAATGTGATCTGATGTGGATGCTTCTTCTTTGATTGTGACTCACTTTTCTGCCTTCATTCTTGCCCTTTTATCATTTAAGTTTGCCTCAATGCTAACAACAATTTTTTGCATATCCTCCAAGGTAGGTGGATCTCTGTCTCGCAATGAATAAGCCATCTCCGGATCAAAACCATCCGGGAACTTAAGAAGTGCTGATTTTCTAGATGGCCTCAAATCATCTGGAATAGCATTATAAACTGTATTGAATCTAATTATGTAATCTTGAACAGACTCACCCGGATTATGCTTGAGGTTGTTGTATTCGGCATTAATCTGAAGTGGATCTTTTCTGATTTTCCATCGATCTAAAAACTAATTCTGAAGTGCTTCCAAGGTGGCAATGTTGTTAGCTGTCAACCCTTTGAACCACTTTCTAACTTCTCCCCCAAATGTTTGCACGAACAATCACATGGTAACATCTTCTTCATCTATCTCATATAGATCAAAGAAGGTGGTCATTTTGTCAATATGTTGCTGAGCAGAAATACTTTGTGGAGTACCATCAAACATAGGGATTTTACTTTGGTAATCGGCTGGCATATCATGAAGATTCGCGGGCAGAGCTAGTGGGGCAAACCGAGTAGCCATTGCTTTAGGAGGAGGAGTAGGATGAGTATGAGGAGGAGGAGCTATGATAGCAAGGACTATAATAAGAGGAGCTGTAGCTTGTGGAGTTGGAGGAATCGGAGGGGTAGGAGAAGTAGGAGGGGTATGGGGTGTAGAAGGAGAACCGACTGTGGATTCGGGATAGGTGATTATAGGTGAAACTGAAACATAAGGAGGATAAGATTCTTCGTGAGCCGTGATAGTGGATCCAATATGATCAGAGATGTTCTCAACAAAATCAGCAAGGGTAGTAGCTTGAATACGTGTCTGGAGATGTCTCAAGATGAAATTTTCGACCAATTTGTTATGTTTCTCAAATTCAATAGGAGCTGCAAAATCAGGGTCAAGGACTAGAGAATCGAGCGCACTTTCAGACTTGGCTTTAAACAGAGACAACTCAAAGCTTTCGTCAAAATCAATATCTTCGAGATAATAAAAAATAGCTGGGCATGAATGAGTTTTGAAAATGGGTCTAGGATCTGTAGCCAGCTTGTTTTTCTCAAAAGATTAGGAAAGAAAAACCATTCAGCCTGTGAAAACTCTCAACCTATCATCAATGGCTTAGAGTTAACAATTATACTGGGATAAAGTGTCAATGAAGCGCTACGTTCACAAGCTCACAGAGATTGACTGAAGCAGCGTTTATCTACTAACGCTGATGTAAAACAAGAGCGTTTGCGAAGGCTACCTGGCGTATCTTCAGGCTCCGTCTAAGACTTATGAAATAACACGTCAATGAGCAAACTATTAATTTGTTCTCCCCAGTATGGTCGCCAATATGTTAGCGCTTGAAATTTCACCTCAGGCTGAGAAAGGTAAACCTCAAGGCAACATCAAACCACTTAGCCTCGTAGCTAGCCCTACGGGGCTGGAGAGGGCTCTCTCCGGTCTATCTCGGTGAGATCTTCAATGGATGAGATGACCAATAGGGTAACACTGATTTTAGGCTAGTAAACTGATCAAAAAGGTTGATTTAGGGTTTTTAGGGTTTTTGGTGGCAAATTGAGGGGATGGCAATTTTGGGTGCGGGGATTGGACACAGTTTCTGCAGGGGGTTCTTTGGGGTGAGGTAGGAGACAGTATTGATGCTTTTGATTGAGGTGGATGGTCAGGAATGACAGGTGAGGAGCTAAGGAGAGCAAACAATAACTTTTAATTCTCCTTAAATAGTAGAAAACATTGAAATTAAACAAACTTAAAAGCAGAGCATAACAGTCATGAATTCTTACTTCAACACTTCGTTTGTTTAATGTGCAGAAGGAAAAGAAAGGAAATGATTCACATAACACACTTACAGGTACATAGAGAAACACACCATCAATACATGTAACCACAAGAATCCAAAAAACGACTGCAAAACCCTGGTCTTCCTTAGCCAAAAATTGCAGAGATACAGTGAATAATACAATGATAGCTTATCCCTCAAGAGTCCAACCATGAAAATGAGAAAGAAAGTACATAATATAGATGATCTAACCTCTTTCCCTGCCTCCATGGGTCGAGCTCACTATCCTAGGAGCTGTTTCAACCACTTCTAAACTAAGCACTACAAACTAGGCAATCAAAACAACTTGCCTCTATAAGCTAGGAAACCAATTCATTCATTTAATTTTCACCTTTTTCATGAATGAATCTTATAGAAGAGGTAAATAAGAGTAAAAGTGTGATAAAAGTACAATAATTACATCAAAGAGCCTAATAATCCACCCCAAAAAGTAAAACAGGGTCAAACTGCGTTTTTCTGAGCTGTACACTGAAATTTGGAAAAGTTTGCCTGACGGGTCGCGCGCCTCTGCCTGACGGGTCGCGCGCCTCTGGGACCACATTTGGGGCACTTCTAGGTGTCCAAATTGAGCAAGAGTAGGCTTGTTGGAAAGGTCTGTGAGTCTACTATCCAACCTAATGGGAATTTCTGAATTTGGTGGTCATTTGTCCCTCAAAAATTGCAATCTCCCAAGACTGTTTTCTGCAACTCAAAAATGTGGCAGAAAGTCATTTTTTGCTCCTTTTTTGACTTTCTGGAGGCCCAAAACTTCATAAAATCTCAAGTCCATTGATGAGAATATGTAACTTCTCATGAAAAGTCTGGAAATGCTGAGTTTTTCAAAATCAAGTTTCCGGGATGAAGGGTCGCGCGGGGGGTGAGACCCGTTAATGGACAAAAACCTGTAAATTGCCTGAAAAATCAAAATTGACCCAAAATTTTCAAAATTCTTGGGATTTGTGCTGTGGCTGGGCTATTTAGTGCCTTGGTCCTTCAGTGAAGCCTCAGCCAAGATATGGAGGGGATCAGGCCTCTTTCTCCTTTTTTGTGCCTTGGCCAACCGCCTTTGGAACATTTTCATCTTTGCCTTGCACACATGCATTCTTGCCCAATAATGGTTCTTCATGTTCCTCAGCAATTTCTTCTCTTGGTTGGCCTTAGCCAACAGCCTCTCCACGTGTGCATTTACCCGGATGAGCATGGACTCTCGGTCAGCGGGCAATGGATCACCGGGTCTTCTCCGGTTCAAAATGCGGTTACTACAAATCCTCCACAACTCATCAAGTGCATGCTCACCCTCCAATTGTTTGTTGCACTGCTCGAGATATGTGATGGTCCATTGTGCCCCCTCTAATCTCCTCTGCAAGGCATCATTTTCAGCTTTGAGGTGCTGAATGATCTCCTTTGCCTCTCGGCTAGGAGAACTGACATCAAGATCAATAAGCTCTATATCCGGAACATCTGATGGTCCCTCATCAATATTGGGCTATTTGCCCCTCCCTGGTACCTGTGCTGCTAAAGAAAGCGAGGCCCCTTCCACCTGATGTGGAGATAACACTCGCTGAGCCGATGAAGAAGGCGAGACCCCTTCCACCTAGTGTGGAGATAATACTCGCCTGGCTGCTGCAAATAAGGTCCTCTGGCCTCTTTGATTAGTAACCAAAGGTGAGGAGCTGACATGTCTAGTGACAGGGATGTCATGCTGCTGTGATGGTCCTCCCTCCTCGTGAATAACCTCAGGATGTGGCGGTGGTGGTACTGTGAAAAGCTCACGAGAGATGAACTCCTCCCATGAGATGCCCTGCTGAGCCAACTGATGTAATACCACTAGCTGAATCAAACCATAATGGTAAAGGCTCCTGTACTGCTAAGCCAGGCTCTTCCTCTGCATCATGGACACCATCTTCTCAATGTTCTGATAGAAGAAAATAGGGATGTTCATCATCCGTAGCCGGGTGAAGTGCATCAAGAGGCGAATATGGTATGAATATACCTGTGAAAATCTGCCCTCACAGGTAAAATAGTGCATGATGAGCCTCATCATGGGAGCATACTCGCTCCTGAGAAATCTGAAGGGAAACACTCCTGTCAAGTGTCTCATGAGTGCTGGTCTAACAAAAGGCTCAAAATGAACACTGTCCAGCACCTTGCGCTTATTCCATACCTATCCAACATTAGGTATCCCTGTGGCCTGTGCAATCACCTCAGGTGTCAATGTGAAGTCCACCTCGGCAAGGTTGACATGTCCATCATGCAAGTGTAAAACAAACAGGCGATCCAACTCTCTGTGGTGCTGAATCAGAGAGATCCTCTCACAAAACTCATAGCAAGACATGTACTGGAAACATGAGACTGCCATAGGACAAGCTTGTAACTCTGTCAAAGAGGTGGGCTCCTCTCACCTATGATGACCACCCTTACCACCCTTATGAGGCCTCCTCTGTATCTCAATCTCTGAAGCTGATGTCTGGTCATCACTCTGCTCATAGGTTTCGGTTTCTGACATTGTTTAAGGAGCAGAGTGGCCAAAATGTACTGCTGTTTCTGCTTTGTAAAATGATGATTTATATGCTGTTTCAAGGGGGGCAAGGAGCATGAAGGGAATGTTAGTGGAAGGACACTTTTAAAGGGAAAATGGGAATAAATATATAAAACAGGGATCCAAGGGAAAAAACATTGCAAACATCATTGCATATGCATCATTATATACATTGTTTACATGGGTAATGAGAGGTAGGGTTAGGGCTTAATTTTTCATTTTTTAGGGAAGAAGGGAAGGGTTTGGATTTTCTTTACAATTTAGCAAGGGAAATTTACATGGAATATCAAGGAAAAAGAAATGGGAATGGGGAAAAAATTATTACAAGGGAATGCTCTTAAAACAACATAAAACCCTAGGCATTTTTACAAGTTTCAAACTACAGCAACAAGGAGCTTTTCTCTTGCACATGGAGATCTTTAAAAATGAATTCATGATGTCTTTAATCATAACAAGCAGCAATTTATAAGTTTGGAGGGCCTACCTTAGGCAATTTAGCGATTTGTTGGCTCCTTGGATGAATTTGCAGGCAATTTTGAAAGGAGGATGCTGACGAGTCGCGCGCCTCACCCAACAGGTCGCGTGCCTCTGACGGGTCGCGCCCGTTATAAGTTTACACTGCTGGAATGGCGCTGATGGGTCGCGCGCCTCTGATGGGTCGCACGCCTGGTCTGACGGGTCGCGTGCTTGTCCAGCTCCCAAATTCGCTCAAACTTTCACTCAATCGCTCTTGCAAGTAGCTTGGATGCACAATGAGGGTCGATGGAGGGAGATTGGGCCTTTATAGCTTTGATTTGAAATAATTTCATGCTCAAACCCACTTTATAATGTTTCTCTTTGACACTTTAATTTTTCTCTTTGACACTTTATAAAATTGACCATTTTGGTTTCCTTTATCCTGAAATTGACTCATTTAATGCTTTTGCTTGATATTTTTTGCAGGGACATCATCTGAGGGATCTTGGCAAGGGAGCTAGGGTTTCATACTGTCCTTGGAAGGTTTTTGAAATTTCATCACTTTTTACAAAAATTTGAAAAATGACCTTGGCTTTAAAAACAGAGTTTTTAAATCCAAGGTGAACATTAACTGTACAAGATTGAAATTTGCGAAGAAACACCTTTGAAATCATCCCTCTGGCTTGCTGGGCACTTATTGACCTTCAAAGACATGACCTTGTAAACCATCTTGACCAAAACCCTAGACCTAGGAATTTGACCTCAAGACAAGACAAGACAAGCTTGAAAGTGACTAAGGACTGAAATGACCTAATCCAGCAATGCCAAGAGGGGGACAAAGACACCAGCTCCTCCATCAGGGTTATGGCATGCCTAATGGGATGCAAAAATTGACACTGATGAGACACCTACTTATGCAAATGCAAAGAGCTTTGATCACTGATGGAGGGCGACAAGACCGACTCTAACAGCATGCACCACCAATACAATTTTAATGATTATACAATTGATAGTACATTTTCCTTGAACTCCAATCTCAATTGGGTCTTTCTCTGATCTGACATGCATGATTTAATTATGAGTGAATCTTCAGTTTACTAGTTGAGTAGTGCTGGTTATACCTCGCTACTGTAGGTTACACCCCATTACTAGATCTCCCAGTAATTCCTCCATCTGTTGGAACTATTTTAACTAAATTTAACTCAATTAAATGAATTAAATAATTACAACTCAAAATAAACTTAACCAAGGATCCTATAAAGTAGGGGACACTCTACATGACTCTAGTTAGACCCTCAAATCAAATTAACTAAGCCAACTAAGTCAAATTAACTTAGTTAACTATTACAAGTTGTCATGAGATGTGGAATTACAATTTAATTCCTTGTTACATTTTTCAAAATCGTCCATCTTCTTAGAGTTTTCATGATTCCCTGGGTTCTTTCCTCTCTTCCTTGTCTTCCCTATTCTCTATAGTCAAAGAATTACCTGATGTCTCACATGTTCTCTTCTATTGCATTTCCTCACCAAGGATAACACCAATGACATCATCAAACTTTAAACTGTTTGAACCAAGCATATGTATGTTATGCCAAGAACATGAGGAAAACTTTGCAACTATGTAGACTTTTTTTTGGGATGTCATTACATGAGGGAAGTATGGGAAACATCTTTAATATTGTTGAATGGAACAAGTAAATGGGAAAGGAACTCCTTATTAGAAGTATTCAAAACCTTATATGAGGATAATGATGTATGTAAAAGTATATCTTTCTCAATTATTATTAGCTGGGATATATGGAGGCTTAGAAATGATATTTCTTCCAAAGATGCCCCATTCTCTCTAGTATAATAATACTAGAGTAAAATTATGCTATGAAGAATACAAATACAATGTGAAGAACAAACAAAAGCATGAAATTAATCCTTTTGTGAGTGATGATTCTCACCCATGTAGCTTTTTTGATGGTGCTTCCCTAGAAAATCCAAGTAAATATGGTGCATGGGATTGTCTTTATTTTATTTCTACTCATTATATCTCTTTTTCACTGGATCATGGATAAGGGACCAATAATTGGGCCAAGCTATCTGTTAGTGTCGGTATCTTCATGCCTCCGTCAGTGATCAAATTCTCTTGTTGCATTGCATGTTAGGTGTCTCACCTGATCAACTACATTCCATTAGGGTCATGGATCATCTGACGGTAGTGGCTTATTATACATTTTCCCTCATGTGGTGGCCCATTTTCATTCATCTAGATCATCTACAGTCAATTTTTGTCTTTAAATCTGCAAAATTCATTTTTAGGGTTTTAGGTCTCATTAGGTCTAGGGTTTCATCAATAAGGTCTTCAAAATGCTCAGTAATAGTCAGCAGGCACATGAGGAGGTCAAACAAAGTTTCAACAACAATAATTTCCATAATCACACACTCAGTGATTGTTTTTTCCTCGAAACCTTGTTTTGCGGAAAAACAAAGTATTTTATGTTTTTATGTATAAATTTGATGTAATTTCAATTTTTTCATATGTAATAACTTCAATGGCAACCCTGGTCACCTTGCCAAGCTTCAGCAACTCCATCCCCTGCAAGGCAAACAAAAAATCAAAGCATTCAGTTCATTAAAGGCAAAAATAAAACAAACTGCCCAAAAACAGAGTTTTAAAAGCAAGTCAAGTGTAAACATTACAAAGTGGTTTTTTGATAAGTGAAAAATTAAAATCTTTTGTATATAAACCATTTGTCATGTTCAAAAAGCTCATTTGCATCCAAAGGAGAAGGAGCTAACAAGAGAAAGGTCAAAAATTGCAAAGAAGGCAAAATTGCAGCAATTGGGCAAGTTTCAGGGGCGCAGTGCATTGGGTCGTAGGCATGGCACATCCATCTGGTGCGGTGCATTGGTCCACCCTTTGTAGTGTAAAACTTACACAGGCATGGCACACTGGGTTTTTGGCACGACGCACAGTGTTTCAAGCCTGATTTCACCCACAAATTCATCCAAATTGCCAAATTTTCTCAATCCTCAGGGGTTCAAGTAAGTCAAACGTTCCTCCATGATCATTGAATGAGTTTCTCTTGATGTTTATGGTGATTTAATGAGAAAAACTTGAAACCCTACCTCCTTGCAATTTTGGTCAAAAACAATTGCTTAAGGTTTAAAAATTGTGTTTTTTGCTGCCAATTCCACTCCTAGCTATCTCTCACTCCCTCACTCCTTCATTCCTTCATTCATTTTCTCCTTCTCATTACATTTTATCAAACCGTTCCCCCAATCCCCATATCCCTAAGTCTACTAATTCTAAAACCTGAATCATACTATCCCAAACCCTAGTTAAAAATTCCCAAACCCTAACTACTTCCCCAAAGCCTAATTACTGTCCCTAAACTCTTCTATTCCACAAAATCCTGTCAGTAATATTCCCAAAAATCCTCATACATTGTCCCTCCATAGTCCTTCATACATTTGGCAACAAAAATCTAAAGACACCATAAATCTCTTCATACTCATCTAAGAAAACTCAAACATTGGCAAACATGGAGTTTGATCCTTCCTATCACCGAGATGAGGAGACACTCAGTGATTCTTCTAGAGAAATGCATGCACCAAGGAGACCTCACGAGAAGGGACTACTTCACTTGCCGAGCTGCTGGCCTGTCCTCTTGCTGTCACATGCTTCCAACACCAATCTTGTTATCAGTTCTGTGAGTTGACAAAGAGAGTCCAGTACCATCATGAGTTGGCCAGATTGTTTGTGCTCCATCTTCATAATGGTCAAGTCACTTTGGTAGGTGTAACATTCACCTTGACACCTGAGACTATTTCTCAAGCAACTGGCATTCCAAATGTTGGTGAGCAGTCGAATAAAAGGTAGCAGATTAATAGAGAGCATTATGAGCCTTACATAAAGGTTGGTTACCAGAGGCATCTCAGTAGAGTTTTTCCCTTCAGATATCTGAAGGACACATATGCTCCCTTGATGAAACTCATAATTAAATATTTTAACTGTGATGGCCGGTTTTCTCGCCTATATGCTTATCACATCAGATTGTTGATGCACTTCACTAGGGTGAGAATAATGAATCCCCCCTATTTTATTTGCCGAAACATTGAGAAGATGACCACCTTAGTGCATAGGAAGCCTCCTCAGTAGCATTTAAATAGTATATATCATTTCGCACTAATCAAAATTGTGGTCTTGCATCAACTTGGTTTACAGAACATCTCATGGGAGGATTTCATTTCACATGAGGTCTTCACAGGTCCTCAAGTACCCCAAGTAGTTTTTCATGAGACAGGAGGACCTTCACATTAGCAGGAGATTCATGAGACACAAACCACTAGTGTGCCAGTGTTTGTCACCTATTAAAGGGGCACTAGAAGGTTGTTTGCAGTGGAAAAACGAGTATTATCTACACCTGGGGTGGAAAGGGCCTCGTTTCCTCCATCAACAGAGCAGGTATAGGACAAGGGAAAGCAGCCATTACATGAGGAGGGGCCTTTAGGAGGGCAGGAGATAGATTTCATTCTTATTTAGGATGATGACACCGATTTGAGCTGACAAAGCTCAAAGCTTAGAGAGATCATTCAGGAGCAGCAAGATGACATTCAACATTTGTCTCTCAACCTAGATAGAGCCAAGTAGATCATTAATTATCTGGAGAAAAGAAACAAATAGCTAGAGGATCAAAAAACCATAAGGGAGCTACAAAACATATGAGAAACCAGCAAGCTGCCAAAAGGATGAAAGTCAAGATCACATCACTTGAATAAGAAATCAATGCTGATCGTGAATCTTGTCTTGAGAGGGAAAATATCCACTTGGAAAAGATGCTAGAGAAGGCCAATAGAGAGAAAACCATGTTGAGGCACATGGCACATCATTACTTGGTGAGAAACAAGGTGTGAAAAGCAAGAATCAAGATTTTGAAGGCCAAGTTGAAGAAGGCATCAAGGAAGCGAAAAGAGAAAGATAGACTTCAGATCTTGGCTGAGGCTTCCTTGGCCCAACACATCACTTGATGAAGGACACAGAACCCAAATTTCAAGAAATTTGGGACACTTTTTGCAATTTTGAAAATTTTGGCCTAAAAAATAGGTTTTTTTGCCTGATGTGCCACACCACCTGACACACGATTTTTCTAGGGACCTCCTTTTAAGGAAAACTTATCATTTCTAGATTTTTCATGGAAATATATGAACTCCCACAAATGGCCAAGAAATTTTGAAAGGTTTTGAGCTTCCAAAAACATCAAAAACACCTCAAAAATGACCTTTCTGCCCCTTTTTGGACACATAGGAAGCAGTGTTGGGAGAACTCAATTTTGGAGGGGAAAATGGAGGCCACATTCCAAAATTCCACTTGTTCTGGAAAATATACAAGTAGACCTTTCCAAAAAGACCACTTAGAGAAAATTTGGACACCAGGAAAGCCTCCAAAATCAGCTGCAAAAAGGTGCTATGCATAGGGAATTCAGCGCGACGCATTGGAGGAAATTTGCTCATTTTGGCCAAAAAACGTTGTTTTTCGCCTAGTTTCTTCACAGTTTGACTTTTATCCTTCTATTTGTCGAACTTATGTTGTAATTTAATGCGAAATGATGGATTTTGATGTAATTACGCTAAAATTTCACTTATAGAGGTAGATTCATCCACCAAAAGGTAGTTTGCAACTGAATGAATCAGTTCCCTAGTTTTTAGAGGCAAGTTGTTCCACTGCCTACTTTTTAGTTCTCAGTTTAGACTTTGTTGGAATAGCTCCTAAACTTAGGAGCTCGACCCTTGGTTGCCTATATCTTGTAATTCTTCAGTCATTAGCATGGTTGGACTTTTGGGAAAGCTTGGAGCTTCAGTGTATATTTTCAGCAGTTTGGCTAAGGAATAGACAAGGGTTTGCAGCACTTTATGGGATTCTTGTGGCATCTTGCTTTGGTATTGTTTTTTCTTCTGTAATTGTAAGTTTACATGTGTTTTATGTATGCCATTATCTCTCTTTGCTTCATCTTAACTAAATCAAATAAGGATAAAGGTAGAATACATTGAAAGTGTAGTGCTCTACCTAGGGTTTGTTTAGTTATCTATGTTTTCAGCTGTTTGAAGAGGATCCCTGAGTTTTCATGCCCTTTTCAACTCCTCATTTGTCTAAAATCTCTCCATATCACTTAATTTGAAGTACCAAATCACTTGCCTACCTTGCCCCATAGAGATCTCTACAAAACTAAGCCTCATTCCACGGACCCAAATTTTCCTTTCACATTTGAGCGACCAAAACATCATCAAATTTCAATCAAGCACCTCTGTACACATACCTAGCCTAAAATCAATCATTACATCAGTCATCTCAAGCTTCATTGGCCATATTTTCTAAGATTGACAAGGAGAGAGCCCTCTCCCGACCTGGTAGGGCCAGCTACCAGGTTAAGCGTGGTTTGATGTTACTCTAGATCCTGCCTTTCTAAGCCTGAGGTAGATTTAGGCCCTAACACTATCATCTCTAGTAACACTTATTGGATTAGACATTAATAAGAATGTAAGTAGTGTCTAGGTCTATGGGGACTGAAAATTCTCAATGGATTGGCTCAATGAAAAAATCACCATGCATAATTTAGGTCTTCAAGAAGTGATGAATAAGATATGATCAACTATGAGAAGCAATTCTAACACAGTCTATTTTTCTCATGTTTTTCATGAACATAACTCCAAGTTTGATTCTTAACTAAATTTGGTGTTCATTAGAGGCTAGAATGATGAAGTTTATGGAGGAAAACGAGGGTGTTGTATCAAAACATCCACCATTCTAACTTCTCTAGTATTCCTCTGCCTTCCCATCCATTGATTCCTCTAATGGCATAGTTTGATAGTGTTCATGGTTTGTTGGTTGGTAATCTTCCTATTTATTCTTTCCTTTATTATGGAGTATGGATTGTAATGGCATCATGGATATGCAATAGAGTAGCTATTGTTTATATGAATGTGGTTGGTGCTTTTTGATAATATTGTTGGTATATTCAAATGTGGCCAAGAATTTTTGTGAATTGAAGTATCGTGCTGTGCACAAGCACAAATTTAGAAATGTAATGTGTTTCTTTTACCTTGTAATATATATATATATATATATATAGATATATAGATATATATATATATATATATTTTCCTGTGATGAAAACATGAACATGTAAGTTAGGAATGAATGCCATATGGCATTGTGGAACACTATGGTTTGTACAAATCTTGTGGTGGACCTCTAAGTCTATGTGTCCACATGTCAAGCACTTCACTAAGAAATATGGTGCGCACACCAAAAATGGCTCTTCAACTCAAGTGCTCGTCATCAACATATGTGCAAGGTGGCTCTAATGATCCTAAGGCTCTATGCCCAACCTCCCAATGCATAAAAATCTACTCCAATGTGGCTATTGCATATGTTGTAAGTGTCCATCCTCCTTAACGAGAGCCCCCATATAGAAGATGTCAAACGAACACATGTGTTCCAACTACCACATCAAGAAGTGTTCTCCCTATTACTAATCCAAAAGTTAATCATGCACATGCTAAGCTCTCCAAATTCAAGTCAATCAAAATATAAGGAACCAACTAAGGGACCATAACCCCCCCCCCCATCCATCATATGAAATGCCCCGCTAGGTAGGTGAAAACATTTTTAGATCAACCTAAAGTTAACATCAAATTGTAGGAAATCTTTAGGACCAATGTTTTTCTTTATTAACGTTTAAGGAAACTTTGAATATCGATTCCACAATAAATGTTTGAATATAAGTAATTTCATGAGATCAAAATTTGGCACAAAAAATTGAATGAATAACCTCATTTAAAAGGGTTTGGTGGAGGAATTAGATCCATTTAGGTAAGCAATATCATGTAATTTATGCATATTTTCACCTATAATCACTTGATTATGCCATGCCATGACCTTATTTTCCATGATGAAACAAATCCTTCATTTCTTCGTGCTTCATTCCCTTTACCCATTTTTTTCTTTGCTTTCCCTTTTTTGAATAAAACAAAAAAATCCTTAGTGTCTTTGTCATCATTCTTAGGTTTCTCCTTTTCCATAAGAAATAATCCTGGATCCCAAGGATTATAATGGGATGTGATTGGGTGTGAATAAAATATTATTGTGATATAAAGGTAATTTGTTTAATAGCATGTCCTTAGGATCATTATTTTCAACTTTAAGGCCCACTTCATGTAGTCTTTCAAACATTACCATGACTAGACATTCACTCTACTTGACCATCTTAAATCCAAGTATTTTCTCTTTTAAAATGAATTTTATATTCTAAGCTTGTCATTCAAGTACCCTACTTCTCCCAAATTTAATTTGAAATTTTAGATGGACCAAGGTGATGAAGTTGTTTATTAGTCCAGTGTTAAACCTATAACTTCCTTCTCATCTCTTAATATCTAGTTATTAATTTACCATGCATTGTTGGTATAATTGTTTTTCCATTTATTATACTACATACATAGTGTGCATTGAGTGCTACAATAGTTTGACTTCCATGTATGAAAACTCCTTCCATTAAATTTCTTCAAATTTCTTGTATATTTTACCATGTTTTCTTCATAGTAAAAAAAGCCTCCTTGTCTATAAAAAATTTGAAGTAACAAAAAAATGATACCTCCATGCAAGCCTAGACCACACTTGCTCCATTTCCACAAAAAGAACTCTTGGAAAATAAAACAATGTAAATTTTGAAACGGGAATTGTAAACTCAAAACGAGAACTCTAGCGAAAAAACATGAAAAACAACTCAAAAACTCCGTTTCCACAAAAAGAACTCTTGGAAAATAAAACAATTTAAATTTTGAAACGGGAATTGTAAACTCAAAACGAGAACTCTAGCGAAAAAACATGATTTTTTTATTTTTATTTTTTTTAACCGAGGTAATTTTTCATATTTTTTTTTAAATGACTATAAAAGCCAATAAAAACATTTGTTTTTGTACAGAAAACACCCTGAAAAGAAAACATGTTGATGCTGGAAAAATGACTTTTTTTGGGGGGTAAATTTTCATATTTTTTAAATGACATAAAAGACAATAAAAACCAATATTTTTGGGGCAAAAAACCTTTGAAAACAAAAACTGCCTTTTTTGACATAAATTTTTAATATTTTTAACAAAGAATTAAAACAAATATAAAACATACAATTAAAAAAAAAAAACAAAAACAAAAAAAAAAACAATATCCTTGAAAATAAAAATGAAAAACACAAAAAATATTTAAATATACAATTAAAAAAAAAAAAAAAACATTGAAAATTTAAAACATAAAAAATCATAAAAAAAACCATAAACAAAAAGCATTAGAACAATTTTTTTTTAAAACCCCAAAAAAAAAATTAAGTTGAAAAAACAAATTAAAATCAAAATAAGAAAAAAACCATTAAAAAAAATGAAAAGTATTTAAATAAAAAAATCACATTTAAACAAAAAAAAACAAAAACATTTAAAAAACAAATATATATATATATATATATGGCCCCACATGCCCTAGGTGGGAAATTCGATTCCAATCCGATTCCTGGAATTGGATTTCCCCGCCCAAGGCTCGTGTGGTCATGCGCTACCGACATTAAAATATTTTTATTTAAAAACAAATATTATTAAAAAAACCATTAATAAAACATAAAAGCAGATAATAATTAAATAATTAAAAAAACACATTAAAAAAATCAATAAATAAAAAAGGTCAAAAATATAAAAATAAATAAAAATAAAAACTTTTAAAATTTAAAAAAATAAAAAAGAAAGTGGCCCCATGGGCTTGGGCCATGAAATTTGATTCCCGGAATCAGATTTCCCCACCCAGGGCCATGGGGTAGTAGGGTTGGGTAGGGGTGACAGCTTTGTGCAACTGGCCTCCCCACCCAGCCTTCCTGCCCCACAGCCTTGGGCACGGGAGTCTGATTCCAGGAATCATACTTCCCTGCCAAGGGTTGTGGTGCGGGGGCCTAGGAGGGGGTTGCAACTGCACAAAGATGCCACCTCTGCAGAAATGGGTTGGGTGGGGGTGACAGCTTTGTGCAACTGGCCTCCCCTCCTAGCCTCCCCGCCCCACAGCCTTGGGCAAGGGAGTTCGATTCCAGCAATCAAACTTCCCTGCCAAGGGTCGTGGGGCGGGGTCCTAGGGGGGGGGTGGCAACTACACAAATATGCCACCTCTGCAGAACTCCACCACCCCACAACCCTAGGCGAGGAACCGTTTTTTAAATGTTATTTATTTTTTAATTTTTTTTTATGTTTTATTTATTTATTTTTTATTTTTTTAAATTCGTTTTTTTTATGAATCTATTTGATTTTTTATTTTTATTTTTTAATTTCCTTATATTCTTTTTATCGGTTTTTTATTTTATTTTAACACATTATTAATTTTTTTAATTTTAATTTTAATTTTTTTTGGAACTTATTATTTATATATATATGTTTTTATCATTTTTTTATATTTTTAATTTTCAATATTTTTTTTAATTTTTTTTTTTCTTTTTAATTTTTATTTTCAACAATTTTGTTCTTTTTTTTTTTTAGTTTTATTGTTTTTCCTAAATGGCATGATTTATTTTTTTAAAACAATTTTTAATGCTATTTTTACTTAAAATTATATTTGATTTTTTTTTTTTTGAAAACAAAAAACTTCAAATGTCAGCATCTTTGGATATAATATTCATAAAAATTTCATAAAATTTGTCATTTTCCAACATTTTTTATTGAATTTTCTCATAATTTTATTTTATTTTATTTAACATGTCATTTTTAGCAAAAAGGTCATCAAATACTTATTTTTTAAATTATATTTATATGTAAAATGTATATTTTTTGTCCATTGATTAAAATTATTATTTTTTAGTCACAATTATTTATGTGTATTGAAGTATTAATTAACGATATATAAATATATATAAAATTCTAACCTCGAAATATTAGCGTTATTATTATTTTTTTTAATTTTGCAAACAAACATTAAAAAATTCATTATAAAAAAACATTGTAGAGAAAAAGAAAAAACACATGTTTGAGAAACCCTGAAAAACAAACATCTTAAGATGAAAACAAGAAGAAGAATAAGACAACTTGAAAAATGGTTAAATAGTCAATATTTGAAAAAACATTGTGTGTACTTAGGACATAAGAAAACTTAAAGTGTAAAAAATATGCCTTAAAAAAATGTTGATGCTTTTCAAAATCCACATGAAAATCACCAATATTTAAAAAAATTAGCAACACTCAATACATTAGAAAATTTAAAGTGTAAAAAATAAGCCCTCTAAAAGAAGGGGTTGATGCTACATCAACACTTTTCAAAATCAACTTGAAAATCACTAGCATTTAAAAAACAATGTTCATACTTGATACATAAGAAAATTTAAAGTGTCAAAAATATGATCGAAAAAAGAAGTGTATTTTGAATCAACACTTTTCAAAGTCAGATGATTTTTTGCTACTTCAAAAAAACAAGGACTCGATACAATTATTTTTTTAAAGTTTACATTGTTATACCAATAAAAAAAAAAGGAACAATTTTGTCCTCCTTGTTAGACCTTATATTGTATGAGGTTCCAAATTTTGATTTTCATCATATTGATAAAGATTTGTAACTAGTATCTTGGAGCGTTGGACTAACTTGGTGAGACTCATCTTCATGGAACCTCATCTCCTCATTGCATTGAATCATTTGATGGGTTTATTTGGTGTGGGGAGTCCTAATCCATGGTTTGATGATTGTGCTTACTGGTTTGGTGGCCGTCTGACATATGCTTTCTTTATTGATCACTCATTGGTTCCATATTTGCTAGTATCCTAGAGCATGTTATCTCATTATGGCACGGGCTGGTATATATGCTTATCTTGGATGTGATACACCTATTTCTTCGATGATGAGTCTATCCACCAAGGGGTTAGATGAAGATGGTGTTGGGAGGTAGGTGTTTCATGATGTTGTTGGAGTTTCCTAGTGACTTGGTGTGTTGTTGTTATGATATCAGTGTGTTACTAGGAGCGATGTTCTATATGTTCCTCTTGTGTTGATATGTGGTGAGGACATACTTGATGATTGGATGGAATTAACAATTTTCTCTTGTTGCCTTCTCTTATGATGTTGATGTGGTTGGAGGATGTTTTATGGTAGTGTAATTTACCTTGGTGGGATTTCCCTAAGAGATATTACTGGACATTTGTAATACTTTTTGGGCTCACCTAAGTGGAAATAATTATTGTAGGACAGAAAAAGACTTAAAGCCTTATTTCAAGGTGCTTAAAATCCTAAGAAAAAAGTAAATTTATCCCTCAAACTCAACTCTTCCCTCACCTTAACAAATGCAAAGCACAATGATAAGTACATAACAAAGAGCACTCTTGATGCCACAATTGTTTTCTTGATGAATATAAAAGTCATTGAATATGTTCATTTTGAATCCATTTTAAAGTTATGAAAGATTAGTGATATATTTTTCCACCCTTGTAATCTATAAAAAGGTTGAAAGAATGAATAATTCCTCTTTTATAAATACATAGCAACAGTTCATTAAAATATTTCATCAACAAAAAAGGGAAATTGGTAGCATTATAAATGTGATAATGATACTCCCAACATATAAATAAATTTGGTTATTCCATAGCATACCCTATAGAAAAATATGATTTTATCATATAGCATGAGATACTTGATAACTTTGTACCCTATTTTAGAAAATAATGAAATGAATGAGTACTTCATAAGCACATTCAATAGAAACTAATAATCATCATTTCTCAACCATATAATCTATAGTCTGAAGGCGCATGATGATACGACCTCCACATGTGAAATTATGATATGATCCTACCCCGATACTTCAATAATATGTAGACAAGAGAGGATTATTAGTAATAGGACTTCCATTGCATATGAACCAAGTTAACCTGACAAGTTTATCTACATACAAAAACATCAGAGGGGCCATTAATAGAAGAGAGCTAGAAAATTTTGAAACCACCAAGGTTAATTGCACAGTAAGAGATTTACTTGTTGAGGTTGGTTGGCTTAGGTTCCTTGAAAATTTTAGGCTCGAATATTGAACTCTCACTTGAATTTTCCCAAACCATTGATGGAACCAGGACTTAAGTGAAATAGTTGGTAATTGATGTCACAAAGGCATCCATTAGTAAGGTTACATGACATGTTGTGCATACCTATTGGATAGGTTGTGCCTTAATTCTGGAACCGAATTTGCTGAGGCAAGCAATCTATGGCAAAGGGATGAATATTCTAAGGTTGGCTAGTACGACGATTCTTGGAGATAGATCAATGCCATTAAAGCAAGGTTCCTAAAACACTGAAGTTCATCTATGACAGGTAAAAGTTTTCCAGACTCTATGCAATAATTTTAAGTTATATTAGTGTCACTCCTGAACCTCCAAAGCATCAGATTAGAGACAATGTTAAATTCCCTGTACTCTTGTGGGAGAACCCTTCCATGATAGATCAGTCCCTCCTCTTCTGAAGAAAATTTGAGGTATTAAACATAACATTAATTATTCCTATAAGAGTCCTTTTTGGATCTATTTGGGTAGTACTTCTGGTTATAACTGATAAGGGAATATTGGGCATGCATTGTTTAGTTTGTAGAGAGTTCACATAGGTATATATAGTTGTATCTTTTGAACCTAGAACTAGTTGTTAGATATATTGAAAGTTTTAATGATGGATGAATTATGAACAATGGTATTATTAATGAGTGAATAGTAATGCTACACTGTGTTGTTGAATGCCTTGTTTATTTCTCCGTAAATTGAGAACAATTTTTTTATTGATAAAACCTCATTAGAGAAATTTTGAGGTAAAAAGTGGGCCTCCAAAAAAAAAATGTATAACCAAAATAAAATTTATAAGAGCCAATAGGATTCAATATGATGATTTCAACCATGGGGGATGATTCACCATTTTTGGAGTGAAAAAAAAAACATACTTTTTCAACTTGTATTTTCAACTTATCTCCCTATCGTTTTACTCAAATTTTGAGCAGGAGCACTCGTTGGATGAAAATTTTAATTTCTCATATGATGTGTACCAATATTACATGTTCTTTTATGGATCCTATTACATGAAAAATGTGATTTCAGGGTCCATCTCAAGTATGTAACATGGGTACTCCTTGGATGAGGAACTAAATTCTACATCCAACGAGTGCTCTCACTCAAAATTTGAGTAAAACCATAGGGAGATAAGTTGAAAATACGAGTTGAAAAAAATAGTTTTTTCCTTTTTCCGTTTAAAATTTGATGATTTAATCTAATCTTATATTATTATTTCCACTATTATCTTATAATATTCCTTAGGAGACCCATTTTAGACCTCAAAATGTCTCTAATGAATGTCCCTAAGAAACCCTAGGGAAAACTTACCCTAGATCACTACATAAAAGAGGCTCAAACAAAAACATTAAAAAAAAACATAATTGGTGGTACTTCATATTTTCCAAAGGATTTTAGTATAAAATCAAAGACTTACCTCCATCTCTTATCTTGGTGCTCTCTTGGTGACCTCCTTGTGCTTGTGGAATTCAAATCTTCTTCCTCTTGAGAGCTATATTCTTTTGGCGTGGATAAGGATGAATGCCATATAAGCTTGTATTGATATCCATTGGATCGAATTCTACTAGCACAAGGTAAACTGCTAATGGGTCTCGATCTGGGTATGGGTATACTATTGTTTCTCTTACACCTGCCTATGCTTATGCTACCTATGCTTCTCCTACTTATGGGCCTGCAACTACCATTGTACCAATATAGATGGAAGGCTCACATGTGACTGGACAACACAACCGAGACATTGTGTGGAAATTATGTTTGGTTAGGTTTGGCCCAAACATGATTTTTATGGCATGTTGATAAGGTTTTATGGTGCATAGCCTGTGGAGAACGCCTACGAAGAACATATTCAAAGGCCATAGAATGAAATAATACTATGGATTAACGGGTGTGTTATATATTATCCAATATTATATATCATATATTATAAAGTTTTTCATATATTAAAAATTTAAACATTTACTTATTTATGAATATATTATATACTATGTAGTTTTTTCATTTTATTAATATAATGTACGACTTGTGGGAAAGGTGTAGACACTGGTTAGTGAGTGGATGTGACCCATAGAGGAGATATGGCCTATAGAGAGCATGAATTAAATGCTCACTCAACAATTAAAGATCGAATATGGGAGTGAGAGAAACCCCATAACATCTATGAAAACAAATTTAGCGACTCCTAGTTTATTTTTATAGTAGTAGCTTTGGAATGGGAACTATTGATTTCCCATCTTTGAAATCACCCGAACAATGGAGGATAAAGAGCTATTGAGATAGATGACAACTATTAAACATTGTAAAATGAAAAAGACATCCACAATATAAATATAATTGAGTTATCAACTCATCGACTACTCAACACTAATAACTATCTACATAGAAACCATTAAATACCTACAGTACCTAAATATACCACAAATGCAGGTTAACACAATAAAATACTCAACAAAAAGAAAAAAATATACATTAAGACATGAAATATCCTAGAAACCTGAAGATAAAACCAACATTCAGTTAGCTCTATCGGCAAGGAGTTTATTATGCAACAACGAACCAGTTTCTCTCAATTTCAACTATATGCTTCTTAGTGAAATTTATGCATCATTTGTCTTCTCTTCTCAACCAAATAACCTCTTCTCCCTCTCAAAGATTCAACATATAGGATGGAATCTTAGTTGGGAGGGTAGCTTGAAGGTCAAGCATTATGAAATACAACTTTGTCTTAACATTACATCTTGTGCTTGCCTTATGTTATGTTTTTTTAATTGAATGTAGGAGTATTGGCCATTAATCGTGATGACATGGGGCCCTTCTTCCCAACATGTTAGTCTCCTATGGTTTCCATAGCCTCAAACCTTACCAATTTTGATCATTGTATAACATATGCAATAACTAATTGTATAAATTACAATTTGAACTTTTTTGTTGAATATTAAAAGTTATATATTTCTTTTAATTTTTGGAAAAAATACTTATTCTATATAAAAAATTATATTTACATCAAAAACTCAAAAAAGGGAAATGAAGGGTACATATAGAGGGTATTAAATATAGATGTACACATAAATGATTGTTAATTTTTAAAAAATGGTTGATATGTGTTTAATTTGATTTGAATTATTAATGGGAACAAACTCTTAACTGAGGGATATATTCCATGAAGGAAGATTATGAGAAGCTAGCTAACAAAATTATTCTTGTTAAATCTTTCCATAGACACTAGTCTATAATTCCACTTTAATCTTGTGTTGGTGTTTCGTTATTATGAGAATGAATAAATTTAGCATTAGAGATAGCCATGTGATGACAATTCATATGTTTTTTCTTCTAGTAGTTTCTAACGCCATTTCTTCTATTATCACATCTTGCTACCCACATAATTTTATCACCTCGACATTTTTTTTATAATTTTGTCGAATGATTTGTGTCAGTCATATTTGATTCTTAGAACCCTCCAATACTATAAATGCATGAATCTACAATAACCATGTCAAATTTTAGTACATACAAACACAAACTGCAAAATTTCAACATTGGCACCATTCGCAACCCTTGGCTTTGTGCAAGGTCAATTAATTAAAGCATAATTTCCATTGATTATTAAATTTTAATTGAATTGAACATTTACTTGACCTCGAGAGCATCGAGAGAATTTAACTCATGACCTCTCAATTGAAAATTTAGGTGCTTTGACAATTGGTACTCGACCAATTGAGCACCTAACCCTCAATGATGCTAGTAAATACATAACATGATAAGGATAGTAAAAAATAATCAATAACTTCTTCTTCTCGACATTTATGTTATAATTTTGTCGAATTATTTATGTGAGTCGTATTTGAGTCTTGAAACCCTCCCATATCATTAATGGATGCATCTATTATAACCATGTCAAATTTTATGGTATATAAACACAAACTAAATAAATTTCAATGTTGGCCCCATTCACAACCCCCAACTTTTTGTAGGGTCAATTAATTAAAGCATAATTTCCACTGATTGCTAAATGTTAAGTGAATTGAACATTTACCTGACCCTGAGGGTATCGAGAGAATTGAAACTGTAACCTCTCAATAAAAAATTAAGGTGCTTTGATGATGGGTACTCTACCAATTGAGTGGCTAACCCTAAACGGGACTAGTAAATACATAGCATGATAAGTATAGTAAAAAACAATTAATATTTTCTTCAACTCAACATTTATGTTATATTTTTTTCGAATTATTTGTGCAAGTCATATTTGATTCTTTGAACCCTCCCATACCATCAATGAATTCATTTACTATCACCATGTCAAATTTTAGTGGATACAAGCACAAATTGAAAAATTTCAGCATTGACCCCATTCAGAACCCTTGACTTTATGTAGGGTCAATTAATTAAAGCATAATTTCAATTGATTGTAAAATGTTGAGTGAGTTGACCATTTACCTAAACCTAATAAAATTGAGATAATTGAACCCATGAGATCTCAATAGAAAATTAAGGTTCTTTGATGATGGGTGCTTGATTAATTGAATGCCTAACCCTAGACGAGGCTAGTAAAAAATAGTCAATGATTTCTTCTCCTTGAAATTTATGTTATAACTTTGTTGAATTCTCTGTGTGAGTCATATTTGAGTCTCAAAACCCTCCCATACCATCAACACATGCATCTACTATAAACATGTCAAATTTCAATGTATACAAGAAAAAATTTAAAAAACATTCAACATTGACCCCATTCAAAACTCCTGACTCTGTGCGGGGTCAATTAATTAAAGAACAAATTCCATTGATTTCTAAATGTTAAGGGAACTGAAAATTTACCTAACCCTGATAGTGTCGAGAGAATTGAAGTTGTGGCATCTCAATAGCAAATTAACGTTCTTTGACGACGGACACTTGAGCAATTAAACACTTAACCCTAGACATGGCTAGTAAATACATAACATGATAAGGATGGTAAAAAATAATCAATAATTTATTCTCCTCGACATTTATGTTATAATTTTTTCAAATTATTTGTGTGAGTAAAATTTGAATCTTGAAACCATCCCATACCATCAATGAATGCACATGATATAACCATGTCAAATGTCAATGCATACAAGCACAAACTGAAAAAAAAAAAAAAAAAAAAAAAAAAAAAAAAAAAAAAAAAAAAAAATTAACGTTGGCCCCATTCACAACCCCCAGTTCTATGAGTGGTCAATTAATTAAAGAATAATTTTCACCGATTACTAAATGTTAAGTGAATTGAACCCATGACCTATAAATAGCAAATTAAGGTTCTTTGATGATGGTTACTTGAACAATTGAGTGACTAACCCTTAACGAGGCTAGTAAATGCATAGGTTGACAATAAAAAATAAAAAATAATTTATTATCCTCAACATTTATATTATAACTTTGTCAAATTTATTGTGTGATTCATATTTGAGTCTTAGAACACTACCATACTATCAATGCATGCATCTATATAATCATGTCAAATTTCAATGCATAAGCACAATCTGAAAATTTTCAGAGTTGGCCCCACTCACAACCCTCGTATCTATGTTGGGTCAATTGATTAAAGAATAATTTCCATTGATTACTAAATGTTAAGTGAATTGAACATTTACCTAATCCCAAGAGCATCAAGATAATTGAACCCATTGATGATCATTGGTTTTGCAGCAAGAATGTTGCAACTCCCATGGCTACCAACTTTACTTATCAACTCGGGGTTTGTACAAACTTAAGAGGGTTCGACAATATATGTGAAAAATATACCTTCCCCTTCATAGTTTGACTCCCTTTGATGTAGTTGAAAGAAGACAATGAAACAACTTCAAATGAGCAAAGATCTAGGTAAGCCGCTAGTCCTAAGTCACAAAAGGTAAATAGGAATAAGAAAACCTATTCTACTTTTGCTGGAAAGTAAATGACATAAAGAAAATATATTTATTTGAAAAAAATTAAAGAAAAATGAAAACCAAGAAAATATAATCTATATGACTGGAAAGGAAATGACATTAAAGGAAATCTATTCTATTTTTTAGTAAAGGAAAGTCCTATACGTTACTCTTGCATGAAGAAAATCACACTTCTCTTAAAGTAAATTGCAAAAAAGAAATATAAACTCATTGCAGAAATTAGAATTCAAGAAGAAAACAATGTAAAAGATAAATGGTGACTTAACCAATCCTCAAATCAACCAAAGAGGCCTCAAAGCTTTCATAGTCTATAAATATGCTTCGACCATGAATTTGGAGTGAATAAGAGCTCGAAAACAAATTGCTACAAGCTACAAGATGCATATTTCTCAAGTTAACCTGCCAAATTCCAAAGCTAATCAAATGAAGACACTGAAGGGTAAATTTTATTATTAATTTCCATGTTTTTAGGCTTAAATCCAAGTGGAATCAGCTTAAAAGAGCTTCATTAGTACATGCTAAAATTCAACAAAAAATTACTATTAAAAGCCAGAAATTTCAGAACAATGAACTAGTAAGCTAATTTAAGCACCCAAATGCCTAAGCTAATCAAGTGAAAATTCTATGGGGTGAATTTTGCTATTAATTTTTATTTTTTGTGTCTTCAATCTAAGTAGAATCAACTTGAAATATGCTCATTAACACATTCTAACATTCTAATTTATTACCATTTTTCTATAAAATTGATGGGAATGATTGTCTATTTACTTTATTAACCAAGGCAAAGTTCATACTAGGTATATGAATCCATTTTGTTCCTATTTATCGTTTTATGATCATTATGGAGTGCCTAGGGGTGGTCAGGAGTGTTTCGGGGAAATTGGAATGAAATTGAAGGCTTTTTCCATAGTGCTACAGGATTGTCCTGTAAGTGCTAAAGGAAAGTGCCAGGAGCATATTTCATGAAGGAGAAGATAGGAAGGTGAATGCTAGTGGTTGGGATGGATCAAGGAGAGATGGGATAGTCTGATCCAATCCTCATAGGAATAAAATATCCTATCTTGTAACAAAAAATACAAATTCTCCTCTTCCTATAGAAAACATGTGTATGCTGGGAGACTGTGGAAGGTTGGAAAATAAGTGAGAGAAGAGATCTCTGGGGCACTTGGAGAAATCAAATATATTTATTAAATAAAAATAGCAAACCTATTTTACTAGGATCATAGATATACTAATGATAATTATCCAGATGCATTAACCAACTACAAACTATCTAATATGTATGATTTATAAATAAAAGTATAGAGAAGCAAATGGATGAAAACTAATCTATAAATGATGCATGGATGAACATAGATATTTTTGTTAGTATTAAACCAAAGAAGCCATGTAGACAATGGAAAGATAAATCTGGATCTGAACTTTGTAATCACTATTTTTTTAAATGGAAATAACTAAAAAATGAAAATACATTTAATGCATGAAAGAGAACATAGTACAAGAGGGGCTTGAGTACCTAGTGCTGGGCCCTAACCCAAGGAAAATCAAGTCCCTTTAAATATGGATTAGACTGAAGATAATATGGCTTTTATTCACTATCAAAATATTTCATACATAACAAAATACTAGGCAAAGAAGCCTGTTACTCAAAGTCTATTCTCCACTAATTCGAGCTTGTTATTGGGCGACTAGGTCCCTTTATTTATACAAAAATATTTGAGGGGAAACCTCCTTGAAGAGGGGGACCGCTTCCCTCCAAAATTCATAGAAATGTGGATATGGTCCCCAGTACGAGGAATCTTTATTAGATACTAAAATTTGGCTTCTCTTTTAGCAGGTAACACATCCATAGATTTTCTCAAATAATGGAGCTCTAGAATTTGTTCAATAATTTCATAAAAACCAATGCATTTTTCATCCATCATGTACCATCCTATGGTAGGGATTAAGTATCTAAATTCTCTCATTCTACATACCTTCAGAGTTCACTCAATATCCTCTCAATATTCTTCATAAATAAATAATATTAAGCACACAATAAGAAAGGGGAAATTAAATTCCTAGGGACCGATTAATACTATGAATTAACTCTATAATGTGCAAGTAAAGGGGTTAAATAAACGTTTTAGGTGTATAGGAAAGTCCAAATAGGCCTTATAAAATATCTAATTTTTGGACCTATCATCCCCCCCCCCCACTAAAACTATTGCTCACCCATGAGCAACTATGTCCTTCTGCTTGTCCTCCATGTGCCTCTATTGTTGTGGTTTCACTGGCTTTCTTATTTCCTGCTTTGTATACCAGTCTACTTCCTATTATTCTTGTTGCTCCACTATCTACAAGTCCACTCCTTTATGCTCACCACAAAATCACTTTAAACAAATTCTTAGTCAATGCCTCATTTACCACATCATATTTATTGTTGTTCTGATACAAAATCAGATTGTAGAATTTACAGATTTCTTTCTTCTAACAATTGAGGGGTTTCCATTAATTTTTATGTTAGATTGTGGTGAGGAGAGATGGAATTTATCCCCTATCCTAATTTTTTCCTTTTTTCTTTAAATTTTTGGGTAAATTTAGCATCCTATAATGCTGTATTACTTTTGTAGCACCCTGTACAAAATCCTATAACATCATGTACATAATCCTATAGCACCATGTTTTGACTCAGAAAGAATGCTTTCTTGGCACTCATTGCCTCATTTCTTGATCCTTTTTCCTAATTCACTCCCATGGGTAAGGTAGTGATATTTCTTATGTTATTTTCATTGAAATGGATCTCCAATTCTCTTATTGTTGTCACAAACTCTGGTCAAATTTTCAAAGAATCCCATCCAGTTGTAAATATGGAAAATGGTGAACACCTCATGGTGTTGATGGATCCTTGAGAGATTCGTAGTTTACCTTAGATTAAAATCCCCTCCCATGGCTCAAAAGGAACTCTGACAGATCAAAATTAGTGCTCAGTGGATTTGCTATAGGATCCAGAAAATTCACCCCAAGTGACAAAGTTATGGGATCAAAGTGGTATAAAGGGTGTTTCAAACTCTAGAGGTGAAGGATGAAACACAAAACACATTCTTCATATCATTACGCTCAAAATAAGGGGTTCACTTCAACTCAAATTGTAGGAAAACATAAGCTAGTGTATCTTAAAAACCCTTCCTATAGCTTTTTTGCCAAAGAAAATAGGAACAGGTACAACTTACCCCTTCTAATTATATAGGATTTATGCTCCCTTAATTCTAAACTTTTTCTCATTCCTATAGTGTTCTAGTCACTCCTACAACACCTACCTTCTTCTCCGTGATTCTAGGTGGCCATAATTTGGTCTTTCTTTGCTACCTATAGTGACCCCAATACTTAGACACACAAAAGAGACATTACATAGTGTTTCATGGGATCCAAAGGGTTTTATTTGCATACCTTTCTTACCTTTGGAGGTACTTGATGGTTCTTTGGAGCTTAAGAATGTTTGTAGGTATTTTTGGAGGTTTTCTTCTTTCATTTTTGATTGCATGGAGATTTGCTTCCCTTCAGATTGAATGAAGATCTACTTCTTCTTTTTTGGGTTATGTTTATTGTTGAGATGATGATATAAAGGGCCTCCTAGCCTTTTTCCTTCAATATGTGATGGTAAATGGTGGACTTGTTAGGCCCTTGAAGGTTGTTATAGGAAATGAAGTATTTTATTGCAGTCACAAGGGCTCTATAAAATCACCATTTTTTGGAGCTATTTTTTTTATGATCCTGAAGTCCTGGATGTTCATGTTTCTTTGGAGGCTTCTTAATATGATTTTTCATTGCCTTATATTCTCTACTTCAGAAAATTGGTGCACAGTGGGTTGCAAGCTAATGTTCTTGGATGAATTGTGATCATATAAAAACCTATAGGAGGTCCTGTAGGTGCCGAGGGCCATTCCTTTGCCTTCTGGAGGTGGAAAACTTCAACATGCCTTTGTATTGTTGGAGTAGACTGAGTCTATGGGGTCTCTGGAGGCTGCTATAGGAATGTGTAGTTTCCTGTAGAAACCACAAAGGCCCTTCAAACTCATTGTTTTTTTCTTGTTGCAAAATTATTTAGCCAATATCTCTCAAAAAATATATTTTCTTCAGCTAAAATCTTTTGAGCATGTTACAATTATCATTTTGCATCTCATAAAAATTATTGGCTAAAGGATGCATGAATATCGATAAAAATGATTAATGGTTGTAGGTTATGGCGACCAATTTCTTGAAAACTATACATTTAAATTTAATAAAAAAATTTGAGCATGTGACAATCATCCTTATGTATCTCCCCATAAAAAATATTAGCCAATGGATGAATGGTTTACAAGATATGGTCAAAACAATTTCTGTCATGTATATTTTAACAATCCCACAATAACACAAAACTTTCTTGTAGCAGTTCAAAACAATGAGGAGAATGAATGGGAAAGGCTTGTGAATGATGGGAAATGGCATGGGGATGCATTTTCAAGATGCCAAGAGATGTATGGACTTCGTCTTAGCAATTTTGGATCATCTTGGTAAAGAAGGTGGAGAACTCAATATTGACTGATGTTGACTAGATCCTTGCTTTTCTAACCAACTTCTTCTTGCTTGTGCAAGCTAGAAAGATCCTGCATATGTACTTGGAGAAAAGGATTTTTTTTTCGTTTTTTTTTTTCAATCATTTTTTTTCCTTACTATAATGGCTACCTCAATGAGGTTTTCAACAAGAAAGTCTTCCTAGGAACCTCAGAGGAGGTTTTCACCTAAGATCTTATTTTCTTTTTCTTTTTTTCTCTTTTCTTCCAACTCACTAGTTGCCTCATAGAGGTTTTCAACTAGTGAGCCAATCTTAGGGGCCCATTGATGGTGTTGGACCTGCCAACATCAGGGGATATCTACGATATGAATTCCCAACTAGACCTCACACTGTTTGGTGTAGGAGTCCCATCAAGTACGATGGCCCGATTGCCATTATCTAAAATATTTTCCTAGACTCTTACTTGTCAGCACATGAGAGTGGTTTGCTTTGTCTTTCGAGAAGTGAGGTTCACGTGCCTGGTGAGTGTAGGTGTTACTTGTGTCAATGGTTCTTTCGTCATAGAGGGAGAGGTTGGGATTGAGTCCCAAGTCAGTTGGGAGAAGTCCCAATTATGTTAGGAACACACAACATAATATGACATGCACAGCGTTGGGCAAAACAATCCACATGGATGCGGCAATCACAACACACAATGGAAGATAACATATATACCACTCAATGGATTAGTCCACTCGAGTGAAATGGTTGTTATAGCAAGTTCCATGTGAAAGGTCTGACTGATGTCCAGGAGAGTAGTCTACATGGGCAAGATAGCGTTAACATCATATACAACACATTTTCATTAACATACGTGTACTACAACAAGTGAATTAGTTCAAGTGTTAAACACGGGTTCAAGAAACATGTATTACAAGTGTTAAATATTAGTCTTACAATAGATACAATACATGTGTGAAAATGTGTTGGCATTTTAGTAGGATTTTGAATTAAGCAAAGATTCCAAGATACATCGTTACATCATACATATCTAACCCCATGTGAGGGGAGTTGGAGCCACTACTTACTCCTCAAAGAAAAGATAACAGACTCTCTTGGCTATGTGGGAGGAGTTGAGGTGAAAAGTCCTTTGCATGTACAAATGATGAGGTAATTATAGTCAAGGGTGAAATTGACCCTTCTAGCTATTTAACTACCCTCATGGTTGTTTGACTTCCATGACTTTTTGACTTTACATGACTCTTTGTACAACAAGTGGGTCTCTTGGACTTCCACGTTACATTGCATTGATTTGACAACATGGCCCACAGTGGAGATGTGGACAACATGAGTCATGACATGACTTGACATGACAGCGCCTATACATTCATACTGCTGCTCGAGTGCATGTTGAGCTGCAATGTTGTTGGGTGATGGATGTCTTCATGGTGTGTGACAACTTCACCTCCACATGGAAAAGTGTGCATAGGCTTTGATGGTCATTGATTCACTTGATGTTTCTTTAGCATGTTTCTCCTTGCTTGTATGTTGGAAGGCTTGACAGGCTCATATGTTTGCGAAAGGTGCATGTTTGTCTGTTCGTCCATCCGTGAGCACATCTTGCATGTTTGCTTGTCTGTCCATCTATGAACACATATTTGCATGATCATCCATTTGTAAGCACATATCTTCACATGCATCATTCACTTTTCTGTTGGTGAACCTGTCCTTCTACATGTGCTCCCTTCGTTCATCTCGTTCGTTATTGTGCCATGTTTGCTGGTGTACCTGTACCTGTAGTTACTCACGGTGAAATGACATCAAATCCAAAAACCTCCTAGTCTACCATGACACATTATCATTTTGGACGCAAGAGAAAAGGAGAGGCAGCAAGGTTGTTAGGCGAGATGATGGCTCCGGGCATTGCTGATGAAAATTGTGCAAGGGTCACTACGTGATGAAGATGGCAATCCAAGCTGATAGTGGTTGTCCGCAAGGTCTGGCTCGGTTGGAAAGAAAAATTATGCAAAAGTTTTGAGGGATAGTCAAAGTTGTAGGAAGGCAAGGCAGATAAAATCTGCGCATTTTTTGGAATGAGCGAGCAACAAGGGCTTGACAACAAAATTTGTGCAATTTTCTAGAGGAACAGGTCGTACTGCATGATGTATTTGTAGGCAGAAATTGTTTAGTTTTTTGGAGGAACTAGTCGAGAGCCTGGATTCCAAAACTATGCAATTCCTGGAGGGAACTGGCAGCTAGTTGTTGGGTCACTGGTAGCAAAAATTGTGAAATTCCCAAGGGGAACATGCAGTCAGCTGCTGGGAGCTTGGCAACAAAAACTGTGCAATTTCTGGACAGAACTAGCAGTTTGCTGCTGGGAGATGCTAGTGAGGGAAACCCCACTGAGGCTGGGAGGTCGGCTTGCTGATCATCTCTGTGTAATTTCTGAGTTGAGCTGACTACTGGGTAGCAGAAGGCCTGCTCATGAAAATTGCACAATTTTCTGGATGGGCAGTCGTTCGAGTGTCAGGAGGACTGACTGGGAATACTGCGCAATTTTCTAAGGCAAACAGGGACGTGCACTGGGTCACTATCCGACCCGTCTATGCAATTTCCTCAGTCAGGATAGTGAGTAAGGTTAGCAGCCTCTGCACAATTTTTGAGGGGGTCCTGGGTTAGCTACTAGGTCTGGCTCTCTGGGTGGGTAGGATGAAAATTGATTAGATCGCTTGTGAGTAGTGCAACTTGAAAAGTCTTGCTTGGTGCTTCTACACTTTCTTGGGTGACAGTCGATTGAGTTGATGGTAGGGTGATGGTCTGGCTGTGAGAGGGGTGCCTTATCATCATAAATTCATCAAAATAACTAAGTGTGTTAATGAGTGAAAGATGAAAATGTGATCTTACAACACACACCCTCATGACTTGATGATGAGATGACTCAAACCAACTAGTCACACATGTTCAACATGTCTGACAAGTTGTGTAAGAGATAAGCATGACCCTTATGATTGATCATTGAGAAATCGTGAAGACTTTTGCACAATAGTGAATGGGACTCCATGTGTGAGTGCGACAGATTATTTCATAGAAAACATAACATGTACACATGAAGGGAAGACCTTGAGCATGACCAGAACATGGTCGCAAGAAAGACATTGAGACCAAAATGCAAAAGCTTGGGAGGAATGCACAAGAAAGGTGGGTGTGAAGGCTTAAATGAGTTCATAGAGTTAACCCAAGTGTATTCAACCATCAAGTGAAACTCTCAAGGGAGGCTCCGAATTTGGGTGCAGGCCAAAATTTTGGAGGGTGGTTGTAGCCGCTACAGCACTTGGCAACACACTGGTAGAAATTCGGCTTCTCTATTTGGTTCATTGATAGCTTAGGGCCTTGGTACTTTGGGAAGTATTGAATTTTTGTGTGGGTTACTTTGGCTCTGCCACTTACCCCATGGACATACATGGTTCACCTTTAGCCAACTCACTCAAACACAAGCAAAAGTCGAGCTTGATCGCAGTGTCTTCAAATCGGGGAAGGGTAGTTTAGCTCATAAGTTGAATATTTTCAGATTATAAGTTTTCATCTTTGATCTTGCTTCGCTGCCATCAGGCTTGGATAGTACCCCAATAGAGTCACGCAAGAACACACACATTGTTCCACTACCAGTGATCCTGGTTAGTACCCTGGTGGAGTTGCATGCTTCACCTCTCTACACAGGAAGCCTTTCTCTTCTTTCGCCTTTGTATTTTTCAAGAGGATTGCAAATAGGAACTTATTTACTTTTGGGGCAGAAGAAGGATCCTAAATTATTGAGAGTAGAAAAGGTTGTTCCTTCAGAGAAGCATGTAATACCTTTGACATAGGGATTTTCCCGTTCTTCATTTCTACTAGTTGGATAAGCTTGGACACACAGAGAAGAAAGCTGAGTATAGCCACGAGGCTTCCCAGTGTGGACATAGGTTCATGGTTGAACCAAAACCTCCCTTGCAGATAGCTCATATTTTCTGTCAAGACTTCATCGGCTGAAGGTTATAACCAAGCACAGAGAAGACAGATACAAGACTTGCCAAGTGTTGCAGTGTCACAAGTTTCTTCAAATCTCAGTGACATGCTCTATTCAAAAGCTATAACGTAGTAGTTGGTAGCACTTATTTCAGGAAACAAAAATAGTAAGGTATTAAGCAAACCAAACAAGCAAACAAAAAAATAGTAAGGCAAACAAACAAAGTGAAAACAACAACAAGCAAGTAAAGCAACCAAGTCAGCAAGCAATCAATCATGCAAACCAGAAAGAAAAGACAAGTGAAAAAGAAAACACTACTCGTACTCCTACGTTAAATGGTCAGGGTTATGTGAAATGAAATTTCTAATGATGCCATCATAGGCATACTCGACATGCAGTCACAAAGATATAAGCGATTAAAACAGATAAAAAATAGTGTGCAACAGAAAATGAAAAAAATTGAAAAAATTGCACACGAGAGAGAAGGTCTCGCCTGTGGGCAGAAGAATGTGTCACAACCACCCAACACACACGCTTACCTCTTCTGTGACTACCATTTTTCAACAAATCTCGTAGGCCTCTTGCGAGTATGTGTTTTTCGCCACCAAGTTTCTTAGTGAGTGCGAGGAAGGACTGAAGCTTGTTACTTGCAACATGACTCGCCAAGTAAGATTGTTCCAGCCATTCAGTGATTGGATCATAAAATTTGTGATGGTTGTTTTGAAAGATTCGTGATCTTTGAGAAGATGGATTCCTGATTCGAGAGAGGGGATCATGATGGGAATCTGATATGGATAGATAGATCTGGTCATTCTCATCATTCATGTCAAGACAGTGAGGGCCTACCATAGCCATCAGTGTAGGCCGAAGTGCCTCACTTGCTTGACATAAGTCTAAGAATAAATATGTTACATGGTGAATATCATAGTGCGCGAAGTGATTGTCATTGGATGTATTATTGGGAAAATGATAAACTACATGACAACCACCCAAGATAGAAGAGAAATCAGACCAGTCAGTCGAGATGTCAGATTCCCAGTTTGACATGAACAAAGAAACCTTTTGAACAATAATGTGAACACTTTGAATGAGGGAACCAAGTTTGTTGTGCGCAAGGCATGATAGAGCACCCACCTATAACTGGTGAAAAAGTGCACAGGAATCATGGTCATCACAGAAATGTAGAAAGGATCCCAGCACTGTGAATGTGTGAAACCAGTTTGAGTGTGGTGAAATGAGAGTAACATGATTCATGCAATAGGTTGTGCACTCTTCATCACATAGGGAGATTCATGGTGTGATGAGTGGGCATATTTGACGTGCAAAATTTGAAAAAAGACCAAGGAGATGATTATGAGAGAGAACATCTAATAAGTGTGATTTTGGATAGAGATAGTATTTGAGATGATCAACTTCACTATCCCATGATTGGATGAGGGATAGACACTCCCAACCCAAATTGGATGTAAGAGAGGTGCATGAAGATGGACATGTTGTAACAGACTCGTGGATTTGATCATTAGTGAAAATCTGAAATTTTGAAATATCATACCTCGAATAGTAAATATTCTTTACACGGGGATCTACTTCAAGTGAAACCACATAGATAGACAGATTGTGCATGAGAAATGAGATCTAATTTGGTTTGACGGCATTACTAGAGTTGCGAGGTCCTGACATAACTATCAATGGACATTGAAGTGCCACGACTCCCTGGCAAATCCCGGAACTTTCCAGAATTGAAAAATTGAATTTTGGGATGTGAACTAGATCATGCATGGCTCTTTTTATACTGATTTCAAAATTTATCTTAAGATGACAACCATCTTTGTCACAAGCTTCATCACAATTTTTAACAAGTTGACTTGACGAGTTGTCTTCATGCAACACACAAGAGGATGACGAGTGGGAAGAGTCATGTGTGTCGAGACTATTTTCATCATGGACAACCTCATTGCCTTGTGTCTATCAAGGAGATAACCTAGAAGATGAAGGAGTAAGAGAATGCAGAGTGTCTCTAACACATGTTGATGCACTCTGAATGATAGGACACACAGGTAAGTGAGGTGCAGAGTAAGCTTCGATATGGATGTCTTTTTTGAATGATGTGGATTCTAGATATGATTTATAGTGTACATGAGATGACAATAGATCATATGATGTGCTTGGGCATTCATCAAAACATAGAGAAGTGTGGGAGTGGTGACAGCCCAAGGCTGGAGGTTGATTGAAAGAATTGATTGTGCATGATGCCTCACTAAGATTCACGGATCGAGGTTCGATCAAGAATGGAAGCTCAATGTTTTGAGAGGAATTGATTGTGTCTTGACTGTCCTGCTCCTCCACTTGTATGATGAGACTTCCTTGCACATGAATGAAACTTGAGCCAACAGATCGAGAATCAAGAGAGTGCATGAAGCTAGCTTGTGAAGTAGATCGCTCAAGCGAGTCATGGTGCAAGGATTCATGGCTTGTAGATGATGGAGGATGGTAGAGATGTAGATTAGACTCAAGACTTGGGTTAGGAACAATGATGTCCTCTTGCGGAATGGAGGGATGAGTTTTCGACATAGGATTCCCTAACCATTCTAGAATTTCCTTTGTTGGGGCAGGAGACAGCGGAGCAGATGGATTGGGAACATGTTGCATAGATCTCTCAACTTTGCAAACGTTGCGAGGGGGGACTCACTGCACAAATTTCTTAGTTTTGTGATTGTTGCGAGGGGGAACCCCCTTCGAGACAGGAGGTGTCTCGTGATATACAAGAGTTGAGGAAGAAGGGAAATCAAGAAGTTCATCATTTTAGGAGACATGAACCAAGCGTTTCAGCTCTTGGCTCATGAAGTCAAGGTCCACAAACTGGTCAAGAATTTCGTGACATAGGTGAAGGAAGTGGGTAGAAAAGTTCTCAACTAATTTTCTAGGCTTCATTCTTAAACGATAGATTGTTTCATAGACATCTTGGTGGTCACACTCATCGAAGGATTGATGGAGCTCCTTGAGGAAAGTGAGAAGGGAATGGATGTAGTCAGGTGGCAGGGTATGACACCACCAATTAGAATGACCTTCAAGGGTGAGGAAGAAGAGTACACAAACAAGCTCATCACTATTGATATCATGATATTCACATAAATTAAGAAAATAAAAAATGTTCTCAGTTACGGATGTTCTGTCCTCCCCATCAAACTTTAACAAGGACAAGTGATTGAGAAGCTCATTGGGGATTCATAATTGATTAAGGGAGAAATGAGAGAAGCACCCAGGGAGAGCAAATTGTGTATTATTCATTGGGTAAGAGATTCAACCTGGATGTACGGGCTCAGCTTGTCATTTATCCCTCCTTCAAGAGCCAAAATATTGACGTTTTTGGACCCGCCAACATCAGGGGATATCCCCGGTATGAAGTCCCAAATAGACCCCACACTATTTTTTGTAGGAGTCCCATTCGGTACGATGGCCGAGTTGCCATTATCTAAAATATTTGCCTCAACTCTTACTTGTCAGCATAGGAGAGTGGTTTTCTTTATCTTATGAGAAGTGAGGTTTGTGTGCCTGTTGAGTATAAGTGTCACTTGTGTCAATGGTTCTTTCGCCGTAGAGGGAGAAGGTGGGTGTTGGATTGTGTTATATTCTTTCCATGACTAGCCCACATAGTGAATTGGGGGGTTAGAAGGGGGGTGGAGCCCCCCCTTCGTTGTGTCTATTATGTAGCACGGGGAATCACAAGGGGGTTTGAGGGGTGTAGGTAACCCCACTTTATGGGGTCCAGGCAGCGCCCCAGAAAATTTTGTTTTTGGACCCTATGTTAGGTTGGGCGGACCTACCTATGGTTTTCTGCATCTTTTTCGCACATGGTTTTGGACGCGATGATTTTTGGTCCATGGTATTAGATGCTTCATCATGTATAAATATGTATTGTAACATTGAAAGGAACATAATGAAAAATCAAGCTGGTAGTCCTGGTTTTGGGATCCAAGGGAAAATATCTGTGTATATGTGTTTTATGTGTTATGCTCTCGTATTGTTTATTTTATTTTTTTTAGAATTCATATGCAAGTAATTTCTGTATGGGGTTAAAAACTACATTTGGTATCGGAGGTGTTTTGGCTTCAAGGGGACACATTTGTTGCTGAGGGGTTTCGCTCGGGCCTGTGGTAGACCCCGTTCAGTGGGAGATCTATGGGATCGATTCTGGTGGTAAAGAAGATGGTGAGCAGTGGAAAGATAGAGTTCGATAAATTTAATGGTCATAGTTTTGAGTTGTGGAAACTCAAGTTGGAGGATTTGTTGGTAGATAAAGATCAATGGATCGCGGTAGATCCGTGTACTAAACCAACGGGAGTGTCTGATGAAGAATGGAAGAAATTGGATCGGAAGGAAAAGAGCACAATACAATTGTGTGTCTCAGATTGAATATTGCTGAATGTATCAGGGGAAGCTACGACGAAGGCTTTGTGGGACAAGTTAGGGACTTTGTACCAATCTAAGTCTCTGGTGAATAAACTGTTCCTATAGAAAAAGCTATATCACCTGGGGATGAAAGATGGAGACTCAGTGACGGAGAATTTGAATGCATTTAATACTGTGGTAAGTCAGTTAGCATCTGTTGATATTAAAATTTCAGTTGAAGATAAGTGCATTAGTTTGCTGTGTTCTCTACCATATTCGTGGGATAGTATGGTTATTGCAATAGGTAGTAATGAAATTGCCTTGTAGTTTGATGAAATAGTCTCATCCTTGCTGATAGAGGAGATGAGACGGAAAAATATGGAGATCTAGAATGGTGATGCATTGTCTGTACGAGGATGATCCCAAAATAGAAACAAAAATAAGTCATTGAGTGGGAGATCTAAATCTAGAGGGAGATCTAAATCTCCAAGAAAACCTGTAAAGATGGTGTGCTGGAAATGCGGAAAGGAAGGGCACTACAAAAGATATTGTAAATCTAAAGCTCCTGATAAAGGAAAGGGATCCGATGATGCTCCTTCTGCAGAGGTGAAAACCACCTCAAATGAAGGTGGGGATGTGTACCTGGCTTCTTCAAGTACACATGTAGATCATGAGGCATGATTATTAACTCAGGTGCATCCTTTCACTTCACTCCCCATAGAGAGTGGTTCTGTGAGTATGATAAATACGATGGTGGTGATGTCTTCTTAGGAGATGATGGGAAGGCTAGAATTGTTGATCATGGAAAAGTAAAGTTGAAGCTGCAAGGCGGAAGGGTTCGAACACTTCCAGCTGTTCTGTATATTCCTGCATTGGCTAGAAATCTGATTTTTGTAAGCAAGTTGGATGATGCAGGTGTAAAAATAGTGTTTGATAAGGATATCTGCAAGATGGTTCGAGGAGCACTAGTATTGATGCGAGGAGTTCTGATTGGAACTCTGTACAAGCTGCAAGGTAGCACTACTATTGATGGGTGCAATAGTTTTGTGGTTCCTGAAAGTGGAGCAGAAAATCTAGTGGTATCTGGAGAGAAGACCATGTTGTGGCATCAAAGGATTGGACATATTGGAGAGAAGGGTCTTCCAATACTTCATGGTAAAGGTATGGTAGAAGGTATGAGTAATAGCTCTTTGGATTTTGATTTCTGTGAAAATTGTGTATATGGGAAGCATAATCTAGTGAGTTTCCCCTCTAGTGGTAAGAGGGCGAAACAGATATTAGATCTTGTGTACAGTGATGTGTTTAGACTTGTGAAGGTTCCATCATTGGGTAAGTCTATGTACTATGTATCATTTATAGATGACTACTCCAGGAATACATGGATATATTTCCTTAAGAAGAAATCTGAAGTCTTTGATAGGTTTAAAGAATTCAAGGCTTTGGTGGAAAACCAGATAGAGGAGAAGAAAAAGGTGTTGAGTATAGATAATGGTGGAGAGTTTTGCAGTAAGGAATTTGAAGAATTCTATAAGAAGTGTGGTATAGCATGACAGAAGACTACTCCATATGCACCTCAGAAAAATGGAGCTGTAGAAAGAATGAACAAGACGTTGATGGAAAGGGCAAGAAGCATGCTTAGTGGTGCCAGGTTAGGACAGGAATTCTAGGCAGAGGCAATGGATAAAGCATGTTACTTGGTCAATAGATCACCTTCGTCAGCGTTGGAGGATAAAACTCCACAAGAGGTATGGACTAGTAAGAAACCCTCTCTTTCAGATCTGAGGGTATTTGGATGTGATGCATATGTACATGTTCGAAAGGAGAAATGAACCAAGCTGGATAGTAAATCTAAAAAGTGCATCTTTATTAGGTATAAGGATGGTTTAAAGGGTTATAAACTTTGGAACCCAGTAACAAGGAAGGTTGTGTATAGCGAAGGTGTGGTGTTCAAAGAGGTGAAAGATGTTATTAAACATGAAGTCCAACCAAAGGAACCTGAGAAGATAGAGTTTGAGCTAAAGGAGGAAGAATCAGACTCTACAACAGAGGAGGAATCAGAAGATGAAGAGCCAAAAACTCCGGGTGTGAGAAGATTATTATGAGAAAGAAGGAAGCCAAAAAGGTATAGTCCATCTACTTTCTATTCAAATTTTGCTTTATCTATTACTGATGATGATCCTAGAACTATGAAGGAAGTAGTAGATTCAGAGGATGGAAAACTCTGGAAAGAGGCCATGGTTGATGAAATGGCATCTTTGCACAAAAATGAGGCTTGGGATCTGGTGGAGTTGCCGGCTGGAAGGAAACCCATTAGCAGCAAATGGGTGTTCAAGAAGAAGACAAATACAGAAGGAAAGGTGGAGAAATACAAAGCTTGGTTGGTAGAAAAAGGTTATTCCCAGGTGTCGGGAATTGATTTTGGTGATATTTTTTCTCCTGTTGCCAAGTTTACTTCTATTAGATTACTTTTATATGTTGCTACTATTTTTTATTTTGAGGTAGAACAGATGGATGTGAAGACAAAATTTCTTCACGGGGATTTGGACAAGGAAATCTACATGAAGCAACTTGAAGGCTTTGTGATGAAGGGTAAGAAAGATCTGGTATGCAAGTTAAAAAAGTCTCTGTATGGGTTAAAACAGTCACCAAGGACGTGGTATCAAAAATTTGATACATTTATACGAGGACATGGCTTGAACAGAAGTAAAGCAGATCACTATGTGTATTTTAAATTAATTGGTGACCGTGTTATTTATTTGGCCTTGTATGTAGATGATATGTTGCTAGTTGGAAATGACAAAGAAATTATCCAGGATTTGAAGACCCAATTGTCCTCCAAATTCAACATAAAGATCTTGTTGCTGTAAACTATATTTTGGGCATGGAAATTAAAAGAGATCGGGCAAACAGGAAGCTCTGGTTAAACCAAAGGAAGTATGTCGAGACAATATTGCAGAGATTTAATATGTAGGATAGTAAACTGGTGAAGGTTCCTATTCCTGTAGGTGTAAAGTTATCCACTAAACAGTATCCCAAGACACAAGAAGAGGAAGAGGACATGTCCCATGTTCCATATGCAAGTGTAGTCAGTAGCTTGATGTATGCAATGGTTTGTACTAGACCAAACATTGCACATGTAGTGGGAGTATTGAACAGGTTTATGTCAAAACCAAGAAAGGAGAATTGGACAACAATGAAGCGGGTTTTTAGGTATTTGC
Organism: Pinus tabuliformis; assembly: GCA_031772625.1. Lineage (NCBI taxonomy): Eukaryota > Viridiplantae > Streptophyta > Pinopsida > Pinales > Pinaceae > Pinus > Pinus tabuliformis. The sequence continues at coordinate 1,176,830,172 of CM062816.1, forward strand.
GAGGCACTAGTATTATGGTTTGTGCTACCAAGGAAGACCAAGATTGGAAAGAGTTTTGGATATCCGTGGATTTTTTGAAGTGGGTATGTGTTTAACCTATTTGGAGGTGCAGTCAGTTGGATGAGTAAGAAACAATTTGTAGTGGCACTATCAATGACAGAGGCAGAATACATGGCAGCCACTCATGTAAGCAAGGAAGTAGTTTGGTCGCAAAGATTGTGTTCAAGTATGGGGTTAGTATAGGGAGCTATAAGGATAGATTGTGACAGCCAAAGTGCAATTTTCTTGGCAAAGAACCCTGCTTACCATTCAAAGAAAAAGCACATTGATGTTCAGTATCACTTTGTGAGGGATATGATAGAAGAAAAAGAGGTGTTGCTGGTAAAGGTGGACACTTTGAAGAATACTGTAGATGTATTGACAAAATATGTGAGCTTTTAGAAGTTCTGTTGGTGTAGAGAAACAATGGGCATTGCAGGGCTGGATAAATGACTAAGCTCTCTTGTGGCCCCTTGTGGAAAGAAAAAAAAAGTGGGAGAATGTTGGGTTGTGTTATATTCTTTCCAGGACTAGCCCACATATTTAACCGGGGGGTTAGAAGGGGGGTGGAACCCCCCTTTCGTTGCACCATAAATTTTGGTTTTAGACCCTATGTTAGGTTGGGCAGACCTACCTATGGTTTTGTGCATGATTTTTTCACATGGTTTTGGACGTGATGGTTTTTGGTCCATGGTATTGGATGCTTCGGTATGTACAAATATGTATTGTAACATTGAAAGGAACATAATGCAAAATCAAGCTGGTAATCCCGGTTTTGGGATCCAGGGGAAAATATCTATGTATATGTGTTTTATGTGTTATGCTCTCAGATTGTTTATTTTATGAGTTTTAGAATTCGTATGTAGGTAATTTCTGTACGGGGTTAAAACGTACAGTGGGAGTGAGTCCTAAGTCGGTTGGGAGAAGTCCCAACTCTGCTAGGAACACAAAAAACAATAGGACATGCACAACTTTTGGTGGAACAGTCCACACGGATGCGGTAGTCACAACACACAAGGGAAGATAACACATATAACACTCAGTAGATTAGTCTGTACGAGTATAATGGTTTTTATAGAAAGTTCCATGTGAAAGGCCTGTCTGATGTCCAGGAGAGTAGTCTACATATGCAAGACAACGTTAACAACATATACAACATGTTTTCATTAACATATGTTATTACAACAAGTGAATTAGTTCAAGTGTTAAACACAAGTTCAAGCAACATGCATTACAAGTGTTAAATATTAGTCTTACAATAGATACAATCCATGTGTGAAAACGTGTTGGCTTGTTAGCAAGCTTCTAAATTAAGTGAAAGTTCCAAGACACATCGTTACATCATACATCACTAACCCCATGTGAGGGGCATTGGAGCCACTGCTTACTCCTCAAAGAAAAGATAACAAACTCTCTTGACTATGTGGGAGGAGCTGAGGTGAAAATTTTTTTGCATGTACAAATGAGGGGGTAATTATAGCCAAGGGTGAAACTGACCCTTGTGGCTGTTTGACTACCCTCATGACTATTTGAATTCCATGACTTTTTGACTTTACATGACTCTTTGTACAAAACGTGGGTCACTTGGACTTCCACGTTACATTGCATTGATTTGACAATATGGCCCACAGTGGAGATGTTGACAATGTGACTCATGACATGACTCAACATGATAGTGCTAGTACATTCATGTTGCTGCTGGAGTGTATGTCGAGCTACAGTGTTACGGATGATGGATGTCTTCATGATGTGTCACAACTTCACCTACGCATGGTAAAGTGCATAAAGTCTTCGATGGTCGTTGGTTCACTTGATGTTGCTTTGGCACGTTGCTCCTTTCTTGTATGTTGGAAGGCTTGATGGCCTCATCTGTTCATGAAAGTTTCATGTTCATCTATTTGTCCGTCCGTGAGCACCTCTTGCATGTTTGCTCGTTCGTCCATCTACGAACACATATTTTCATGTTCATCAATTCGCAAGCACTTCTCTTCACATGCATAATTCATTCATCCATTAGTGAAACTATTCATCTGCATGTGCTCCCTTCATTCATCCCATTCGTCGTCATGCCATGTTTATTGGTGTACCCATACCTACAGTCACTCATGACGAGATGCCATCAAATCCAAAAGCCTCCTAGTCTACCATGACACATGATCATTTTAAATGCAGGTGATCGGGAGAGGCAACAAGGTTGTGAGGTGAGATGATGGCTTCAAGCACTATTGATGAAAGCTGCGCAAGAGTCACTAGGTGACGAAGTTGGGCAATCTAAGCTGACAGTGACTATCCGCGAGGTCTTGCTCAGCTAGAAGGAAAAATTGCAAAAATTTTGGGAGGGACAATCTGGGTTGCAAGAAGGAAATGCAGATAGAGTCTACGAACTTTCTAGAATAAGCGGGTAGTAAGGGCTTGACAGAAAATTTTTTGCAATTTTATGGAGGAACAGGACAGGCTACATGGAGGATTAGCAGACAAAAATTGTGCAGCCTTTTGCAGGAACTGGTCATGAGCCTGGCATCCAAAACTGCACAATTCTTGGAGGGAACTAGCAGCTGGCTACTGGGTCACCGGTAGCAAAACCTACACAATTCCCAAGGGGAATAGGCAGTCAACTGCTAGGAGCTTGGCAACAGAAATTATGTAATTCCTAGAGGGAACTAACAGTCCGCTACTGGGAGCTGCTGGTGAGGGAAACTGTGCTAAGGCTGGGAGGTCGACCTTATAATAATCTCTGCGCAATTTTTGAGCTGAGTAGACTGCGGGGCAGCATAATACCTTCTTATGAAAACTACACAATTTTTTGCATGAGTAGTCAGTTAAATGTCAAGAGGAATGACTGGGAAAACTACATAATTCTCTGAGGGAAATAGGGACGGGCATTAGGTGACTGTTTGACCTATTTGCGTAATTTCCTTAGTAAGTAGAGTGGGCAATGTTCGCAACCTCTGTGAGATTTTTGAGGGGATTCGGTCTCGAGGTGGTTGTTGGGTCAAACTCTCCAGGTGGCTAGCATTAAAGTTGATTGGATCACTTGCGAGCAGTGTAGCTTGAAAAGGCTTTCTTGGTGCTTCTGTGCTGTTCTAGGTGATAGTCGATCGAGTCGATGGCGGGGTGATGGTCGGGTTGTCAGAACTACAACAAAATGACTAAGTGTGTGAACAGTGAAATTTGCAAATGTGATCTTACAACACAGACCCTCATGACTTGATGACAAGATGACTCAAACCAACCAGACACACATCTTCAACATGACTAACCAATGGTGTAAGCGAAAAATGCGACCCTCGTGATTGATCATTGATTGACTATGATGATTCTTGTGCAACAGTGAATGAGACTCCATGTGTAAGTGCAACATATGATTTCATAGCAAACATAACATGTGGACATGAAGCGAAGACCTTGAGCATGACCCGAACATGGTTGCAAGCAAGACATTGGCATCAACATGCAAAAGCTTGGGTGGAATGAACAAGCAAGGTGGGTGTGAAGGCTCACACAAGCTCACGTAATGAACCCAAATATATGCAACCATCAAGTGAAACTCTTAAGGGAGGCTCTGAATTTTGGTGCAGGCCAAAATTTTGGAGGGTGATTGTAGCCGCTACAACGGGGCCTCAAAGGAGGTTTTCACTTCAGATTTTATTTTACCCCTTTCTTCTTCTTCTTCTTTTCTTTAGACTACCCTACTTTTATTGAAGAAGAAAATAACTTTCAAGCATAGGAATACTTCCAATGGATCCATGTATGTAATTGAATGAAAAATGAACTCATGTGTAGGCTCGATATATATGTTTTTACATGTACTTGAATATGAGAGGCCAACTTCATTGATGATGATTTGAAACATTGTTGAAGAGAGTGGTTCTCTTGCTTAGTGAGTGTTAGGAACCAAAGTTAAATATAATTGTGATGAACCACTTAAGATCCATATCCTTCAATGTTGCTGGAAACCATCTCAATTTTTTAGTGTTTAAATAAGTGACCATAATATCTGCAAAGTATTTCAAATTCAAAGAGAAAGATTTTTGAATCCGCTGACCTCATACCATGGAATTTGGGAAGGAAGGATGGAGGGATGTTCTTCATATGAACAATGATATCAATATCTTGAATGGGAAATCTAAGAGGATCTTCCTCATTTTCATCATCTCCATCCATTTATTCTACCTTCTATGCCACCTCTCCCTCTTCTACCTATAAAAGCGGATGGTGATGTGGTCCTTACTACCCCACGTGATCAAGTGGGGGGTTGTGGTATTGAAGACATATTTTTTTTGAATGAGAATGATAATGTAATGCAATGAAATATGCCTAATGCAGTTTTTTTGGTTTTGCAGAAAATATGAATGCAAAATATAAAGAGGGAATCATTCCAAGAACAAGAGAGTGCTTGATTTGACAACCTCCCTAGCAATGGCACCAAAAAGTGATGACTCTGGTATTACAACAAGAATGGTAATCCAACTCCCAACGCTACCAACTTTAATTATTAACCCAGGTTTCATACAAAATTATGAGTGGTTGGCACTGATGTGCAGTAGACACCGTCCTCTTGCTAGTCTAACTCCCTTTTATGCAAGTTAAATAAGGCAATGAATAAAATTCAAATGAGCAAAGATCTATGTAAACCATAATAAGAAAACCTATTCTACTTTTTGTGGAAGGTAAATGACAGAAATGAAATCTATTCTTCTTGGCAAAATGTAAAGCACAATGACAACCAAGAAAATATAATCTATCTTGCTGGAAAGGAAATGATATTAAAGGAAATCTATTATATTTTTTAGGAAAGTAAAGTTCTAGAATACTCTTGCATGAAGGAAATCACACTTTGCTTAAAGTAAATTGTGGAAAGGAAATCTAAACTAATTGCAGAAATCAACATTCAAGAAGCAAGCACTATAAAAGATAAATTGCAACCTAACCAAGCCTCATCTCAACCAAAGTTTCCTCAGAGAATTCATAGGCTATAAATCTACTTATACCATGAATTTGGAGTGAATAAGAGATCGAAAACAAACTACTACAAGTTGCTATAGGATTGCTATATGATTGCTACATGATGAATATTTCTCAAGTTAACCTGCTAAATTCCCAAGCTAATCAAATGAAAAAAAGCAAGATAAATTTTAATATTAATTTAAATGTTTTAATGCTTCAATACAAGTGGAATCAACTCACGAAGGCTTTGTTAGAATGTGATAAAATTCAACAGAAAAATACTACTAAAAACCATAAATTTTAGAATAATGAACTAGTAAGTTGATCTGAGCATCCAAATGCCTAAGACAATCAAGTGAAAATGCTATGGTGTATATATTTTTATTAATTTTGGTTCTTTTAGGCTTCAAGCTAAGTGGAATAAACTCAAAATAAGATCATTATCATGTGCTAAAATTCAGTAGAAATTTATTTCCATTTTTCTATAGGATTGTTGGGAATGATTTTTTATCTACTTTATTAACCAAAGAAAAGCTAGACTACTATGTATTAAAATCTATTTTATTTATATTTATATTTTTATGATCATTATGGAGTGCCTATGTTTTTTTAGGAGTGTTGTGGGGTAAATCGGAATGCATTTGGAGGCTTTTTCGATAGTGCTACATAATTGTCTTATAATTGTTACAGAAGTGACGATAACATATTTGATGAAGGAGAAGGCATGAAGGTGAATCCTGGTGCTTGGGATGGATCAAGGAGAGATGGAGGAGCCTTATACAATCCTCATAGGAATCAAATATCCTATCCTATAGTAGAAAAGACAAAATCTCCTCTTCCTATAGAAAAATTGTGTATGCTGGCAGACTATGGAATTTTGGAACATAAGTGAGAGAGGGGATCTTTGGGGAACCTATAGAAGAAGATTTTTATTAAATACACATAAAAATAATATTTTACCAATATTAGAGACATACAAATTCTACTTAACCAAAGTCATTAATCAATTGAAAACTAGCTAATATGAAAGATTTAGAAATAAAAGTGCAGAGAAGCAAATGGATGAAAACTAAGCTATAAATGATGCATGCATGAACATAGATATTTTTTGTAGTCTTGAATGAAAGAAACCATTTAGACAATGTAATATAAATCTAGAGCTCAACTCTATAATCGAGACTGTTTTTAAATGGAAATAGCCGGAAAAAAAAACTACACTAAATGCATGAAAGAGAACATAGTAGAAGGGGGGGTTGAGTACCTAGGGTTGGGCCCTAACCAAAGGAAACTTGAGTCACTTTAAATATGGATCAGACTGAAAATAAGAGGGATTTAATTTACTATCAAAAAAGTTCATACGTGACAAAATACTAGGAAAAAATTCCTACTACTCCTCAAAGTCTATTCTCTACTAATTCAAACTTGTTATTGGGCTACTAGGCCCCTTTATTTATACAAAAATACTTGAGGGGAAGCCTCCTTGAAGAGGGGGAGTGCTTCCATTGAAAACTACCAAAAAAGTGGATCTTGTCCCTAGTAAGTGGGACCTTTATTAAATACAAAAATTTGGCTTCTCGTTTAACAGGGAAGACATCCCTAGATTTTTTCAATCAATGGAGCTCCATAATATCTTCAATAATTTCATTATATCCCATTAATTTATTATCCATAATGTAGAATCCTTTAGCAGGGAATAAGTCCCTAAATTCTTTCATTTTGTGGATCTTTAGAGTTCGCCCAACATTCTCTCAATATTCTACAAAAATAAATAATATTTGGCACACATAATAATAAAGGGGAAATTGAATTCCTAGGGACACATTAATACTATGAATTAACTCTATAATGTGCAAGTAAAGGGATTAAACAAATGTTTTAGGTGTCTAGGAAAGACCAAATGGGCCTTATAAAATATCCAATTATGGGGCCTAGGTGCTTTGACAATGGGTACTCGACCAATTGAGCACCTGACCTTGAACAAGGCTAAATACATTCCTCAATGTGATTCTCTTGGTTTCAAGAATAATATATTCTCTACTAAACAAGGCTAAGAAGGTGAACGTGGAATCTCATATGGCCTCCCCTCTCCCCCTTCCTCACATCACTCTCAATTCCCTAATAACCAATTTACCTACTATAAAATATTTGAAAGAAACATTGTAAGAATGAATCATAGCTATAAATTACTAAGGAAATTTTTTTAAGGAAAATTAAAGAGGACAATTCAGCTAAAAACATAAAACCACATACCTCAAACATTTCAACATTTTTATATCATTAATCTTATTCTTCATCCAAGTCAATATCTATATCATTTGGTTCATAATTGATGTTTAAAGGATCGACCATATCAACATCATCATTAATGTCATAGTTTCTAATTATATCATCGTCATTACCATCATCAGGAACATTTTTATCCTAACTTTATTTTGAATTCTTCAAGTTCTTCATCTAACAATACGTTTTCAATATCAACTTCATCCAGAGTATTGTCTTGATTAACACCTTGAACTTCTTGTATGTCTTCATCTATGAAGTAGTTTCTCCTCTACATCTTTTTCTTCATTAATATCATCTTCTTGTCCTACATTATACTCTATCGGTCCTCCTCTTGGATCATATATCACAAAATATGACCAAACCCCTCTACCTAGAACATCTGAGTAAAAGACTTGTTTGCATTGGCTTGGAAGAACATAGCAATCTACTCCTAGCTCAAATGACCTTGTATTCACAATGGTAAATTTGTTATCATACTAAATATCAGTTCTATCAGGATCACATTCATTCAATCGTATCTTGTACCATTTGACGTTGAACATAACCAATTTGAAGGAATTAAAGTCACACTTAAGTATGTCATCCAAATATCCATAGTATTTATTTTTAGATACTTGTGGATGTGTATCATTTCTAGAAGAAACATTAGCAATCTGGAAGATTGCAGTTACCCCACAATCAGAAGTTTTTCTCTTTTCATCCAACGTTTTGAGGTGTAATTTACAACCATTGTACCAAATAGCCTTATGGTGTTTCAACTACAATATACCAAACACATAACAAAATGAATTTAAATTAATAAACACACACACACACAGATATATATATATATATATATATATATATATATATATATATATATATATATATATATATATATATATATATATATATATATATATATATATATATATATATATATATATATATATATATATATATATATATTGTAGGTAAGCACCCACAGGGGATTTGAACCAGTGACCTATCGCAAGGAGTGCCTTAACAGTGCACCCATTCACCGTCAATCAAAAGCCCTGTGGAATAAATATATTTATATAAATTGGAAAGTATCTGGAAAAAAAAAAGAAAAAAAAACCTTCATTCACATTAGTAATTTATAAAATAACTTAATAAAATATTATAGGGTGAAAATGCATGCTTGTCTATTTATCTTTCAGACCATTTACTAAATCAATTTCCATTTTTGTAAGATTTGTATCTCCTTTACGATGAGCTTCTATAATTAATGTAGAAACCCCTTCCCATGTGAACCTATCATCACGTTGTATATATATTTCAATCCATACCTTCATCAAGTCAATATTGTTTACAATGTACATATGTAATGCATCTCACTCTTGACCAACTTTATCACAAAATCAAAATTCACCAATTAATATTAGTTACCATGGTCAATATTAATAATTGATGAAAGAATAAAAAATAAATAAGAATGATATAAACAAAAAAGAAAAGTTATATGTAGTATAAATAATCTCCATATTAAATATTTAATTACCTCTCACTTTGCTTATTCTACCTTTCCATAAAAGGTGTTCCCCTTCAATTTTTTTGATTGATTTCACATCCAAAATGTGATCCACATGCATATGTGTTGCTTATTTAGGAATAAATTGACTAATATACACAATGGATTGATATATTGTATATCCCTCCCCCATAGAACCTTCAGGATGTGCTCTTTGTCTATCTGTAGGAATTTACAGGGTAAGTTCCTCAGATAGAACACCAAAGGACACCACTCACAAACAGATAACAGATCAATACACCAGTATTTTGACATGGTTAAAACCCTCAAAGAGGGAAACAGTCCACGGCCTGAGCCAACGCGGCCACTTCAGGCAATTTGTTAATAAAAGAATGAAGATTTACATAAGCTTCTCTCATGGATGGTTACCCTACAAATGACCCTCCATGCTCTTTAAATAGAGATCATGGACCAATCGAGTGTTAAGCCATGGATCAAGTGTTGGTAATACCGAGGAGAGAATGGATCGTCGGATCACTACATATCGTGACCGTTGGATTGTAAGTTACAAAATGTACATAGTAAAGAAACACACTTTACCTAACTCTATACTAGACCAAGTTATACTTAACTATTTCCTATGTGTCACAATATCCTAACATCCCCCCTCAAGAACAACTTGGGATAGGATTGAAGGATTTACAAATATGACACAATAGGAGAAAGAAGGAAGCACTAGAGCCTATCCCCCCTTAGTGACAACTTCTTGAACTCCAACCATAAATCAAAGTTTAGTAAACTTCGCCTCTGTGAGAGCCTTTGTAAATATGTCTGCAACTTGATCATCTATTGAACAATATTACACTTCAATAACATGGTCGTGAATGAGCTTTCTGATGAAGTACATGTGCAATTCAATGTGTTTGCTACGCTGATGTTGGACTGGATCTTTGCATAGTTGAATAGAACTTTGATTATCACACCAAAGTGTAGTCGGATGTTGCTGCTGAAAGCCAAACTTTGACAGGATCTGACGAAGCCACAAGGCTTCCTTACTAGCTTCTACGGCACCACGATACTCTGCTTTTGTTGAAGAAAGAGAAAAAGCACCTTTTTATTGCAAGCCCATGTTATAGGTCCTGAACCAAGAGTGAACACATAACCTGCAGTAGACTTCCGATCATCAGGGTCACCAGCCCAATCGGAATCAGTGAAACCAACCAATAAAGGAGTTGCTTCGGCACTGTAATGAATCCCAAACTGAACTGTACCTCAAACATAATGAAGTATTCTTTTAGCTACTTTCCAATGACTTTCATGTGGGTTTTGCATAAACCGAGCAACAAGGCCAATGACAAAGGAAAGGTCAGGATGAGTATGGGTTAGATACAAAAGTTTTCCTAAAAGTTGATGGTATAAGGTAGCATCAACTTTAGGAGAAGTACAAGTGATTGAAAGTTTGACTCTAGACTGAAAGGCAGAAGGGGCTGGCTTACAGTCTTCCATGTGAAAATGGCATAGAATATCACAGGCATACTGGGAATGGGAAAGGGAAATACCTTCCTTGGATTGCAAGACTTGAAGACCAAGAAAATAATGTAAGTGTCCTAAGTCTGTCATTTCAAACTTCCTTCTAAGGCTAGACTTCACATGGTTTATAAGGTTGGATCACTACCAGTCAAGATAAGATCATCAACATAAAGAACAAGAATGATAAGAGACTTGCCCACTTTCTTGGTGTAGACAGTATTGTCAGAATGACACCTAGAAAAGCCATTTTCTAAAAGAAAGTTATCCATTTTGGCATACCAAGCTCGAGGAGCTTGCTTGAGACCATAAAGGGATTTCTTAAGCCCACATACAAGGCTGGAGTCTGTTTGTATAAAGCCAATAGGTTGTTCCATATAGATTTCTTCATGCAAGTCCCCATGCAAGAAGGCAGATTTAACATCCATCTGATGGACTTCCCATTTGAAAGAGGCAGCAAGGGAAAGAACAAGGCGGATAGAGTTCATTTTGGCAACAAGGGAGAAGGTTTCAGTGTAGTCAATTCCTTCAACTTGTGAAAAACCCTTAGCAACAAGACGAGCTTTATGTTTATCAACTTTCCCATCTAGTCCATACTTGGTTCTGTAAACCCATTTGCATCTAACAAGTTTTCGTCCCTTTTGTAGAGGAACAAGATCCCATGTATCATTTGCCAATAATGAATGATATTCTTCATTCATAGCTGCTTCCCAATCTGGATGGCCTGAAGCTTCTGCAAAGGTGTCAGGATCATAATTTGCTGAAGCTTGAGCTAGTAAAGAAGAGGCTCTATCAAACTGAGAACGTGTACGTCGCTGATATGTAGGATCACCAGCAAGATCACCTGCTGCATCCCGAGTAGCACGGACCCATTTTGGAAGCTGAGGAGCTGAAGGAGGATCCTGAGAAGGTGGGGGAGGATTTTCATCCTCGCTTTCATCATCTAAAGAATAAATATTTTCAAAAGTAGAAGAGATAGGGAGAGGTGGCACATTCGCCGAACTAGGCTCGTAGGCCGATATATTTTCAGCAAACTTTACATCTCTTCTAATGATAACATATTTGGACTTAAGTGGAATAAGTCTATATCCTTTGACATCTTCAAAATATCCAACAAAAATACATTTTTCACTCTTAGGTTCTAAAGCTTTATGTTTCTCATTTGGAATATGGGCCCATGCTTCACCTCCAAAAACATGAAAGTGACTTACATCTGGTTTAATTGAGCTCCATGCTTCTTCTGCAGTGATATTATTTAAAACCTTAGTAGGAGTGCGATTTATTATGTAATTTGCACAGTTAATTGCTTCTACCCAAAAATTAAGACCAAGTCCTTTAGATTGAAGCATACAATTAGCCATTTCCTTTAAGGTGTGATTCTTCCTTTCAACTACACCATTTTGTTGTGGAGTATATGGAACAGTATGTTGCATTTGAATTCCATTCTTAGTGCAAAAGTTAATGGATTTGTTGTTGACATATTCTCCACCGTTATCAGATCTTAGCTTAAGAATTTGATGTCCAAATTGTTTTTCAGCAAAGGCCTTAAAGGCCAAGAACATGTTAAATGCTTCACTCTTGAGTTTTAATAAGTATACCCAATTGCGTCTAGAGAAATCATCAATGAAAGTTAAGAAATACTTGCAGCCAGAGAATGAAACAACTGGAAGTGGACCACATAAATCACTATGCACAAGCTGTAAAGGGGCTGAGGCATGCCAAGAGGCATGCTTTTCAAAACTATCCCGATGATGTTTTCCGAGTACACATCCGGAATAACCACCATCTCTACAAGATACCATTGGAGGACCTGTCACCATATTTTCTTTACATAGATTCTGAAGGGAGCGATAGTTTACGTGACCAAATTTCTCATGCCAATGTTTGCTCACTTCATCGTTATGAGCAACAAATACCGAGGGAAGATTTGATGACCCAAAGTTGTGAAACTTATACAACCTTGCAGAATCATCAGGAATGCCAGTAGCTAAAATCTGTCTAGGATCTCTTAGGTCCTTAATTACAACATCGTGAGGTGAAAATTCAACGATTTTACCTTCACCTGAATGAGTTATCTGATATACAAATAGAAGGTTGCAGGATAAGGTTGGAACACATAATACATCGTTAAATTGACCATTTTCTATATGAACAGTTCCAGTCCCTACAACACTAAGAGATCTATCATCACCAACATATATATTTTTGGTGTTACAATCATTTAAAGAAGGAAACATGGCTTTGTTTTTGCCCATGTGATAAGAAGCTCCATAATCAATGAGCCACTCATGAGAATGAGAAGAAGAAGATACATTTAGTGCATAGCCAGGCCGAGATTCTTGACAACCACATGCAGAAAGTGTTATCCCTGAAGATGAAGTTGAAGTTGAAGTGTGCTCCAAATGGATGTTATGCTTCTTCATTGCTGCTTCCAAGGCTTCCATCTTCTTAAAGCATTTGGATTCTAAGTGGCCATCTCGATTACAAAACTTTCAATGTCTATCAGTCTTCTTCCCTTTGTTTTTATTTGTCTTATCATTTTGTTGAAATGATTTTTCATTTTGATGCTGAAATTTCTTAGGACCCTTGTTTGGTTTAGGACCATTCCTTTTAGGATACAACTTCTTAGGATTCTTTGAATTTGGTTGCTGTTGGGCAGATAACGCTTTATTAGAAGAGTTTCCAAGATGAAAAAGACCAGGGTGTAAGAGTTTTTCTTGTCCCTTATTAAAGAATCACAAAAGGAATCAAAGGAAGGGGACTTGTAGGCTTTCCCTTGAGAAATGAAGGCTTCTCTTGTAGAATGGAAGGTGGAAACAAACACAGAATAGGCTGGTTCCAACTTAGTAAGAATGGAATAGATAAGGCTACTATCTTATTTCTTAACCTTAACACCTTCTAAGAGAAGTCTAAGGGTCTTGAACATGGAAAAAAAATCTTCAATGCAAGAAAAATAATTGGGGTCCAATGTAAGCAACTCATTTTCGAGTTGATGGGATTTAAGTTCATTCTTAATTACAAAAACTTTAGTGATCTATTTCATTGCTTCCTCAGGAGTATCAAGTTTTGCAATATGGAATCTAAGATATGGAGAAATAGACATCCCTATCAACCCTCGTGCTTGATCTTGCCTATTTTCCCATTTAGCTTCCTTATCTTCATCTTTCGGTTTGGTTTCTTGGCCTGAGGCTATTCTGTAGAGACCTTTACTTCTAAGTAAATCCACAATGTAGGACCACCATTGGAAGTAGTTGGTGTTGTCAAGAATTACTTGGCATGGACTTTCCATTTTAACAGAAACTGAAGCTATAGATGTTTAAACTAAGTTTTCCAATGGAAATATCTCAAAAAAGTAGGCTGGTTAAAAAAAACGGCTCTGAAAACGGCTTCTGGATGAAGAAGTTATGGATTTTTGAAGAAAATTTGATGAAGATGCCGACAAAGTGCGACAATGTGCGGAAATGAGTGATAATGTTATAAAAAAAATCATCCCCTTTTCCAAACTTAATCTAATTAGTTCAACAAAAAGAAGACTTGAACTCAAGACCTCTACTCTCATAAAGTAGCTTTGGACCAAGTGAGCTAAACTAAAAGTTTAGTAATTTTTGGAAAAGAGGAAGGGTTTTTTTTTTCACTGAATATTTGGGCTGCGTGCTTACTTTGAGAAAGCTCTTTCTCCCTAAAAAACAAAAAACACAAAACCCAACATGGAAATACAAGAAAAAATGAACCTTATGGCTCCAAGTTAGCTTTTCCCGGAAACTAAATATTTTCCTCAATGTTTCTGATTTTCTGATATCACACTAAGGCACAACTGAAAAAAGCATACGCATGAGAAAAATCCTTCCTTTCTGTTTCTGATTTGCCTAGATCGCACAGAGTTGCGGGGCAAAGATCATACACATAAATGAAAGGTATAGATCTAGTAATAAAAAAACAAAAAGCTAAATAAACCGAAATAAACAGAGAGAAAATAACTGTAAACTGCAAATAAACACTGTATACCTCTAGATCTTAAAAATGACGTAGCTAGGGCTACCAGAAACCTTTTCGTATGAAACGAAAGTGGTTCCTCACTGGAACAGATGCTCCTAACACAATAGAGCAGTCCTCTTTGCCTGAAAGTAGTCAGAAATAGTAGATCTAGGAAACGACAGTCAGATGCAGTTCTACCGACTTCAGATTTCGATCACCAATGGACGCGGCCCTCAAATAGCTCTGATAACATGTAGGAATTTATAGGGAAAGTTCCTCAGATAGAACACCAAAGGAAACCGCTCACAAACAGATCAAAGATTAATACACCAGTATTTTGACGTGGTTAAAACCCTCAAAGAGGGAAACAGTCCATGCGCTGAGCCAACACAGCCACTTCAAGCAATTTATTAATAAAAGAATGAAGATTTACATAAGCTTCTCTCATGGACGGTTACCCTACAAATGAACCTCCATGCTCTTTAAATAGAGATCATGGACCAATCGGGTGTTAAGCCATGGATCAAGTGTCGGTAATACCGAGGAGAGAATGAACCGTCGGATCACTACATATCGTGACCGTCAGATTGTAAGTTACAAAATGTACATAGTAAAGAAACACACTTTACCTAACTCTATACTAGACTGAGTTATACTTAAATATTTCCTATGTGTCAGAATATCCTAACACTACCAAATCCTTCAATGATTTCAAGTGCCTCTCCACCATCCACATTGACTTTGTGTGTACAGGTCCACACATTTCAATATTGTCAACTTGGTGTATGAGATAGTTTTCTTATGCATTGAACAATGTCAGAGGTAAACACTTTTGCATTTCACACATTAGCTGAGGATTTTCTCTCTTCAAATACATTATATCTTCTTTATGGATTTCTTTCAACGAAAACCATCTATAGATGATTTAAGAAAATAATATGTTTGAACAAAACATAATATATTACATTACAATTATAAAACATGTCATTAATTTTACCAACAAATTGAAGAAAAACTTTTCATATAAATCACTACTTACCTCATGTATTTCCCATGATCACATATAATTGTTTTGACATTGTTGTCGAAGTCATCGGGGACAAATAGAGGTAGAACATATTGTAACAATAAAAATGAATTGTTATTTGTTTAGTCGAAAGTAGACCAAAAAATATGAATAAGTATACACAAATTGAAATATATATAACAAAATAATTACCTAATGATGGTATGCTAATCATGTGGTTTACCCTAACAAATTTACCTTTCTTTGTTAAGATATTTTTTTTTGTTTCAAGAAAAACCAGTAGGAAATTTAATTATTGTTAATAGACATGGAAGGATATTTCATCCTCCATCGTTGTTTGATCATATCACACTTTGCATTACATGATTAGCTTCCTAAATGTCACTACAAAATTTGATGCTTCTTTCTTTATCCCTACTACCGTCTATGGTTCACCAAAATGTTTCTATCACATTTTTCCTGATACACATTGTATAAAACAAATGAGCTATTCATAGGTCATCATAGTAATGCAACTTCATGAATTGAGTGGGATAAATTTTCATTCCTCTTGGAAGCCCATTAATACCTTCATGACCTCCATGATGAAGCATAAAAGAAATAACAACAATAATTATCAAATATAATAAAATAAATTATATAAAAATAAAAATTCAAAACATTACATATATGATACATAAACAAATTTCATACCTTGATGATTTTTCTATATTCCAACTTCCATAAGTGAGGAATCATTCTTCGTGGTTTTAATCTAGTCTCTTCTTTCCCATTGAAAAGGTGTTTTTTAGTAGTATGATACCTATGGTTCTAAGACAAGAAATTCCTATACTCATCAAACACCTCATTTCCTAAACTTTTTAAATGATGAGATTTCATCTTAGGAGCACAAAATGGACATGAAAATTTACCCTTTGTTTGAAGACTAGAATTAAGAGATGGATTAATGTCAATTATATGAAGGGGTTATTTTAAAAATATGCATGATATATTCAAATAATTATTTACTATTAAAGTGCAATATTGGAACGTTACATAAACCACAAAAATGTGTTAGTCCTGGGGCATCATGTGTTATCCATACAAGCATTCCATGGAATTGAAATTTCCTCTGCATTATTGGTTTACAAATGTTATACATATTGATCTTGTTCCTTAACTTTAGTAACACGTCTATAAGAGGCTCGATATATACTTTCATATCTTTAAATTTGTACTTACCTAATAATTATTTGAAATTACACATAATTAATACCATGATATATATGTATATAATTAAATAAACAAATATAAGATATTATGCAACAAACAAGGAAAATGGAAATGTTACATTCAAAAAAATAATGTAAACAAGTACCTATAACAATCATTATCAATATTATTTTCTCCCTCTTTATTGACATCCAAGTAGGAAGGTTATTGTAGATAACAAAAATTAGCCACATTGAGTAAATAGACATGATCTCTCCAAAAGGATTAACACCGTCATCTGCCAATGCAAGCATAAAATTTTGAGTTTCATTCTAAACATGCACCCATTTTCCCTCAATTTCCCTAAATGCATAATCATTTGTAGGCATTTGAATAACACCACCCCTGCTTCTCTTTCATGCATGGTAATCCATAAACTGTGCTATGCTTTCACACTTTAAGAATCACCGAAAACATGGAATTATGGGAATATCACGAAGAATCTTTTGAGGCACATATTCTGTTATTTGACCAATTCAATATTTATTGCTCTGACATTTCAGGAAAACAATTTCGATGGACATTAGGACACACATCTATAGCTTGATACTCCATTCCAATTTCATTCATAATGGCATATAAATCTCAATATGTGCAAGGTAAAATATTTGACGATGTAAATTTTATTAATTTCCAACTGATTTTAAACCAACCAATGTGGCTCATCATCAAGACAATTAGATGACGAGAAACAAATCCAACAAGGGTATAAAAAGACAAAAAATTCAAAGAGCTAAAGAATTAGGTTTAGATATATACCTAAGCCTAATTATTTAGCTCTCTAACTTTTTTCCCTTTTTATACCATTGTTCGATCCAATTCTCTTCATCATATCATCTTGATGATGAGCCACATTGGTTGCTTTGGAACACATCAACAATTAATAAAATTTATGTGATGGATCCATAATATAGTTATCTAAATAATTCTACTAATAGAAGCCTACATTCAGATATTTGATGATGGTAACATAATTTCACCTAACAATCTACAACATAAAAAATCACTAGTTAGTTTAAAGAATATTAATCGTAAATATTATATTCTTATTTTAGACATTAATTAACACAAAAAATGAAACAAATCCAATATTTATGTATAATATTTGATGAAACATATTACATAACTTAGGATCTGTGTCATACAAGTGTTTGACAAACTATTCAAAACCTTTAAGTTCACCAACAATTTAATGTTGCAGAGAGACAATTTTTTTTTGAACCTTCATAAAGTAGTGTTGTTTCCTTTTCTAACAAATTTTTATCAAGAATATTATCATCGTTGTCCTAATTCTGGTCATTGACTAGTCAAGCGAACAAGTCTTGAATTAACTCACTTGTCTCATCATCTTGAACTATGTTATTATTGTCATCTTCTTCGATAGGATCATTAACTTGGCCTTGGATATTTTCTCAAAGCTTGATGCAACTGGAAATAGTGGCTTAAGAAATCCCAACAATCACCCCATGGTTCACCTTTTTATAATAACCCGACCTTTCTCTTTCTACCGGAATGCCTTTGAAAAAAATCCAAAAAAAAGAATTTTACCTTGGAATTTGGAGCACTCGTCATACACCAATAAGTCAACATGCATGATCCTTTGTGACCATCAATCTGCATTCATTTGATCTGATGACTATCAGATATTTTGGATGAGACAACAAGCCAGGGGTTAGCTGCCCGATAAACAGTTTTATCTCCCCCCTCTGCTGCTACATATCGAATGGTGAATGGGATCGGGGGACCAACCTTCAATACCACTTTAGAGTTGCAATTGGGGTCCACAGACTCGATAAAATTTTAAAACCTCCATCTATAATATTTCACATCTGGACTGCAGATCCGATCTATATTTTGTGTTGATTCTTAGTGTAAATTAGATTTTCGCTCGCAGGACTGAACCGATGTAATAAAATTTGCCGATCTGATATCGGTGATCCAACGGTTAGGATTAAAGTGGCACCAAACAATGAGATTTACAATAAAGCCTGTGACTTCTATCAATCATATGGTTTAGATGTGAAACATAGAAAAACAAAATGGATAATCACTTGGCCCGAATACAAAGAAACAAAAGCACAATGAGGGTTTCCACATGATTGGTAATTGATCACACACACAATATCATTCATTCACAATAAAATAATTATAGAGCCTCGGCCTTGGCCCGATTACACAAATGAAGACCTCTGTTTCAAAAATCAATCCACACATGATTCTTGACTCTCACTCCACTCAATATACTCTTAATCCTTCCGCTCATTACATTTTTTCTTACTTTTATCAATCGAATATTACTCTAACTGTATCTAACAACTCAATCTCTATTCTTAATAAATCTAACAAGAAATCTCTAATTCCTAGCTCTATCACACACATATGCTACCAACTCATCTTTGAACCTAAAATAAGACAATTTCTAACTATTACAATAATGAAATACAACTCATTTCTTGAGAGATCCAACCCCCTCAGTAAAACTAGCTTTTAACCAATCAAGTCAATGAAATTCAACTTGTTTAGCCACAACATGTCAACAAACTTTCACATTGCTGGCTAAGTCCAGATGCTCCTGTATCAGACTACCGAAGAAGAAAAGAATCGTACTTCAAACTTTCAAGACTTACTCCATACTTCTGCAACTCTGTCAACTAGCTAGCATCCTCCACTGGTTGTCCTTTCCATTTGACTAGATATTGGAAATAAGTTTGTCCTCTTTTTCTTTTGGATACTATTTTCTCCAAAACAACTTCCACTTCTTTCTTAGCTATATTTGGCATTTGTTCTTCCCATTTCACAGCTTGAACTTCATCTCCTATATTTTCCTCTTGTAGCTCTGGCTCTACCTCTTTGTGTGGATACAAATTTGCAACATTGAAGATAGCTGATATTCCAATCCCTTCTGGCAACTCAATTTCATATGCATTAGCTGAAAACTTTCTTACAATTCTACATGGTCCTATCTTTTTAATTTTCAGTTTATTATAAGTCATAGTAGGAAATCTTTTTTTTCTCAAATACACCATCACTAAATCTCCCACTTAGAATTCTTTCTCTCTTCTTTTCATGTCTACCGTCAGTTTATATTTTCCACTGCTTTCTTGCAATCTTCCTTTGACATCTTCTTCTAGCCTCTGCATCTGCTCTACAAAATCTTCAGCTTTTTCACTTCTTGTCTCCTTTTTACCCAACTTTCTGAGCTCATACACACCTCTTGGATTCATTCCAAAAACAATATAAAATGGACTCATTCCACTACTTCGGTTTGGAGTATTATTATAATCAAATTCAGCCTGAGCTAGTGCTAAATCCCACTACTTAGGATTTTGATACACTAAACTTCTCAATATGTTTCCCAACCTCCTATTTACTACTTCATTCTATCCATCTGTTTGAGGATGGTATGTTGAACTAAAACTGAGGTTAGCTCCCAATTTCTTCCAAAGAGTTCTATAGAAATGCCCTACAAACTTTGTATCTCAATCAGACACAATACTTATAGGTAACCCATGTAATCTTACAATTTCTGAAAAGAATAGATTAGTTGTGTGTGTTTCATCACTAGTTTTCTTACATGCAATGAAATGTGCCATCTTAGAAAATATATCTAACACTAGCTAGGGGGTCAACTTGAATTTCTAATTAGATATAGTCATGCGAATTAAAATTAGTTTGCATAAAAAATATTATAACAATATGAAATTTTACAAATAAAATTAATATAAACACCATAGATAATAAATATATAGCTTACCAAGGGACGATATTCCTTTGGTCCCCATTCAATGTGCCCATTTTTACAACAATGTCTTTAATTGCTTCTCTTAAAAATTGTACGATACATAATACCCCACATTTACTGCAAGGGTAATAACATCTCCCATCATCCCCTTGATTTCCCCCAACTAATGTTTGTTGGCATTCTTCCCCACAAAAACATTATGCAATGATTTTTATCAAATTGAGTAGCATACTAGATCTATTATATTTTGTAATATGCTTGATATATATAAGAATAAATCTATTTTCCCTCAACAAGAAGACATTATAACCTTTTCGAAACATTGTAGTTATAGTGAAAATGTCACAATGTCTCTTCAAAGAAACATATTTATAAATTTACTTACCATCAAAATTCTGATGGCAGTTGACCAAGTATTGTGAAAAAAGGATTTTCATTAATATTGTGAAAATTGTCAAGTATCGTCACTCTTATGACAATATAGAGAATACTGTTAAAATTTCAACATGTTGTCAGAAAATCTACAAGTTTGGGATAATAACATTAATGACACAAAATATAGAGAAAAAAGGATTTTCATTAGTATTGTGAAAATTGTCAAGTATCGTCACTCTTATGACAATATAGAGAATACTGTTAAAATTTCAACATGTTGTCAGAAAATCTACAAGTTTGGGATAATAAAAAAAGTGACATTAATTCTTACAATTTTCAACTGTACGGCCAATTTTAGTTATATTGTCGTACATCTTCATCGAAATTTAGTACTATATATAGTAGTGTAAGGCCCTATGGGTTTGAATCCATTATCAAACATTTGAAGATAAAATCCCCACCTTTAAAATTTAAGATTCAAAATTTATGTTGATGTTTACATATACCTTATGTTGATATTCACCATAAATCTAATATTTTACTTTAATTAACTTTAAGAGTTTAATAAGAAAAGTTAAATAAATAAATAGAAAAACAATTTGTAATTACATAATAATAAAATTGATTATTACCGTACCACCTATTAATTCTCTTGGCAGGATAATTACTTAGTCACTAGGCTACTAATTAATAGGTGATAGGTTTAAATTAATATACACTAATATGGCACAAATAGGATGCATGACTTTGGAAATGTGATGCATATACTTTAAAATTGGACACATGACCTTTGAATAGGAAGCATGCACCTTGGAATGGGATACATGACCTTATTTATTTATTTATTTTCCGTAGAAATGATCCTAAGGGGGCCCACTCAAAGAGGCCTCATGCCCAACCAACCCCACACTCATGCACCTAAACCTGATAGACCCATGAAGAATTAACCCCGTGACACATGATAGAGGGCCAATGACTTTCAAGAGGGGGTTTCAACCAACTAATCTACCCATTAGGGCTTGGGATGCATGACCTTATACAAGGACATGGAATCTTTTTTTGGATGACCCTTTTTGTTTTCTTTGTCATTCCCGCATCACACTTGTATCCTTTTTATATTAGTTTGTATGTCCTTTTTACTCCTTTCCATTATTCTCATATCCTCCATCCACTTTACATCCTATTTTCACCATCTTTACATCCTATTTCTTCACAAAGAGAACATGTACTAAACACAGAATGGAAAAATTAATACATAATCAAAACTAAAGAGAAGTACTATGGATATAAAAAAACTAGAAAAAAATACTAATTAGTCACAAAAATAGACACCACAAATAACATCCTTTTATATCCTTACGGAAAAAAAAAGATCAGAAACATGCTAAAAACACCTTAATCTTATATTACGATAACTTGCTAAATTGAATATACTTAATTATTTTAGCAAATTATTAGTCCCTACCTTGCCAAGGACTATTGCACTCACTTCGTTGTCAAAGTCCATTGAATCTCTATTATTTTGTTGAGTTTTTACAATTTTAACCAAAGTTTAGGAAAATGTTGAATATTTATATTTTCTCATAAATTCAATTTTTTTTCTAATTTTTGGAAAACTTATTTCTAAATTTTGACTGGCTGAGTGAGCCTTGATGTGTCATAATTCCCCTCGTGATGGGAGATTTATTTGTTTATATTTCTGGTGCCTCCAAATCATTTTAGAACAAAAAAGGCTACTTTTGTGAGTGGCCATTCTAGTGATGAGTGATCTAACAATATTATGCCTGACACTACTATTGCTATGCTCAAATATGTTATAACTAATGGGCTTTCAAGTTGCTTACATAAGTGAGAGGGTTCTGTGGGGTGGGAGGGGACTGATTACATATGTGGAGGAAGGAGAATGAGTGTGTGGGAGAAAAGGTGTGCAAAGAAATTGTGTGTGGGGGAGTTTGTTAAAGAGTAGGGATTGTACCAAGCCAAGATTTCTTCCTCTGCATGAGGTTAATTTAATATGCGAAGTAGACACATGGACATAAAAGGATAATTTTGTTCATGAGCAATTTGATGAATTTGCAGGTCCCTTACATAAGTGTGGAGGGGGGGCAGAACAAATATATTAATTTAATATGAAACTACTACTATTTTGTTGTGTAGAGGAACAATGTGCAAGAAGTGTTGGAGAAAGAGAGTGCAAAGAAATTATTTGTGGGGGAGTTTGCTAAATAGAAGGGACTATATTGAGTCATGCTATTTTGTTTAGCACTTGGAATAATGTATCTTTTGAAATTTTAAAAATTACTATGCACATCAAATGAAAACCAATTTATCTCTGCTTTTAATAAGCTTTTTTAGAACAACTGATAGTTAGTTTCATTTACAAATGTCTCCAACATTTTTTAGTGTTCGAGGTTTCCCTTTTCTAAACAAGGAACATAAAATTTTCCCAGCCTATATACTTCTATCATACACCTACCTCTTTGATTGTCCAGATTATCCTAGAAATATAAGGCAATATAGGTTCAACTAACTATTAAATTTAGCTTAACAACATTATTTTTTAAAATAGTTAATGCGGAGGTGCAGAACAAGCTTTCATTGTGCTCTTTTTATAGATTTGCACAACCACACCTCTACACTCAGAGCCACTGAACATAGTTTTAAGAACCCCGCAAACAAAATTTTCTAGAGCCCTTATGTGGAGGAAGGAGAAAGTGTGTTCAGGAAGTGCGGGGAAAATGTGTTGGTATTATGGCTATTGTGTTTTCCTAGATGGAAATTTTCATGTCAAATATGTCCTTGATGTCAACCTGGTTATAATATGATGATTATGGAACTAATGCAGATTTAAAGAATATTGGTACATGTGTTGTAGAAATAAGGAATTGTATTGGTAACTTTGTTATAGGTTTCACTTGAGAAAAGATAGAAAAGTGAAGTTTGAAAAATATACATGACACATGTAAAGAAGAGTCACGTACATACACAAGTTTAATGAACAAAATTCATGTACATGATCCTAACCATGGAAAATGAAAAACTAGGAGTTGTTCCCATGGTGATCTCCCATAGTATTGTGTCGACAATGTCTATTTGATCCCATCAACAATTATCGACAACATTAACAAAGGATTTTCCTATGGTATTGAAAAGACAAAAAGCTATATTAGGAGAAGGAGATCAAACAGTTTTGTGTGCATTTGAAGAATCATTCATGTGTGATTGGATTTGGAAGGGGTGTGCACTAGGGAGTAAGGAGAAGGTTTATATTTGAAAAATCTAAAAGTTTATGGATATGCTTGATTGATCTATTTATGTTTAAGTCACTAACAATGCAAGATTTGTGTTTATATGTGGAGCTATGATATGAATGTTTTTTCAGATATCTGTAATATTGATGGTGAAGTATGCATAATGCATGTTTTGTTTGCAGAGATGATTTCATTCATTCATTTGAGAATTGTATGCAGTTTTTTACTCCTGAGTACCATGTAAATACAAATATCTTTCTTATAAAAGTGATGTATACATTATAAAGTGTTTTAATACTACTTGATCTAGGTTGTTAACTATTTTTCTTGCTATAGAGTAATGTTTATGATGATGGTAGATTCAATTTAAACAAATATAATGGTTTGGATTTGGTATTAAGTGGATTGAGATCTGTACGTGATTATTCTACATAAATGTCATGTATATACACAGATCCATTTCTTGAAAATCATGTATACATTTTGACTTGACTAGGTTTTGCAGTGTTTCTATAACTATGACAATGAATGAATCTTATGTTATTTGTTGTTGTTCATTAGGAAGTAGGTCTTATAATTTGCTATATGATTGCTACATGATGAATATTTCTCAAGTTAACCTGCTAAATTCCCAAGCTAATCAAATGAAAAAAAAGCAAGATAAATTTTAATATTAATTTAAATGTTTTAATGCTTCAATACAAGTGGAATCAACTCACGAAGGCTTTGTTAGCATGTGATAAAATTCAACAGGAAATTACTACTAAAAACCATAAATTTCAGAATAATGAACTAGTAAGTTGATCTAAGCACCCAAATGCCTAAGATAATCAAGTGAAAATGCTATGGTGTATATATTTTTATTAATTTTGGTGCTTTCAGGCTTCAAGCTAAGTGGAATAAACTCAAAAGAAGATCATTAGCATGTGATAAAATTCAGTAGAAATTTATTTCCATTTTGCTATAGGATTGTTGGGAATGATTTTTTATCTACTTTATTAACCAAAGAAAAGCTAGACTACTATGTATTAAAATCTATTTTATTTATATTTATATTTTTATGATCATTATGGAGTGCCTATGTGTTTTCAGGAGTGTTGTGGGGTAAATCAGAATGCATTTGGAGGCTTTTTCTATAGTGCTACATAATTGTCTTATAATTGTTACGGAAGTGACGATAACATATTTGATGAAGGAGAAGGCATGAGGGTGAATCCCGGTGCTTGGGATGGATCAAGGAGAGATGGAGGAGCCTTATATAATCCTCATAGGAATTAAATATCCTATCCTGTAGCAGAAAAGACAAAATCTCCTCTTCCTATAGCAAAATTGTGTATGCTGCCATAGTATGGAATGTTGGAACATAAGTGAGAGAGAGGATCTTTGGGGAAACTATAGAATTAGAAGATTTTTATTAAATACACATAAAAATAATATTTTACCAATATTAGAGACATACAAATTCTACTTAACCAAAGTCATTAATCAATTGAAAACTAGCTAATATGAAAGATTTAGAAATAAAAGTGCAGAGAAGCAAATGGATGAAAACTAAGCTACAAATGATGCATGCATGAACATAGATATTTTTTCTAGTCTTGAATGAAAGAAACCATTTATAGAATGTAAGATAAATCTAGAGCTCAACTCTGTAATCGAGACTGTTTTTAAATGGAAATAGCCGGAAAAAAAAACTACACTAAATGCATGAAAGAGAACATAGTAGAAGGGGGGGTTGAGTACCTAGGGTTGGGCCCTAACCAAAGGAAACTTGAGTCACTTTAAATATGGATCAGACTGAAAATAAGACGAATTTAATTTACTATCAAAATAGTTCATACGTGACAAAATACTAGGCAAAAATGCCTACTACTCCTCAAAGTCTATTCTCTACTAATTCAAACTTGTTATTGGGCTACTAGGCCCCTTTATTTATGCAAAAATACTTGAGGGGAAGCCTCCTTGAAGATGGGGAGTGCTTCCATTGAAAACTCCCAAAAAAGTGGATCTTGTCCCTAGTAAGTGGGACCTTTATTAAATACAAAAATTTGGCTTCTCGTTTAACAGGGAAGACATCCCTAGATTTTCTCAATCAATGGAGCTCCATAATTTCTTCAATAATTTCATTACATCCCATTAATTTACTATCCATAATGTAGAATCCTTTAGCAAGGAATAAGTCCCTAAATTCTATCATTTTGTGGATCTTTAGAGTTCACCCAAAATTCTCTCAATATTCTACAAAAATAAATAATATTTGGCACACATAATAAGAAAGGGGAAATTGAATTCCTAGGGACACATTAATACTATGAATTAACTCTATAATGTGCAAGCAAAGGGATTAAACAAATGTTTTATGTGTCTAGGAAAGACCAAATGGGCCTTATAAAATATCCAATTATGGGGCCTAGGTGCTTTGACAATGGGTACTCGACCAATTGAGCACCTGACCCTGAACAAGGCTAAATACATTCCGCAATGTGATTCTCTTGGTTTCAAGAATAATATATTCTCTACTAAACAAGGCTAAGAAGGTGAAGGTGGAATCTCATATGGCCTCCCCTCTCCCCCTTCCTCAGATCACTCTCAATTCCCTAATAACCAATTTACCTACTATAAAATATTTGAAAGAAACATTGTAAGAATCAATCGTAGCTATAAATTACTAAGGAATTTTTTTTAAGGCAAATTAAAGAGGACAATTCAGCTAAAAACATAAAACCACATACCTCAAACATTTCAACATTTTTATATCATTAATATTATTCTTCATCCAAGTCAATATCTATATCATTTGGTTCATAATTGATGTTTAAAGGATTGACCATATCAACATCATCATCAATGTCATAATTTCTAATTATATCATCGTCATTACCATCATCAGGAACATTTTTATCCTAAGTTTATTTTGAATTCTTCAAGTTCTTCATCTGACAATACATTATCAATATCAACTTCATCCAGAGTATTGTCTTGATTAACACCTTGAACTTCTTGTATGTCTTCATCTGACACATGAAGTAGTTTCTCCTCTACATCTTTTTCTTCATTAATATCATCTTCTTGTCCTACATTATACTCTATCGGTCTTCCTCTTGGATCATATATCAAAAAATATGACCAAACCCCTCTACCTAGAACATCTGAGTAAAAGACTTGTTTGCATTGGCTTGGAAGAACATAACAATCTACTCCTAGCTCAAATGACCTTGTATTCACAATGGTAAATTTGATATCATACTAAATAACAGTTCTATCAGGATCACATTCATTCAATCGTATCTTGTACCATTTGACGTTGAACGTAACCAATTTGAAGGAATTAAAGTCACACTTAAGTATGTCATCCAAATATCCATGGTATTTATTTTTAGATACTTGTGGATGTGTATCATTTCTAGAAGAAACATTAGCAATCTAGAAGATTGTAGTTACCCCACAATCAGAAGTTTTTCTCTTTTCAGCCAACTTTTTGAGGTGTAATTTACAACCATTATACCAAATAGCCTTATGGTGTTTCAACTACAATATACCAAACACATAACAAAATGAATTTAAATTAATAAACACACACACACACACACACACACACATAATAAGAAAGGGGAAATTGAATTCCTAGGGACACATTAATACTATGAATTAACTCTATAATGTGCAAGCAAAGGGATTAAACAAATGTTTTAGGTGTCTAGGAAAGACCAAATGGGCCTTATAAAATATCCAATTATGGGGCCTAAGTGCTTTGACAATGGGTACTCAACCAATTGAGCACCTGACCTTGAACAAGGCTAAATACATTCCTCAATGTGATTCTCTTGGTTTCAAGAATAATATATTCTCTACTAAACAAGGCTAAGAAGGTGAAGGTGGAATCTCATATGGCCTCCCTTCTCCCCCTTCCTCACATCACTCTCAATTCCCTAATAACCAATTTACCTACTATAAAATATTTGAAAGAAACATTGTAAGAATCAATCATAGCTATAAATTACTAAGGATTTTTTTTCAAGGCAAATTAAAGAGGACAATTCAGCTAAAAACATAAAACCACATACCTCAAACATTTCAACATTTTTATATCATTAATCTTATTCTTCATCCAAGTAAATATCTATATCATTTGGTTCATAATTGATGTTTAAAGGATTGAACATATCAACATCATCATCAATGTCATAATTTCTAATTATATCATCGTCATTACCATCATCAGGAACATTTTTATCCTAAGTTTATTTTGAATTCTTCAAGTTCTTCATCTGACAATACATTTTCAATATCAACTTCATCCAGAGTATTGTCTTGATTAACATCTTGAACTTCTTGTATGTCTTCATCTGACACATGAAGTAGTTTCTCCTCTACATCTTTTTCTTCATTAATATCATCTTCTTGCCTACATTATACTCTATCGGTCATCCTC
Organism: Pinus tabuliformis; assembly: GCA_031772625.1. Lineage (NCBI taxonomy): Eukaryota > Viridiplantae > Streptophyta > Pinopsida > Pinales > Pinaceae > Pinus > Pinus tabuliformis. Next base: position 1,176,858,513 of record CM062816.1, read on the forward strand.
TTGGATCATATATCACAAAATATGACCAAACCCCTCTACCTAGAACATCTGAATAAAAGACTTGTTTGCATTGGCTTGGAAGAACACAACAATCTACTCCTAGCTCAAATGACCTTGTATTCACAATGGTAAATTTGTTATCATACTAAATAACATTTCTATCAGTATCACATTCATTCAATCGTATCTTGTACCATTTGACGTTGAACATAACCAATTTGAAGGAATTAAAGTCACACTTAAGTATGTCATCCAAATATCCATAGTATTTATTTTTAGATACTTGTGGATGTGTATCATTTCTAGAAGAAACATTAGCAATCTGGAAGATTGCAGTTACCCCACAATCAGAAGTTTTTCTCTTTTCATCTAACTTTTTGAGGTGTAATTTACAACCATTGTACAAAATAGCCTTATGGTGTTTCAACTACAATATACCAAACACATAACAAAATGAATTTAAATTAATAAACACACACACACACACACACACACACATATATATATATATATATATTGTAGGTAAGAACCCACAGGGGATTTGAACCAGTGACCTATCGCAAGGAGTGCCTTAACAGTGCACCCATTCACCATCAATCCAAAGCCCCGTGGAATAAACATATTTATATAAATTGGAAAGTATCTGGAAAAAAAAAAAGAAAAAAAAACCTGCATTCACATTAGTAATTTATAAAATAACTTAATAAAATATTATAGGGTGAAAATGCATGCTTGCCTATTTATCTTTCAGACCATTTACTAAATCAATTTCCATTTTTGTAAGATTTGTATCTCCTTTACGATGAGCTTCTATAATTAATGTAGAAACCCCTTCCCATGTTAACCTATCATCACGTTGTATATATATTTCAATCCATACCTTCATCAAGTCAATATTGTTTACAATGTACATATGTAATGCATCTCACTCTTGACCAACTTTATCACAAAATCAAAATTCACCAATTAATATTAGTTACCATGGTCAATATTAATAATTGATGAAAGAATAAAAAATAAATAAGAATGATATAAACAAAAAACAAAAGTTATATGTATTATAAATAATCTCCATATTAAATATTTAATTACCTCTCACTTTGCTTATTCTACCTTTCCCTAAAAGGTGTTCCCTTTCAATTTTTTTGATTGATTTCACTTCCAAAATGTGATCCACATGCATATGTGTTGCTAATTTAGGAATAAATTGACTAATATACACAATGGATTGATATATTGTATATCCCTCCCCCATAGAACTTTCAGGATGTGCTCTTTGTCTACCTGTAGGAATTTACAGGGTAAGTTCCTCAGAACACCAAAGGACACCACTCACAAACAGATCACAGATCAATACACCAGTATTTTGACATGGTTAAAAACCTCAAAGAGGGAAATAGTCCACGGCCTGAGCCAATGCGGCCACTTCAGACAATTTATTAATAAAAGAATGAAGATTTACATAAGCTTCTCTCATGGACGGTTACCCTACAAATGACCCTCCATGCTCTTTAAATAGGGATCATGGACCATCTGGTGTTAAGCCACGGATCAAGTGTCGGTAATACCGAGGAGAGAATGGATCGTCGGATCACTACATATCGTGACTGTCGGATTGTATGTTACAAAATGTACATAGTAAAGAAACACACTTTACCTAACTCTATGCTAGACCAAGTTATACTTAACTATTTCCTATGTGTCAGAATATCCTAACATCCCCCCTCAAGAACAATTTGGGATAGGATTGAAGGATTTAAAAATATGACACAATAGGAGAAAGAAGGAAGCACTAGAGCCTATCCCCCCTTAGTGACAACTTCCTGAACTCCAACCATAAATCGAATTTTAGTAAACTTTGCCTCTGTGAGAGCCTTTGTAAAGATGTCTGCAACTTGATCATCTGTTGAACAATATTGCACTTCAAGAACATAGTCGTGAATGAGCTTTCTGATGAAGTACATGTGCATTTCAATGTGTTTTCTGCGCTGATGTTGGACTGGATCTTTGCATAGTTGAATGGCACTTTGATTATCACACCAAAGTGTAGTCGGATGTTGCTGCTAAAAGCCAAACTCTGACAGGATCTGACGAAGCCACAAGGCTTCCTTACTAGCTTCTATGGCACCACGATACTTTGCTTTTGCTGAAGAAAGAGAAATAGCACCTTGTTTCTTGCAAGCCCATGTAATAGGTCCTAAACCAAGAGTGAACACATAACCTACAGTAGACTTCTGATCATCAGGGTCACCAGCCCAATCGGAATCAGTGAAACCAACCAATAGAGGAGCTGCTTCAGCACTGTAGTGAATCCCAAATTGAACTGTACCTCGAACATAACGAAGTATTCTTTTAGCTACTTTCCAATGACTTTCATGTGGGTTTTGCATAAACCGAGCAACAAGGCCAACGACAAAGGAAAGGTTAGGATGAGTATGGGTTAGATACAAAAGTTTTCCTACAAGTTGATGGTATAAGGTAGCATCATTTTCAGGAGAAGTACAAGTGACTGAAAGTTTGACTCCAGACTGAAAGGGACAAGGGGATGGCTTATAGTCTTCCATGTGAAAATGGCGTAGAATATCACTGGCATACTTGGACTGGGAAAGGGAAATACCTTCCTTGGATTACAAGACTTGAAGACCAAGAAAATAATGTAATTTTCCTAAGTCTGTCATTTCAAACTTCCTTCTAAGGCTAGACTTCACATGGTTTATAAGGTTGGGATCACTACCAGTCAGGATAAGATCATCAATATAAAGAACAAGAATGATAAGAGACTTGCCCACTTTCTTGGTGTAGACAATATTGTCAGAATGACACCTAGAAAAGCCATTTTCTAAAAGAAAGTTATCCATTTTGGCATACCAAGCTCGAGGAGCTTGCTTGAGACCATAAAGGGAATTCTTAAGCCGACATATAAGGATGGAGTCTGTTTGTATAAAGCCAATAGGTTGTTCCATATAGATTTCTTCATGCAAGTCCCCATGCAAGAAGGCAGATTTAACATCCATCTGATGGACTTCCCATTTGAAAGAGGCAGCAAGGGAAAGAACAAGGCAGATAGAGTTCATTTTGGCAACAGGGGAGAAGGTTTCAGTGTAGTCAATTCCTTCAACTTGTGAAAAACCCTTAGCAACAAGATGAGCTTTATGTTTATCAACTTTCCCATCTAGTCCATACTTGGTTCTGTCAACCCATTTGCATATAACAAGTTTTCGTCCCTTTGGTAGAGGAACAAGATCCCATGTATCATTTGCCAATAATGAATGATATTCCTCATTCATAGCTGCTTCCCAATCTGGATGGCATGAAGCTTCTGCAAAGGTGTCAGGATCATAGTTCGTTGAAGCTTGAGCTAGTAAAGAAGAGGCTCTATCAAACAGAGAACGTGTACGTCCATAATCTGTAGGATCACCGACAAGATCACCTGCTGCATCCCGAGTAGCACGGACCCATTTTGGAAGTTGAAGAGCTGAAGGAGGATCCTGAGAAGGTGGGGGAGGATTTTCATCCTCGCTTTCATCATCTAAAGAAGAAGTATTTTCAAAAGTAGAAGAGATAGGGAGAGGTGGCACATCCGCCGAACTAGGCTCGTAGGCCGATATATTTTCAGCAAACTTTACATCTCTTCTAATGATAACATTTTTGGACTTCAGTGGAATAAGTCTATATCCTTTGACATCTTCAGAATATCCAATAAAAATACATTTTTCACTCTTAGGTTCTAAAGCTTTATGTTTCTCATCTGGAATATGGGCCCATTCTTCACTTCCAAAAACATGAAAGTGACTTACATCTGGTTTAATTGAGCTCCATGCCTCTTCTGGAGTGATATTATTTAAAACCTTAGTAGGAGTGCAATTTATTATGTAATTTGCACAGTTAATTGCTTCTGCCCAAAAATTAAGACCAAGTCCTTTAGATTGAAGCATACAATTAGCCATTTCCTTTAAGGTGCGATTCTTCCTTTCAGCTACACCATTTTGTTGTGGAGTATATGGAATAGTATGTTGCATTTGAATTCCATTCTCAGTGCAAAAGTTGATGAATTTTTTGTTGACATATTCTCCACCGTTATCAGATCTTAGCTTAAGAATTTGATGTCCAGATTGTTTTTCAACAAAGGCCTTAAAGGCCAAGAACATGTTAAATGCTTCACTCTTGAGTTTTAATAAGTATACCCAAGTGCGTATGGAGAAATCATCAATGAAAGTTAAGAAATACTTGCAGCCAGAGAATGAAACAACTGGAAGTAGACCACATAAATCACTATGCACAAGCTGTAAAGGGGCTGAGGCGTGCCAAAAGGCACGCTTTTCAAAACTGTCCCGACGATGTTTTCCGAGTACACATCTGGAATAAACACCATCTCTACAAGATACCATTGGAATACCTGTCACCATATTTTCTTTACATAGATTCTGAAGGGAGCGATAGTTTAAGCGACCAAATTTCTCATGCCAAAGTTTGCTCACTTCATCGTTATGAGCAACAAATACCGAGGGAAGATTTGATGACCCAAAGTTAAGAAACTTATACAACCTTGCAGAATCATCGGCAATGCCAGAAGCTAAAATCTATGTAGGATCTCTTAGGTCCTTAATTACAACATTGTGAGGTGAAAATTCAACGCTTTTACCTTCACCTGAATGAGTTATCTGATATACAGATAGAAGGTTGCAGGATAAGGTTGGAACACATAATACATCATTAAATTGACCATTTTCTATATGAACAGTTCCAGTCCCTACAACATTAAGAGATCTATCATCACCAACATATATATTTTTGGTGTTACAATCATTTAAAGAAGAAAACATGGCTTTGTTTTTGGCCATGTGATAAGAAGCTCCATAATCAATGAGCCACTCATGAGAATGAGAAGAAGAAGATACATTTAGTGCATAGCCAGACCGAGATGCTTGACAACCACATGCAGAAAGTGCTATCCCTGAAGATGAAGTTGAAGTTGAAGAGTGCTCCAAATGGATCTTATGCTTCTTCATTGCTGGTTCCAAGGCTTCCATCTTCTTAAAGCATTTGGATTCTAAGTGGCCATCTCGATTACAAAATTTTCAATGTCTATTAGTCTTCTTCCCTTTGTTTTTATTTGTCTTATCATTTTGTTGAAATGATTTTTCATTTTGAGGCTGAAATTGCTTAAGACCCTTGTTTGGTTTAGGACCATTCCTTTTAGGATACAACTTCTTAGGATTCTTTGAATTTGGTTGTTGTTGGGTGGATAATGCTTTCTTAGAAGAGTTTCCAAGATGAAAAAGACCAAGGTGTAAGAGTTTTTCTTGTTCCCTTATTAAAGAATCACAAAAGGAATCAAAGGAAGGGGACTTGTAGGCTTGTCCTTGAGAAATGAAGGCTTCTCTTGTAGAATGGAAGGTGGAAACAAACACAGAATAGGCTGGTCCCAACTTAGTAAGAATGGAATAGATAAGGATACTATCTTCTTTCTTAACCTTAACACCTTCTAAGAGAAGTCTAAGGGTCTTGAACTTGGACAAAAAATCTTCAATGCAAGAAGAATGATTGGGGTCCAATGTAAGCAACTCATTTTCGAGTTGATGGGCTTTAAGTTAATTCTTAATTCCAAAAAAATTAGTGATCTATTTCATTGCTTCCTCAGGAGTATCAAGTTCTGCAATATGGAATCTAAGATGTGGAGAAATAGACATCCCTATCAACCCTCGTGCTTGATCTTGCCTATTTTCCCATTTAGCTGCCTTACCTTCATCTTTCAGTTTGGTTTCTTGGCTTGAGGCTATTCTGTATGGACCTTTTCTTCTAAGTAAATCCACAATGTAGGACCACCATTGGAAGTAGTTGGTGCTGTCAAGAATAAATTGGCATGGAATTTCCATTTTAATAGAAACTAGAGCTATAGATGTATAAACTAAGTGTTCCAATGGAAATATCTCTAAAAAGTAGGTTGGTTAAAAAAAAACGGCTCTGAAACCGGCTTCTGGATGAAGAAGTTATGGATTTTTGAAGAAAATTTGAGGAAGATGCCGACGAAGTGCGGGAATGTGCGGAAATGAATGATAATATTATAAAAAAAATCAGCCCACTTTCCAAACTTTATATAATTAGCTCAACAAAAAGAAGACTTGAACTCAAGACCTCTACTCTCATAAAGTAGCTTTGGACCAAGTGAGCTAAACTAAAAGTTTAGTAATTTTTGGAAAATAGGAAGGGTTTTTCTTTTTCACTGAATATTTGGGCTGCGTGCTTACTTTGAGAAAGCTCTTTCTCCTTAAAAAACAAAAAACACAAAACCCAACACGGACATACAAGAAAAAATGAACCTTACGGCTCCAAGTTAGCTTTACCCGGAAACTAAATATCTTCCTCAATGTTTCTAATTTTCCAATATCACACTAAGGAAGAGTGGAAAAGAGCATACGCATGAGAAAAATCCTTCCTTTCTGTTTTTGATTTGCCTAGATCGCACAGAGTCGCGGGGCAAAGAGCATACATAGAAATGAAAGGTATAGATCCGGTAATAAAAAAACAAAAAGCTAAATAAACCGAAATAAATAGAGAGAAAATAACTGTAAACTGCAAATAAACACTGTATACCTCCAGATCTTAAAAATGGCGTAGCTAGGGCTACCAGAAACCTTTTCGCGTGAAATGAAAGGGGTTCCTCACTGGAACAGATGCTCCTAACACAATAGAGCAGTCCTCTCGGCCCGAAAGTAGTTAAAAACAGTAGATCTAGGAAACGACAGTCAGATGCAGTTCTACCGACTTCAGATTTGGATCACCAATGGACGCGGCCCTCAAATAGCTCTGATACCATGTAGGAATTTACAGGGTAAGTTCCTCAGACAGAACACCAAAGGAAACTGCTCACAAACAGATCACAAATCAATACACCAGTATTTTGACATGGTTAAAACCCTCAAAGAGGGAAACAGTCCACGGCCTGAGCCAACACGGCCACTGCAGGCAATTTATTAATAAAAGAATGAAGATTTACATAAGCTTCACTCTTGGACGGTTACCCTACAAATGACCCTCCATGCTCTTTAAATAGATATCATGGACCAATCGGGTTTTAAGCCACGGATCAAGTGTCGGTAATACCAAGGAGAGAATGAACCGTCGGATCACTACATATCGTGACCGTCGGATTGTAAGTTACAAAATGTACATAGTAAAGAAACACACTTTACCTAACTCTATACTAGACCAAGTTATACTTAAATATTTCCTATGTGTCAGAATATCCTAACACTACCAAATCGTTCAATGATTTCAAGTGCCTCTCCACCATCCACATTGACTTTGTGTGTACAGGTCCACACATTTCAATATTGTCAACTTGGTGTATGAGATAGTTTTCTTATGCATTGAATGATGTCAGAGGTAAACACATTTTCATTTCACACATTAGCTGAGGATTTTCTCTCTTCAAATACATTATATCTTCTTTATGGATTTCTTTCAACGAAAACCATCTATAGATGATTTAAGAAAATAATATGTTTGAACAAAACATAATATATTACATTACAAGTATAAAACATGTCATTAATTTGACCAACAAATTGAAAAAACACTTTTCATATAAATCACTACTTACCTCATGTATTTCCCATGATCACATATAATTGTTTTGACATTGTTGTCGAAGTCATCAGGGACAGATAGAGGTAGAACATATTGTAACAATAAAAATGAATTGTTATTTGTTTAGTCGAAAGTAGACAAAAAAAATATGAATAAGTATACACAAATTGAAATATATATAAAAAAATAATTACCTTAATGATGGTATGCTAATCATGTGCTTTACCCCAACAAATTTACCTTTCTTTGTTAAGATTATTTTTTTGTTTCAAGAAAAACCTGTAGGAAATTTAATTATTCTAATGACCTGTTTTACATGACTGCTTTTCTTTTCTGTTAATAAACATGGAAGGATATTTCATCCTCCATCGTTGTTTGATCATATCACACTTTGCATTACATGATTAGCTTCCTAAATGTCACTACAAAATTTTATGCTTCTTTCTTTATCCCTACTACCGTCTATGGTTCGCCAAAATGTTTCTATCACATTTTTCCTGATACACATTGTATAAAACAAATGAACTATTCTTAGGTCATCATAATAATGCAAATTCATGAATTGAGTGGGATAAATTTTCATTCCTCTTGGAAGCCCATTAATACCTTCATGACCTCCATGATGAAGCATAAAAGAAATAACAACAATAATTATCAAATATAACAAAATAAATTATATAAAAATAAAAATTCAAAACATTACATATATGATACATAAACAAATTTCATACGTTGATGATTTTTCTATATTCGAACTTCCATAAGTGAGGTATCATTCTTCGTGGTTTCAATCTAGTCTCTTCTTTCCCATTGAAAAGGTGTTTTTTTAGTAGTATGATACCTATGGTTCTAAGACAGGAAATTCCTATACTTATCAAACACCTCATTTCCTAAAATTTTTGAATGATGAGATTTCATCTTAGGAACACAAAATGGACATGAAAATTTACCCTTTGTTTGAAGACTAGCATTAAGAGATGGATTAATGTCAATTATACGAAGGGGTTCTTTAAAAAACATGCATGATATATTCAAATAATTATTTACTATTAAAGTGAAATATTGGAACGTTACATACCACAAAAATGTGTTAGTCCTGGGGCATCATGTGTTATCCATACAAGTATTCCATGGAATTGAAATTTCCTCTGCAATATTGGTTTACAAATGTTATACATATTTATCTTGTTACTTAACTTTAGTAACACGTCTATAAGAGGCTCGATATATACTTTCATATCTTTAACTTTGTACTTACCTAATAATTATTTGAAATTACACATAATTAATACCATGATATATATGTATATAATTAAATAAACAAATATAAGATATTATGCAACAAACAAGAAAAATGGAAATGTTACATTCGAAAAAATAATGTAAACAACTACCTATAACAATCATTATCAATATTATTTTCTCCCTCTTTATTGACATCCAAGTAGGAAAGTTATTGTAGATAACAAAAATTAGCCACATTGAGTAAATATACATGATCTCTCCAAAAGGATTAACACCGTCATCTGCCAATGCAAGCATAAAATTTTGAGGTTCATTCTAAACATGCACCCATTTTCCCTCAATTTCCCTAAATGCATAATCATTTGTAGGCATTTGAATAAAACCACCCCTGCTTCTCTTTCATGCATGGTAATCCATAAACTGTGCTATGCTTTCACACTTGAAGAATCACCGAAAACATCGAATTATGGGAATATCACGAAGAATATTTTGAGGCACATGTTCTGTTATTTGACCAATTCAATATTTATTGCTCTGACATTTCAGGAAAACAATTTCGATGGACATTAGGACACACATCTATAGCTTGATACTCCATTCCAATTTCATTCATAATGGCATATAAATCTCAATATGTGCAAGCTAAAATATTTGACGATGTAAATTTTATTAATTTCCAATTGATTTTAAACCAACCAATGTGGCTCATCATCAAGACAATTAGATGATGAGAAACAAATCCAACAAGGGTATAAAAATACAAAAAATTCAAAGAGCTAAAGAATTAGGTTTAGATATAGACCTAAACCTAATTATTTAGCTCTCTAACTTTTTTCCCTTTTTATACCATTGTTGGATCCAATTCTCTTCATCATATCATCTTGATGATGAGCCACATTGGTTGGTTTGGAACACATCGACAATTAATAAAATTTATGTGATGGATCCATAATATAGTTATCTAAATAATTCTACTAATAGAAGCCTACATTCATATATTTGATGATGGTAACATAATTTCACCTAACAATCTACAACATAAAAAAATCACTAGTTAGTTTAAATAATATTAATCGTAAATATTATATTCTTATTTTAGACATTAATTAACATAAAAAAAGAAACAAATCCAATATTTATGTATAATATTTAATGAAACATATTACATACCTTAGGATCTGTGTCATACAAGTGTTTGACAAACTATTCAAAACCTTTAAGTTCACCAACAATTTAATGTTGCAGAGAGAAAATTTTCTTTTGAACCTTCATAAAGTAGTGTTGTTTCCTTTTCTAACAAATTTTTATCAAGAATATTATCATAGTTGTCCTCATCCTGGTCATTGACTAGTCAAGCGAAAAAGTCTCGAATTAACTCATTTGTCTCATCATCTTGAACTATGTTATTATTGTCATGTTCTTCGATAGGATCATTAACTTGGTCTTGGATATTTTCTCAAAGCTTGATGCAGCTGGAAATAGTGGCTTAAGAAATCCCAATAATCACCTCACGGTTCACCTTTTTATAATAACCCGACCTTTCTCTTTCTACCAGAATGCCTTTGAAAAAAAACTAAAACAAAGAATTTTACCTTGGAATTTGGAGCACTCGTCATACACCAATAAGTCAACATGCATGATCCTTTGTGACCGTCAATCTGGATTCATTTGATCTGATGACTATCAGATATTTTAGATGAGACAACAAGCCAGGGGTTAACTGCCCAATAAACAATTTTATCTCTCCCCTCATCTGCTACATGTCGAATGGTGAATGGGATCGGGGGACCAACCTTCAATACCACTTTAGAGTTTCAATTGAGGTCCACAAACTCGATAAAATTTAAAAACCTCCATCTATAATATTTCACATCTGGACTTCGGATCCGATCTATATTTTGTTTTGATTCTTAGTGTAAATTAGATTTTCGCTCGCAGGACCGAACCTATGTAATAAAATTCGCCGATGTAATATCAATGATCCAACGGTTAGGATTAAAGTGGCACCAAACAATGAGATTTACAATAAATCCTGTGACTTCTATCAATCATATGGTTTAGGTGTGAAACATAGAAAAACAAAATGGATAATCACTTGGCCCGAATACAAAGAAACAAAAGCACAATGAGGGTTTCCACAGGATTGATAATTGATCACACACACAATATCATTCATTCACAATAAAATAATTATAGAGCCTCGGCCTTGGCCCGATTACCCAAATGAAGACCTCTGTTTCAAAAATCAATCCACACACTATTCTTGACTCTCACTCCACTCGATGTACTCTTAATCCTTCCGCTCATTACATTTTTTCTTCCTTTTATCAATCGAATATTACTCTAACTGTGTCTAACAACTCAATCTCTATTCTTAATAAATCTAACAACAAATCTCTAATTCCTAGCTCTACCACACACATATGCTAACAACTCATCTTTTAACCTAAAATAAGACAATTTCTAACTATTACAATAATGAAATACAACTCATTTCTTGAGAGATCCAACCCCCTCAGTAAAACTAGCTTTTGACCAATCAAGTCAATGAAATTCCACTTGTTTAGCCACAACATGTCAACAAACTTTCACATTGCTGGCTAAGTCCGGATGCTCTTGCATCAGTCTACCAGAGAAGAAAAGGATCGTCCTTCAAACTTTCAAGACTTACTCCATACTTCTACAACTCTGCTATTGTCAACCAACTAGCATCCTCCATTGGTTGTCGTTTCCATTTGACTAGATATTGGAAATAAGTTTGTCCTCTTTTTCTTTTGGATACTATTTTCTCCAAAACAACTTCCACTTCTTTCTTAGCTATATTCGGCATTTTTTCTTCCCAGTTCACAGCTTGAACTTCATCTCCTGTATTTTCCTCTTGTAGCTCTGTCTCTACCTCTTTGTGTGGATACAAATTTGCAACATTGAAGATAGGTGATATTCCAATCCCTTCTGGAAACTCAATTTCATATGCATTAGCTGAAAACTTTCTTACAATTCTACATGGTCCTATCTTTTTAATTTTCAGTTTATTGTAAGTCATAGTAGGAAATCTTTTTTTTCTCAAATACACCATCACTAAATCTCCCACTTAGAATTCTTTCTCTCTTCTTTTCATGTCTACCCTCTGTTTATATTTGCCACTGCTTTCTTGCAATCTGCCTTTGACATCTTCTTGTAGCCTCTGCATATGCTCTGCAAAATCTTCAGCTTTTTCACTTCTTGTCTCCCTTTTACTCAAATTTCTGAGCTCATACACACCTCTTGGATTCATTCCAAAAACAATATAAAATGGACTCATTCCAGTACTTCGGTTTGGAGTATTATTATAATCAAATTCAGCCTGAGCTAGTGCTAAATCCCACTACTTAGGATTTTGATACACTAAACTTCTCAATATTTTTCCCAACCTCCTATTTACTACTTCGTTCTATCTATCTGTTTGAGGATGGTATGTTGAACTAAAACTGAGGTTAGCTCCCAATTTCTTCCAAAGAGTTCTCTAGAAATGCCCTACAAACTTTGTATCTCAATCAGACACAATACTTATAGGTAACCCATGTAATCTTACAATTTCTGAAAAGAATAGATTAGCTATGTGTGTTTCATCACTAGTTTTCTTACATGCAATGAAATGTGCCATCTTAGAAAATATATCTAACACTAGCTAGGGGGTTAACTTGAATTTCTAATTAGAAATAGTAATGTGAATTAAAATTAGTTTGCATAAAAGATATTATAACAATATGAAATTTTACAAATAAAATTAATATAAACACCATAGATAATAAGTATATATCTTACCAAGGGACGATATTCCTTTGGTCCCCATTCAATGTGCCCATTTTTCCTACAATGTCTTTTAATTGTTTCTCTTAAAAATTTTATGATACATAATACCCCACATTTAGTGCAAGGGTAATAACATCTCCCATCATCCCCTTGATCTCCCCCCAACTAATGTTTGTTGGCATTCTTCCCCACAAAAACATTATGCAATGATTTTTACCAAATTGAGTAGCATACTAGATCTATTATATTTTGTAATATGCTTGATATATATAAGAATAAATCTATTTTCCCTCAACAAGAAGACCTTATAGCCTTTTCGAAACATTGTAGTTATAGTGAAAATGTCACAATGTCTCTTCAAAGAAACATATTTATAAATTTACTTACCATCAAAATTCTGATGGCAGTTGACCAAGTTAAATTTGACTAGTGAAACATGATGCAATGTTCCATTAATGACACAAAAGATAGAGAAAAAAGGATTTTCATTAGTATTGTGAAAATCATCAAGTATCGTCACTCTTATGACAATATAGAGAATATTGTTAGAATTTCAACATGTTGTTAGAAAATCTACAAGTTTGGGATAATAAAAAAAAATGACATTAATTCTTACAATTTTCAACTGTACGACCAATTTTAGTTATATTGTCGTACATCTTCATCGAAATTTAGTACTATATATAGTAGTGTAAGGCCCTATGGGTTTGAATCCATTATCAAACATTTGAAGATAAAATCCCACCTTTAAATTTTAAGATTCAAAATTTATGTTGATGTTTACATATACATTATGTTGATATTCACCATAAATGTAATATTTTACTTTAATTAACTTTAAGAGTTTAATATGAAAAGTGAAATAAATAAATAAAAAAACAATTTGTAATTACATAATAATAAAAGTGATTATTACCGTACCACCTATTAATTGTCTTGGCAGGATAATTAGTTAGTCACTAGGCTAGTAATTAATAGGTGATAGGTTTAAATTAATATACACTATGGCACAAATAGGATGCATGACTTTGGAAATGAGATGCATATACTTTAAAATTGGACACATGACCTTTGGATAGGAAGCATTCACCTTGGAATGGGATACATGACCTTATTTATTTATTTATTTTTTCGTAGAAATGATCCTAAGGGGGCCCACTCAAAGAGGCCTCATGGCAAACCAACCCCACACTCATGCACCCTAACCTGATGGACCCATGAAGAATTAATCCCGTGAGTCATGATAGAGGGCCAATGACTTTCAAGAGGGGGCTTCAACCAACTAGGCTACCCATTAGGGCTTGGGATGCATGACCTTATACAAGGACATGGAATATTTTTTTGGATGACCCGTTTTGTTTTCTTTGTCATTCCCACATCACACTTGTATCCTTTTTATATTAGTTTGTGTGTCCTTTTTACTCCTTTACATTATTCTCATATCCTCCATCCACTTTACATTCTATTTTGACCATCTTTACATCCTATTTCTTCACAAAGAGAACATGTACTAAACACAGAGTGGAAAAATTAATACATAATCAAAACTAAAGAGAAGTACTATGGATATAAAAAAACTAGAAAAAAATACTAATTAGTCACAAAAAAAGACACCACAAATAACATCCTTTTATATCCTTACGCAAAAAAAGATCAGAAACATGCTAAAAACACCTTAATCTTATATTACGATAACTTGCTAAATTGAATATACTTAATTATTTTAGCAAATTATTAGTCCCTGCCTTGCCAAGGACTATTGCACTCACTTTGTTGTCAAAGTGCATTGAATCTCTATTATTTTGTTGAGTTTTTGCAATTTTAACCAAAGTTTAGGAAAATGTTGAATATTTATATTTTCTCATAAATTCATTTTTTTTTTCTAATTTTTGGAAATCGTATTTCTAAATTTTGACTGGCTGAGTGAGCCTTGATGTGTCATAATTCCCCTCGTGATGGGAGATTTATTTGTTGATATTTATGGTGCCTGCAAAATAATTTTAAAACAAAAAAAAATGCTACTTTTGTGAGTGGCCATTCTAGTGATGAGTGATCTAACAATATTATGCCTGACACTACTATTGCTATGCTCAAATATGTTAGAACTAATGGGATTTCAAGTTGCTTACATATGTGAGGAGGTTCTGTGGGGTGGGAGGGGACTAATTAGATATGTGGAGGAAGGAGAATGAGTGTGTGGGAGAAAAGGTGTGCAAAGAAATTGTGTGTGGGGGAGTTTGTTAAAGAGTAGGGACTGTACCAAGTCAAGGTTTCTTCCTCTGCATGAGCTTAATTTAATATGCGATGTCGACACATGGACATAAAAGGATAATTTTTTTCATGAGCAATTTGATGAATTTGCAGGTCCCTTACATAAGTGTGGAGGGGGCGCAGAACAAATATATTAATTTAATATGAAACTACTAATATTTTGTTGTGTAGAGAAACAATGTGCAAGAAGTGTTGGAGAAAGAGTGTGCAGAGAAATTATATGTGGGGGAGTTTGCTAAATAGAAGGGACTATATTGAGTCATGCTATTTTGTTTAGCACTTGGAATAATGTATCTTTTGAAATTTTAAAAATTACTATGCACATCAAATGAAAACTAATTATCTCTGTTTTTAATAAGCTTTTTTAGAACAACTGATAGTTAGTTTCATTTACAAACGTCTCCAACATTGTTGAGTGTTCGAGGTTTCCCTTTTCTAAACAAGGAACATAAAATTTTCCTAGACTGAATACTTCTAACATACACCTACCTCTTTGATTGTCCAGATTATCCTAGAAGTATAAGGCAATATAGGTTCAACTAACTATTAAATTTAACCTAACAACATTATTTTTTAAAATAGTTAATGCGGAGGTGCAGAACAAGCTTTCATTGTGCTCTTTTTATAGCTTTGCACAACCACACCTCTACACCCAGATCCACTGAACACAGTTTTAAGAACCCCGCAAACAAAATTTTCTAGAGCTCTTATGTGGAGGAAGGAGAAAGGGTGTTCAGGAAGTGCGGGGAAAATGTGTTGGCATTATGGCTATTGTGTTTTCCTAGATGGAAATTTTCATGTCAAATATGTCCTTGATGTCAACTTGGTTATAATATGATGATTATGGAATTAATGCAGATTTAAAGAATATTGGTACATGTGTTGTAGAAATAAGGAAGTGTATTGGTAACTTTGTTATAGGTTTCACTTGAGAAAAGATAAAAAAGTGAAGTTTGAAAAATATACATGATGCATGTAAAGAAGAGTCACGTACATACACAAGTTTAATGAACAAAATTAATGTACATGATCCTAACCATGGAAAATAAAAAACTAGGAGTTGTTCCCATGGTGATCTCCCATAGTATTGTGTTAGCAATGTTTATTTGATCCCATCAACAATTATCGACAACATTAAAAAAGGATTTTCCTATGGTATTGAAAATACAAAAAGCTATATTAGGAGAAGGAGATAAAACAGTTTTGTGTGCATTTCAAGAATCATTCCTGTGTGATTTGATTTGGAATAGGTGTGCACTAGGGTGTAAGGAGAAGGTTTATATTTGAAAAATCTAAAATTTTATGGATATGCTTGATTGATCTATTTATGTTTAAGTCACTAACAATGCAAGATTTGTGTTTATATGTGGAGCTATGATATGAATGTTTTTTCAGATATCTGTAATATTGATGGTGAAGTATGCATAATGCATGCTTTGTTTGTAGGGATGATTTCATTCATTCATTTGAGAATTGTATGTAGTTTTTTACTCCTGAGTACCACGTACATAAAATATCTTTCTTATAAAAGTGATGTATACATTATAAAGTGTTTTATTACTGCTTGATCTAGGTTGTTAACTATTTTTCTTGCTACAGAGTAATGTTTATGGTGATGGTAGATTCAATTTAAACAAATATAATGGTTTGGATTTGGTATTAAGCGGATTGAGATATGTAGGTGATTATTCTACATAAATGTCATGTATATACACAGATCTCTTTCTTGACAATCATGTATACATTTTGACTTGACTAGGTTTTGTAGTCTTTCTATAACTATGACAATGAATGAATCTTATGTTATTTGTTGTTGTTCATCACGAACATCTTTATTACTGTTATGATAGTTATTGATCATAATTTGGCTCTTGATTTGTTTGATCTATGACTGGTTGGTGATTGGTATATTGTCTTGATGATGATCATGAATGAGTATTGAATTGATTCTGATAGATTGGTATTGTTTGGTTATGAAAATATTTACATTAGTTCAAAATCTAGCAAGAATTTATGATAGAATATATTGTTGAGTGTTTTGGTTGGCTTATTATATTGATATGATCTAGTTGCAGTGATTATGTATTGGTATTCAATGATTCAGTGGTTGGGTCAATGATTCATTTTTCAGTGATTTAGTATTTCTATTTACTGATTGGAGATATGTACGTAGGTTTTATTACATGAAGTGCGTACATACGCGGATACATTTGAAAATAGTCACATATAAAATATTTTGAGGTGAATTCAATCAGGGTGTGTAATGTTGGTTGGTCATGACATGGGTTGATTCTCTATTGTTTGTTGTTGATTGGTTGATTGTTTAGAGTTTGATTATTGTTTTAGTTAATCAGTTAATAGTTGATGAGTGATATTTTGGTCTAAGCATATTGGTTTAATCAATGATTTGTTACAGAGAAGTGGATCCAGTATGAAAATTCTGAAACATGGTTGACAAAGTTGTTGAGGGTTATAGAATTCAAAAGGGGAGCAGGAGCTTCATTTTAGTAGGAAATGGAGAATAAGTAGAGTTTTATACTCCTATAGGTAGGATTCTGCATGCTGTCAAGAGTCTTCACCAGTAAAAAATTGTAAAAATAATTTTTATCTTTATAATAAAATAAGAAGACATAGATGACATCAACGGTGGCTTTCTCTCACATTGGGTTTCCACCTAAAATATTGGTGTCCTTACGTGTTGATGTGTTCCTTATGTGTTATGATTTATCCTCTCTTGAATTCTCATGGTTAATACATAATGAATGAATAAAGAAATAATGATGTAATGGTTAAGCTAAATCACTGATGGAATTTGTAAAAAAAATCAATAATATATACATACGTGGTTTTAATTCACTGAAGGCACGTACACATGTGATTTTTCTGAATAATAGTAGCATATATCTTTCGAAATTTGGAGTTAAGGACTTAATGAGATAAAATGTTGATTCACCACCACCGCCCGCCCCACCCACAAGTATTTTTCCTAACAATTGGTATTAGAACAGGTCACTCAAAAGGAGCTTGATCGATTCAAGGAAGATATAGAAAGATGAGTAGTCAAGATGGATATTTTTCTATGAAGCCACCTATGTTTAATGGAACTAAATTCATGTTTCAGAAGCTCAGAATGAGATATTATTTACAGTCTCTAAAGGATGATGTATGGGAAATTTTTGAAAGTGGATATAAATATCCAACCTCCATTCCCACAGATGAAGTAGGAAAGAAGTAATATAAGAACATTGCAAAGACAGTAAATTCTATATTGGGAGGATTAATATAATCTAAGTTCATGAAGGTCATGTAGCTGAACACTGCAAAAGAAATATGGGATAAACTTGTCCAGAGCTATGAAAGTGACACTAAGGTAAAAAGTGTCAAACTTCAATCATATAAAATTTAGTATGAATCTCTTAGAATGCATGATGATGAAAGCATTACAAAAAATTTCCTTAGAGTAGACAAGATTACTAACACTATGAAAGGACTTGGTGACAAGTTAGAGGATTCTTCTATTGTTGAAAATATTTTTAGATCTCTAACCCCAAATTTCATTCTAAGGTCTCTATCATTGAAGAAATGAAGGATCTAAAGAGTCTTACTCTAGAAAAAGTCCATGGGATCTTGACAAATTATGCAATGAGAACAAAAGGGGATACATTACAAATGAGAGAAGTTTCCTTCAAAGTTACAAGTAAAGGAAAACATAAGAAAGAACCAGATGATTCCAACTACATTTTAGATGAAGAAGAAGCGAACTTTGTCAGTAAATTACAAGTGGGGTTTGTTAAATTGAAAGGTAATATTCCTTTAAAAAAAAATTGTGGAAGTGTAGGTCACTACGCTGCTAAGTGTCCTTATAAATAAAATCATGATAGGAAAGAAAAGGAAAGAATGTCTCAAAGAAGAATGTTAAAAGAAGTTTTACTAGGAAGACAATTTTTAATACACATGAAGATAGTGAATGCTCTTTTGATGATGATGATGATGAATCAGATTTTAATCAAGAATACAAGTTACTTATGGCCTTTGAAGATCAACTTACAAGTGAACCTAATAGTTGTTATTATTTTATGGATGCTCTAGAGGAGATTGATA
This sequence comes from Pinus tabuliformis, assembly GCA_031772625.1. NCBI lineage: Eukaryota > Viridiplantae > Streptophyta > Pinopsida > Pinales > Pinaceae > Pinus > Pinus tabuliformis. The sequence goes on from CM062816.1 coordinate 1,176,877,512, forward strand.
GACTCAAGATCATAAACAAAAATCAATATGTATAAATAAAACAATATATTTGAAGAAATAACTTAGCTAAGAATATGCCTTGAAGAGGCTAAGTTCGAAGCAAAAGAATTGAGGAAACGGGTCCAAGAAAAGGAAAATCATTATGAAAATATAGAACTTCAAATTGTGGGACTAAAGAGCTTGAGAAAACAAAGGATCAATTGAATCTAAGTCAAAAATTCGCAAAATGATATGAAACCTTAGATGAAATTATTAAGGTTCAATATTCTCCATTAATAAAGAAAGAGCACATATATAATGCAAATCAAAATGGTTAAACATCAACATCTATGAAATCTTTTGAAGCGGGTGCAAAAATTTATGGCAATACTGTAAAAGGAAGCAACTTCTTGGACAACAAAACTCAACAAAATAATGAAGGATCAAGCTATACTAAAGCAAGGCAACCAAAAACAAAAGGACATTCTCCCCACAATCAAAGGGCAAGCTATTCAGGAAGGTACTCCCCTCCCAAGGATTCTTACTTTAATGCTCAATTCTTTACTTGCAATAATTTTGGTCACAAGGCAATTCATTGTGTTGCTTATAAAACTATCATGATTAGAGAAGAAAGAAATTAGCATAAGTTGAAGAAGTTTTCCTCTAATGATTTATCTCCTCTTCATAATGTAGTTGAATGTTCTATTTGCAATAACTTTGGCCATGAATAGACTAAATGAAAAATCAAGATGATTCCCTCACATCAACATGATTAGAAGGCAGATCCTCCTAAGGTTTGGAAAAACAAAAGCACATCTTATAAAAATGTGGTCTAGACTTATATGCATGGCATCAAGGGAATTAGTGGTAAATTTACAATGGATTCTCAAAACATATCACATGTGGCAAAGATAAGTTTTCTTCCTTTAATGAGATTAAGAAAGAAAAGAATGTTTGTTTTGGCAGCAATTCACCACCTACTATTAGAGGAAAAGGATCCGTAATATTGAAATAGAAAATTAAAGATGAAAATGTATTGTTTGTTGATAGATTAAAGCATAATATGTTGAGTGTTAGCCAAATGTGTGATCAAGGGAATGAATTTGTTTTCACATCTAAAAATTTCATAGTCAAAGAATTGGGAATAGGTAAGACAGTAATTAAAGGAATCAGAACTCATGACAATGTTTACATCCTTGAAGGAGGAAATGAACAATGTTTCTTAAGAAAAACCAAGGAAATTTGGCTATGGCATAAAAGGTTGGGACATCTCAGTTTTTCTCAACTATACAAATCTAGAAGGAAGGGGGAAATTTGTGACATGCCAAACATCAGACTACCTAAAAATAACATCACAAATCCTGCCAATTTGGTAAGAAATCAAGATTCCAGTTCAAGGCTAAAGAATGTAGTTTAGATAAACCTCTTTAACTAGTTCATAAAAATTTATGTGGACCTATAAGAAAGAAGTCTCCTCATTTTGAATAATACTTCATGTTACTAATTGATGATTTTACTAGGATGTGTTGGATTAGTTTACTTAAGTTTAAATGTGAGGCACTTGAAAAGTTTAATAAATTCAAAGCTATGGTAGAAAATGAATTGGAGTTTAAAATAAATGTCTTAGAACTGATAGAGGAGGAGAGTTTATTTCGGCTGGATTTTTCATTTTTTGTGAGCAACATAGTATCAAAAGGAAATTCTCCATAGCTAAAAATCCTCAACAAAATGGAGTAGAAGAAAGAATCAATAGGGCAATATAATAGATGGCAAAAGCTATTCTTGATGATTCTAGAGTATCTCACACCTTTTAGGGGGAAGAAGTACAAACAATTGTTGATATACTCAACAAGGCCCATGTTTGAGTCAACAATGATAAAACACCTCATGACCTTTGGTATGGAAAACCTTCAATTGTTAAATAGTTTAAAATATTTGGAAGAAAATGTTTTATAAATATAATGATGATAAGCTTGGAAAGTTTCAACCTAGATTTGAGGCAGGCTTTATTCTTGGTCACTCTTCTAGAAGTAAAGGGTATAAATGCTATAATAAAAGGCATCGAAAGATTGTTGAAAGTGTAGATGTTGCTGCTAATGAAGGATATGTAGGTAACAAAAGAGAAATCCAATATGATGATGAACACATCCCCACAAAGCTACAAGAAATAGTAGGCGAAGAAGAAGGAGAAGCGCCAGAAGAAGTAAGTATGTCGAAAATGACTACATCTAGGTATGTGCAAAAGAATCATCTTGAATCTCAAATTTTAGGAGATAAAGATGATGGCATACAAACTAGAAGAACATTTTCTATATCATCCTACAACCTAGCCTTATTATCCACTATTTAACCTCAAAATGTAAACCAAGCAAGAAAATATGAATGTTGGATTAAGGAAATGAATGAAGAAATTAATCAAATAGAAAATAATAATACATGGGAACTTGTTCCAATGCCTCATAATAAAAATGTAATAGGGACAAAATGGGTATTTAAAAATAAAATGAATGAAAATGGAGATGTAGTCCAGAACACAACAAGACTTGCATGCAAAGGTTATGCTCAACAAGAAGGAATATATTTTGAAGAAACATTTTCACTTGTATCTAGAATTAAAGCCATCAAAATTTTCTTTGCATTTTCCAGCTTTCGTAACTATAAAGTATATCAAATGGATGTTAAATTTTCATTTCTAAATGGGGACTTAGAAGAAGAAGCTTATATCGAACAACCTAAAGGCTTCATACTTGGAAATGATAAACATCTTGTTTCAAAACTTAAGAAGGAACTATATCGGTTAAAACGGGTTCCTTAAGTTTGGTATTATCGTCTTGACATATATCTTCAACAACAAGGTTCAAGAAAGGGTCTACAGATAGTAATCTATATATTAGAGTTAACAAAGACAAACTATTGGTGGTAGTATTTTATGTTGATGACATCATATTTGGGAGCAATGTTGAATCTATGAGCCAAGGATTTGCTTCAACCATGCAATAGGAATTTGAAATGTATTTACTCAGTGAACTAACATTATTCTTGGTATTGAGGTCCATCAAACTAAGGATGGCATATTTCTTTCTCAGACTAAGTATTTCAAGTATATCATGAAGAAATATGGATTCTAAGACTGTAAACATGTATGCACACCTATGGTAACATGATGCAATCTTAGTCAAGATGATGACTCTCCTTCAGTTAATCAACTTGAATACAGGTCTATGATTGACATATTACTTTATCTTATAGTTACTAGACTAGACATCATGCATGCAATTGACATAATTGGGTGATTTCAAGCAAACCTTAAAGAAACACATCTCAAAGTTGGAAAAAGAATATTCAAGTATTTGTAGATCACACAAGATCTTAGACTACGGTATTCTAAGAACACATATTTTTCACTTCATGCTTATACTGATGTAAATTAGACAAGGTTTATGATTGAAAAAGTACTACTGGAGGATCATTTTTCTTGGGTCCATGTTTGGTTTCCTGATTGAGTAAGAAACATAGTGTTATAACTTTAGAAACTACTAAAGTAGAAGGCATTGTATGTGTTCCTTGTTGTACACAATGTCTATGGATGATGCAAACTCTACAAGATATACAAGTCACTTGTCCTCAACTTATGCCCATTCTTTGTGACAATGCAAGTGCTATAAGTATCTTTAAAAACCATGTCATGCATTCCAAAACTAAAGATATTCTGATAAAGTATCATATTTTTCAAGAGAAAGTCTTGGAACAAAAAGTTATATTGGAATATGTCCCTTCAAAAGAAAAAAATTCATATCTATTCACCAAACATCTTCCATGAGATTATTTTGAGTATCTTAGACAATGGTTGGGAATATTTCTTCTTCTCTATGCTAACTACTTTATCACAACAGGGAAGTATAAACTCAAGGGGCATTGTGGTTGAAAAAGAAGGTAGTAATTTATTTTGTATATGGGGATCCTTTAAAGAATAGACATGTATGTACATGGTACTTTAGTCAGATAGTTGTGTACAGTTCTCTGTAGTAAAGAATAAGTGGCACAAACTCGGGAAGAGATTCTCATGTTTCCATCAATGCCTTTCTAACATATGGTTCTGATAATGGTTTATTACAGATTGTTGATCATGCATATTTGATGTTTAGTTGAGTTAATACATGATCTTATATTATTGCTATTGTTCATCTAGTTCTTTGATACATTTCATGCTAACATTTTCACCCTAACAATTAGAATGTCAACATATATCAACAATGGGCCATCTCCGATATGTTGTGATGAAAAACAATTGGCATAGGTTCAGGGGGAGAATCTTCTATAATTCTGTTGGCCCATTATTGGAATTATAGGAACTCCTATTACATGATGTTGATTAATGAGTTCATGTCTATATGTTGATATATCTTCTTTCATCACTCCCTATTGATTGACATCTTTATTGATAAGAAGGATATATATATATATATATATATATATATATATATATATATATATATATATATATATATATATATATATATGTGTTGTTGTCACTATGTCTTGGCTATTGATGATGCCACATTATTTGTAAAGGGAATATATGGCATAAAATGTTCATTGTTGAAGATCGTTGACACTCATTCTGTTTTTTATGAGTTCATTTCGTTTTCATATGTTGTTGTTCAATTTTTATTGTTGTTACAAACAATATATATATATATATATATATATATATATATATATATATATATATATATATATATATATATATATATGTATGTATTATATAGATAGATATAGATATATTCATTGATACTATGGAGAGTGTCTATGGATGCCTTGTATTGATCTCATATGTCTTGATGAAAGGATTATAAAAAATCCCCAAGTTGTAAACATTATAAAATTCAGTCATATATGGGTTATTGGGATCAAGTCATGTCATGTATGTTACCCCATTATTTTGGGTGATTTATGTAACCATGGGATCATAGAGTCATTGGTTAGAGTCATATATTTGCTTTATTACATATCTCTAGAAGGTTTAGTAAATGGTCATGGGAGAGCATGGTTAATATGTAAGTTTATTGTCATATCTTGCTATTGTGCTTCTTGGTTCATAATAGCATATCAATATTATAGTGTTGAGCATGATAGGGGATTCATTCTATCAACATGGTTCTACCCTTTTCCATTCATGTCAAAGGGGGTGAGAAGACTTTGAAAGGGGGATATTGTTGGCATTATGGCTAATGTGTTGTCCTTTATGTAAACCTGCATTTCAAATATATCCTTGATGTCAACCTAGTTGTAGTATGATGATTATGGACCTAATGTATATGACAAGAATATTGGTATAGGTATTATATAAATAAGGAAGTGTATTGGCAACCTTGTTATAGGTTTCACTTGAGAAAATATAAAAATGTGAAGTTTGAAAAATATACATGACTTATGTAAAGAAGAGTCTCGTGCATACACATGTTTAATGAATGAAAGTCGCATACATGATCCTAACCATGGAAAATAAAAAACCAGGAGTTGTTCCCATGGTAATCACTCATAGTATTGTGTTGGAAACATATATTTTATCCCATTTGTTAGTGTTTGTCAAACCTATCAGTCACCAGTGATTAAATGTACTCTTTCCATGTGGTTGATAGGGTTATTAGGTCAAATTGTCATATTTTCAAATAAATTTTATCATTGGTCAATGCTAGGTCATTACTACTCTCTCCATTCTCAAGGTCAATTAATGCCATCATACTCTTGTCATCACTCCTTGCCAATAAAGAGTGTCTTGGTCATATCATCAATGAGTCATATAGGTGTCATGTAATCACCTTATGTCATCATCATGGGAGTAGTATTAGGGAAAAATGACGCTCAAGGAGATTTCAACTTGTTTCAACATCTTCATTCATATTTCATATACCTCCCTCAAATTCCCTCATAAATCCCCTAATTCTCATTAAAACCCATCTTTCCTTGGGAGAATCCTTAAATCCTAGTCGAAAACCCATTTTGCCTTGGAAAAACTCACATTCTGTATCCAAATTCCTAAAGTCTAGCCTTATCCCAAAGTCCCTTTAATATTCCAACTCTAGTTGAAATCCATTTAATATTGAAACTCTAGTTGTTGTTCCAATTTCCTTTGAAATGTTTAAAAATCTTTGAAACAATTTTCAAAGTCCTTTAAACTATCGTATTGCATTATATATAATGTAATCCTCGCACACTCTCGTAGGCCACGTGTTACCACATCAAACAATCTTGCATCACATTATTGCTATCGACACATATTACAATAAAACAATGATCATCTTCCCTTCCCGCTTCCAGTTGCGATATCAAAACGTTCCTGCCCCCTTTGCTGATAAAATTCTTCTGCCGATATCGCAAAATTTTCCTCAATGCATATTACAATAAAATAACACCTGTCTTTCGTTCCCGCTTGTGATTTTTATATTGCAATGTTCCTGCCCCCTCCACCGATAAAGTTCTTCGGTCGATATCGCAACATTCCATCAATTATGATAAGTCCCAGCCCCCAATGATAAGCTCGGGCCCCCAATTGTGATAAGTTTCAACCCCTGACGATTTCACCAATCTAAATTAGCTCCCCCACAAGTTCCTTCTCCTAGTTGCGATTGTGATATGGTGAAAGCCCTTGCGGATGCGATAATTTATATTGGATTTCAAAGGACTTTCAGGTTTGGGTTTGTAGTTCCACTCCAGTGTACCCTCTTCGATTGCGATGTGATAAAGTCAAACGAATGCAATAGTCCATCCCATCTGTAAAACATGAAAAATCAGTGTAAAATCCCTTCATCAACATTGTGATAGCGATACAGAAAACCACCCTCCCGGATGCGATATTTTATGAAGTTGTTCTTGATAAAGTTTCAGGTCCAGCTAGTTGGAAAAACACTATGGAAAATGGTTAAGAGCCCCTCTCCCTATTATGATTGCAATATATAGCAGCCTAGATCAATGGCCCAGATCTAATCAGCCTAGATAAGCTAGCCCAGATCGATGGTTCATAATCCTCCTATTACCCCCCCCGAATGGTCAAAATTATTTCATTTTACACACACCCGATCATGATTTCTTGTTGTTTTTTCAAATAATTTACCATATTTTCCCAACTGAAATATTACGTTCTCCACTAAGAGGACAATTTCTACACATATCCATTCTACCTCTGCTCAAATAAAATGCAGAAAAACAGGGACAAAAGGATTAACAACAATGTTTATTTGAGGCTCAGTTACACCAGAATGCCTAGAATAGCACCCAAAATCTGCTAATTGATATGAGTAACAGTTTGACCTATTTTTATAATTTTTGTAATAAATCTTGAAATCTATTTCGAGATATTTTTTTCTATAAACCATAGTATAAATACTTGAGATTTCGAAGTATTAGTGGTTGGACATCAGGGAGTGAAAGGCTTGGAGCTTGTACTCATCATCTTTTACAGGAAATCAAAGGTTAGGTGCAGTTATTATATATGAATTCTTGTGGTATGAGTTTGTGATAATGTTTTTCTTTTATTAATAGCTTATATGAATGATAATTTCATCTCCTTTCCATATCTATGCTCCTCATTGATTTTCATAAGAGGTTTTAAATAGAATTCTTAAGCTTAAGCTTTGTTTTGTTAGGAATTTCATGTTTATGTTATTTATCTTCAGATAAATGAATTCATGCTTTCCATTCTCATTTTGAATATTTTCTTTTCCACCCTACAATACATCGAAAAAGCCTCAAAGTATCACAAAGGAATACCTACCCTACTCCTTTTATCTCTTGTAGCTGAACCCTTGAGACCTAACCTAGTTCCTTGATTGTGACTCCTGATCCAACAAAACCATAAAATATTCAAACCTTAGAGCTGAAACAAACCTAGCCTAATATATTTTCCCTCTCCAGTCATCACTAGATATGAGCTCATAGAGAGAGCCCTCTCTGTTTTGGCAGGGCTATATTCTAAACCCTAAGTGGCCTTAGGTTACCTCCTTCGATCTCCTTTCTCACCCTTAGGATATTGTGGAGGATAACACCATATACAATTACTGACAACATTATCAAAGGATTTTCCTATGGTATTGAAAAGAAAAAATTCTATAGAAGGAGAAGGAGATCAAGGAGTTCTATGTGCACTTCAAGAATCATTCATGTGTGATCTGATCTAGAACATGTGCGCACCAGGGGGCAAGGAGAAACTTTAGATCTATAATATATGAAAGTTTATGGATATTCTTGATTGATCTATTTATGTTTAAGTAGCTAACAATGCAAGATATGTGTTTATAAGTGGGGATATGAATTGAATGTCAGGTCCCTCTAATACTAGTGTAGCCCCCTTATTGTTATTGTTAGTGTATCCCCCTATTTTTATTGGTGTTCCCATGTAGCCCCCATATTGTTATTGTTGTGCCCTTGCATTATTATTGTTATGTAGGCTTTGATTATATTGTGACCCCTTAGACTCCTATATATATGAAGGAGGTCTTATAATTTGTATCATCCAAGAATTGTTCATTTATGTGATGTAAAAGAGGTTTCCCCATCAAAGAGGCTAGTTTTCAAGTCATTGATCTATCTTTTCTTCTATTTTTTGATCTAGTTGCGTAAAATTTGGTATCAGAGCATTAGATTCTAGGGTTTCACTTCTTCAAACAGGTCATCTTCGAAATATTCGTTATCACGTTTTGTCCACAAGGCTGTAGAAGCTAAAATTTTGACCACATGGACCCAAATCGTGGTACACTTTGTGTATGAATTTTAAATCTTTGTTTGCTATATTTTCTGAGATATGATCCAAGGAAGTTAAGGTGTTTGCAGGCTCCAAAATTCAGTCTTAAACAGGTGACTTATGGAAATTCGTCATAACTTTCTCTACGAGCATTAGATTTGAATTTTGTAAAAAAAAAATTTGAAATTTCACAGATTTTAGTTTTTTTTTGTATTATTTTCAAGACTAAAGGTCGAAACAATGACGTGGAATTTCCTACAAGTTCAGTCTACTAAACCAGCCCATGATCAGGTCATTGTGGGAGATTGGGCATAACTTTATCTTGAAGAATCCAATCACAATTTGAATTATGGAATTGGAAAGAAGACTCAAAGGGCCACGATAGGACACAATTTTAGACCTTAAAGAGCCTAAATTACATAAATACAATAGTTTCAATATTGATCTTCTAAAAATAAAGAAAAATGTGTTTTTGTTTTTAAATTTTGAATGACTTTTATTTGAAAAATCAGTTTGAAGTGATTCAAAGGGTGTAGTGAAGCACATATGTCATTATTTGATTCCAAAATTCATCTAAGTAAAAAAATGGAAACACCTAGTAAGAAACTAGGAAGCTCTACTATGAGACATAAAGAAGAGGAAGAAATTCAACATGGTATATCAAAATTACGAGACCAAGTGCAACAAATTTTCTCTAGCAAAGATTAACCAAAAGTGAATTGAAAGTGATTATGAATGTTAATATCGATGGATTAGAAGTAAAAATAAAAATATACATGGAAGGTTTGAAGGAATATGTGGAAGCAATGATGAATGTCAATATGGAAGGGTTGACAAAGTTGTTACAAGAAAGGTTTCCCAATGATGAGAAGGTAACAAAAGGAATATAAATTATGATTTTAGAGACTTAAATTTTTGGGTTTAAGTCCTACCACATTCCAAAGGTCGATATGAGGAAGTTTGATGGCAAGGATCTGATAATAGGGATACTACAAATGGAGAAATATTTTGATCTCCATGATGTGCAACACACACAAAAGGTACACATTGCATCTTTATATTTAGAACCCAACCAGTTTGTATGGTGTTGATGGATTTTTTCTCATAAACCACTTGTCACTTGGTCAATTTTTATGGAGGAAATGATAGAACATTATGAGGATACAAAGAGGAACACCATCTTTATCCAATTGATAAATCTCAAACAAAAGGGTTCAATGATTGAGCACATTGAGGACATCCAAAAATTGAATATCAGGGTAGATGATATTCCCAAGGAGCATAGGATTGATGTCTTCATAGGGAATTTAAAGGATAACATCTAAAATGAGGTTCACCTTTGGGAACCTGATTCATGAGAGAATAAATTCAAGATGACAATAAAATTTGAAAGAAAAATTATGGCAACAAGGAAGTCTACCACTCACAAGTATAAAGATGGAAGTGTTGTTGCTCCTAGCCTTCCACAACCTTCAAGGTCTACACCACAATAATTGGAGGAAAAAAGAGCAAAAGGGCTTTGTTACAGTTGTGATAGAAAATACACTAAAGGTCATAAGTGTGTTAAGGAGAAACTATTTTACATAGATTGTGAAGATGAGGAAGAAACAGAATAAGAAACATCAAAATAGGAGGATATACACCAGAAACCAACTCCAGAGAAAGAAGAAATGAATCCGACCATATCTTGTAATGCATTGGTGGGAATTACCGTTTCCCAAACTCTCAAGATATAATTATATATAAATAATAAATAGGTAATAGTGCCGATTAATTCAGGTAGTACTCATAATTTTATTCATTGTAAGATAACCAAGGAATTGAAATGCTTTCTATGTCCAGCACAATTTCAAGTGATGATTTCAAATGTAGGCACTATAAGCTACTTTGGAAAGTGCCATAATATCAAGATAACCATGGGGTAATATGTATTGAATAATATAATGCTTTCCATTCCAATGGGTTGTGCTAATGTGGTACTGGGAGTGCAATGGTTATAATCTTTGGGGATGATAGATTTTAATTTTCAATAACTTTTCTTGAATTTCTTTTGGGATGGAAAGGAAGTTGATTTAAGGGGTATCATAGGGAAACTAGGAAATATAATCATCTATAATGTCATAACAAATATTTTGAAGAAATAAAAACATGGTGTAATTGCACAATTATGCTCACTAGAGGTTCAAACATTGAAACCATCTATTTCTCTAGATCTCCACAAAAAAATTGACAATCATTCCAAGGTATATGAGACTCCCAAAGGCCTCCAACCTATTCATGTTCATGATCATGCTATTCATTTTATTTAAGGAAGTGTTCCTCCAAACATCAAGCCTTATAAATATCCCTATGCCCAAAAGAGTGAAATTGAACGTATGGTTGCAAAAATGTTAGTGGTCGGTATAATTCAACCTAGTCAAAGTTCTTTCTTTGCTCCAACAGTATTAGTGCACAAGAAGGATGGATCATGGCATATGTGTCTATATTATAGGGAGCTCAACAAGATCATTATAAAATATAAATTTCCCATTCATGTCATTAATGAATTGTTGGATGAATTACATGGAGAAATTTACTTCACCAAACTGGATCTTCGTTTAGGATATCATCAAATTAGAATGACTACTAAAAGACATTTAGAAAAAAACATTCATAACTCATAAAGGTCATTATTAATTTTTTTTCATGCCTTCTAGTCTTACTAATGCACCTTCCACATTTTAAGGTTTGATGAATTCCATTTTAAAACCCTTCTTTAGAAAATTTGTGTTAGCATTTTTTATGATGTACTAATGTACAACGTCTTGGAAGGATCATGTTCAACATGTTGACAAGGTGCTAAAACTATTGGAGAAGAAATAATTATCTGACAAAACCTCCAAATATTTATTTGGAGAATAGGAGGTGGAATATTTGGGTCATATTGTATCTCATGAGGGTGTTAAGGTAGACCTTGACAAAATTAATGCCATTAAGCAATGGAAAAACCCCATAAGCCTAAATCATCTTCGAGAATTTCTTGGGTTGACAAGGTATTATAGAAATTGTTTTTAGAACTATTGGAGAATAATAGCACCTCTAACAACATTACTGAAGAAAGATGCATTTACTTGGTCTCCAGAAGCAACTGAGGTCTTTAAATGTCTTAAAGAGGAAATGTGCCAAGCACGAACCTTTGGTATGCCAGATTTCACAAAAACCTTTATGGTGGATTGTGATGCCTCAGAAAATGGAATTGGTGTTGTTTTAGTGCAACAACGGAATACCCATTGCTTTTGAAAGTCATCCAATTAAGGGAAATTATTTACACAAACCTATTTATCAGAAGGAAATGTTGGAAATAATACATGCACTAAAGCAATGATGACCTTACCTAATGGGAAGACACTTCAGGTTAAAAAAAAATTGTGATAGTCTTAAATACTTTTTGGAACAAAGATTATCTTCATAAGAGCAGAAAAAATGGGTGACAAATATGTTGGGTTATGTCTTTGATATCATCTACCAAAGGAAAGAGAAATGTTGATGTAGATGCACTCTTAAGAAAGGGTGAGGATGTGGAAGCATTACTTTGTGCCATTTCTATTATTCGACCTGATTGGATAACTGAAGTAAGGGATGAATGGAAGAATGACGAAGAGGTGTGGACACTCATTCAAAAGTTGATAAATTTAGCTAGAAAAATGATTCATTATGGTACAAAGATCGCTTATACCTTTGTAAGAATTCCAAACTCAAACAAAATATTCTTTTGGAATTGTACACCTCCACCTTAGGAGGGAACTCATTATTCTTAAAAAATTGCCATAGGGTCAAGAAGGGTTTTTTTTAGGATGGTGGCCTTAAATATGATATTTAGAAGTTTGTGGCAGAATGTTTGGTTTTCCAACAAATAAGTTGAGACAATTAAGACCGTGAGTTTGTTACAACATTTAGCCATTCCAAGTCAGCTTTAGGAGGAGGTCTTAATGGATTTTATCACAGGTTTACCCAAGCCTAAAGGAAAGAGTGTCATCATGGTGGTAGTTGATAGACTTACCAAGTATGCAAAGTTTTGTGCATTATCTCATCCTTTTAAAGCTAGTACAACTGCTACTGAATTTATGGAAATAATTCAAAAGCTACATGGAAACCCAAAGATTATTGCAAGTGAAAGAGATCCCATTTTCACTGGAAATTTTTGGACGAAATTATTTTCTTATTTTTGTAATCAATTAGCTCATAGCTCATCTTATCATCCTCAATTTGAGGCGAAAAATGAGATAGTGAACAAATGTTTGGAAGGATTTCTTCGCTGCTTTTTATATGATAAACAAACAAAATGGGACAAGTGGTTACTTCTAGCTGAATGGTGGTATAACACATCCTTCCATACTACAATAGAAATGACCCCATTTATGAAACTTTATAGATATCATCCACCTCCTATCACATCATATTTAAGAGAAAATTCTAAGGTTTAGGCAGTGGAAGATTACATCGAGCATCAAAAACAAGTTCTCCAACTCTTAAAGGATAACCTCACTCTAGCGCAGAAATCAAATGAAACAACATGCATACCAGGATCACAGTGAAATAAGTTTTGATGTAGGCGACTTGGTATTTTTATGGATGCAACCATACAAACAAATTTCCCTCAAGCAAGCTAAGAATGATAATATCTTATCACCTAAGTACTATGTCCTTACAAGGTGTTGCAAAATATTGGTACTAGGGCATACTAATTGGAGTTGCCTGCATCTTCCTGAGTACACCTAGTTTTCCATGTTTCATTCTTAAAGTAGGTTATTGGTGACAAGCTCTGAGTTCAAACGATGCTTCTAGAACTTGAAAAAGAAGGGAAAATAATATTTGATCCTCAAAGTCATGGAAACAAGAACCTGATAGCTATGAAATCGATTAATTTCAGAGTATCTCATTAAGTGGAACAAATTACTAGTTGAATATTCCACATGGGAGGATGAGAATTTATATAGAAGCATCCAAAACTATTCAAGCTTTGAGGAAAAAACTTTTTTGAAGGAGAGGGGCATGTTAGGTCCCTATAATACTAGTGTAGCCCCATTATTTTTATTGTTATTGTAGCCACCTATTGTTATTGTTGTACCCATGTAGCCCCCATATTGTTATTGTTGTGCCCCATAGAAGCCCACTATTGTCATTGTTTTGACCTTACATTATTATTGTTATGTAGGCTCTGATTATATTGTGACCCCTTAGGCTCCTATGTATACCAAGAAGGTATTATCATTTGTATCATCCAAGAATTATTCATTTATGTGTTGTAGAGGAGGTTTCCCCCTTGAAGACGCTAATTTTCAGTTCGTTGATCTATCTTTTCTTCTATTTTATGATCTGGTTGCATAACACTAAATGTGTTTGCAAAGATCTGTAATGTTAATGGTGAAGTATGCATAATGTGTGTTGTGTTCATCATAGTGAATATTGGTTGTATTCATCATAGTGAAGATACCAATCTTATGCAAGGAAAATTGATTTAGCATATGGTTTGAAAGATAAATAGATAAGCATATTCACCCACTTTTTTTAGTTATTTTCCATTATTTTAATGTATGTGGTCTATTTTTATTAGAATATTTACTAAGTATAAATATGTTCATTAATTGATAATGGATTTTATCTTTGACATATTGCAGTTGAAACACCACATGACTATGTGGTGCAATGGACATAAATTTTACATCAAAAGGTTGGATAATAAGAAGAAAGGCTCTTATAGTGGGATGATTTCAGCCATTTAGGCCACTAATATTTCCTTTTGAAGTGATAAGCATATATAGGTATCTAAAAATAGATACTATCGGTATTTGGATGATATAGTTGAGTGTGAATTTAAATCCTTTAAATTAGTCTTATTCGAGGTGAAATGGTACTTGTTACAAATTAATGAATATGATCTTGAAATAATTTTTATTCAACATGCTAATGGATTTACCATGATTAATACAAGGGAAATTGAGCCAATTATATATCCTTATGTTCTTCCAAGCCAATGTCAATAGGCCTTTTACTCAGAGGTTTTGGGTAAAGTAGTTTGGTCATATGTTGGTAGATATTTTGCAAGATAAATTACTATACAGTATAATGTAGTAGAAGAAGATGATATTGAAGAATAAGATGATGTAGAGCTAGAGTAAATAGATGTTTTGGATGAAGAAGTTGAGTTACATGTAGATGAGATATTCTCAATGATGAAATTGTCGATAATGAAACTTATGATGATGCTTTGTATAGTCAATCCTTTCAACCTCAATTCTAATATGGATGATACATGTGTGGAGTTGGAAGAAGAACAAGATCAGTGATATTGAATTGTTGAAATGTAGGATCTATGTGATTATATATTTTCTATGATTTATTCCCTTTAAAGTATTTTCTTATATGGGTTAATTATGTGTTGTTAATATTTATGTTATTTTGTATGTATCATTAGTGTTTATAAGTCATTGAACTTGATTTCTCTCATAGCCCACCAACTTATAACCTCCTAACCCATATTCAACATGTGCTTTAATGGCTAGAATGTTAGGTGAGGTTTAGGGGTTAAGTCGCTTATATATAGATATATAACACATATTATATACGAATCTAAATATAAATATATTATAACAAATAATAAATAAATGAATAATTAAAAAACAAAATTTAAACATACAAAACACTCTAGTGCCAAGCCCATTGACTTATACATTGATTGACCCTACCTACTAGTAAGGAGAGTGTGTAAAGGAGAAACCCACTAAAATTTGTTTTGGATTGAACCCACATGTTAGTAAGGACAGTGCATAGAGGAGCAACCCATTGACATTTTCATTGGATTAACCCCACCTGGACATCCATTGAGGGATTGAACCCATAATCTCTTCAAAACGTATCTAGGATTTTCTTTGCATCCAAGATTGTTTGTTTACTTGACATGAATTGTTCTTGTATATGTATTTCTATTGTGAAGCTCTATTACATCTCTATGTGTGCAAGATATTTCTAGTCTTGTGTTTGAGGGAATGGTTTAGAAAAATATAAATAGGTTCATTTCATCATTGTGAGCTTAGAAATGGGAGAAAATTATTGTAGTAACCTTATCTTTGAATGGGTTGTTCATTGTTTTCTTAAGAACGCGACAAAGAATCTCAATCTCCACAACCCTTGTTTGGGTAGACCTATGAATTTGTTGGTTCATCTATGGAACATAGAGGTGTTGGAGATAATTACTAACCCTATGGGGAAATTCATTCGTTATACCAATAATCATATTAATTATGGTTTTAAAAAAATATGACTAGATTATGGCTTAAAACCATTAGGAGGGATTTTAAAATCCAAAAAGGGTGAATTTTATGCACCAAGATTGTGGAGAATACATATAAAAATATGTTATGGTTTGGTATGAAACATGTACTACTGTAATACAATTTTAGAGAAGGTTTAAAACATGTAAACATAAATTTCTAGCTCTTATAACCCATGAATGGCTACAAAGGATGAGATGATAGGCTTGTAAGAAATTGAATGATGCATTCCTTAAGATGTGATTTTTCTGCCTTAAGGAGAAAATGCATACTTAAAATTGGCATTATGTAAATTTTACATGAAAACAAAGCATGTTGTAAATGAATGCCCTAGAGTGAAAAATAGAAGTATTATGTTAGGATGTGTATGAGAACTTCCCCAAAACATAATGTTATGGAAATGATATGTCTTTAGAAAAATTATGCACATATGATTAGTATTCATATATAAGAATATGAATGGAAATGGATGTTGATCTATTGAATAAGATGGATGTTGAGACCATAACTTCATCCACCCTCTATTTGGTGATTCATATGTTTTATCGTTAACATCCATTTTAATATCTTGTAATTACTATATTATAAAGTAAAATTTTAATATGGCATGCTTCTTATATTATGGTAGGGTATTCATGGGAAGGTATTAACCTTGTAGGAATTAAATGACTAGCAACATCCATAATTATGTTTCTAATTGTATTAACTTGCTTTTTTGTTGATATAGGTAGTTATCCACACTTGATGTTTATAATGTTGAATTGTTTAAATTCATCAACTTGATGGAGATAATTAAAAAAGTCGCTCTAAGAAAGGAAAACATGGAGCTTATTACATTGGTTAGGTGTGAACAAATAGAGGAGAACATTAAAGGTTTGGTTTTTTAGTGGAAAATATGTAATGATATGTGGCAAGTTACCTTATTTAAAAATATTATTTATCACATATATTCATTTATGAGTTTTGGATTGCTACTTGTAGATGATATCAACAAAAAACATTTTCTTTCTATAGGATTTTTTTGGGAGCTATGCATGAGCCTGCTTATGAGGTCAATATGGCAACAATGTTGCACTAACACCACAATGTACTAGCACTATCCACATACCAACAAGGCTATTTTCATATCCTATTTCTCATATCCCTATTACTTAGATGATTGCACCTTCTAGGGCCCATGACACATCCTCACAATGCACACGATACAATCCAAATGATCGTAGAGATGACCAAATTGACGATTCTATAGATTGATTTCTTATATTGGTATGCATTACTAGAAAGGGAATAATTTTAGTTACTTTTTTAGTGGATGAGAACATTGTTTCAATCAAGATACCAAAAATACAAGGTACTCATGAATGTTTTAATTGTTTCCTTTACCTGCTTGAAATGTAAACACATCCAATTATTTTGAATTAATGATAATACTATTTCACCGAAAATAACATTTTTTAAGTATATGAATGACAAAAAATTGTATATATTTGGGCCCACCATATGAACATAATGGAATTCATATAATGCCAATTTTAAAAAGGATATTATTGACTACTTGATCAACCAATTTGGTGAATCTTTGAACAAAAGCAGGGTCACCTCATTGGTTGATACATATTTGAAATCTGTGAGGAATCAATATAGGGTTAATTTGAAAAAAAAAACTATAGGTATGGACATCCTTTGATGACTCTTGAGAGTGAGTGGAAGAATCTAATGGAGGATGCAAAGGAGAAGAAAATGAGAAAAGAAGGAAAGATGCTACCTAGTCTAGGAAGGTATCTGATATTTTGAAATTAATATGTTGAATTCTGTTTATTTCTACATAAAAATTGTGATATATGACTTATTTGAAACTTTCATGGCTCCCAGAAAAATAAGAAGAAGCAAAGATAAGACTATAAAAGCATGGGCAACACAAACTTGGCTAGAGTGGGTATACAAAACTAAAAGTAAAAAATAATCAAACCATATAATTCCTGTCATAATCAAAATTTTATTTAATTGCATACAATGAGACAAATTTGTGATATTTTTTAATGCTTGGGGCTCATTTGAAAACTTGTAGCCATTGAATAAGACTTTTGGTTTAGTTTCATGTTTAGCTTTCAAGCAAATGTTATAACATTAACAAATTGTGGAGAAAACGGATTTTTTCTCTTTAAACAACATGATAAATAAAATAAATGGACTTTAATTATTGATTACTTATAAAACCTATTCATGATTTTATTTCACTCAAGCTAATGTGTATGTTCATTTTAAGAAAGAGAAAAACAACAATAATGAGGAAAGCACTAAACAACATCCCCACATGGTGGAGTGCAACCCGATGATGGTGTTGTGAATCTTGACTATGATAATATTATGGCTATAAAATTGTAAGTATGAATTACAACTATTTACTTGTATATGTTGTTCTTATAAATATTCTTGTTTCAATGGAAAAACATGTAGATGCCACATGGAAATTGAGCCAATGGCCATGCCTAGTCAACCTGATAAAGAACATTGCAATGATATTGTTATTAATGGACTACTTCTATGAATAAAAAACCATATATGAATTTAAACCTCTTTTTTATTGTAGTTTATGCTCCCTCGCAATATCCTACCGCATACCAAGAAGAGTGCATAAATAGATTTAGAACATGTCAGAACATCCATATTCAATCAAAACCGAGAGAAGCCCCAACAATTAAAGGGAATTGAGAATTGAATGAACCAATCATATATTTTTTGAAACTAAGAGACCAAAAAAGAATTGATTGTATATATTATGAAAAATGTATATAATGGAAACAAATTTTGATGAAAAAAATTAATAATAAAGTTATTTGTTGCTTCTTAATTTTTGTTTTTGATACTTTATTATTCATGAATTTTATATGTTTTTTTATGTATGAAACCACATATTTGCATGCACATTCTTTATTTTCCTTACATTTAATTTATTCTATTCTACTCTATATGCATGATTCATACTATGTAACTTCCAATTATTTTCTAGTAGATAGATTGGGTATGTGGAATTGAGAGTGATGGGAGGGCGGGAAGGGAAAAATGAGCTTCCACCTTCATATGGTTGGCCTTATTCACTAGAGAATAAATTATTATTGAAACTAGGAGAAGATCATTCAGGTATTCCGGATTAGTCTCTATAGAGCCTCATACATGTTGATATGTTTATTTATTTATTTAATTATTGTTTAGTCATGAAAAAATTTATTCCTTGCTTATTTATTTAGGTGTTCATAATGGAAATGAAAGAAATGACTAGCTTATGTGTAATTTGGTTTTGAAATTCCCTCCCTCATTGGGATCATGAATGCAGGTTGGTGGTACTCATTTTTCAATTTTTTCTAGTATGTGTACATAATTGATAAAGGTTCAAGTTGATACAACTAATGCCATTTCTTAGTACTTTTATTTGATGAGAACATATGTATCTTCAATATCATAATATAAATTTGTTTTTGACATCAATTGAATGTTGCCATGTGCCTTTCCAATTCCTTACATTCCAAAGTTTATTCATCATAATACTAACCTGCGATCTAATTCCCTTCACCATTAAGCATAAAACTTACATATGGGGCATAAAACTTACATATGGGAACCAATTACAAATGTTGGCATTGAAACTTTTCTTAGTATTTAGTAAAATAAGTGAGTTATATCTCGTCACTTCCACGTGATATAATAGGATACTTGTATGCACAAACTTAGACAATTCGTGCAAATAAAATTGATACCCTCAAAGGGGAAACTATTGATTAAGCATCATTTCCTACTTGGCATGAGTTGTTGGAATTGTTGTTGATGTATAGAATAAATATGTAGCTACTGAAACAATTTTTGTAGTTGAAGTTCTTAATAAAATTATTCCTTGTGTCACATATTTGGGTTATTTACTACATCCTTTTGCTTCATAATATCTCCATGTTGACTGAAATAATAATTAGTAGGAGGTTCAATGTTTTGTATCGCTTTAATACCATTCTTGCTCTAATTAGGTATTTGACCCATTGTATTTTCTAATTGTTATCCATTTATAAAAGCAAAATTTCTTAAATAAGATGAAGTTCCTTAGATATGGAAACAACACCAATAGGTGTTAATTCCTCTGACTTATATCAAATGATAAGAGACCCATCATTCACCAAGCCATCCAAATCTGATGACTAGATTCCTAGCTAGATTTGGTTAACATGATGGTTTGAACATGCCTAAAAAACGTCTTTTCTTATATCCATATGTGAAATATTTCTCCCATCATTACTGATGAGGCTCAGCAATAGGTAAACTATATGGGTCACAATGCTATTCTCCAACTTATTAAATTGTCTTTTCTCACATTTATCCACAAATTTTGTTATATTATGCTTAATGTGAGGAGTGAAGATGTTTTACTATGTCATGTGTCCTAATGTGTCTTAAATGTAGGAATTGGAGCAATTTTGAGTTGATTTGGGTGCAAGAACTTGGAGTAGACAAGAAAGAGAGATTCTAGGAGGTTTTCTCCCTCCTTAACTCCTCCAATCAGTCAAATATCTCCCACTCTATCTCATCAGCTTGGGTTCATTAGTAGCCAAGCATGCTGAGTTCATTGGCAGTCGAGCCAGTGCAAGTGAAGGAGGGGTTAGACCCACATATACTCGAGTTAGGGAAGCAAGTATCTCTATTTTCTGGGGATTTGTTGGTAGCTCCATTTTTGTATACATAAGAAATCTAGGGGACTCATTAGGATTTGAATTTTGGATAACCAAAGAGGCCATTTTAGCTACAACACATTTTGACTATCATTTTATGATGTATTTGACACTTTTTATGATAATGAGAAATTTTGTTTTGATCCAGCACTAAGTTGAGTCAGTGGGCTAAAGCTCTTTGGTTAGGGCCCAACCTTAGTAGTATAAGTTCCTCTCTTGTATCTATATTCTTAGGCTAGAATATTGACTAGCTACTGCAGTTTTTTCATCTCTCTTTTAACTTAAAAGATTGATTAAGTTGTTGGTGTATTCACGCTTCCATTAGCTTAAATGATAAATTAGTTGTTGTAGTTGTTAGAAAATTATATATTACGAAGCAATGGAACACATAAAATATTGCAGAAATATAAACACAGAAAACACACAAAACAAGAGAGACACAGATATATGTGGTTCACCTAGTTTGGGCTATGTCCACCCCGAACAGCCAGTCCTTCCTTTCTATTATCCAGCAAAATGAAGAGACACAACCTACAGCAAATCCGCTGTAATATCCTCCGTTTTCTCTCACAGTCTCACCTCTCTGTTTCTCGCTCACACAGAACACACATCTATCACACAGCCTCAAATACAATACCCTCATACAAAGAGAGGGGTTGCCTTCTAGGGAAAAAAACCTAAACAAACATAAGTTCTACCGTCAGATCATCCGCCTAATGAACGGCCCAGATTGACTAGAAATTACTATACTTTTACAAGGCAATTTTACATTTATTTTTGGCTTGGGGGGCACTGCCCCCGAGCCCCCGCCGGGGGACCGCTGGCCCCCAAACCCCCGCGGGGGGGATAAGTCCCCCGCGCACCCCTCCCCCGCGTGGAGGGGTGTACAAAACTTCCTGGGGTATACATCCGGCTGAAACAAAGACCTCTGAACAATCATGCTCCACACACAAAAATAGTGAAATAGAGAAAATACATCAAAAATATCATGATAGTGACCCATATCTCATCTCCCTCATGGGATCATGATTAGAGGATCCCACTTTCACAACCCAAAAACAGAGTTTGAATTTTTTTGTCCATTGCATAGATTAAGTTTCAATCTTAGTTGTTTATGATTTCTTGGAAA
Source organism: Pinus tabuliformis (assembly GCA_031772625.1). NCBI lineage: Eukaryota > Viridiplantae > Streptophyta > Pinopsida > Pinales > Pinaceae > Pinus > Pinus tabuliformis. Next base: position 1,176,899,382 of record CM062816.1, read on the forward strand.
AATTCACAGTTTTTATTTTTCTTTTTAATATTGTTGTAGCTTAGAAGTAGTTCCTGTCATAGATCTAGTTCTTAGAAATAGTTAGATAATATTTTCCAAATTCAATTCATCCTTTCCACATTAGCATGTAATGAGTTGCAAATGAAAAGAGAAAAAAGTGTAACTATAGGGTTGTTGATCTGCAGTAAGGGAATCCTCTAACCAACTCCATCTAGGTCTTCTCCACCTTCTCTGGATGCATGCCAACCCATATTTTGAACCTCTGTCTTTCAGTCAGTATGAGAAAGTTGTCTTAGTCGAATCCAGCCTTATTGGAATGATGGGCTTGGCCAAGCGTGATGATCACCTACCCCACACTTCAAACACTATCATACACCCTTCCAACACTTTATCTCACCATCCTTTCCCTTCGAAACGTCTCAGCCAACTTCCTGTAGTAGTTCAGGGTATCATGTAGCAGTTCAGGACATCCTATAGAAACATCATGTACCAAACCTGTAGCATCATGTTTTGACCTACAATGATAGCCCAACCTAGTTTAGGAGTAGTTTAACCCCTCATCTTAGACTCCATGACCAGAAGTGCCACCTAGACTAGTCCTTTCACTCCTTTCCTTCCTGCAAGATCAGATAGCATTAGCCCTTTTATTTCTAAATCTAGAAATTAGAACTTTATCTACTTTTTAAGTGTGAATGAGATAGTTAATGCATGCATGTTTGAATTATGAAATGGTAGAGTAGTCTTCTATTTTCAAGCAACCCTAATAGCTAGGTGATCAAGTGAAATATTAGCATAGTTTCCTTTCTGCAAGTGATTTGTGTCATTTCATAGCTAGATGATTTGTGTCATTTCATAGCATTTACAAGTTGGAAAATTTCATTTCTTGAATTAACAAGAATTTACTTTCTCTGCACTAGAACTAGCCTTTACATTCTGCTTTCAGTAGTCAAAATCCTTTTAGTTCAATAGAGGAATGGTCTGGAACCCTAATGGTCAAGTGACCCAATTGAGAGTGACATGAGTAGAATGATACATCTGTTGTGTATATAGCACTGTCACCTCCAATTTTGTACGAAACCCCAGGTTGATAAAGTAAAGTTGGAAACTCTAGGAGTTGCAACATCCTTGCTCCAATACTGGGGCTCATCAATTACTATATGATGACATTTGTAAGAATGGAATCTCTAATGTTGAATTCATAGCTTTATTAAAAATTCACATTGGTTCATGTGGTACTACATATATAATATTAGCATTCAATGGAACAACATTAATATATAATAAGAATTTATAACTTATGTTGTAAATAAGAACGATATCTACATTTATTGTTGAAATAATACCATATTGATCAATGTGATAATCAATAATAGATGAAATAAAAATATAGATATAACACTTCATTCATTTAACAACATTTTCTTTAACTTCCCTTCCATTTTCCCTTATGGCATAATTCCTCCTCTTTACTTATGACTCTCCATCATCCAAGAATCCTACTTGGCCAAGGAGTTCAACCATACAACAATAGTATTCCAATTTATGTGTAATTATATTAAGTTTGCTAACGTGAGCAAAATATTTGCAACCCTCAACCACTAGCCCTCTTTGGAAATATGTAGAGTTAATACCAATAAATATGGAATTATTTGGTTTTGAGATAGAATGTTCCATTTTCTAAAATATCTGTTTTCCTCTTTACCACATCCATGTCTTACCTTTCAATCATAACATTCTAAATGATTACATTTGTATTTGTTTTTGAGATATGCATTTTACAAATCATTAAATTTTCCAAATGACCAATAATATAAACCAAACATGCATGGTTCTTTGATCTCTAAAAGCATTCAAGTTCTTAGAGACAACATGATAAGGGAAAAAATCCCCTCTACATTTTTAAAGAGGTGGTACTCTGTATATTATTACTAGTGAATTATGTTTATTTACAAATTCAAGGAAATATCATACATCAAACTAAGAAAGGCCCATATTATTTAAAGTGAAAAACATGGACATTACTTTACAGACATAAAGCAACATGATTATATATGAAAGGAAGAAGAAAACATAGTGAATAAAACCAAAAGAGGAAATATGGAACACCAACTTGAAACTGCGACTTAGAGTCAAAAGTTTGAGATGACACTACTTTAGTTCCTCATGCTATTATTTGGGATATTTTTTACAAAAGAAAAAAGTTTACAATGTATAAAAAAATACATTCACTAGTAATTGGATGGGAGTGGGGATCCCGTGGACCATAAAGTAGATGAGAATATCTGGGAGACAAGAGGGGAACAATTAGGAAACAACCTAAAATATTGATAGAGTTTGCAATATAAAAGGATGAAATGACTCAAAAATGATATGGAGAAAATAGAAAATGAAGGATAAGTGAAATAATTACTCATGATTACTGAAGGGATATCTCTCCTAGTTACTTGTTTATTAAGGCCTTTTATGCTTCTCACCTTGATTTAGTTTGATGGTTATACATACTTCTTGATGATATAGATCAATTATGGTAACTAAATATTTCTTTAACCATTCATTATTATATTATTATGATGGTGCAACTCTCATTTCATGTCTAATATTGAGTTGGAATAGTTTATCCTCAAAATTCCTAATTTCAAATCCTATTTGTTGCACCATTTCATCGTATTCTTCATTTTTATTCACAAAGTAGACTATCCACTTTTCAATTTCTTTTTCTGAGTAGTCCTTCAATTTCTTTTACCTATATATTTTTAATATGTCTAGCTATTCTTGCGTTGTACCTTTGATGAGAAATTTGGAGTCCATTATGAGATATGGGCCCAATAATTCATTAGCAATATCAACAAGTACTATTGTGTAACTTTTATTTGAACTATTATTTTCAACATCAGAAATAACCTCTTTTGAACATTTGATTTTCCTTAACCAACATGCCTCTCTTTGTTTTAGTTGATTTTCTAAAGGGATTTCTTATTAACGAACATGAGAAAAAATCATATTTAGAAATTTTGAGATGAATATCTTCATTGCCCCCTTATAGAAATTTTCATCATTTTATAAGTTAGTCTCCATGGATTTGCTCAAACTTGTAATCTTATTAGAAATAGTATTGGAATTTATAGCAAGTTCCCAAATTTCTAGGATTATATAATTCATCTTATCAATATATCAATAACATAATTTCCTATAATGTTCATCAGAATTATTCCTCCTTTTAACTTTAGATTGAATTCATGAATCTCCTCAATATTTTGAATAGGTTTTATAATAGATATGGGTTCTAGGAACATGGTTATGGGGAACAAAGCATCATCAAATTATTTTATTCGTTTCTTCAATTGGAGATTTTGTTTCTATTTTTTAACAATGGAATATGTAAGTGCTTCTCCAATAGCTTTGTATAAATCAAAGGCCTTTGAAAGTCTTACCCCTACATAATCAATTTTAGAATTCCATTTTCTGACAACATTTTTGTTATTTAGGTTGAACTTATCAATCCATAACTTTTTAGAAGTTTGGCTAAAAGCCACAAGATGAAGCATGATTAGTTCTTCCTCAAAGGTGGCTATTTTTTCATTCAATTTCTTAGCAATAACTCTAACGTCCACCATCCCTTTTCTTCCTAATTAGGGGCGGAAGCAATATTATTATGAAATTCCATCTCATTCTAATAGCTTTCTGGACCTCAACTTTATATTTATACTTATTAATGGTATCTCTCTTTCTTTTTGAATTGGAAGAAACTATATGCATTTCTCAAGGGGTTTCTTGGGGAAATCACCGTCTCCTCCATCATCAAAACTACCAATATTTGATTTCCTTTGATGAGTATCAAAGGAAGTATGTATATTGCTTCTTGAAATAGAAGTACTTATTTGTTATAAATTAGAATATATAGTTTACTTATGATTACCTCTCTATTGTTTCTTATTGTACATATCAATAGTTCTCACAAGAGTGTGAGAAGCATCTTGAAAAGCTAACTATTGAAATTCAAGGATTATCCTTAAAAAATTTAATGTACCCTTCTCCTTCATCGAGTATCAACACTCTATTAACTATTTTGGGCTATCTAATAGAGATAAAATGTGATAAAAATAAACCTCTAGGTCGAAACTATCATAGCTTAGAGCTTCCAACATTAGGGAGTTTTGAAAATATTTAGAGAGTTCAAGCTAGGAATTGCTCCTAACTATGATTTTCCTATTGTAATAGGAATCGTGATGAATTTCTTCTTCCTTGTTTGACTAAAGAAGTGGAACCAATACTTGCAATGTTTGCATATTTCCATAATGAAAATTTTGTTACAAACAAAATAGGGTGGGAGGAAAGGTATTTCTTGAAACCCAGTCATTCTCAGACAATAAAAACCACCTCTAACTTATAGAAAACCTTTTTCCTTTAATAATTTAGATAATTTATTTGAGATCCTTTCCTTTTTCAGTCAAAATACCATTGTTCAAAACACATAAAAGAATCAATTTTTAATTTGATATAAATTGAACAGAGCCTTATGCCTCCATAAGGAAGGATAAGGTCTTTGTTGAAGTTGACATTATTCAACCTTTGTAATTCCTTAAATATATGACAATATACAATTATATAGGCTAAGTAGGAAGATGTGTAGAATGTCTTGCTCCTATGAAAGTTCCGTAACTAAAACGATATCTTGTTCAATATAATGTCAACCTAGTAAAAAATGACCTATTAATGAACATACTAGTGCACTATATACAAAATACATTAAGGAAATTTTCCAATTGAATATTATCTAGAAAGTTAAGTAAATAGCCAATAAAACTATTTATATGGGTACACTAATGATCATACCTCAATCCTTCTCTTTATGTTTGTTGTGGTTACATGCGAGAACTTCTTCAAAATATTAATTCCTCTTCTATGAACATCCTAAAAAAGAGTCTACATCATAAATTTTAAAATTTCATATTGGTATAAGAAGATGAAACATGATTTTGAGGGTATGAGGTGTAAGATAAATTGGTGTGCTCTCAGCTTCTTACAATTGATTTGTCCTTTATATGCTATTAAAATTCTCTGTACACCAAGACCCTAATTATTTTCAATCGATAACTTCAATCATACATCTCCCATGTAAAATTCCTTATGGCCAAACTTGGTTACTATTATTCTCCTTCGGTAGCTTGGACTAGGCTCGAAACCACTAGAATATTGTTTCTTCCCATCCCAAGGTGTTGATTATGTCATTGCAATATTCTCTCTCCATTTCCTCAACACGTCTCTTCTTACAATCCTAATGAATAGGTGGTGCAATTTATAAAATGATATTTCATTGATCAAATATTGATGAAAACACAATTATTAAATGTTCCTTAATGTTGCATATAGTAACATTCCTTTTATTAATTATAATTTACCTTGCAGGATATCATAAGGCAAGGGAAGACATTATGAGAACTATCGTGAGCAATATGATGGAATGGAGACTTCACCAATCCTTGAAAAAGGTTATTTTTTGTGAGTTTGAGGTGATAAGAATGATACATGGATGACGCATGTATGAATGATGGGTATGGAATGTGGATGAATGATGTGGATGACATGTGGGTGGTGATGTGTATGGAACATTCCAATAATTCATAAAAATGGCTAATTGTTTTAAATTGTCTTTATTGTTGTTGTATGTACTATATACGAGCAGAATCTCTGAACTTTGGACTTATGATATGACATGAAGGAGATCCATTATTATCATATATGAAATTTGTCTAAGTTTAAATACGGTGCAAAATGAATGCTGTGGGACTTCAAGTTTAAAGTGAGAGTTGTGCAAATTTAGGTAGGAAAACTTCATTGGTAAATTATCATTTCAAGGAATCTAAAATTAGCAATGTAAAATAAGTGATATGGGACATTGGGTGTAAAGTTAGTGTCGTGGAAATTTTGGTGGGAGGACTTAAGAGGCAAATTCTCAATTTAATGAGTCCGTAATATAGAAAAAATAATTAAGTTAAGGGAGATGTGGGAGATTGTAGCCTTTAGGACATTAATCAAGTAAACTTGTTCAACACATGTCTACATGAAGACAAGATAATTACAAATGTGATGTGGTTTGAGCACACCACTTGTTCGTTTGTTTTGGTTCAAACAATTCACTCTCTATCTAAGGAAATGCACATCCTACCTTAGAAAATGCATTCCATGCCTTAGGAAATGAATTTCCTATCTTAGGTGTTCGAAAACAATGTTAATAATGAGAGGGGTTTGAATCATTATTAAGGCTAATTTTTAACTCTTTCTGTCAATTTTATTTTCTTATTAAAACTTGGGAACCATCCATATAATCAACAACAAAATATCATATAGTGCAATATGAAATCAACATACAAGCACACACCATGAGCATCATACACATGAGACACAAGGTTTTCCATGGAAACCCTTTCGGGAAAAAACCACTAAAGCTTGTTGTTGTTATTGATGTAAAGTATGAGCACCTACTCTATTACATCCATATGTTTTTAAGCCACCACTCACAGAAAGCACCAACTCCCTTTGATTGTTTTCTAGCACCCAGTAGTAGGAAGCACCAACTCCCTATTTTTGTAGTCACCTATCCAACTTACCAAAAGCACCATGTGAAGCACCAAATTCATGGATTTGTTGCAAGCACAAAATTGAGGCTCCTTGGATTTATGCAAGCACCAACTTGTAGGAGGCGTCGACCCCCAAGAATTCTCAATCACCCATTAGATATGGAAGCACCAAATTCCTATATTCAGGATCCAACCCACACTCAGGAAGGAACACAATGTTCTTTGTCCATGGGAACCATTATGCCTTATGTAACCTTTGTTCTCTGCTCACTCTGCAGAAACCCACTGATCTACTCAACAATAGTCACTCATCATAGCCTTTCATTGCACTTTTTCCTCTACTTTTCAACAACATGCACTTCAATACTCGACCTTCTATTCCATAGGCTCTCTTGGCCACATACACCATAGCAGAAGCTCTCTCAGCCTTCTTCACACTGTACAGGCACCTTCATACTTCCTCACACAGCATAGGCACCTTCGGCCTTCCTCACATAGCAACACTCTCTCTCGAGGTCTCTTTCATCTGCTTAGGCACTCTCATCCTTTCATAGAATAATAGGTTCACTTTGGCTCATGCACAGTGATGCACTCACAACAAGGATCTCTCCACACAATTCTCTCATGACAATGTTTCTTTCCCCCCTTGTTGGTCAATTGTGCTTTGTTATTTCGTTCCTTTGTTGCACTTTACATAATGTTGCCTCTACTTTCCTGAATCCACACTACCTGATTTTACCTTGGAATGACTTTTCCATTCTACTATTTTGTCTGACTCACTCTCTGCCACTGCATTAAACATGAGAATGGGCACCTAACTGTTTCTCCATACTGAGAAATAATTCTCAGTCCACCTACACACTTCAACTAGGTACTGTCCTCTCTGTGAACAAATATCCTATCACTGAGGCTCTCCATGCTTATTAATGGTTTCACATAGCTTGAATTTACTTCAAAATGGATTTTTTGATCTTCATTTAATTCACTGAGGTGTGCATCAAAGAACAAAGATGGCTTGTCTCACCTCAAGGTAGACTCAACACTCTTTTCTGTAAATCATGGTCCTTGTTGCCTTGACCCGAAAATATTTGATAGTCGATGTTACTCATGATACCAACTCCTCTACGCAATCATATTCCTTTCTACTGACTCACCCATTTTCCATACACCATTGTACTGTTACATCAAAGCCACAATATATCATAAATCATACAAGAGGAATGTTACGATATCACTTAGTTTTAATACCCTTAGCTCCTTGGTGATTGGCACCCATAACATTTTATTTCTCATAAGATAGGGTCTATGGTTGTCAAATTAGCTTATCATTGTAGCGTTATATTGAAGCCCATTATTATCATACCTTTTTTAAAGTCACAATTGCAATCTAGCTCCTTCTGCTTAGCCCTCATCGCTTTTCACATCATAGGATTGTTTCCTGTGAATGCTAGTATAGCACATAGGTGATAAGCCTTTAGACTCTTGTTGGGGTCCTATCAACTGTGTTATAGCTCTTCGTGCTTGGCTCTTTTAAATTCCCGACAAAACACCAAAACATACATCAGAGCTCCCTAGGCATCGTAACATTTTCAAATATGCATTTAAATAGGAGTTACGAGATCTCCATCCTCTGATATACTCCATAGCACTTAGGTGCTAGCCCTACTCTGCACCCTTGGTTCTTTGGGTCTCCACATGACCATGTGCTAGTTAATATCAGAGCCCCCTTTATCATAAATTTTTTGAATGCCATTTTCATAGGAGTTATGGGGTCCTCAACCTCTGATATACTGACCTTTGATATGCTAACCTATGAGATCATCTCATGCTCTCGTCACTTCTCCATGTGGCACCTTCTGAGCAGTGACATGTGTCACTCTGAGTTGCCCCATTGAGCCACCAAAAATGCAAAAACATTCTACCACATATCCACCTTACTGCCAAGCCATGCTGATGTCAATTTCCACTGCAGCTTCTTAGAGCTCATCACATGCTTCCATGTGTCCTGCCAGAGTTGAGAGAAGGGATCCCCTCAAGCCTTGGTTTTGCAATGAAAACCTTTGTTAACCCTACTACGCATCCCCCAACACTTTTAACAATATCAGAAACTCCATATATCGTAACTTCTTAAACTTAAAATTCGAAGAAGTTCTAAGGTTTTGATGTCTTCAACCTTCCAATATTCCGATATCCACCTGTCTGACCTCCGATTTTTCGATGGCCTCCAGCTTCTGATATCCTGATATGACTTGATATGAGATTCTGATATTCCAATCTCTGATATAGTCTGCTTTGAGGTTCTAATACTGGGCCCCGATGTTCTCCAACCTCTAATATTCATCCTTCCTCTCTGCTGACCTCCGATATTTTAGCTCGCTTAGGACTTCAATACCCTCACATCAACATACCATAAATTTTGATCTAGGAGGCCATTTTCAGAATTTCATACATCATTGTAAATATATTTCTAATCACTTCCCAATGGAGAAGGTTTGATGTAAGATCTGAGCCCATCTTCTACCTATAAAATGGTTGCAAACTCTCTACCATTCTTAGCTCCTTGACTCTCCTTCTTGTGCCTAGAATCCGACTAGTCATCATTTTATGGCTTCTCCAGTAAACATACTATTATGATGATTCTCTACTAGAATCTTGCAACTACCATAGGATTCCACCTTATCCTGGACTACGAATCACCATAGTTATCATTTTATGGCTTTTAAATAAGCCTGCTACTACAATGATTCTCCCCATGAGCTCGACAGATCAAGAATACCAATGCTAGCCCAAATTACCATCAAAACTATGCTAGGGAACATTAAAGTGAACATCTATTGTGAAAAGAATCCATGCTAGTCTGGTTGACATTAATGCCAACACTCCTGCCAACAATTAGATAATGCCAACTTCCTAACACATATCCCAACATGATTGTTGAAATCACTGCCAACACACTTACAGATATATTTACTAATCCAGTAACCATCCAGATAATGCCAACTATTCAACAATCTCACCCTTTGGCATTGATCGCAACACCTCAACCTCATCTTCACTTTGATGCCCACTTGAGATGTTGCTTCCAGATTTCTCTTGGCATAAGCCACCAATGACTTTCTCTCTTCTACATAAAACATCACATCTTCTCCACAAATTATCTCCCCCTTTTACCTCAATGTCAAGGAGCTACAAGCTACCATTTTCTCCCCATGCAATCATTGGCTATGAAGACCAAGGTCTAGCTGTTGAGATGTACATTGTGCTTTGTAGACATCTCTTCAAGGACTGTCACTATTGTCGCTCCATAAACTGGTCATATGTGATATGCTTCCCCTAAACATATATTGCCTCTTCTTTTTTCTTCAAGTCTTGGAAACCTTATGGCTACTTGATGAATACTCCTCATACTAATGCATCTTTTGTATTAGTGAAAAATAAAACTGATACCAATTGAAGTTCTCATGATACTGTTGTTGTTGCAAATACCAATCAATGATGATGAATTTTGGCTTGCTCTTCTCTGCTACTATTGCTTCATCTTCTATGATCATTTCTCCTAAGAATATTTACAATCAACGCTGCCCCCACCCCCAAGTTCAAGCCTCAAAATATGTATCACTACTTAAAAAATACCAATTGTACCAAAAAAATATACAAATGGAATAATTTACCAAGAAAACTCTAATACTTCCTCTCATAAAGAAATGTCCATTTTCATGCAAGGTTACTCCACATGAGCCCAAACTATGAACTCCCATAGAAATACCAATTGAAAGACTAAAGTACATTGAAAGCTTAGACCAATTGTGTTTCATAAACACAAGACTTCTAGGCATAATCAAACTCACAACTTAAATGACATAATGGCATTTCACGGAAGATGCAAACCTTTCATTTGCTGAGAAATCTTCCTTTCGGAGGATGACAATTTTTGCCTGCTACTACTTATCAAAGCAACTCCCCCTGATCCATTTCTCTTTGATCTCATGAAACTACTTTATTTCCTCTGCGTGGGTGTTATTGGGAAATCTAGTGTCTATGAAGAGTTGCTAGTCCCACTAAGGCTGGTAGCTACCTTAGAAACAAACAAACTAAAACCACTTTCATTTTCCTTTATGAGAAATAGATAAGAGGGGAATAAAGGAGACCAACCTCTGTCTTGCGCTTGGTCCCTTATTTGATTCCTCTCCCTTCTGATAGATCTCTGCCACTCAGTTCCTTGTCTACCCAGCTTCAAAGAGCACCTATAGAATCAAAGCAGCATAACAGTATTCAAGAACATAGATCTATTATCATAAACAATATAGGACCAGATATATATTGACCACACAAATGCATATATCATCAATCATACAAGAATGTGGAGGAAAACTTGAATAGCTTTATTAATAATCAAGAATAGCAAAGAGGATTACAAGCAATTGTTCTAACCCAACATCATCCGCTCAGCAAGAAAGCCCTTCTTCACCTCATGAAAAGCTTAGATCACCCAACACTATGATGTTGCACCAAGAAACCAGCAACACTTCCTTACAAGATACAAAATTCCAGCCTTTGGATCTCTGGGATGAAGGATCCATATATAGATGTTTGCAAGGGAGGTGAGTCAGCTTTTGAGATTTGATTAGTGTCCTCTCTTTGATAGTTCTTGATTCCACTTGGAGATTGATGATCTCTTACTCATCCCTCGGCGAATGTGGAGAGGCAAGTGTCACAGGAGAAGTTTATGGAAGATTCCATGATCCTCCACCCTGTAGATTGACCCTGCCATTTGTCCATTCTTGCCCATCACACCCCATAGAAGGGATTTTCAAGATGCATCGCACCTCCCATGTGTATTTAGGTGGGATGCAGTGCACTTTGACCATGGAGCAGGTGAGATGGTCCAGTTTTGACCAGTTTTGAGTAGTTTTTCATGGAGAACTTTTGGGAGAAGATGTAATCAGTTGACCTTGTTCTTTTATAGGTCGGAACAACACTTTTAGGGACTTAAGAGCCCTTGGTTTATGGACATTTATGATCGGGGTTGCAGTGCCCAAAAATGCCTATAACAGTTGCCCCCTAAAGCATGAGGTCGTTAATTTGTTGATGTCGGGTGAAATGCTTTATCATGAGGATCTGAAGTTTTTTCAAGATGGAAGGCAACCTGTAATAAGATACAATACAATACATTATCTTCATAATATTTTCATGATCTAGCTCAGGCGGGAATTCCCATGCTCAGCTTTATAAATTCATTTTCATGTACATAAGACAGACAATCATCTTAGTGTCAACTGATGATTCTGGTAGAGCCATCATCCGTTAGGTTGGATGATTATCTGCACAATAATGATGTACATTTGATGTCTTTATTTTAATGAATATATATCGCAGCCCAGATGGATGAAACTAGATCCGGGGTCTTCATATCGTTCGATCTTCACTCAAAGTACAAGTCGATCCATGTGAGAGATGTTCTGGACTCAAACATGGAAAGACATCGCCTGATTACCAACCAATGATGTAAGTTGTTAACATGCGCGAGAGGAATCACCAATAATGATGATGAACCTCAAGGTACTACAATACAATTCACGTGGTGTGAATAAGGGACTTGGCATCGAACACCATGCAAAATCTTTCGGTCGAAGGCCATTGATGTAAACCTATCGCCGGAAGTGAGAAACTTGCCATCGAGGCATGCAAGTTTCAAAGTACTGAAAGGGTTGTTCCTAGATCGACTTCTTGGATAATGAGCTGATGTCGACAAGAAGTGATCCGTCATAGGAGGGCCTTAGTGAATCCCACATCAATGACACGGAACGGAGCAAATTATTTTAATGGAGGTGAAAACGATCTGGTGATATAAGGTTCAGGGTGGCGGTCATGAAAGAATGGAGCGTAAATGTATTACAGTGGGTGAGACACAGGTGAATTCTCTGAGCGACCTCTCTTGAACATATCGGCGACACTGACATGATGGATTGGTAGCGTTAACCCCAAATATGGATGGTGTGATGGACCCATGGTGATATGACCAGTGAACGGAACAACCCAACCCGGCTCGGATGCGGAGTGAAAGTGTCATGTTCAAGAGCGACTTGCTACCAATAAATGTTTTCAAGTTTTCTTCCCAATTTTTCCCCAGTCATTGCTGACCAGTACCTCTTTATTTTTGTTAAGCTTGAGGAGGATAACATATGCTTGTTCTATAATTTTCCCTTTGGGAAAACCCATCGCTATGTTTTAACGAGCCTAGCGATAGTGAAACTCATTCTCGTCTGTATGGACAAATTTGTCGCTATTCGGTTTTAACGAGTTTAACGACAAGGATAACTCAGTCCTTTTCAATTTTAGAGAGTCTGAAAAAGGGACATAAAGAAAACTCCAATAATCCTTTTTCATCATATAATCCCTTGAGTCCGAAAAATTATAAAACAATACAAAAGGGATGAATTTTCGGTACTTTTAACGAGCTGAACAAAACAAGCACTCGATCTTTTTGTGTAATAATCCCTAAAGTACAAAAAGATTAAAATTTAAAGGAGGGATAGCACTTCTGGTCGCTTTAACGAGCTGGAGAGGCCAATTGCTCGGCAATCTTTTCATATTTTACGAGTCAGATGAAAAGAGCTTAAAGGAGACTTGTTTTTCGAGGAATGAGTGATAAGTTCGGGTAGCAACTAATTCCAGGTAAGGTTTGGAATTTTCCAATCACGGCAGTGTCACAAGGATGGCTAACAAGATCACTCTTCGCAGTTGTTCCTCAAAAAGGGTAAACAATCAAATGGAGGTGAATGATCGGCCAATACAGAGTGGAGGTGATGATGAGAACATGACCAAGGCTTCAAAGGCTAATGATAATGCATTCACAATGGTTATTTACGAGAAATTGGTTCACTTTTTAATAAATGAGCTTAAACTCTAGGGGAAACATTTGCTCATTGCTTATGTTTATTTTTTAACAAGCTTGAAGTCCGCGTTAAAACTGCTCGATGCGGGTTTATCTTTTAACGAGCTTGAACCCTGCAGTAACACTGCTCATGATAAGTTTGCATGCCCCCAGCATAATAATGCAAATCAAGGTGCATGCCCCCCAAGCTTCATTGCATTCAACTCGGTGGTTGGAATGAAGGTTTACTTTTGAGATTTGGAGAGGGATTTGTTTCATTTTTTAATGAGGTTGACACAGTAAAAGAACTATCCTCATGACTCCTTGTTTCATTTTTTAACGAGGTCGACACGAGATAAGAACCATCCTCGGAATCCACCGTATTTATAGTATTTGATAGAAAATCAAAAACTGAAAGATGATTAAGGTTGCTGGAATAATCTTCGTGGTAATCCAGAAGATGGGAGCGATGGTGGTAATCTTCCCATGGTGCCTCTCCTATCATCATCGATTGAATGATTCCTTCGTCTGTAGAATGTACATACGACCAAGGATTTGAAGAGGTGCCATATTCCTTAGACCTATCTATCCAAACACTCGACGAGTGTTGATTTGGGTTTGCCCACCAGGCCAAGAAAATTGAGTGCTACAATATTTATAAAATGGAAATGATCCATGCTGACAAAATGTTTAGGAATCTTCGAATCCATTAGATATAGAAGATTGCATATTGCAGGTTTCCACTATGGCCACTTCTTCTAGATTACTCGGAGGCGGTAGGGAAAAAGTACCCATTAAGGCAAGGTATTTTAGAAGGCCTACTCCAATATTTTTAAGCGAATGATTGCTTCCATGGATCATTAGAATGCTTTCCGTAACTTGTGAACTGTTGGGGAGAAATTTTTGTTGGTCGGCGATTGTAATTCCTCCTTGGAAGGGAAATGCAATCTTCCTGAAGTAGGTCGACACAACTGCGGCCATGGCATATATCGAGGGCCTTCCCAGTAGGATATTGTAATCGAGGTTTCCGTTAATTACTTCAACATCAATTTCTACTGTTTTCCCCCTAGTTCAACTTGCAAGTTACTTAAAATCCCGTATGGAGTGTATAATCATACATCAAATGCTTTTAACATCGTTGACGATTGCGACAAGGGTGGAGATCCTAAATTTTTCCAGCAACTCATCGACATAATACATGTAGATGCCCCCTCATCAATAATTGTTCGATGAACAGTTTTGTTGAGGGTTTTCACTTGAATAAGGAAAGCTAGTTGAGCTGGTAACTAAAGGTCATACCCTTTGTGATTAAAGGATAAAAGATTGGAATCTGTTGGCTCAATCCCATCTATTACTGATAATAGAGCCTGCTTTTGGGAGGGGCAATTTTGTGGTACCTCAAGTGTCGACATAGCAGACGGCGATTGGGCCAGGTCCTCTACTATATTATAATTTTGTGCTACTTTAGCATGAGGATTAAATTTCAATTTGTGTACCACTCCCTTTGGCGGCTTTAACGTTAGATCAGGAATGATGGGTGGCACAACTTTAGTAGACGTTATTTTCGAACTACTCAGTTGATCAGTAGCCTTGTTTTTCGACAGCTGTGGATTCCCGTAATCTTTATTCCTTGTCATTATCAAAGCGTCATTTTGTTGTTTTGGAATGGACAACATAAGCACTTGGGATTGGGAAGCATTTTGATTAGAAACTAGTTTGTTTCCCGGGTTTGGAAACGGATCAGTTAATACCACTGAGGTTTTTGAACTCTTAAATAGTTTCTTAACTTCAGCTTTATGTGGACAATCTCTTGTCCGATAATCTTCATCACATATCTGACACCCCGCAGGGGGTTTCATTTGCCCAGAAGGGTTTGCAGAAGGTTTTTCAGGAGATGACTCATCCTACTTCTTTTTTCTCCATTTCTTTTTCTCCTTGCCCCCTAGTTGCTTCAGTTGTTTTCCCTTGTTGGTCGACACGACATTTACCTCCGAGGCGAGAAGTTCTTCATTTGCATTTTGATCAGAAATCTTATGGGCTTTCTTAGATGTAGCCTTTTTCAATTTCATGCTTGTCATACCTATCATGCCATCGCCGACATGAGAGTATTTTTTTTTAATTTGGGAGGGGGAGGAACGAAAAATTCCGGTCTAGGATCATCAGGTATTTTATCGTAGAGCGTGCCAGACTGAGTATAGATCAAGTCTAGATATTGTCCACGAGCAATAACTTGCTCTTCAGTGATGACTCCTCCCTTTGCCACATCTTTTGTGATAGAAGGTAATAATGACTTAATAAACCATTCAGCTAGCAGCTGATCAGGAACATATGTTTTTACCATTCTACGATGACGTCGCCACTCATGAATATGATCAGATATGTGAGTGGTCGTTGTTTGCTTGAAATTGGTAAGAAGTTCTGTTCCCATTTCCTACCTTATGGGTAACTGAAAATGGGTTAAAAAGGTTGTGGCTAGGGCACTAAAGTTGTCAAACGAAGCTCTGGGTAACTCGATATACCATTTTGCTGCCGGACCAGTTAACGTCCTTTGAAAAAGGCAAAGCCTAATCGAATCATCGTTTAGGGTGTTTGATGAACACGACAGATGAAATTTCATCACATGATTCGATGGGTCTTCACCCGGATTTCCATTAAATTTAGGAATATCTAATCGAAGTTTATGCAGAATCGTTGGACACCAAGGGGTGTAAGCAACTAGATCGTTCGTTAGCCAATTTAGATCTGGTAACTCTAAAGTTGCCATGAAGGGTAACTGTTGATTCAGGTTTGGCGAAGCATACCCAGGATAGGATGGAATGGCCTGAGCAATTGGTCTTTGCATACCAGCATAATGCATTTGATGCTGGTAACTTTAGTAAGGTTGATGGGCATAACCATTGTAGAATGGTTGATTTTGACCATTTTGAATATACAACTGCCCATTATTTGTGAAGATATGTTGCTCAGATCCTTGGTATACTTGTTGGAATTACGGTTGTTGGTATTGCACCAGCCATGGTTGCGAGGCCATGTGTTGTTGTCCAATACTGACCATTTGACCAAGATGAGGGGTAATTGTACCCGTTTGGGCCTGTGTCATTCCACTAGTTTGCGATTGTGGTTGACTCGTAGGGACAAGAGGCTGTTGCATTACAACCTGAGAAACTTGAGGTTGGCATACAATAGGTAATGCTTGTACTTGCGACACCATCACAATAGCTAGCGTAGTTGGTATATTTGACATAGGTAAACATTGTTGCATCGAATATACAACTCTTGGTTGTTGAGGTAGTATTGGCACCCAACCGCTAGATGTAATTCCAGCATAACCTGAATTTTGTTGTGAACTCTCGTATGGTTGTCCTCCCAGAGGAGACAATGAAAGGGTATATTGCCCCCCATACAGCGGTAATCTGGTACTCAAAGGAATTGTTTGTCCTTGAGGACCGGACTGCCCAAATTGACACCCTGAAGGATCAATTTGCTGAGACTCAACATAAGAATTACCGGATACTATTCCAGATGAACAAATAGGAACGGACCATACTGTCGAAATAGCCCCTGAGTGGGCCCCTTGTAGTGATTGAGATCTAGTTGGGATAGATGGTATGCCGGAAAATATTGTTGGAGTGACAACAGGAAGTTTCGTCGTCGCTGTGTCGGATGAAATAGTCCTAGATGTCGATGGTTGTTCAGACATTTCTAGTCTATCCAAAAGATTGCCTAGCGATTCTACAAGAGCTTCTGATGACTGTAGACTAATTTCTAATGAAGAAGGATGTAGAGTGATCCCGACTCCAAATCGCAATGGAGTACTAGATGGAGGATCCTCCACAATCTCTTCTATAGAAATCAGCCCAGGTGGAAGAGGTAGACCGTCAGGTCGGTAAAATATTTCTGTTGTTGAAGAAGGTATAGAATCTGCAGCGACAGATGTTTGGGGAATAACACCTTCCGAATGAGCTGTAGATGGAGTTGGTTCAGTAATACAAGTGTTTACCTTCACACTAGGATCAGTTCTACTGTCCTTTGGTGGCTGCTGAACTTCTTCTATAAAGGCAGGGATACCAGAAATTTTTGGAGTAACTGGAGTCTCCGAATGTGTCGGAACACCTATTCTAACTTTACCAGGGGATTTGGAACCGGTTAAACGAGTTTGCTTTGTCCGTAACAGTTTCGATTCTAGAGACAAAGACGGTTGACTCATAAGCCTCTGTGAACGACGTAGTTTCAATTGAATTTATTCCACGATTGCGGATTACTCGATCAACTAAAAATAAATGGGAAATATGTTTCTGAATTAAATGAATTTTAGACGCTTTAACACAACTTGTTTTTCCAATTTTTAAGAGTCGAGAAAATCAAAATATGACTCTAGTCGCTTTCGATTTTTAATGAGCCTAAAGTGACAAGTGCTTAGATGGACCTTTTCCTTTAAGGAGTCTTAAAAGGAACGAAAGAGACTGCTCTGGAAATCTAGATAGAGGGATTACCAAACCAATCGCAAAATTGCAGAATACTTTTTACGGTACGACAGTCAATCTTCTCGAATGTTATGTTCTGTGCATTGCAATCGATAGGGCAACAGACATGGCTTCCTATGGATAAAGGATAAAGCCTATTGTGGTCTCCCAATATATACTCGACAGTACGTGGGAGCACAAGTCCGTACTGGCACTTATCATCTCAAAGCGGAGGGATCACCCAACCATCAATGAAAACAACAGTTACCAGGATTTACGATGTCAGAATACGTCTCTAGCCTAAACTTCTAAATGTTGTGCATTAGGTTCCAAAGCATTTTTAGATTCATTAAATTTATTTTACAGTTGATCTTGCTTAAGAAATTTTCCTTTCAGGTTCACCGCGTGATGTAGATGTACAATTCCTAAAATGCAATCTAAGATTATAAACAAACGTTTAATCTTCTTTTTGCAATGAAAATCCTAGCTACTAATGAAAGAGAGATGATGTTCTTTGAACATAGAGTAGAGAGCACACACTATATGCACTGTCCTAAATCAAACCAACAAACAGTCTAAATGCAAATGCACATGCATGTATTTGTTTTCAGCCTTCTTAATGTGTGAATGATAAAAAGAAAGCTAAGCACAAATCTGAATTAGTTTTCAAAGTGACATTACTAGCAAGTTTCTTTTCAAGACAAAATGACGACAATGACAACACTTTGCGATTTGGAATTGAAAACTTGCTTTCGACACTTGAAAAACTACTAATTCAAATCAAATACAAGAGTAACTGTGTAATCGACTATCAAGAACAACCAGATTCTCTTCTATGACTGAAAACGTCACTTGCGACACTTTCAAATCAAGAAACGACTGTTCAATTACGCTACTTCTTTGTAAAGAGAAATGAAAATGGCTCAAAATACATAAAAAAATTTACAGTTCTTTGCACAATGGAGGCGGAATAAAGGCAAGAAAGGGGGTTTCAACAGAGGTATACTGACTACAAACAACAAAACTCCTAAATAGTGCTGAAAAGAGTGAACACAAAAACCAAAATCTAGGAGTAGGAGAGTTCTAATCTGATCAGCACACCTATAACACAGGGAAAAAGCGATTCAGCGCACCTACTACACTCGGGAAGTGCGATGCATCCAAAATCCAAAGAAGAGACAGTGCGATGGTCCAGGGATGAGACTTCAACTGGTTTCTAGGTCACAGTTTGCAGCTCAATTCAAGGATTTAGGCGGAGCAAGTGGTAATCATTAAATCAATCACAGGGGTAGATCTAAAGAGGTTACTAGAGCCACCACAAGGGCAATTAGAGAGCTTGTAAATCGATTGTTTAGTTCATAAACAAAACTCGGAGATAGTTTAAAGCAGCATTGATCTACTTTTCACTTGCATAGAAAATACAGTTCGAAGGCTAGATGGCTTGACTTCAGGCTCCGTTTGTAAGTTTATAAAGTAAAAAAATGTAGATAAACAAACAATCTATTTTCTCCCCAATGGAGTCACCATTTTTTTATCGGGAAATCTAGTGTCTATGCAGAGCTACTAGTCCCACTAAGGTTGGTAGCTACCTTAGAAACAAACAAACTAAAACCACTTTTGTTTTCCTTTATGAGAAATAGATAATAGTGGAATAAAGGAGACCAACCTCTATATTGCGCTTGGTTTCTTGTTTGATTCCTCTCCCTTCTGATAGATCTATGCCACTCGATTCCTTGTCTACCCAGCTTCAAAGAGCACCTGTAGAATCAAAGTAGCATAACACTATCCAAGAACATAGATCTATTATCATAAACAATATAGGACCATATATATGTTGACCACACAAATGCATATATCATCAATCATACAAGAATGTGGAGGAAAACTTGAATAGCTTTATAAATAATCAAGAATACGAAAGAGGATTACAACCAATTGTTCTGACCCAGCATCATCCTCTCAGCAAGAAAGCCCTTCTTCACCTCATGAAAAGCTTATATCACCCAACACTATGATGTTGCACCAAGAAACCAGCAGCACTTCCTTACAAGATACAAAATTCCAGCCTTTGGATCTCTGGGATGAAGGATCCATATATAGATGTTTGCAAGGGAGGTGAGTCAGCTTTTGAGATTTGATTAGTGTCCTCTCTCTAATAGTTCTTGATTCCACTTGGAGATTGATGATCTCTTACTCATCCCTGGGCGAATGCGGAGAGGAAAGTGTCACAGGAGAAGTTTATGGAAGATTCCATGATCCTCCACCTTGCAGATTGACCTGCCATTTGTCCATTCTCGCCCATCGCACCCCATAGAAGGGATTTTCAAGATGCATCGCACCTCCTGTGTGTATTTAGGTGGGATGCAGCGCACTTTGACCATGGAGCAGGTGAGATGGTCCAGTTTTGACCAGTTCTAAGTAGCTTTTCATGGAGAACTTTTGGGAGAAGATGTAATCAGTTGACCTTGTTCTTTTAGAGGTTGGAACAAAACTTTTAGGGACTTAAGAGCCCTTGTTTTATCGACATTTATGGTCGGGGTTGCAGTGCCCAAAAATGTCTATAACAGTGGGGACTGATCCTGTGGAATTGACTTGACTGTGAGCTTCCTGTCATTCAACACTTCTGTTGCAACCCATCTTCTTCATCCCACAACATAAGATATTGGTCTGTACTCTGTTATCACTCCATAATTTTCCCTAGGCTGAGGAGGGAAGACTCTGAGGCAACCAAAAAACTCTTTTAGGTTAAGGTCTAGCCCCTAGCCTTGGAGAGGGCTCTCTCACTATTTTTTCTTTCAGTCAATCTAGTGACTGAAAACTCTCAATCTTAGGTTGGCTATAAGGATCAAAAAGGTGAATTTATGTTGTTGTTTGAAGGTAAGTGGAAGAAAGTAGATCTGCCTCATATCAGAGTGAATAAGGGATGTGATGGAGTTTGAACAGGGGAAAGATAGGCAGTGTTATTGGTATCAAATTGAATTTTATTGTAGTAGAAATAGAACACAAAAGAACACACATACCAGTAAATACTGCCACAAGAATCATTGTCCAGATTGCATCTGCGTTATTCTATTCATTTGGAAAAAAGATTTAAAAAAATGAAAATTTTACAAACTAACTTCCTTCCACTCCCAACCAGAACCATTTTGCATGTCTTTTCATCTTTGAATACAATGAGTAATTCAAATTACCACTCTATGTGGTCAAATTCACCGCATAGAATAAAAATAGGCTAGATACAATACATCTGCAGAGACATAGGAACTACTATATCAAAATGATCACAACTTAGAAACATCATGATTTAAAACTTGAAACGATTTTAGAAATGTCATGTTTGGAACTCAAACTAAGCTAACTTATTGACCCTTATCTAACCAAGAAAATTACTTCTATAAGGTCCCAAAATACAAATTTAAAAAAATAACCATGACTGATATACTTGCGCAACCGAAGTAAATAACCGTCACTGATATACTTGCACAAAAGTTGAATTTTGAACTTTTACTAACTTATCCTACTCCAAAATTATTATGAGTGACCAAAAAAACATCTACATTCACCTTGCATTACCTGGCATACTTCAAATCTTCCAAAACTTTGAATTTACAAATTGAATTTCAAAACATTTCAGAATTATGTCAGCAACAAATTATGGAAAATGGGTCTCCAAGTGACACCTATAATTCCAAAACTGTGACACTTGTACACAAAATGAGAGAACGTTTTTTTATTATTCCCATTATAGACAAAAACCTCTTTTATGTTTGAAAAAATCACTTCCATATGTAATAAAAGTGCGCCAAAACACAATGACTAAAATAGGAGGAAAATATAGAATTTTATTTTTTTGAAAAATAAGCCTCCAAAAGTATTTCTTATATCGAAAACCATAACACCTGTGTAGAAATTGAAGGAGGCATTTTTTCATAGGCTTGTTCTTAGAAAAAACCTCTTTCAATTGTTTTAAGTAAATTTCCATTTGGTCATAATAGTTTCAAAATGATCACAAAAACAATCATTTTCACAGCAAATTCTTAGCAAGTCCTAGTAGCCCTCGATGCTCTATTTGGTTGCACAATTCCTTTGGAAAAATGGATCAAATGGGTAGGCTTGAAATGTATGTGTGATGGTGTACAAATCTTGAAGTAGGATCTCCAATGCCTGCAAACCTTCAAGGTAGTTGACTCCAACTTGCGTAGGGGATGTGCAATGCCCTCTTTCACTTCAGCTTCAAACACCTCCCTTTGACTGTCTGCAACCTTCTTGGAGCCCTTGATTACTTCAAAGCTCGAATTATTCTTGAGATAAATGAGAAATGAAGATGGTTCTTAAAAATTTTGAGATTTATGTCTTTCACATGTCCCTTCCATGTAATGATGGTGAATTTTGAGTGGAGGGAGTGAGGTGACATGGGTAAAATATTTTAATGATGAGAGCCATAAAAAGAAAAAATAACTGAACCTAAATGACATGAACCCCAAATGTGAATTATGATAAGAATTCATGAAATGACCCCGTTTTTCCCTCTATGAATGCAAAATTGAAAAACTGACCCGCTCATGAACTTTAGACTTTCACAAATTTGATTTTGGGCTCAAAGACCCCCTTCATGACCGATATATTTACAAGCATTTGACTATTTTGACCTCTTTACACAAGGGACTCTTTATACTATGACACATAGTGGATCATATGCTAAAAGTGACCAATAGAAACCTAATATGAATAGTAAGAGGTAAACACACTTTGATTCCTAGATTATAGGACCCTAACATACCCTTCATGTTGGCTACACTCCTTTCAATGTTGATACATTCAAAATAAACCAATTTATTCTTGTAATCAGCAAGAGAGAAATACCATATCTTCATCAATTAGATGCAATGTTTCTATTCATTCATTTTAGCTTCCTACATCTTCCTTATTTGGCCTCCCTTGAGGCCATTCTCTTCCTTCACTGAAAAGAAACAAAAGATCTACTCCCCCTGAGAAGATCATCCTTCTTCTTCTTCTTACATATCTTTACTGGCTGAGTCCTGACAGAAGAATGACCATCTAGCTTCTTCTTTTCCCATGTTTAGGCCTTCTCTTGATTGTGCAAGGCTAGAGGAATTCTCCCCTTCAAGTCCTCTTTCTTCACCCAAGTATTCTTGCTACCTTTTCTCCTTATAGTTGGGTCTACTACATGAGTAGGAGGATCATTCTTCTGATTTCTTGCTCCTCTTTTCATCTTGCTCTTTTGACATAGAGCACTGAAGACAAACTTGCATTTGTCAACTCCATTGTTTCTTCTTGTCTTCAAATCTTGAGTTTCTACATTTGCATGCATATGCTGAGTAGTATGCCATTTCATCTCATATCTGTAGCTTTCTCTCTTGTGCCCAATATTTCCACAACTATAACATTTGATTTGGATTAACAATGGGGCAGAGGAATTACCATATTTTCCAATAACCTTGTCATGATTCCTATTGCTGCCAACATTCCTTCTCCTAGCCTCTTTACACATTCTTGGATTGCTTCTACCCAATACATCTTGTTTTCTTGCAAGCCATCTATAGTCTATGGATTTATGTCCAAAATTGTTACAAGAAAAACAATAACCATGATAAGGCTTTTGATTACTAAGGATAGCTTTTCTTTGAGGGCTTTGTCCTTGAAGGGAAAAGGACCTTTTTTAGTTCTTCATGTGCCTTCTATGATTGTCTAGAATGTCGCCTTTCATTCTTTCTTGCAGCTGCATATATCTCTTTCGCTTCTCTACTTTCTACTACTTCTTATCCTTTTGCTAATGCTTTTTCTTCTCTTGTTGTTGATGCTTTCCTTACTGCTACTATTTTCCAACAACCTTTTTTCCTTTGAAACCTTCAAATACTCTTACTTCGATAATTGACCCTCTAGCCTTTGCCCTCTTGGAGCTTGTTTCTTCTTTGAAACCCAAACCAACCTTGATGAGAGGGGATATTTACTTAGCAGGCATCTCATCTAAGGCCTTTGTGCTATCATCAAGCTTCTGATATTGAGACAACTCTTATTTGACTTTTCTAAGTCATTTCTCAATGAGGCTACTTCACTTTGTAGTCTCTCAGAATAATCTTCTCTATCATTTAGTTGATTGGTTAACATGCCACTCATCCTGCTAGCCTCTTCTTGTTGAGCATTTAGATCAACTATTTTTTTTCTTAGCTTCTCATTCTCAAGTTCATACTCGTGCATATTTTCCTTTGGTAAGTCCATGATCTCCTTTAGAGCAGACATTGACTTATTTCTAACATAGATCCTTTCATGTAGATCCTTTTCTTTACTATTAAAGGTGTTAGGTGAGTCACCATAGAGATATAGAACCATCTATGTGTCCATTGAATCTTCCACAAGTCTTAGGAGTATTCCATATTCATCACTAATAGGGGTACTCTTATTTTCTCCTATGGATGAGAAAACATAGGATCTCTCTTCTTCCTCTTAGGTACCCTCACTGTCTATTGCTACAAATGTAGGTCTTTCTTCACAACAACTAGACATATGGAAATCTTTATCTTTAGAAAAGGAATATGTACATCTAATGTCTAAGTGACCTTTCTTTTTACAATTATCATAGCAGAATATCTTACCTTTAGAGAAACATAGTCTCTCTTCAAAGTCTTGATCATCCTATTGAGAATGATGAGCAACAAATTCCTTACTGGAAGAAGGATCTTTAATATTTTGATCATCTTTCCTTAGAGATGTATTTGTCTTCTTCTTCTTCTCTTCTTCTCATTATCAGCAACCTTCACAGATTCAGGTTCACCGCTTGAGAAACAAGGTTCTTTGAACTCCTCTTGAGTTGTGTACCTTTCTCCTCCATATAGGCATTGAAATATGTCCAACATTTCCTTTGTTGACTCACAATTCCTTACTTTATCAACATCTAGCATAGACAACACTTTCATCATTATTTCCTTGGCTTTTGTATTGAACTTATTCCTCTCTCCATATATCATAAACAACCAAATGTCTTCATTGACTATCATCAAGTAGGATTCCATTCTGATCTTCTAGAGATCATAGTCTGATCCATTTATAAATCAAGATCCTTCTGTTTTTATCCAAACTCAATTAAGCATTGTTTCTCTTTGATCTACATCCTAGCGATTAAGCTATTCTTGAAGGAACCAGGCTCTGATACCAATTGTTGGAAAACAATGTTAATACTAAGAGAGGGGTGAATTAGTATTAAGGATAATTTTTAACTCTTTATGTGAATTTTCTTTTCTTATTCAAATTTGGAAACCATCCATATAATCAACAACAACACATCATATGGTAGTAATATGAAATCAACATAAAATCACACACCATGAGCATCATACACATGAGACATAAGGTTTTACATGGAAACCCTTTCAAGAATAAAAAACCAAATAGTGTTGTTGTTATTGATGTAAGGTATGAGCACCTACTCTATTACATCTATCTGTTTGTGAGACACCATTCACAGGAAGCACCAACTCCATTTTATTTTTTGCTAGCACTCACTAGCA
The DNA here is from genome assembly GCA_031772625.1 of Pinus tabuliformis. Taxonomy (NCBI): domain Eukaryota; kingdom Viridiplantae; phylum Streptophyta; class Pinopsida; order Pinales; family Pinaceae; genus Pinus; species Pinus tabuliformis. The sequence continues at coordinate 1,176,924,823 of CM062816.1, forward strand.
AGAAGCACCAACTCCCTCTTTTTGTAGACACCTGTCCAACTTTCCAGAACCACCATGTGAAGCACCAACTTCATGGATTTTTTGTAAGCACCAAATTGAAAATCCTTGGATTTATGTAAGCACCAACTTATAGGAGGCACCAATCCCTAAGCCTTCTCAAGCACCCACTAGAGATGGAAGCACCAACTTCATGCATGTAGGATCAAACCCATACTCAACAAGGAACTCAATGCTCTCTATCCATCGCAGCCACTCTGGTTGATATCAACTCTACTCACTTTGCTCACACTGTAGCATCCCACTGATTTGCTCAACAACAGTCACTCATCACACCCTCTCGCTGCACTTTGTCCTCTACTTTTCAAAAACATTCACTTCAGCACTCATCCTTCTATTCCACAGGCTCTCTTGGCCTCTTACACTACAACACAGGCTCTTTCGTCTATCTTCACACTACACATGCACCTTTTACCTTCCTCACGTAGTAGAGGTGCCTTCAACCTTCCTCACATAGTAGCACTCCCTCTCGGGTTATCTTCATCTGCTTATGCACTCTTAGCCTTTCATACTATAATAGGCCCACTTCATCTCACACACAGCAATGCACTCACGACAAGGAGCTATCCACACAGCTCTCTCACAACAATTATTCTTCCCCCCTCATTGCTCAACTGGGCTCTACTATTTTGTTCCTATGCCGCACTTTACACAATGTTTCCTCTACTATCCCAATTCCACACTCCCTGAGTGTACCTTGGCATGGAATTTCCATTTTGTTGTTGCATATGACTTGGTCTCTGCCACTGCATTAAACATGTGAATTGGCACCTAACTATTTCTCCATAACGAGAATTATTTCTCAGACCACCTACAAACTTCAACCAAGCATTGTCCCCTCTATGAAAAATTCTCCTATCACTTCCCTCTCATCGTTTCATACAACTTGAATGTACTTTCGCATGGCTTTTCTGATCTTCATTTAATTCATTGAGGTGTGCATCAGAGTAGATAGATGGTTGGTCTCACTTGAGGGCAGACCCAATACTTTATTCTGTAAATCGTGGTCCTTGTTACCTTGACCCATCGGTCTTTAACAGTCACTATTACTCTTGATACCAACTCCTTTGTGAAATCGTGGTCCTTGATACCGACTCACCCATCTATCATACACCTTTATACTATTACATCGAAGCCACAACATATTGTAACTCATACAAGACAAACGTTATGATATCACTCAATTCTGATACCCTTAGAACTTTGGCAATTGACGCCCAGAATGTTTTCTTTCTCATAAGACCGGGTCTGTCACCGTCGGCTTAGCTTACCACTATAGTGTTATATCGAAGCCCCTTCTTATTGTAACTTTTTCAAAGTCCCGATTGTGATCTAGCTCCTTCTACTTAGCCCTCATCGCTTTTCACATCATAGGACTACTTCTTGTGGCTGCTAGTATAGCACATAGGTGCCAAGCCTTCAGACTCCTATCAGGGGCCTATCTCCCTATGTTATAGCTCTTCACTCTTGGTTATTTTAAATTCTAGAAGAAACACCGACACATACATCGAAGCTACCTAGGCATCATAAAATTTTAAAATATGCATTTACACAGGAGTTATGAGATCTCCATCCTTTGATATACTCCATAGCACTTAGTTGCCAACCCCACTCTATGCCCTTGGTTCTTTGGGTCTTCATACGACCATGTGCTAGTTAATATCATAGTCCCCTTTATCGTAACTTTTATGAATTCCATTTGCAAAGGCATTACAAGGTCCTCAACCTCCGATTACTAACCTATGATATGCTGACTTCTGATATACTTAACTCTGATATGCTAACCTCCGAGATGACATCATGTTCTCGTGACCTCTTCAAGTGGCACCTTCTTAGTGGTGACATGTGTCACTCTGAATTTCCCCATTGGGCCACAAAATTCCAAAAAAGATGCCACGTGTCCACCTTACTACCAGGTCATGCTGACGTCATTTGCCGCTGCAACTTCTCAGCGCCAATCACATGCTACCATGTGTCTTTCTAGAGGAGAGATAAGGGATCCCATCAAGCCTTGGTTTTGCAACAAAAACCTTTGCTTACTCTGCTATGCATCCCTAAAAACTTTTAACAATACCCGAAACTCCATATATCGTAACTTCTCAAAATTCAAATTCGAAGAAGTTCTGAGGTTCCTATGGCTTCAACCTTATGATATTTGGATATTGGCCTACTCGAACCTCTGATGTTCTGATGGTCTCCAGCTTCTAATATCTCGATATGACCTGCTCCGAGGTTTTGATATTCCAATATCCGATATAGCGTGCTCGAAGGTTTTGATATTGGGTCCCGATGTGCTTTGACCTCTGATATTCATCCTTCCTCTCTACCAACCTCTGATATTTTGGCCTGCTTAGGACTTCAAGACCCTCACATCAGAAGACCATAACTTTTGATCTAGGAGGCCATTTTCATACTTTCACACACTGTTGGAAAGCACTTTCAGAGCACTTCCCAATGGAGAAGGTATGATGTAGGCCTTTTTTTATAGACATTTTTGTGCCTTACAGCTATAAGCATGAAATGTCCATAAACCAAGGGATCCTAAGTCCCTAAAGATGTTGTTTCGGCTCCTAAAGAAACAAGGTCAACCAATGACAGCTTCTCCCAGAAGTTCTCCACCAAAAACTACTCAGAACTAGTCAAATCAGGATCAATTCAGATGCTCCACTAGCTGCCTGCATTGCAAAGCACCCAAATACACTGTCTAGGTGCGTTGCAATGCACTTGAATGCACTACCCAGGTGCGTTGAGCGGGAAATGACAAGTGGCAGATTCATTCAACGAGGTGGAGAGACAATGGAAGCTTCCAGAATCTTCTCCAATGACACTTGCCTCACTGAATTCGACCAGTGATGAGTAAGAGGCTCTCAGTCTCCAAGTGGAAGCAAGAACTGATAGAGAGAAACCACAAGTCAAAACATAAGCTGACTCATCCTCTCTGCTTACATCTATATATGGATCCCTCATCCCAGAGATCCAGAGGCTGGAATTTTGTACTTTGCAGAGAATTGCTGTTGGTTTTGAGATTGAGATTAGTGCATTGGCTGATTTATGCTTTGTTGGAGGTGAGGAAGGGATTCCTTTGCTGGGAGGTAGATGCTGGATCAGGACTCACTTGGTTGTATCTCCTCCTGGATCTTCTTATTGCATTAATAAAACTATTTGAGTTTCTTCTGCATGCTTGTGTATCAGTGATGTTTTGTTATATTTGCATGTTTAGCTTAATCTGATCCTAAGCTTTTTATGAATGTAAATCTATATCTTCGTGTAGTTTCTCTCTTCTGTGATCTTGCAGAAATTTGGTGAAGCTGGGCCGGTAAGGGAGCTATTGAATAGAGGAGTGATTGGATCAACAAACTAGCGCAAGACACAGGTTAGTTTATCCTTCCTCTTCGTTTACATTTCATAAAGAAGAATACACAAGTAGTTTTCCTTGTTTGTTGCTAAGGCACTGTCACACCTTAGAGTGGGATAGGGGCATTCTGAATAGATACTTTTCCCAACAAAAAATTGGCGACTCCACTGGGGATCTTGTCTAGTTAGTTTGTTTGTGTTTCTTTTGTTGTTTGCTTCATAAACACAGAAGTAGCAATCAAACTGCATTTGCCCTTATCAAATGCAAAGTAGCTGCTACTTCAATCCACTCACTGGATCTGTTTATGATTTCAACAACTGATCCACAAATGCTCTAATTACCCTTTGTGATAGCTCTTAGTCCTCCTTTAAATCATCCCTCTAATTGTACCTTACTGATAGCTTTCACTTGGCCAAAATCCATAGATTAAACTGCAAACCGTGACCCAGAACCCGGATAGAAGTCTCGTTTCTGCCCTAGCGCAGGCTCTGTGAAGAGGTTCTGCATTTCAACGCAGGTCCCAAGAGGGCTACCTGTGCTGCAATTCAGTTTCTCTGTGCAACAGGTGCGCTGATCAGCCCTTGCCCTGTGCAGCTGAGGTTCTTTGCATCCTTGTGTTCAGTTTTATCTCTGATTTTTGCAGCCTGTTATCAGTGTGTGTACCTATCTGAAAACCCCTTTTCTTTGCTTTAATTCCACCTCCTTTGTACAAAAAGACTGTAGGTGTTCTTTGTGTGTTTGTTACATCATTTACAGTTTTCCATTGAAAGAGTAGAATAGTCATACTGTCGTCCTTAGATTTAAAGTGTCGTAAGTGTCGATTTTGATCTTAGGAGAAAGTTTGTTTGTTGTTGATAGTTGATTATACTTTTACTTTTACCTTTGGTTTGAATTTGTCTCTTTCTAGTGTCGAAACGAGTGTTTATTTCAAAATCATAAAGTGTCGTAATATTCTCTACCCTTTTGATTTCGAAAAAGAAGCTTGTTTGTGTTTTTCACTTGAAATCAAATTCAAATTTGTACATCAACTTTCTTTTTAGGCATCAATATTAAGAAAGTGAAAACAAATACATGCATATGTGCATTTGCATATTGATATTTTGTATGGTTTGATTTAGGAAAAGTGCATTTACAGTGTGCTATTTGCTCTTTGAGAAAAGATTGTGTCTTTATTTTCCCATTGTAGCTAGGATTTTCATTGTTGAAAAGAGATAAAAGCTTGCTTATCATCTTTAGATTGCATTTAGGAATTATATCTACATCTTGTGGTGATCCAAAAAGGAAAAATTCTAAGAAAGATCAACTTAAAATAAATTGAATGAATCTAACAACGCATTGGAACTTAACGCACAACATAGAGGTCTAGGCTAGAGACGTGTTCCGGCGTCGTAAAGCCTGGTAACTGTTGTCCTCATTGATGGTTGGGTGATTCCTCCACTGTGAGATGATAAGTGCCAGTACGGATTGTGCTCCCACGTACCGTCGAGTATACATTGGGAGACCCCTATAGGCTTAAAACCTTTTATCCATAGGAAGCCATGTCGGCCGCCCTACTGATCGCAATGCACCGAACATAGCATTCGGGAAGATTGACTGCCGTACCGTAAAACGTATTCTACAGTTTTGTGATTGGTTTGGCACTCCCTCTACCTAGATCTCCAGAGCAGTCCCTTTCATTCCTTTTCAGACTCCTTAACGAAAAAGGTCCATCTGAGCACTTGTCACTTTAGGCTCATTAAAAATCGAAGGAGACTAGAGTCATCTTTTGTTTTTTCTCGACTCTTAAAAACTGAAAAAACGAGTTGTGTCAAAGCGTCTAAAATTTATTTTAAACGGAATAATCATCACCTTTCCCTCGTTGATCTTCGAAGTTAGTCTCCTTCATCACAAGTTATTGTAGAATCGCTAGGAAATCTTTTGGATAGACTAGATATGTCTGAACAACCGTCGACATCCAGGACTGTGTCGTCCGACACAGCAGTGGCACAGCCTCCTACTACTACTCCAACGATGTTCAATGGTATACCATCTGTCCCGGCAAGTTATCAACAACAAGCCGGAGTCCCATCAGGGACTGCTTCGACGAGATGGTTAGTTCCTATTTCTTCATCCGGATTATCATCTAGTATTTCTTATGTTGAAACTCAACAAATTGATCAAATGTGTCTTCAAAGGCCAATCTACCCTTTAAGTATTGGATTGCCACCATATGGGGGGCAGTATTCCTTTTCATTGTTCCCTCCCAGAGAACAACCATATGAGAGTTTACAACAAAGTTCAGGTCAAACTGGAATTACATCCAGTGGTTGGGTACCAATACTGCCTCAACAACCAAGGGTTGGTTTATTCAATGCAACCAGTCCACCCTGTGTCGAATACTCCCACTATACCTGCTATGGTGACTGCATCGCAAGTACAAGCATTACCTGTTGTATGTCAACCCCAAGTTTCTCAGGTTGCAATACAATAGCCTCTTGTCTCAACGACTGAATCGCAACCTCGGGTTAGTGCCTCCTTATCTGGAGCGACTCAGGCTCAAACAAGTACTATGACTCCTCATCTTGGTCAATCATCCAGTATTGGACAACAACAAATGGTCCAACAACCAGGGCTGGTTCAATCTCAACAACCGCCATTCCAGCAATCATATCAAGGACCAGAGCAACAAGTCTTTGTAAGTAATGGGAAACCACATTTCCAAAGCGGTTATCAACAACCATATTATAGTGGTTATGCCCATCAACCTTGTCAAAGTTGCCAACATCAAATACATTATGCTGGTATGCAAAGACCCATTGCTCAGGCGATTCCATCTTATCCTGGGTATGCTTCGCCTAACCTGAATCAACAGTTTCCCTTTGTAGCAACTCTAGAATTACCAGATCTAAACCGGCTGACGAATGATCCAATTGCTTATGCCCCTTGGTGGCCAGATGTTGTGGGGAAAAATGCCTATGCAGGACGATCCTATCCACCTAAGGTGTGACAGTGCCTTAGCAACAAACAGAGACAACTATTCTAGTATTCTTCCTTTATGAATTAAGAATGAAGAGATAGATAGATGGACCAACCGGTGTCTTCCGCTTGTCCCTCGATCCAGCTTCTCTTCTCTTGGAGTGTTCCCAGCTACTTGCCTTCTCGCTCACCCAACTTCAAGAGGTTTCTGCAAGATCACAAGAAAAGAACACTACACAAGACATGGATTCATATTCATAACTAGTTCAGGATTAGAAATAAACTAAACATACTAATGCATTCATACATCAAAAATACATCAGCATATAGGAGAAACCAAGATAGCTTTATTGATGAATAACAAGGTTCAAGAAGAGATACAACCTAGAGGGCTCCAATCCAGCATCTCCTTCCCAGCAAATGGAATTCCTATCTTCACCCCCTTCAAAGTATTAAGCACCCAATGATTCCAATCTCAAACCAACAGCAATTCTTTGCAATAACAAAATTCCCGCCTCTAGATCTCATGGAGGAGAGATCCATATATAGATGTTTGGAGAGAGGATGAGTCAGCTTGAGATCTGACTACTGTCCTCTCCCTCTGTCAGTTCTTGATTCCACTTGGAGGTTCTTGCTTCCACTTGGAGATTTGGAACCTCTTACTCATCACCAGTCGAATTCCCTGAGGCAAGTGTCATTTTGGAAGCTTCCTGGGTTCTGACACCTTGAGAAATGAGCTTGCCACATGTCCACCAGGGAAAATTTTAAGAACCCCCCTAAATTTAGAAATATAATAAATGGGTGAATCTCCATGGTATATAGGAAAAATGGAAGGCGATTTTATCAATAATATAATATGTATATATAATTTTTTGGCGAATCTCTCACCAGGAATGGCGAATATTTTACTCAATTATAAAATCTTGTAAGATCTTGGCGAGTCTTTCACTAAATAATAAAACTTTGTAAAGTCCTAGTGAATCTTAGCATAGGCTACATGCTGGTTTAATTCCCCCATTTAAATAGGCTACATTCCAGGTGAATACCATGGGTCAATACCATGTGCCATTTTGGTGAATACCATGGGTCAATACCATGTGCCATTTTTATTTTTATTAATTCTAATATTAGGGTTAATAATGGTTTTTTGCATGGTATTAATAACAATCTAGTCCATGGTATTTGTCCCATAATACTTTGGCCATAGGTTTCACCTAAATATAACCCATTTTTTGAGTGTTGGTAAATATAAGGTGACTTATGGAGTAAATATAAAAAAATGTTTTATTTGTTTACCATACCTCTCATTTATTTATATTTTTATTAATTCACCATACCTCTTTTACAAATATGGTATTTGGCCCATAGGATTCACTTAAATAAAACTTCTTTCTTGAGCCTTCATAAATAGAACGAGGGTTATGGACTAAATATAAAAAGAGGTTTTATTTATTTATGATATGTCTAGTTTATTTATATTTTATTTATTTACCATACCTTTTGAGTAAGTATAAAAATACGTTTCATTTATTTACCATACCTCCACTTTACTTATATTTTTATTTGTTTACACCCTTACATGTATATAAGGTGACTTATGGAGTAAATATAAAATTTTTTTTATTTATTTACCATACCTCTCATTTATTTATATTTTTATTAATTTACCATACCTCTTTTATAAATATGGTATTTGGCCCATAGGATTCACTTAAATAAAACCTATTCTTGAAAATGGGCGAATGGATTCACTTAAATAAAACCTATTTTTGAAAATGGGCAAATGGAAGGTTGTAAGTCCTAATTTCAAGGGCTAAATTTACCTTTTTTACCCTCTCCCTTAAAATAAGGTGGGCTATTTGAGGTGATTTGTAAAAATGTACTATGATACAAGATATTCGCCCACTAAAAATTTAAAACCCCTTAATTTTGCCAAAGGGCGAACATTCGCCCCTAAAATTATCCTTGATGTCCACTCCCGTTCAGCGCAGGTAGCCAGTGTTCCCTTTGACATTCAACACAGGTAGCCAGTGTTGGCTTTGACATTTAGCGCAAACAGCTAGTGTAGCCACTGAAATGATCCTGAATTGACTTGTTTTTGAGCAGTTTCAGGTGGAGAATTTCTGTGAATTGCTGTGGTTTGTTAGCCTTGTTCCTCTAGGGGTAGGAACAACATGTTTAGGGACTTTGGATCCCTTAGATTATGGACATTTCATGCTTAATGCTGTAAGGCACAAAAATGTCTATAACAGTTGCCCCATAAAGTATGAGGCTGTTTATCGGGCGAAATACTTTATCAGGGGGATCCGAAGTTCATCAAATGCTGGGAGGAGACCTGTAATAAGATACAATACAATACATTATTTTTCATACTGCTTTCATGATCTAGCTGAGGCGGGCATTCCCATGCTCAGCTTTATAAATTTATTTTTCTGTACATAGAACAGACAATCGTCTGATGGTAGACTGATAATTTTGATGAAATTATCATCCTTTGAGTAGGATGATTATCTGCTGTAAGGATGTACATGTCAATGTCTTTATCTTTCCTGAATATATATCGCAGCCCGGATGGATGAAACTAGATCCGGGGTCTTCAAACTCGTTCGATCTTCACTCTAAGTACAAGTCGATCCATGTGAGAAAAGTTCTGAAGTCGAACATGGAAATACATCGCTTGATTACCGGTCAATGATGTAAACCGTTAACAAGCGCGAGAGGAATCACCGATAATGATAATGACCCTCAAGGTACTGCAGTACAATTCACGTGGTGTGAATAAAGGACTTGGCGTCGAACACCACGCAAAATCTTTCAGTCGAAGGTCATTGATGTATACCTGTCGCCGGAAGTGAGAGACTTGCCATTGAGGCATGCAAGCTTCAAAGTACTGAAGGGGTTGTTCCTAGATAAACTTCTCGGATAATGAGCTGATGTCGACAAGAAGCGATCCGTCAAAGGAGGGCCTTAATGAATCCCACATCAGTGACACGGAACGGAGCTAATGATTTTAATGGAGGTGAAAACGATCTGTGACATATGATTCAGGGTGGCGGTCATGGAAGGATGAAGGATAATGTATGGCAGTGGATGGGACACGGTTGACTTTTTTGAACGACTTCTCTTGAACATGTGGAGACACTGATGCGATGGATTGGTAGCATTACCCCAAATATGGATGGTATGGCAAGACCATGGATGTGACCGGTGAATGAAACAACCCAACCTGATTGTGGTACAGAGGAAAAGTGTCATGTTCAAGAGTGACTTGCTACCATCAAAGTTTTCTTTAGTTTCTCCCACTTTTTCCCCAGTCATTGCTGACCAGTACCTCTTTATTTTTTCAAGCTTGAGGAGGATAACATATGCTTGTTCTATAACCTGCCCTTCGGGCAAGCCCATCGCTATGTTTTAACGAGCCTAGTTATAGTGAAACTCGTTCTTGTCTAGAGACAAGTTTGTCGCTATTTAATGATTTTAACGAGTCTAACGACAAGGATAACTCGGTCCTTTTCATTTTTAGAGAGTCTGAAAAGGTACATAAAGTTAACTCCAAAAGTCCTTTTTCGTCATCTAATCCCTTAAGTCCGAAAAAGTATAAAACAATACAGAAGGGATTAGTTTTCGATAGTTTTAACGAGCCGAATAAAACAAGCGCTCGATCTTTTTGTGCAATAATCCCTCAGGTCCAAAAAGATTAAAATCTAGAGGAGGGATAGCTCTTCCTGTCCCTTTAACGAGCTGGAAGGCCAAGGACTCGGAAATCTTTTCATATTTTACGAGTCAGTTGAAAAGAGCTTAAAGAAGACTCGTCTTTTGAGGAACGAGTGATAAACAGGGTTAGCAGCTGATTCCAGGTACAGGTTGGAATTTTCCAATCACGGCAGTGTCACAAGGATGGCTAGGTGTAATCACTCTTCGCAGCTGTTCCTCAAAATGGGTAAACAATCATATGGAGGTGAACAATCGGCCAAATGAAAAGTGGAGGTGACGGTGCAAACACGACCAAGGCTTTAATGGCTGATAAACTTACATTCACGGTGGTTATTTACCGGGTAGTTCATTTTTTAACGAGCTTAAACGCAAATTGAAACACTTGCTCGATCTTATGTTCATTTTTTAACGAGCATGAACTATGTGCTAAAACTGATCGATGATAAGTTTGCATGCCCCCAGCATAATAACGCAAATCGAGGTGCATGCCCCCCAAGCTTCATTGCATTCAACTTGGTGGTTGGAATGAAGGTTTAACTTTGAGATTTGAAAAGGGGATTTGTTTCATTTTTTAATGAGGTTGACACAGTAAAAGAACTATCCTCATCACTCCTTGTTTCATTTTTTAACGAGGTTGACACGAGATAAGAACCGTCCTCGGAGTCCAAATCCATTAGATGTAGAAGGTTTCATATTCCACTGTGGCCACTTCCGCCAAATTACTTGGAGGCGGTAGGGCAAAAGCACCCATTAAAGCAGGGTCTTTTAGGAGACCTATTCCGATATTTTGGTGCGAATGATTGCTTCCATGGATCATTGGAATGCTTCCCGTAACTTGTGAACTGTTGGGGAGAAAAGTTTGTTGGTCGACAATTGTAATTCCTCCTTGGAAGGGAAATGCAATCTTCCTGAAGTAGGTCGACACAACTGCGGCCATGGCATAGATCCACGGTCTTCCTAGTAGGATGTTGTAATTAAGATTCCCATCGGTGACTTCAACATCTATTTCTACTGTTTTCCCTCCTAGTTTAACTTTCAAGTTACTTAGGATACCATATGGGGTATATGTCCTTCCGTCGAATGCTTTTAATGTTGTTGAAGATCGCGACAAGGTTGGAGATCCTAAAGTTTTCCAGCAACTCATCGACATAATGCATGTAGATGCCCCCTCATCAATAATTGTTCGATGAACAGTTTTGTTGAGGGCTTTCACTTGAATAAGGAAAGCTAGTTGAGCTGGTAACTGAGGGTCATATCCTTTATGATCAAAGGCCACAAGATTGGAATCCATTGGGTCAATCCCACCTATTGCTGATAATAAAGATTGCTCTTGGGAGAAGCAATTTTACGGTACCTCAAGTGTCGACATAGCAGACGGCGATTGGGCCAGGTCCTCTATCTGTGCTATTTTCGCACAAGGATTAAATGTCGATTTGTGTACTGCTCCCTTTTGCGACTTTATCATTGGCTCAGGAATGATGGGTGGCACAACTTTGATCAAAGTTGTTGTCGAACTACTAGGTTGTTCATTAGCCTTGTTGTTTGACAGCTTTGGATTCCTGTAATCTTTATTCCTTGTCAAAGCATCATTTTGCTGCTTTGATATAGACAACATAAGCACTTGGGATCGGGAAGCATTTTGATTAGCAACCAGTTCGGTTCCCGGGTTTGGAAATGGATCAGTCAACACAGCTAAGGTTTTCGAACTCTTAAAGAATCTTTTAAGCTCAGCTTTGTATGGACAATCTGTTGTCCAATGATCCTCATCGCATATATGACACCCCGCAAGGGGTTTCCTTTTTCTCCCTTTCTTTTTCTTCTTGCCCCCTGGTTGCTTCAGTTGTTTGCCCTTGTCGTCCGACACGGCACTTACTTCCGAGGCAAGAAGTTCCTCATTTGCATTTTGACTGGAAATCTTACGGGCCTTTTTAGATATAGCCTTTGTCGATTCTGTTGCGCCAATCACACCATCGCCGGCATGAGAGTCATTGTTTGATTTAGGAGGAGGAGGAATTGAGAATTCCGGTCTAGGGGCATCAGGTATTTTGTCGTAGAGCATGCCGGACTGAGTGTAAACCAAGTCCAGATATTGCGCACGAGCGATGACTTGCTCTTCCGTTACGACTCCCCCCTTTGCCACATCTTTCGTGATGGTAGGAAGTAATGACTTGATAAACCATTCAGCTAATAGCTGATCGGGAACGTACGTTTTTACCATCCTACGACGACGTCGCCACTCATGTATATGATCAGATATGTGAGTGGCCGTTGTCTGTTTGAAGTTGGTTAGGAGTTCCGTTCCCGTTTCATACCTTATGGGTAATTGAAAATGGGTTAAGAAAGTCGTGGCTAGGGTACTGAAGTTGTCGAATGAAGCTCTAGGCAATTCGATATACCATTTTGCTGCCGGACCAGTTAACGTCCTCTGAAAAAGGCGAAGCCTAATCGAATCATCATTTAGGGTGTTTGATGAACACCACAGATGAAAGGTCATCACATGATTCGACGGATCTTCACCTGGATTTCCATTAAATTTAGGAATATCTTACGGAAGTTTATGCGGAATCGCTGGCCACCAAGGGGCATAAGCAATTGGATCATTCGTCAGTCGGTTTAGATCTGGTAATTCTAGAGTTGCTACAAAGGGCAACTGTTGGGTCAGGTTAGGCGAAGCATACCCAGGATAAGATGGAATCGCCTGAGCAGTGGGTCTTTGCATACCAGCATAATGTATTTGATGCTGGCAACTTTGACAAGGTTGATGGGCATAACCATTATAATATGGTTGTTGGTAACCGCTTTGTAAATGCGATTGCCCATTACTTGCAAAGACTTGTTGCTTAGGTCCTCGATATGATTGTTGGAATGGGGGTTGATGAGTTTGAACCAGCTCTGGTTGTTGGACCAGTTGTTGTTGTCCAATACTGGATGATTGACCAAGATGAAGAGTCATAGTACTTGTTTGAGCCTGAGTCGCTCCAGATAAGGAGGCACTAACCGGAGGTTGTGAATGAGTTGTCAAGACAAGAGGCTATTGTATGGCAACCTGAGAAACTTGGGGTTGACATACAACAGGTAGCGCTTGTACTTGCGACGCAATCACCATACCAGGTATAGTGGCAACATTCGACACAGGGTGGACTGGTTGCATTGAATATGCAACCCTTGGTTGCTGAGGCAGTATCGGTACCCATCCGCTGGATGTAATTCCAGTTTGACCTGAACTTTGTTATAAACTCCCATATGGTTGTTCTCCGGGGGGGAACAATGAAAAGGCATACTGCCCTCCATATGGTGGCAATCCAGTACTTAAAGGGTAGATTGGCCTTTGAAGACATATTGGATCAATTCGTTGAGTTTCAACATAAGAAATACCAGATGATAATCCGGATGAAGAAATAGGAACTAACCATGTCGTCGAAACAGTCTCTGATTGGACTCCAGCTTGTTGTTGACAATTTGTCGGGACAGATGGTATACCAGCGAACATCGTTGGAGTAGCGGCAGGAGACTCTGCCGCTGTTGTGTCGGATGACACAGTCCTGGATGTCGACGGTTGTTCAGACATATTTAGTCTATCCAAAAGATTTTCTAGTGATTCTACAAGAACTTTGTGATGAAGGTAGACTAACTTCGAAGATCAACGAGGGAAAGGTGATGATTATTCCGTTTAAAATAAATTTTAACGACGCTTGGACACAACTTGCTTTTTCAATTTTAAAGAGTCGAGAAAAAGCTAAAGATGACTCTAGTCTCCTTCGATGTTTTAATGAGCCTGAAGTGACAAATGCTCGGATGGACTTTTTCCATTATAGAGTTTGAAAAAGGCCAAAAGGAACTGCTCTGGAGTTCTAAGCAGAGGGTGTGCCAAACTTCTCGCAAAACTGCAGAATACGTTTTAGGGTACGGGCGGTCTATCTTCCTGAATGCTGTGTTCAGTGCATTGCGATCAGTAGGGCGGCCGACACGGCTTCCTAAGGATAAAGGTTTTATGCCTATAGGGGTCTCCCAATATATACGCGACGATACGTGGGAGCACAATCCATACTGGCGCTATCGTCCCTCAGGAGGAATCACCCACCATCCACGAGATTGACAGTCACCAGGCTTAACGACGCCGGAACACGTCTCTAGCCTAGACCTCTATGTTGTGTGTTATGTTGCAAAGCGTTGTTAAGTTCATTCAATTTATTTTAGGTTGATATTTTTAGAAGTTTGCCTTTCAAGGTTCACCACGAGATGTATGATACAATTCCTAAATGCACTCTAAAGATGATAAGAAAGCTTTATATCTTTTCAACTTTGAAAATCCTAGCTACTAAGGGAAAAGAAAGACACCATCTTTTCTCAAAGAGCAATCAGCACACTCTAATGCACTTTTCCTAAATCAATCATGCAAACTATCAAATGCAAATGCACAATGCAGGTGTTTGTTTTCCGCTTTCTTAGTATTGATGCCTACAAAGAAAGCTTTTTGTACAACTTTGAATTTGCTTTTAAATGACAAATACAAACAAGTTTACTTTTTCGGAATCAGAGAGGGTAGAAGAGATTACAACACTTAACGATTTTCGAAATGAAGACTTGTTTTGACACTTAAAAGAGACAAACTCAAACCAATAAGAAAAAGAAAATGTATAATCAATCTGCAAACAGCCAATGAACTCTCTTCTAAGATCACAATCAACAGATCTGAATCAAGGGCTACAGGATGATTATTTCACTCATGCAAAGGAAAACTGTAAATGATGCCACAAACACATAAAAACACTCACAGTCTTTTTGTACAAAAGGAGGCGGAATCTAAGCAGAGAAAAGGAGTTATCAGACTGGTACCTATGCCGGTTGCAGGCTGCAAAAATCAGAGATCAAAACAAGGCAAAACAGAGCAGAGAACCCCAGCTGCACAAGGGCAAACTGGTTCAGCGCAACCTTAACACAGGGGTTTTGAAATTCAGCGCAGGTAGCCTTCACGGGACCTACGTTGAAATGAAAAATCCCTTCACTGGGTCTGCGCTGAAGGAGAAACTCTCGTTTCCCACAGGTTCTAGGTCACAGATTGCTACTTAATTTACTGTTTTAGGCCAAATAAAAGCAACAAGCAAGGTGTAATCAAAGGGATGCTTTGAGGGAGTACTAAGATCTATCACAAAGGATCATCAAATCATTTGTGAGTCCATTGTCCAGATCATAGACAAGTCCAGTGATTGGATCAAAGTAGCAACTGTCTACTTTGCATCTGGGAATAGCAGATGTAGTTCGATTGTTGCTGTCAAGTCTATGAAACAAACAATGATAGAAACACAAATAAAATGACTTAACAAATCTCCCCAGTGGAGTCGCCAATTTGTTGTGGGGAAAAATGCCTATGCAGGACGATCCTATCCACCTAAGGTGTGACAGTGCCTTAGCAACAAACAGAGACAACTATTCTAGTATTCTTCCTTTATGAATTAAGAATGAAGAGATAGAAAGATGGACCAACCGGTGTCTTCCGCTTGTCCCTCAATCCGGCTTCTCTTCTCTTGGAGAGTTCCCAGCTACTTGCCTTCTCGCTCGCCCAGCTTCAAGAGGTTTCTGCAAGATCACAAGAAGAGAACACTGCACAAGACATGGATTAATATTCATAACTAGTTCAGGATTAGAAATAAACTAAACATACTAATGCATTCATACATCAAAAATACATCAGCATATAGGAGAAACCAAGATAGCTTTATTGATGAATAACAAGGTTCAAGAAGAGATACAACCCAGAAGGCTCCAATCAAGCATCTCCTTCCCAGCAAATGGAATTCCTATCTTCACCCCCTTCAAAGTATTAAGCACCCAATGATTCCAATCTCAAACCAACAACAATTCTTTGCAATAACAAAATTCCCGCCTCTAGATATCATGGAGGAGAGATCCATATACAGATGTTTGGAGAGAGGATGAGTCAACTTAAGATCTAACTAGTGTCCTCTCCCTCTGTCAATTCTTGATTCCACTTGGAGGTTCTTGCTTCCACTTGGAGATTTGGAACGTCTTACTCATCACCAGTCAAATTCCCTGAGGCAAGTGTCATTTTGGAAGCTTCCTGGGTTCTGACACCTTGAGAAATGAGCTTGCCACATGTCCACTCTCGTTCAACGCAGGTAGCCAGTGTTCCCTTTGACATTCAACGCAGGTAGCCAGTGTTGGCTTTGAGATTCAGCGCAAACAGCTAGTGTAGCCACTGAAATGATCCTGAATTGACTTGTTTTTGAGTAGTTTCAGGTGGAGAACTTCTGTGAATTGCTGTGGTTTGTTAGCCTTGTTCCTCTAGGGGTAGGAACAACATGTTTAGGGACTTTCGATCCCTTAGATTATGGACATTTCATGCTTAATGCTGTAAGGCACAAAAATGTCTATAACACCAGCGATTCTGCATAAACTTCTGTCAGATATTCCTAAATTTAATGGGAATCCAGGTGAAGATCCGTCGAATCATGTGATGACATTTCATCTGTGGTGTTCATCAAACACCCTAAACGATGATTCGATTAGGCTTCGCCTTTTTCAGAGGAAGTTAACTGGTATGGCAGAAAAATGGTATATCGAATTGCCTAGAGCTTCATTCGACAAATTTAGTACCCTAGCCACAACCTTTTTAACCCATTTTCAGTTACCGATAAGGTACGAAACGGGAACCGAACTTCTTACCAACTTCAAGCAAACGACGGCCACTCACATATCTGATCATATACATGAATGGCGACGTCATTGTAGAATGGTGAAAACGTATGTTCCCAATTAGCTTCTAGCTGAATGGTTTATTAAGTCATTACTGCCTTCCATCACGGAAAATGTGGCAAAAGGGGGGGTCGTCACAAAAGAGCAAGTTATCGCTCGTGCGCAATATTTGGACTTGATTTACACTGAGTCCGGCACGCTCTACGATAAAATACCTGACGCCCCTAGACCGAAATTCTCAGTTCCTCCTCCTCCTAAATCAAACAATGACTCTCATGCCATCGATGGTGTGATTGGCGCGATAGACACGAAATCGACAAAGGCTACATCTAAAAAGGCCTGTAAGATTTCTAGTCAAAATGCAAATGAGGAACTTCTTGCCTCGGAAGTAAATTCCATGTCGACTGACAAGCGCAAACAACTGAACCAACCAGGGGGCAAGAAGAGAAAGAAATGGAGAAAAAGGAAGCAGGATGAGTCATCTCCTGAAAAGCCTTCTACAAACCCTTCTAGGCAAAGGAAACCCCCTGCGGGGTGTCATATATGCGACGAGGATCATCGAATGAGAGATTGTCCACATAAAGCTGAAGTTAAGAAACTCTTTAAGAGTTCAAAAACCTCAGCAATATTGATTGATCCATTTCCAAGCCCGGGAACCAAACTAGTTGCTAATCAAAATGCTTCCCGATCCCAAGTGCTTATGTTGTCTATCTCAAAGCAACAAAATGATGCTTTGGCAAGGAATAAAGATTACGGGAATCCACAGGTGTCGAATAACAAGGCTAATGAACAACCTAGTAGTTCGACAACAACTTTGACCAAAGTTGTGCCACCCATCATTCCTGAACAAACGATAAAGTCGCCAAAGGGAGTAGTGCACAAATCGACATTTAATCCTCGTGCAAAAATAGCACAGAATTATAATATAATAGAGGACCTGGCCCAATTGTCGTCCGCTATGTCGACACTTGAGGTACCGCAAAATTGCCTCTCCCAAGAGCAAGCTTTATTATCAGCAATATGTGGGATTGACCCAATGGATTCCAATCTTGTGGCCTTTAATCATAAAGGATATGGCCCTCAGTTACCAGCTCAACTACCTTTCCTTATTCAAGTGAAAGCCCTCAACAAAATTGTTCATCGAACAATTATTGATGAGGGGGCATCTACATGTATTATGTCGATGAGTTGCTGGAAAACTTTAGGATCTCCAACCTAGTCGCGATCTGCGACGACGTTAAAAGCATTTGACGGAAGGACATATACCCCATATGGTATCCTAAATAACCTGAAAGTTGAACTAGGAGGGAAAACAGTAGAAATAGATGTTGAAGTCATAGATGGGAATCTTGATTACAACATCCTACTAGGAAGACCATGGATATATGCCATGGCAGTTGTTGTGTCGACCTATTTCAGAAAGATTTCATTTCCCTTTCAAGGAGGGATTACAATTGTCGATCAGCAAAAATTCCTCCCCAATGGTTCTCAAGTTACTGGAAGCATTCCAATGATCCATGGAAGCAATCGTTCGCTCCAAAATATCGGAGTAGGTCTCCTAAAAGACCCTGCCTTAATGGGTACTTTTGCCCTACCGCCTCCGAGTAATCTGGCGGAAGTGGCCACAGTGGAATATGAAACCTTCTATATCTAATGGATCTGGACTCTGAGGACGGTTCTTATCTCGTGTCAACCTCGTTAAAAAATGAAACAAGGAGTCATGAGGATAGTTCTTTTACTATGTCAACCTCATTAAAAAATGAAACAAATCCCCTTTTCAAATCTCAAAGGTAAACCTTCATTCCAACCACCAAGTTGAATTCAATGAAGCTTGGGGGGCATGCATCTCGTTTTGCGTTATTATGCTGGGGGCATAAAAACTTATCATCGAGCAGTTTTAGCGCATAGTTCATGCTCGTTAAAAAATAAACATAAGACCGAGCAAGTGTTTCAATCCGCGTTTAAGCTCGTTAAAAAATGAACTATCCTCCGGTAAATAACCACCGTGAATGTAACATTATCAGCCATTAAAGCCTTGGTCGTGTTTGCACTGTCACCTCCACTTTTCCATTGGCCGATCATTCACCTCCATTTGATTGTTTACCCATTTTGAGGAACAGCTGCGAAGAGTGACTTCACTAGCCATCCTTGTGACACTGCCGTGCTTGGAAAATTCCAACCCTTACTTGGAATCAGCTGCTACCCTTTTTATCACTCGTTCCTCAAAAGACGAGTCTTCTTTAAGCTCTTTTCATCTGACTCGTAAAACATGAAAAGATTGCCTAGTTTTGGCCTTCCAGCTCGTTAAAGCGACCGGAAGAGCTATCCCTCCTCTAGATTTTAATCTTTTTGGACCTGAGGGATTATTGCACAAAAAGATCGAGCGCTTGTTTTTTTCGGCTCGTTAAAACTATCGAAAATTCATTCCTTCTGTATTGTTTTATACTTTTTCGGACTTAAGGGATTAGATGACGAAAAAGGAATTCCGAAGTTAACTTTACGTACCTTTTCAGACTCTCTAAAAATGAAAAGGACCGAGTTATCTTTGTCGTTAGACTCGTTAAAAACATTAATAGCGACAAACTTGTCTTTAGACGAGAACGAGCTTCACTATCGCTAGGCTCATTAGAACATAGCGATGGGTTTGCCCGAAGGGAAAATTATAGAACAAGCTTATGTTATCCTTCTCAAGCTTGACAAAAATAAAGAGGTACTGGTTAGCAATGACTGGGGAAAAATTGGGAAGAAACTCAAAAAATCTTTATTGGTAGCAAGTCGCTCTTGAACATGACACTTCCGCTCGTGCCTGAGTCGGGTTGGGTTGTTTCATTCACCGGTCACATCACCATGGTCTCGCCATACCATCCACATTTGGGGCAAATGCTACCGATCCATCACATAAGTGTCGTCGATATGTTCAAGAGAAGTCATCCAGAGAAGTCAACCATGTCCCATCCACTGCCATACATTATACTTCATTCTTTCATGACCACCACCCTGAACCATATATCATCAGATTGTTTTCACCTCCATCAAAATAATTTGCTCCGTTCCGTGTCATTGATGTGGGATTCATCAAGGCCGTCCTTTGACGGATCGCTTCTTGTCGACATCAGCTCATTATCCAAGAATTTGATCTAGGAACACCCCATTTAGTACTTTGAAGCTTGCATGCCTCAATGGCAAGTTTCTCACTTCCAGCAACAGGTATACATCAATGACCTTCGACCGAAAGATTTTGCGTGGTGTTCAACACCAAGTCCTTTATTCACACCACGTGAATTGTACTGCAGTACCTTGAGGGTCATCATCCTTATCGGTGATTCCTCTCGCGCTTGTTAACAGTTTACATCATTGACTGGTAATCAAGCGATGTCTTTCCATGTTCGACTTCAAAACATTTCTCACATGGATCAACTTGTACTTCGAGTGAAGATCGGACGAGATTGAAGACCCCGGATCTAGTTTCATCAATCTGGGCTGCGATATATATTCAAATAAAGACATTGACATGTACAACACTGCAGCACAGATGATCATCCTACCAAAAGGATGATGACTTCATCAGAATCATCAGTCTACCATCAGACGATTGTCTGTCCTATGTACATAATAATGAATTTATAAAGCTGAGCATGGGAATGCCTGCCTCAACTAGATCATGAAAATAGTATGAAAATAATGTATTGTATTGTATCTTATTACAGGTCTCCTCCCAGCATTGAAAGAACTTCGGATCCTCCTAATAAAGCATTTCACCCGATAAACGGCCTCATACTTTAGGGGGCAATTGTTATAGACATTTTTGTGCCTTACAGCTATAAGCATGAAATTTCCATAAACCAAGGGATCCTAAGTCCCTAAAGATGTTGTTCCGGCTCCTAAAGAAACAAGGTCAACCAATGACAGCTTGTCCCAGGAGTTCTCCACCAAAAACTACTCAGAACTAGTCAAATCAGGATCAATTCAGATGCTCCACTAGCTGCCTGCGTTGCAAAGCATCCAAATACATTGTCTAGGTGTGTTTCAATGCACTTGAATGCACTACCCAGGTGCGTTGAGCGGGAAATGACAAGTGGCAGAGTCATTCAATGAGATGGAGAGACAATGGAAGCTTCCAGAATCTTCTCCAATGACACTTGCCTCACTGAATTCGACCAGTGATGAGTAAGAGGCTCTCAGTCTCCAAGTGGAAGCAAGAACTGACAGAGAGAAACCACAAGTCAAAAAATAAGCCGACTCATCCTCTCTGCTTACATCTATATATGGATCCATCATCCCAGAGATCCAGAGGCTGGAATTTTGTACTTTGCAGAGAATTGTTGTTGGTTTTGAGATTGAGATTAGTGCATTGGGTGATTTATGCTTTGTTGGAGGTGAGGAAGGGATTCCTTTGCTGGGAGGTAGATGCTGGATCGGGACTCACTTGGTTGTATCTCCTCCTGGATCTTCTTATTGCATTAATAAAACTATTTGAGTTTCTTCTACATGCTTGTGTATCAGTGATGTTTTGTTATATTTGCATCTTTAGCTTAATCTGATCCTAAGCTTTTTATGAATGTAAATTTATATTTTCGTGTAGTTTCTCTCTTCTGTGATCTTGCAGAAATTTGGTGAAGCTGGGCCGGTAAGGGAGCTATTGAAGAGAGGAGCGATTGGATCAACAAACTAGCGCAAGACACAGGTTAGTTTATCCTTCCTCTTCGTTTACATTTCATAAAGAAGAATACACAAGTAGTTTTCCTTGTTTGTTGCTAAGGCACTGTCACACCTTAGAGTGGGATAGGGGCGTTCTGAATAGATACTTTTCCCAACAACACCTTTCAACCATTAGCTACCTATAAAATTATTGTAACCTCTATGCCATTCTTAGCTCCTTGACTCTCCTTCTTTTTCTTGGAATCCAACTAGTCATCATTTTATGGTTTCTCTAGTAAGCTTGCTACTGTGATAATTCTCTACCAGTAGCTTGCATCTACCATATGATTTCACCTAAGCCTAGACTACCAATCACCATAGTCATCATATTATGGCTTTTCAATAAGCCTTCTACTATGATGATTCTCTACAGGGAACTGTTGGAACCATGGGACTCCCCCTGAGCTTGACACATCAAACATATCAATGCTATCCAAAATTCACATCACAACTAGGCTAGGGAATATCAAAGGCAACATCTATTGTGATAGGAATCCATGCTAGTCTAGTTGACATCAATGCCAACACTCATGCCAATAGTTAGACATTGCCAACTGCCCAACACATCTCCCAACATGACTTTTGAAATCAATTCCAACACACTTGCAAATATATTTACTAAGCCACTAGGCATCCAAGCAATTCCAATTGTCCAACATTAGGAAATGCATGCCCTACCTCAAAAAATTGACACCTTGACTTAACAAATATATGACTTATCTTAGGAAATTCACACCCTATCTCAACAAATGCATGTCTTATCTTGAAATTCCTTAAGAAATGCATGCCTTGCCTTAGGAAATGCATGCCCTATCTTAGAAAATTCATACCGTACATCAATAAATGCATTCCTTGCCTTAAGAAATGCATGTCTTGCCTTATGAGATGAAGACCTTGGTTGTGATGCTTTAAAAAATTCACTTTTGACAAGTTTTATCTAGACATCCCGCTAGAAATGATTATTTCCACGACTGACCACTATGATTAAATTGGAACCTAGTCCTCTAAAATATTCATAGAATCCATGTGGAAATGGATGTTGTTTATTCTTATTGTGAGGTATGTGTATGCGTTAAAAATATTCTCAAAATCTTATAGAGGAATCCATTAATAATGAAGGTAAGAGATGGACTTCCAATTCACTACTGAGTATTGTTTGATTAATTTTTTAGTTGAAGCCACATAAATTGAATATTCATCATTTTTGGCATTTGTTGGTCCCATTTGGAAATATAAAATTCTATTAATCTTAGATAGGGGATTAACACATTGATCAAATAAGGGAAGCTCTATATGCCATGAGGGACAATTTTTAGTGGTGGGATCTAGAATTTAAAAAGAAATACACCAGGACATATACCACAAATGAATCTGCCTCAAAACCAATTAGGGCCTTATGTCCAACACATCATAAGCATGGCTTTTAGTGTACAAGATCAATTTTTTTTATATTATTATTAATACTAGTATTATTATTATTTTGTATCATCATACCTTTGATTCATCCATGAATATTTGATGAAACATGCTTGCTTGGTCTCCATCACAAATGCCCACCCCTTTTTCTCTATTTTGATGAAGGGTTCTCACAATAACATCTCTCTTCTAATGTGAAACATAGTTCAATGTATTGAAAATTTCATTCCTTCTACTATTAAAATTGAACGTATGGCACCACTAACATTAGCATTTTGATAGCTAGGCAACGGATAAAATATACCCACAAATTTCCACATGGTAGTATTTTTTCATTGAATGTATAAGAACTAGATATGTTTGTTTGAGTTTCGCTGGATAGGCTTGTCAAAATTTTGGTGGATTAAAATTCTCCATAGCTACCACATTGTATTTTTGTACATAAAAACTATGACAAGTTGCTACAATTTTTGGAGTTTTGGTGTTACAAATGTCATTATGGTGATGGAAAGGTGGTCGATCATACCCACCCCAAAATTCCACACGACAAATGTTTTGTGTCGAATGCACAATAGGTATATGTTTTCACTAGAGTTGTGATGGAAAGGCTCCTTGAAGGTTTGGTTCAATTAAATCTCTCCACAAGTTTGATGTGGTAGTTTTGTGCATCCAATATACAATAGAGGGATATCATGGTCAATTGTGTGACGAAACCTTTTAAACGAACACTTCTAATTAGGTTTGTTAGAAAACTAACATGTATTCATCAAATTATTTTTGAAAATATGTTTAAATGTATGCCATATGTACTAGTTTTTTGTAGGGTGGTGCTTTAATATTAAAAAAAATCTTCATGTTCCTCTATCCATAAAAACCTTAAACCTTTTATTTGCAATAAGTGATTAGGTGGAAAATATTGGAGAATAATTGAATAAATATCCTATAGTATACTTCCAATCTCATAAATGATAAAACCTTTGACACATTTATCGAAACAAACAAATACATGATGGTCTTTATCATATCTAGATCTATTGCATTTCTATAGTCTAAAATCGCATGACCCATGTAATGAATATTCTTTTGGTAGAATTCAAACTTATTGAACTTAGCATATAGTTGATGCTCCCTTACCATTTGCAACACTATCTTGATGTGTTCCTTATTATCCTTTAGGGTCTTAGAATAAATAAGAATATCATCAATGAATTAAAACACAATTTTTCTAGGTATTTGATAAGAATTCTATTCATAAAGCACATAATCATTACATTCATGGAAATGTATACTTTCTCTTTATGATAACCTTTTCAAATGCCTATCATAATTGCATAGCCCTAGAGTCATATTCTTCTTCTTCAAATATATTACTAGAACTCCCTAGTGAAACATATTTGGCCTTATGTATCCTTTGTCCAACATTTCCTTTAGCTACAACTTCAATTGCACCATCTTCAGGGTACTCATTTTGTATAAAAATTTAGATAGAAGTACTTCCCCTAGCATAAGTTATATTTTGAAATCAATATATTTCTTAGGAATTAATCAATATATCTCTTGTAGAAACACATTCTTAAATTCCCCAAATATTGGGAAATATTCAATCATAAACTTGTTGTTTGTTGGTTGGAATACATGGATAACATATTTTTGACATCCATTTATATAACACTTATTCTGTTGCATTGTTGAATTTTCTTTATATATACATGGTTTGAATTTCCTTCAATTGTTGTAGGTTGTCCATCCTCATCCACACAATCTAGTTTTTGCATAAAAACCTAGCTTAACCCTATTTTCTACTAGTTATTCCATACTAATAATGATATCATATGATCCTAAAGGTAAAAATTTTAATTTGGCATACATATGTATCCTATTTATCTCTAGTGGAAATTCTTCCACTAATTTGGCTAGTTTTTTTTTCACCCTATAACTAGCTAGATTAGCCATGACTTCTTGTACTAGGATTTTCTTAATAATACATGCATCAACAACTTGGGGTGGAACATAAATAAGGTTATCTCTATGATCAATTAAAATATAAATAGGTTTATGAGAAATTAGAACTTCTACTTCCATCACCAGGGATTGGTGGTTTGTTTCTTAATTATCCGTAATGGCATGTATTCGAGGTATAACTCATGCTACATCATCGACTATAGTAGCGTCTTTAATATTGTAGGCTCTATTGTCATCATTCTTCCTATGGCGATAGTCTCAAAGTAGATGTCCTTCTCCACAACCCCAACACTTTGATGGTCCTTTCTTTTTATCCTTGTATTTTCGTCTATTTCTTTTTTTGGCTTTTTCCACTTTGCGTGGGATAATTCTGTTGATCCATGATTTTAGCTAGATGACTTGGATTTACACTATTTCATTAGTTCCTGTATTATTGTGAATTGAATCCTTTATTTTTCAAACTAGTCCTATCCTTCTTCTTCGGGGTCTTATGGAACTAAGGTATATGCTTTTATTTCTTGTAGCAATACTTAACCTTCCAAATATTGTCCTCAAGTGTCTTGGGTTCATCAAACTCAATTCTATCATGATAAGATTGTGGTGGTCCACTTAGAAAGAACCTAGTTTTTACTTCATTTTCCTTGATATATGGAACATATATCAATAGCTCTAAAAGCATTAGCATAGTCATCAATGGTCTTTTCCCCCAACTTGAGTTCATGGAACTCTATAATTTTAACATCATACTACCTTTTAGAAAGATATTTTCTCTTCAAGTACTATTCGAATTTATTTAATGTGTTTTTTCTCTCAATGATTTCTTTCATGTTCTTAAGATATTCCCACTAGAAGAAAACTCCATTATTGATATCAAATATAGGCACCTTGGATTTCAGGTTTCCTGAGTAATAATGTACTAGAAAATATGTCTGTAGTCCCAATATCCATGATTCTACTTATTCACCTATCTTCACCTTTCCATCAAAGGTAAATGATTTCTACCTCTTGAATTTTTCATGTGGTGGATTTCTTGAATACTTCTTCTTCCTCTTTTTATGGGAAGTAGGCTTGGTGCCCATGCTTGATAATTCCTTTAAGAAATTTATTCTTTCATTAAAGGAATCCATATATGAATCCTCAATAGGATTTTATAACTTAGTACTATGGTGCCTCTTCTTTGAAAAAACTTTCCCTACATTACTAGTAACTAGGCCCATGCTTTTGAATTTCATGTGGGTTCTGCAGCTTCTAGGAATGATTATTTCTACATTCCTAGTAGTTGATCAATACTATAAATGTTTTTGAATCTTGGAAGGACTTTTTAATACCACAACATTCCATTATATTTTCTTTTCTTATGCCATAATGTGCATTTGTTTGTCTCCCTTGTAGCTTTGAAGTATTTCCTTTAGGCTTATTATTGTTTCTTCCAAATCTAAAGGGGTTTCTATGTTCCTACTCTCGTTTGATTCTTCGTTTCTGGTGCATGAAGTTTCTTCCATGTGGCACCACAAAATATTTTAATTTTTGAAATAATTCACTGCTATCTCTCATTTTTATTTTGAAATAAGAAAATTAATATTAATTTTAAATTTACTTACTGAATGCATAACATTTTTAGCCTTCTAGAGACAATTTCTATGTCATAGCAGTCTAGTATCAAACATTTTCTTTGGTACCACCCCTACACATACTTAGTTTCCTCTGTGCTATTTGAGGTTATAGGACAATTGAATTTTTACCCTTCGAAATTTAATTAACCACTCCAATACCCCTTTTGTCTCACACAACCCCCTAAAAGAATTTATAATGGGGGATGTTAACAATGTCTTGCTTTTGAATATCACATGTCCTAATCCATCTAAGTTGTAAAGAACATATGGGAATCATAGATCATGTTCTAATTGACCTATCATTTTAATAATGAATTGAATTTAAATTCCAAAGGAAAATGAAGGAAAAAGTCTTCCCTCTATATGTACATATATATAGGTATTTGGTTTTGATTTTTAAATCCTCATTATTATACACATGGAGCTATTTTTAATTATTCATAAGATTCCCTTACGATTACAAGGTGATGATTGAAAGGCCTATAGAGGGATACAACCATCCCCAATAAAAATCTTCTATCAAGCATCAAAGCAAGGAAAATCTCAGGATTCCAATATGCAACCCCTATAAACCGTTGAAGAAGAAAACATTAGGGAAAATCATGGACAAGGTGGGGAATTGGCCCAAATGGAAATGAAAGGGTATCTTGGCTTGAGTCATTTATGTGAGGAGTCTCAACTTATATGAAAATGGGTTATGGATTATCCAAAATCATGGATTTTTTGATGAACCTCTTCACCCAAAAAAGTGATGGATTAAAATCCTTGGCCCAAATCAACAATGGAGTAAAATCCTCATCACAACTTGCCGCTGAAGAAAAATTATTTTCCCAAACCTTTGATAGAGTATAATCATTTTCCCAATTCATTGATGATAAATTTATTCGCCCCTTTTCAAACATATATCGAAGAAGTAATCCTTAGATATATGCACTAAGACTAGATTAATATTTTCTTTCAATTTTTTTTGGTCTAGTTGCATTGCTCTTTTGAGTCATGAAAATTACCATTATTTCACATCCCTTAACCATATTTTCAAAACCTTTCCCTTGATTTTTAATCCTTTCAACCTTCTCAAAAACTTGTTTTACTTCATTTTTATGTTTATATGTGGATTTAAGCTCAACATTAGTTCAATTTAATTACAAACATAGAACCTGATTCGGTTGAGGATCCAGGTCCGGTTCATCTGTTGTCACCCTGCTACTGTTTTCTTTTTGAGAAAGAGAGAGACCAATTTTTGAATAAATGCAGCAATACTGAGTGATGGCAACAGTCTCAATTTTTGTGAATAGATTTGAAATTATTGTATAGGTCGTATATTTGTTTCGGCTGATCTCTTCTGCTTCGGTGGCTGTGGCTGATCTGCAGCTCCCTCGTTTGTTCTGTGGCTAGCTGATATTTTTAAGAACTGATCTGGGGTTGCGGCTAATCTGCGGCTCCCACGTTTTTTCTACGGCTCTTCTGTGGTGGTGGGGTTTTGATTGACTATTTTCTCTGCCACGATAACCTCCTTAACAAGACTGGTCAATTTGTAAAAGCAAAGACCTATGCAAAGTTAAATTGAAGTTGAGATCCATAGATCTGCCTACGGGTCATGCAATCAAAATATACTAAGGTTTTTCTTACAAATTAAAAAGCTAAAAATATTATTGAGATTTTGTCGCTGGGTTGTAGATCTAATCTTTTGCAGCTAGATCTAGATCTAGATCTAATCTTCTTTGTGGCTAGGTTCTACATCTAATCTTCTGCAGCTAGATCTAGATCTAATCTTATCTTCTACTTTATTTCTTTACCGTTGGGTTCTACGGGCAAGTAAAATATGGCTCCCAACTTCGCAAAAATAGCTTCTGGCTCATTTCCGTCCGTTTCTAGAGGTCAAGCTCTTGTCCATATCATCAGTGAAGCCCCAAATCCCACCGTCCAGGTGGTCCAGGGCTCACTTGATGAGGCTTTGAAGTTTTCTGAAAGTGCCCTAATCTGCTGGTTCAATGGTTTTTGGCCGCAGCTAACAGCTCTCCATAATTGGATCTCGGAGGTATGGAAGCCTGTAATTTATGATGAAATTAATATCTACCCCTGTGTTAGGGGTTTATTTATAGTAGATTTTGAAAATCCTGAAAGCAGACAATGCATTCTAGATTCCGGCCCTTGGTTTTGGGAAAAATCAGGCCTATTCATGAAGCCATGGAACCCATCATTCGATCCGTCAACAACAATCATAACCTCAGCACCAGTTTGGGTGAGATTTCCAAGTCTACCCTTGCATCTCTAGAATCTCTCCTCGCTAAAAGCCATTGGAAATGCAATTGGGGAATTTTACTGCAGGTGCCCAGAAACAGAGGAATATGCCAAAACCACCTATGCACGCATTTGTGTTGAAATGGACTTTAGCGCCGGATTCCCAGCTGAAATAAACCTAACAAGTAAAGACTATGTGTGGAACTAGAAACTCGATTATGAAAGTATCCTCTTCAGATGTCGATATTGCTTTGAAATAGGCCACTTAGCCAAAAATTGCCCAAAAGCCTCCGAGAAAAATTCTGCTAGAAAAAACCACCACAGATCTACATGGTGGGAAGGAGCACAAAAAGAACACTACACTATCATCAAAGAATAATACTCTAGAGAAAACTCTGAATCACAAGAAATCGGGCAAGAAAGAAACAAATCTCAAGTCAAGCAGGGAGAAAGCCCCACCCAACAACAAAAAAGTGAACTCGACAACCCTTCAAGCATCAACAGTTATGAGGATTCGAATACTGCAAAAAATAAATCTTCATTTAACAGCAAAACAGATCTCCCAGACCAAACTTCTTCTTCGACTACCTTCAAAAGGACGAACACAATGGATCGCGAAGCTAAGACATCAATGTCCCAAGAACCATAAGAGATGAAGGAGATGCAAGATAAAGGAAGTTCGAAGTCTGTAGAGAAAAAAAAGAAAGCTACAACACTAATCTCGCCAAGAAAGACGATGAGCCAGATAATTAAAAACTAAGAAAATTATAGGTCCAATAGACCAATTTGGTCTCAGTGGACGTTAACCATCATCATCATAAAGAAAGAAAGAAAGAAAGGAAAAAAAAATATGTTTTCACTTATCTTTGAAAGTTGGGTGATTTTGATGATGGTAAGAGGTATTCTTGGAGATTCCAACAATATAATTTTTTATCACCTAGCTCCAAATTCGAATTTCCTCTTCAACCATTGAAAATTTACCATGGATTTCGGAGCATTAATGAATTGTGTTGGATATGGAAATAATATTGGAGATTTTTTATCGTATATCTTCGATATATTCATGAGAAAAAATTTAGAAATATTTAGACATATTTAAATGTTAATTATTAATAAATAGTTGCAACCACATGAGGTATAAGTGGATCTAAATTTATTTTTACTTATCTCAGTTTCAAAGCAAGTTTTTATATAAATAAGAGTTCCTTCTTCATTACAAGGAGAGGACTGTTGGAGCATATGTACAACTTATGATGGAATAGAATAAAAATTCTTAATATTTCCTTTCACATAGATTGTCATTCTTTAGTTTTAGATGTAGTATGTTTTGATTTAGCTTATGGTGTTATAGACTAGTTTTCTACTTTGTTCTTGAAAGAATTTAGCTCACTCCAAATGCAACATGGGACCTTTTATTTTATTTCATTTATTTATGAAAACTTTTTTATAGTTAATATTTACATTGATGCAAGTATGGTGTATTCCATTTTATCAAAGCTTGCTAACAACAAGAGAACTAGTCCATGGAAAATCATGCCAGGAGATAACATGGTGATTTCAAGATCCCTGCTCATTTGTGACAACCATTTTTCTATCCCTCTTGTAAATGTCACTATGAATCATGTAAATAATGTGGAAATGTAAATAATGACTGGGCTATAGGAGTGGACATGAATCCATAGGTTTCAGGAGGAGTTTCTTGTGTTGAGAGTAAACCACGTCACTACGTATATTTTACCACCTGTTTCCCTAATGAATTTATGGCCCTACTAGTGCAAGCATTTAATTTGATTATGGGTTCCCTTCGAGAGGATGAGCCTGTATAGTCCTTGTTCTCGTAGATCATATTGGTGTGTGACACAGAAGAGAAATGACGGGAAGTAGAGAGCCCCGATGGGAAAATATATGTCTGTAGTTATGCAAATAGAGAATGCAAGGGGAGAGCTCACAGTAGGAAGGGATGAAAAATGCACAGGAAAAAAGAATGTAGAGCATGAAAGTGATAGCGAATAAGAATTTACAAGGCATAAATGACATTCACTATCCATTTATCTATAGCTGGGACAACATTCCTAGTGATTTGTGGAGGCCAGTGGTGTTTGCCTATCATTGGTTCACTAGTGAAAGTTCAATAAGTAGTTGAATCACTTAGTGCTTGCTTACTAATCTAATAAACCACTAGAGGGATGATAAACCGTTTGTTACGTTGAGATACCTAGGTGCTTGCTAACAAGGAGATGATAAACCACTAAGTGATTTAATTGAAGTTGGTGTAGAAAATTTCTACAAATCTAGCTTTGATACGATGTAGAAATTTCTACAAATCTAGCTTCAATACCATGTAGAAAGTCCCATAGAATCACAATATCATGAAATTTACTAAAGAACATGACAAGAAACTACTTTTACTATTTACAACAAAATCCCATAAAGATCGATGAAAACAATATGAACAAGAAGAAGATAAATCAATGGCACATAACACAAGATGTATCTATGGAAAGCCACTACTCAAAACCCCACTATTCGTATTTCATATATCATAAATATGAGTGAAGATACAAAGCTTGTTCTCACTAGAACAATTCCACACAAGTATGCTCAACTCTCTCAGTTCACAAGCTAACTTAAGCCAAATCCTTAACCTCTTCAGCAGCTCTCCAAGCCCCTAATCTCTTTCATAATTCCTACGATGAATAACCTATATTTAAAGGGAATTCTTGCTTCCAAAACTGCGCAATCCAAACATAGGTCCTTCTCTGATTGCATGCATGATATTTACAACTCAGTAAATCATACAACTGATAGTACATTGTCCTTGCACTCTAGTCTCAACTGGGTCTTTCTCAAAATTGACATGCATGAGTTTCTAATGAAGGAATCTTCAGTTAACTAGAGTGACACTTGTTGATGCACTAGTGCACCAACTGACTATTAACTCTCTATTAGTTCCTCAAATAGTTTGGAACTAATTTAACTGAACATAACTCAGTAAACTAAGTGATATAGTTACAATTAAAATCATCCTATACCCCTAAAACTTAGGGAGAATAAATACATGACTTCAGAAAGGATTCCAACTCAAAATTCCTAAGCTAATTAAGTTAAGTAAACTTAATTAACTATTTACAAGTTGCTATGAGAATAGAATTCGATTTTAATTCTCAGTTTAATTCTTGGACAAATTAAATTGAAATTTCTTGTTGTCATTTCTCACATTAGGGGAATTTTGAGGTCTAAAATGGGCCTCCTAAGAAAAATGTAAAACCAAAATAACCTTTATAAGAACCAATAGGATTTAATATGATGATGTCAACCATGGGGGATGATTCATGATTTTTAGAGTTAAAAAGTAAAAATGTTAAAAAATAATAAAATAATAAAACTACTTTTTCAACTTATCTCCCTAAGGTTTTACTCAAATTTCAAGTGGGAGTACTCGTTGGATGCAAAATCTAATTCCTCATCCAATGAGTGCTCATGTTGCATACTTTCAATGCACTCTACTACATGAAAACTGAGAAATACATGAAAAGTCGTGATTGCAATAACGTTTTTCATGTATTTATCATTTTTTGTGTAGCAGGGTCCATCAAAAGTATCCAACATGGGTACTCCTTGGATGAGCAATCAAATTACTCATCCAACGAGTGTTACTACTCGAAATTTGAGTAAACCCATAAGGATATATGTTGAAAATACGAGTTGAAAAAATAGTTTTTCTTTTTTCCCTTTAAAATTTAATGATGTAATCTAATATTATTTTATTATTTCCACTATTATTTTATAATTTCCTTACGAGACCCATTTTAGACTTCAAAACTCCCCTAATGACACTCCCTCTCAACAAGAAAGGGATTACCAGCTACCCCAATCCTGTCTCTGTGAAACTCGAATTTACATCTTGACAATGCCTTTGTAAAAATGTCAGCATCTTGCTCCTCCATGGGAATGTACTCTAACAACATAATCTGCCTTAATACACAATCTCTGAGATGACAATATCAAATATCAATATGCTTGGACCGATCATGAAAAAATGGATTTTTAGAGAGTTTGATACAACTCTGATTATTGCAGTAAATCACAGATGGATCCATCTACTGACCAATCATCCCAACTAGGATCTTCCTCATCTAGATGGCCTCACATGCTTCCTGAATCGCAACCATGTACTCTGCCTCTGCCGAGCTGAGTGCAACTGATCTCTGTTTCCTATTATACCAAGAAACTTCCACTAACCCAATATTGAAAAATCCCTCCTGATGTGCTCTTCCGGTCGGATGGGATCCCTACAAAATATGCATCACTGAAGCCTTGAAGCCACACTCCCTCTATCCATCTGTACCATAATCCATACTTAGAAGTGCCCTTGAGTCATCTCAGTACATGCTTTGCCTCCTTCCAATACATCTTGGTAGGCCTAACCATCACATGACTAACTTGTTCAATTGCATAGCACATATTGGGTCATGTGTTCACCAAGTACATGAGTGAACCCACAAGATTCCTGTAAACAATAGATTCCACTACTTCCCCTGAAGTAGAATTCTCCTTCCTCCAGTTACTTTCTAGAGGAGTCTCCATGGGTTTGCTGCTCTCCATGTGGAATCTTCTGAGTATCTCATTGGCATACTTGCCTGAGACACAAACAACTCCCCATCTCCCTACCATACCTCCATGCTAAGAAAGTAATGCATAAGCCCCATGTCCTTCATCTCAAAATCTCTTATAAGGTCCTCCTTGCAAGAATTTATCAGCTGATCATCACCTGTCAGTATAAGATTATCAACATAAAGTACAAAATTTACCTTCCACCACTATGTGGTACAGGTTCACATCTTCTTCACTCTTCGTGAAGCCCAAACCGGTGAAGTAGCTATATATCCTGGTGTACCAAGCATGAGGTGCTTGCTTCAACCCATACAATTCTCTCTTGAGTTGGCACACATTCGACTCATAGTTGAAGGTCTTAAAACCTTCAGGCTTCTCTATGTACACCTCTTCCTCAATCATGTCATTAAGTAAGGTTGTCTTTACATCCATCTCATGTATCTTCCAACCTATATGTGCTAATAGTTCCAATATAGATCTGATTGAAAAGTACCTTGCAATAGGAGCAAAGGCCTCATCATATTCAATCCCCTCCATTTTTGAAAAGCCACAAGCCACAAATCTAGCCTTATGCCTCTCCACACTACCATCTGTAACTTGGCTTACCTTGTAAAGCCAATAGGAGCTAACCATTGCCTTGTCCTATGGTCTTGGGACCACATCCCAAAAATTGTTATGAACTATGGAGTCATACTCCTCTACCATGACATCAACCCAAACTAGATGCTATACTGCTTCCTTAAAGGAAGATGGCTCTGTCACAACACATTCGCCCATAAGAGCCATGTATCTAGTGTACCTCTTAGGTGACCTCCTCTACTTGTGTTGAGAAGTGGGTGCTACCGCATTCTCTCGTGAATCATCCAAAAATTTGTCAGCCTCTCTGGTGCACTTTATTCCCTTTCTGGAAGACTCTGCCTGAGTGGATGTCTCCACTCCTGGATCCTCTGCATGTGGCTGCTCCACATCAATCTAAGGCTCCTCAGCCTTAGGAGCTAAAAGCTCCTCATATGCATGTAGCTGAAGGTCCCTCTCAAGGTAAACTCACATGGCCTTATCCTCATTGAATCTGACATCCCTATGAACCACTTTCATCATATTGGTTGAAAAGTACACCTGATAGTTGAGAGGTGTATCAGTATACCCCACAAATATCCCCAACTCTGATGTTGGCTCAAGCTTCTTCCATGCATCTTTGGTCACATGGCAATATACCGATGATGCAAAAATCGTGAAGCGACCAACATTTTGCCTCTTACTGGATTAATCCTCCTCTGGTGTCTTCATCTCAAGTATCCGATGTGGGTTATGGTTCTGAATATAAACCAATGTGTTGCATGCCTCAGCCCACAAGTGTAGTGGTAGGCCCTGATCATGCAACATCGCCCTCACTTCCCCTATGATGTTTTTTTCATTTCTGTTGGCCACCCCATTCTGCCAAGTGTTATGGGGTGTCATAAACTCCCGTTTAATCCCTTCCACTTCAAAGAAGTTCTTAAACTTGTTTGATACATACTCACCATTGTTATCACTTCGTAGAGATTTAACCTTCTTTAATAACTCTTTCTCCACCAATGCTTTAAACTCACAAAACTTTGCGAAGGCTTAATCCTTTTTCTACATGAAAAATATCCATCATTTTCGAGAAAAGTCATCAACAAATATAACATAATAACTGTGTTTGGTCATGGATGTTGTTGAGAATGTTTCACATGCATCTGAATGGACTCATTCTAGAATAGCCTCTACTCAACTGTTTCTATCATGAAAGGAAGACTTGGTGTATTTTCCCAAAGTACACCCTTTCATGTATCAAATTTCTCAAGTGTACCTTTGGGAAGGCTGGTAGATATTTGTTGCAATATCTTCAAATCCCCATGATGCAAGTGGCCCAATCACCTATGCCACAACTCGCCAACATCTCGGCTTTGCACCCTTTTTGCTTTTGCGCTCAAAGTAGCACACTTCTTTACCTCTAGCTTATAGAGATTCTTCACCTGAATCCCTATCTTACATACTTGACCCGTGGCTATGCATTGAAGAAACTCCTTTCCTTTTGATAAGATCACATCATAGCCTCTATCCTCAATCATGGCAACGGATACCATGTTCTTCTTCAGCCCAGGTGAATGCATAACATTCTTCAAGGTGAGTGGAGCCCCATGCTTCCTCTGAAAAGTAATAATGCCCAACCCATTAACACTATACTTCCTGTCATCACCCATCTTGATATGCATTTGGAGATATTTCTCCTCCAGGTCACTGAATAACTCTTTGTCGCCAGTCATGTGGAATGAAGCTCCATTATCTAAGTACCATACACTTCCCATCATTGATGACACCATGCATGCAATGAGCGAAAATTCCAACTCAAATTGAGAGGGCAAAGCCTCACCCACCACTCCTCATGAGGACTTCTTCTTCGACTTCTTGAGTGGACAATTTGTAGCAAAATGGCCCCACTCATGACAATAAAAGCACTTAACTTTCATCATGTCTTTCTTCTTACCTCCATGATAAGAATATGATTTGGAATGGGAATCTTTCCCCTTCCCCTTCTTCGCCTTAATTTCTAAGGCATGGTTCTTTTCATCATCAGTCTTTGATGAAGAGCCATCCCTGGTGTTCCTCCTCATCTCCTCTTGCATCAAATCCGACCACAGTTGTTCCCAATCCGACAACTTCTCCCGACCATTGACAGAGTTCTGATAACTATGCCAACTCTTCGGGAGTCCTATAAGAGCAAGACTCACCATATCATCCTCGACAACCGTGATTCCAACACTTCCAATTTCATCACGACATTGAGTGAACTTGGTCAAGTATTTTAGAATCGTCTCGCCTTTCTCCATTTTGATTTTTTGAAGTTTATCCTTCAGTGCCAATTTCCTTTAGTCATTGTTGTTCTGATACAAGTCTGTCAATGTTTTCCACATAACATATGGAGTTTTATTGCCATGGAGACATGAGACAATATGTTCTCGAACTCTATCAAGAATTATCTGCCTTGCCTTCACCACACACTTCTTCCATTTGGCCAAATTTTGTGCATTTGATGCTATTGGCTTAGGAATTTCTTGATCAACAAATTCCTTCAAACCAATATCCTCTAGCAGAGCCTCCATTCTATCCCTCCAGGCTATATAATTCAAGCTACCTTCGAAGGCATACTCGAGCCACAAACCGTAGAATGCTATCAGCCTATCCTAAAGTATGTATTGCAAATTCGAATTTCACCTAAAACCCAAAACTCTAAACTTCGAAATCTCCTCTAGTATGTTGTTTTCATCTACGATACCATGTAGAAAATTTCTACAAATATAGCTCTGATACCATGTAGAAAATTTCTACAAATATAGCTCTGATACCATGTATAATTTTTCTAAAAAACTAGCTTCGATACCATGTAGAAAATCCTGTAGATTCACAAGCTCATGCAATTTACTAAATCAAATTACAAAAATCTACTTCTACTTACAACAGAAGCTCATAAAGATCGATGAAAATTAATATGAACAAGAATAAGATAAATCGATGGCACATAACACAAGATGTATATGGGGAAGCCACTACTCAAAATCTCACTATCTGTATTACATATATCAAAAATATGAGTGAAGATACAAAGCTTGTTCTCACTAGAACAATTCTGCACAAGTATGCTCAACTCTCTCAGCTCACAAGCTAGCTCAAGCCAAATCCTTAGCCTATTCAGTAGCTCTCCAAGCCCCTAATATCTTTCATAATTCCTAGGATGAATAGCCTGTATTTAAAGGGAATTCATGTTTCCAAAACTACGCAATCCAAATATAGGTCCTTCTCTGATTGCACGCATGATATTTACAACTCAGTAAATCATACAACTAATATTATACTATCCTTGCACTCTAGTCTCAAATGGGTATTTCTCAGAATCGACATGCATGAGTTTCTGATGAGGGAATCTCCAATACTCAAAATCTCACTATCTGTATTACATATATCAAAAATATGAGTGAAGATACAAAGCTTGTTCTCACTAGAACAATTCTGCACAAGTATGCTCAACTCTCTCAGCTCACAAGCTAGCTCAAGCCAAATCCTTAGACTATTCAGTAGCTCTCCAAGCCCCTAATATCTTTCATAATTCCTAGGATGAATAGCCTATATTTAAAGGGAATTCATGCTTCCAAAACTACGCAATCCAAATATAGGTCCTTCTATGATTGCACGCATAATATTTACAACTCAGTAAATCATACAATTAATAGTATACTATCATTGCACTCTAGTCTTAACTGGGTATTTCTCATAATCGACATGCATGAGTTTCTGATGAGGGAATCTCCAATGAACTAGAGTGACACTTGTGGATGCACTAGTGCACCAACTCACTGTTAACTCTCTGTTAGTTCCTCAAATAGTTTGGAACTAATTTAACTGAACATAACTCAGTAAACTGAGTGATCTAATTACAATTAAACTCATCCTAGACCCCTAAAACTTAGGGATAACATATACATCACTTCAGAAAGACTTCCAACTCGAAATTCCTAAGATAATTAAGTTAATTAAACTTA
Organism: Pinus tabuliformis; assembly: GCA_031772625.1. Taxonomy (NCBI): domain Eukaryota; kingdom Viridiplantae; phylum Streptophyta; class Pinopsida; order Pinales; family Pinaceae; genus Pinus; species Pinus tabuliformis. Next base: position 1,176,962,721 of record CM062816.1, read on the forward strand.
ATTAACTATTTAAAAGTTGTTATGATAATAGAATTCAATTTTAATTCTCAGTTTAATTCAAGGACAAATTAAACTGGAATTTATTGTTGTCATTTCTCAACAGTAAATCACTTACGTGCTTGATTAGTAAATTTATAAACCACTTGGATAGTGGGATCTTGAATCTTCCAGTGTTTTCCTAGAAAAACCAGTTGATAAACCACCCATGCAGTGTAATCGCACTCCTACAACTGAGCTATACTTCACTAAGCCTTGGGTGAATACCTATGCTTAATTTATGTTGGAGTATAGGGTCATTATGGTGCTTACTATTGGGGGAAATTGGAAAACCACCTAGACAATGGAATCCTCTTCTTGATTATCTATTGCTTTATTATTTGTGTGTATACCATTGAGTAATTAACTCCAAATTTGAGTTTGGCTTGGGTATGGTTAGCTACAAGAAAAATTACAGTGTAATTGGCCTATGGTTGGGTGGAGAGTTGAATTCCATCCCTTTGTTTTTAGTCATTCAATTTATATAAATAAGTATATTTACTTGTATACATGTATATGTGTTGCACTAATAATGATGAATATTGTTTGATATATTTTATGTAAGTGAATGTGTTGGTGTTTAAGGAATGCGATATGAATGTTTTCTATGATGATATACTTTATGTGTATGTTTTCTTGGTTATGAGGGATTGGAGGCCTCTAAGTTTGATGATATGTTCATGAAGTTTAGAACTAGTTAAATGGTCATGTATGATTGATGCAAGTTCCTACTAAACTACTATAGACTATTATTTCCATTCTCTAATGAGTTGTGAATAACATGGTTGTCTACTTGTTTTAAGACTGTGACTGCCTTTCTTGAAAAAGGTTTATCATTGGCACTATGTATGATATATCAGTGAAACTTATATTATTTCTTGGCATCCATGATGTGATCGTATATGATTCCACTGTATTTAAATTTACAAAGTAGTCTTAGTTATGGTTGAGCTATTTTTAGTGCTTGAAAAATAAGCAGGTTGATAAGTCCATTACTTTTCCTATTGTTATGTATGGTGTTTGGAATGTTAGTGTTTTAAGGAAGGTTTCAAGCCTATAGAAGATGGATTTCTAAGGAACATTGGGCCTCAAGGAGAACCATGGTAATGCTCATTAAGGTATTGTTGATGGTGTTGGACCTGCCAACAAAGGGGATCTCCCCGCTACCAAGTCCCAACTACAACTCACATTTTTTGGTGTAGAAGTCTCATCCAGTATGAAGGCTCAGTCACCATATACTTAGAGATTTGCCTTGACTATAGCTATCAACACATGAGAGTGTTACACCCGTATCTTCAAACAACAAAGTACATGTGCCTAATGAGTGTGTAATGTAATTGTGTCAAGGTTCTCTTACTATAAAGGGGTAGAATAAAGTGAGCCTCTAAATGAGATGTAGTAGTACCACCCAAGAAGAGACACATGCAAAATAGAAAGGGCATTTGTAGTATTCAACTGAATAATCCACAACAGATGCGGAAGTCATTAAAACCAAGGTGAAGGGGACAACACATACTCCACCAAATGGAGTAGTCCACACATATGTGATAGTTGTTATAACCAGAAAACAAAGATGGTCTGTCAAGTATCCCGTGGAGTAGTCCACAAGGAAGTGACAAAGGTGATATCCAATACACAAAGGTGGTTTGTCTAGTATCCCATAGAGTAGTCCACATGGATGAGACAATAGTGATAAACAATACAACACATATTCAATAATGTAAGTACTAAAATAACCAAACTAGTTCAACTATCTTTGTACAGGTTAAGAAAACATGCATTAAAAATGTTTAAAGAGTAGTCTTACAAACATCTATAGAACATGTGTGAAAATGAGATGACCTTAATAGGATTTTGAATTAAGAAAAAGTCCCAAGACACATCTATCACCATACATCACTAGTCCCAACAGTGGGAGATTAGAGCCACTCCTTGCTCCTCAAATAATAGACTACATACACTTAAGGCTATGTGGGAGGAGCCAAGGTGAAACATCCTTTCTCATACAATGGTAGGGGTATATATAGCCAAGGGTAATGCTTGACCCTTGTGACTCTTGGACTACCCAAATGACTTTTCAACTAACATGACTCTTCGACTTCTTATGTGCATCCATTGGAATTCACTTTACATTACATTGTGTTGCAACAGATATGGCCCATAGTGGTGATGTGGGCAAGACAATTCATGCCACAACTCGAAATGACATTGTTAACATGTACTAGCTGATTGTGGTGTCTGTGTGAAGCTGTTGAGTGATGGATGTACTCTTGTCATGCTTTGTCTTCTCTTCTACATGGCATAGTGCTATAGGATCTTTAATGGTCTTGGTCTTGCATGATGGTTCAATGCATATGTTCCTTTCACTTGTTGCCTGATGTGCTTGGTACATCCGTCCAGCTGCATCCAAGTCTTCTAGAAAATCCAAAAGGATAGCTTGCACTATTCAGAAAAACTGTGCAGTTACCACTGGGAGGAAAAATTGCATAGTGAAGGACACCAGTGGCAGCTGCGAGGTGGGATCCTAAGGGTCACTTCTATGTAGTTCTTGGAGGGAAGGTAAGATAGGGCTGTAGGGGACTTGTTGGGCAGTTCTATGCAATTTTCAAGAGAAAGGCATGACAAGACTATAAGGGACCTGTTGAGCATGACTGCAAAGTTTTGGAGAATGGTGCAGGATAAGCAGTAAAGGGCCTGCTAGACATGTCCGTGCAATTTCTAAAGGCAGTGAAGCATAAGGCAACAAAGGACTAGTTGGGCATGTCTATGTAGTTTTGGAGATCAATGTAAACCCAAGTCTTATTGCAACTCAATTTTCCAGTAGACCAAAAGGAGGCTTGAAGACTGTGCTTGAGAAATGTGCAATTCAGTTTGGACATGGAGGCAATTTTTTGCATAGTTTTAGGAGGCAGACATGTTGCTCACGTCCAATATTATGCAGTGCAACTGACTAGGAGGATAGCCTCAAGCACTACGTAATCCCAGGCATCAAAGTAGGGTCACTGAGGGCCGAGAATGCGTAGTGTAGCTCAGTCGGGTTCTGGTGGAAGAGGGTTGTCCACTCAAACAAATTTTCAATGGAATGGCTAAGTGTTGAAAGATAATGAACTTATGTAGACTTAACATTGTGATCAAACACTTATCATACTTCGACGACGAGACAACATAGACCACTAAGACAATAAGACAAAACATGCACTCAGTGAGATCGTCTTAGAGCTAAGAGCGACAAGCATGACACTTGAGATAGACCTTCGGACGACCATGATGACACTTGCGTGACAGTGATTACAACTTTTTGTGTGAGTATGATAGATGTTTACATATAGAAGACAACCCAAAAATTCAAAGACAACCCTTGAAAATCACCATAAAAATATCACAAGCATGACACAACAATCAACATGTCAAAAGACAATTGCTGGTCAAACAAGTGAAAGGGTGAAAAGACTTCACAAGAGCTCATGGGATGAGCTCGGTGTTTGCAACCATCAATGGAAAAAACAAGGAAGGCTCAAAAATTTGGATGCAAGCCAAAATTTTGGAGGGTGTTGCAACCATTACGATAGGTCCTTAGAATCTCCATGTCTAAGTGTCATAATGAATAAGACTTGTATTTGGGATCAGATAATTCATTAACAAGATTTTGTATTCACTCCATATGCATTTTAGGCATAACAAATGTATTTGAGAGTCTGGGAATTTAGTGAGTTTACGCTTATGCATTTTGAGCTAGTACTATATTTGAGATAACATGGATACCTCATGGAGGAAGCAATCGATAGGTAAAATCATGAGAGGGCCCTACTTAGGAAGATCCAGATATGTGAGGCAATTCAGATTGTAGAAAAGTACTAGATTTCTTAAATTGTGTACAGTATTCAGGATGGGGCTGCTTGAAGGGCTAATGGGTGAGGCCAAGTTGAAAAGGTTCCATATTTTAGAGAAAGCATTATATATCTAGGGTGGGTCCCAACTTGGTGAAATGTTGTGCGAGCCCAAATTTGAATAGAACTAACTTTCACATAAGGTATAGTATATCTGAGGTGGCTCTGGTGTGGTGGATTAATCACATGAGGACAAAACGTCCTTGGGAGGTGGTAATCTGGAGGACCACGGCTCCATGAGGTTTTCCAAAATGAAAACTATGTGCAAACCTAGATATGCCCTAGAACTAGATATAAAGGAAATCATTCGAAACACGAAGGGGTTAGACCTTGCGGGACCCATGATCTGAGGCAAGGTGGCATGCATCACAAATGCATGCTTATGGCTGAGTGGATTCCATGTATGTGATGTGGGTGACATGGAGGAGCCACGTGGGTCTCAAGTGAGTTCCACGTGACAGTGTCATGTTGATTTGGCATGAGTTAATTGCTCAAACTTTAGAAGGACATAACTTTCAATCCAGGTGCCAGATTGAGATAATATTTATATGACTGGAAAGATCTCAACGAATTGAACATAATGGTGTTGTTTAGTTTTTATTTTGAATATGTTGAAAAAAATTATTTTTGTAGCCCCATCTTCATAGTGATTCCATGGAGGTTGGATTAGTTAAAATTAACACCTCCCATAGCTTAGAAATACCAAGGGGGTGTGAGGGTGTGTTATAGAGTTGTATTAGAGTGCCCAAGTTCAACACTTGGAATGAATGTGCCTAGGAGGTGTTGTAGCGGCTACAACCACCCTCCAAAATTTTGCTTTAGCCTGTTTTGGAGCCTCCCTACCAACCTTCACAACAGCTTTCCTTGCTTCATCAAGTCCTCAAGCTTAAGTGTCTTTCTTGCTCAAAGGTAGCCTCTCGATCATAGTTTGATATTTTCCTTCATAGGCTGCTCACCCGGACATGGTTTAGCTGTAGGATGAGTAGCTTCCCGATGAAATTTGCACATTTCTAGAGGGAAACCAACCATTCCCTCCAGGAATTGTGCAATTCCCTCTGACAACCTGTTGGGCTCTAGGATTGCACAATCCTGCCAGCCAACCCTTGCAGCAGGAATTGCACAATTTTCCCATCATCAGGAAGTTCAGTGTAGGATTGGTGCAAATCAAGTCAACAATCAGCTGTTGGGCATAGAAATTGTGCAATCCTCTAGGGACGTCATCCTAGATTACAGTAAAAAATGCACATTTTTCTCCAACAATCGATCAGTCGCTTGCATGTGCAACTGAGTTGACCGGTTCCCTCTAGGACTGAGCCAAAAAGACGTGCATGCATAGGCTATGTTCATTCAATTTAATGTCCTAAATTTCTACATAAATTATCAATTCGGGTATTGTAAACAGATGAAGTAGTGCACTATATGTGCTAGATGACCCTTTCTTACCTCACTATTTTTGAGTTTATGTTTGTTTTGGGGTTTTGTTCTTTTGATTCCTAATGTTTTACAATGTAAACAAAATCTTAATATAATTCTGCTAAGAACCTAGAGAAATGAAATGAAAGTTAAAAGTGCTTTTAGGCCAATTTTGGAAGTAAAGTTTTTTAAACAAGAAAGTGAAAAATAGAGCTTCTCTTCTTGCTTTTATAATTGTTTCCAAAACATGAACTGAAAGGACTTTAAAACTACTATCTACTTAATTACAAAACTACAGTTTTAAATGAGAAAATAAAATGGAAGCTATCTATGATAAATCAAAAATGAAATGAGATTGCAGCTATCTATGATAAACCAAAAATGGAATACTGGAAATAAGATTACTTCTACTATCGAATCTATTTGCAGAATTAAAGCTTAATAAACAACTGAAGATGGAACTGTAGCTAAACTAAGTGAAGAACTAAAAATGAAATTGCAATTATTCTATTATGAAAGCAAGGCTAAATGAAGTATTGTTGTCACTCTGCTACATAACTTAGGGAGAACTACCTCCTTATGATAAAAATCTTGAGAGGTTTGATTCTTCATCATTCTAAGAAAAGTAAACATGAAATGCAAAGAAAGTCTCACTCATAAATAAAACATTTCACCACTTAGTTTTAGGATTAACATTCAACTGAAAGGGTTCTTGGAAATATCCATTTATATCATGAGTTACTAAACTGATAAGAAAATGACATTGAACTAATTAACCCAAAAACTAATGAACAACAATTGTAATGAAAGACTCATTCATAAATACAAAATTTCACCATTTAGTTTGAGGATTAACCATCAACGAAAGGATTTTGGAAACATTCATTTATATCATGAGTGACTACACTAATAAGAAAAAGGCATTGAACATCTTAATTTAAAATCTAGAAACTAAGGAACATCAAATGAAATAAATCGAATTATGCTACTGACATCAATTTCAAAACTATAGTTAAGAGACCAGAAAGTAATGAAAAATTAAAGGACTATTCTATGCTGGAATGTAACTACTTTGACTTAGTGAAAAAAAATGACACAAGCTGCAATATACACAGTGTTAGAAAATGATTATGAACATAATAAAAAACCACATTAAATGTACAATTAAACTAAGAAAGACAAACAGAAATAAAATGTACAGAAATAGAATGTACCCTTGACCACGTAGGGGCCCAATACAAGGTCTCAGATTATCAACACAAAATCAACACTTCACATGCTTCAGGTATCCATTGAAAACAGACTTGTTATATTAAAACAGGGCACTGAGTTTCACAATACAAAGCGGAAATATGCGCTATTACATAAGCAAAAACTTGAAATTCTTCTACATTATAAACACTAGTATTTATAGGAAAAATATACAACTATTTGAAGAGAGAAATCATCTACAACAAAACACGTAGAAAGGTATTGTATCTAGAATTCTTGTCTTCGGTTGCCTTGAAACATAAATCTTCTAATAGTGGCTGTTGTATTTTGTTTATGCAGGTGGTAGATGAGGTCCTTCGCTTCAGGAGACTGCCTCGGATCCAACACTGAGAATTGTGCAAAAACAGAGTTCTACTAGCCATAGGTTTCTTTCGTTGACTTCCCTTTGATCGGGGTCCTTCTCATTGATCTTGGCCAAATGGATGGGATACCATCCATGTTATGACGTTTTCCAAGGTACCTATGTGGTTTGTTTCCTCTCTTGACACCTGTAACCTACAAAAGCGTGGAGATGGCTATAGAATAGCCGGTTAGTTGTGGAATGTGGCTGCATTCCGTAGCAAAAAAACAAAAACTTATTAAAATAAAAAACATAACAATATAACTTGTAAATAACTAAAATATACTCCTTCAGGTAATGTGTAATGGCTTATCATGATTAAGGATGCATTTTTCATGGAAAAACAAAGGAAGAAGGATGAGAAAGTTGCTTATGAAAGAGGCAGTTTTGGAACTGAACATACCCCCACTACGAGACTATTGCATGTCCCCATGCAATCAAAATTGTAAACACCCTCCTACTACATCTGCTTTGAGACTTCAGCCAAAACATCCAACCTTTTCTTGCTTCTCTTTGATGCAACTGCCATCCTAGGCTTCCTCTTGAGGAATCTATATTTGAGGTTAATGAGAGCCTGGTTTAGGTTCCTTTTTTTCCTCTTTAATTTTCTATTCTTCTTATGCCACGGACCCAAATGAAGCATGGTGTTGTCATCAATGATCTTATCCAACTTGTTTTGTTCTTTTAAAGCTTCATTTTCCTTCTGAATATGCCTATTTAAGACCTCTAGCTCATAGATTTCTTGCTTAAGTGAGCTAGTCAAAGCCTCTTGTGATGTAGCTGGCTGCTCAGGGTTGGATGAAGTCCCTTGATCTACTGATGTATTCTTTTTCTCTAGTGACTCAATATAATCATAAATTTGCTATTGGATTGGGTCAATCCCTGGAGAGACTCTCTTTGGGTTGCTTTCAAAGTCTTGTTGAGGAGAGTGTTGTGGGCTCTGCTCAAATGAGATGTTATCTTGGGACTGAGTTGGAGTTTCTTCTCCCAAGTCTATGAACTGAGCTTCTATTGATTTTGCTTTCTTCATTCTGCCCTTAAGTCTGGAACTTCTCCTCAAACTTTGTGAGCCTATGTTTTCTTCCTCTATAACCTATCTTCTTTTCCCCTTCTCCTTCTCTTTCTTGGACTGTTCCTTGATGTTGACTAATTTCTCAGAAAGTAATTGCTCATCCTCTGATGAAGGTTCAAGAGTGTTTTTATGGGTTTCCTCGACTTTTCCTTTCATCTTTCTCCTCTCTTTTTTTCTGCTTTATATCTCTGTTAATGTTTTAGGGAGAGGCTATTCCTCATTGTTTTCTTTTGTTGAAGTTGTAGGAGTGTTTTGAATTGTAAGACTAGTTTTCCTTCTCCTACTCTTTTTCATTGAGCTTCCTTCAGGTAATTCTAGTGGATCTTGGAAAAAGTTTCTAATCAAAAATTTCTCCCATGTGTCTCCTACACTCTTTAAGTGATATTCAACTAGAATTTTTATGAGACCATGGTGATAAATATGAGGTTCTATGTCTTCTATTTTCTTTTGAAGAGTAGTGGACATTCTCATTAAGCTATTCAATAGAAAGAATGGGAGATTGATGGTTCCATTTCCAATGAAATTCATTAACAATCTTATGTGATATACATACATGGAACCAACTATACCCTCGCATTTGATAAATTTTTGCAAAATCAATAACATGCTACTCCATTTACCCTTTAATGCAGAGATGGGAATTCCTCTCTTAAAAATTGAAGTGTCTATACCTGGGTTTTGGAGAATGACTTTCTAAGTTTCATCATGGAATTCTTTATTCTTGAACCACCTCTCTCCAACTTTTGGTAGCTCAGTTGCTACTGCAATGAAAGACTTGGTGACTGTAAACTTTATGTCAACAATCTCCACATCCATCCCATTAAACGATCTACCAAATGACTTGGTGATTTTGTTATGCTCTTAACCTGCAAAATAATACCCAGATACAGAATATGCGAAGAAAGATACCCAGAACACAGAATATGCGAAGAAAAGATACCCAGAACACAGAATAGCAATGATTTTATTATTCAAAGAGCAATGTTCACATGCCTCTTTGAGGGGGCAACCTCCAATAGAGCAGAGCTCGATTACAAAATAAGACACAATGCTCCTTGCAGGGAGTCTCTATCCTTTATATATGACTCATACATGCAATACCACGGGCCAATACCGTGGGTTTCATTAATACCATCTATCTAATACTACGGCCCATTTGCAACTAACTGTGGTCCCGTCATTAATTGCGGGTTAACCACTTACAAATATTAATATGGGCTTTATTGACTCTTGACTATGACGTGATCCCCATGACATAAATAAGGGGGTTAGGGTGGGACCCTAACATGCCCTCCCCCTTAAGACTAGCCTTGTCCTCAAGGCTAAAGCTGCGGAAACTGCTGAAGAATAGTGGCTGGTTCCCAAGATGCATCTTCCAGAGAGGTGTCTTTCCATTTGACAAGGACTTCCTTAATCATGCGGCCGCGCAGGTGCTTGTCTCGTGTGTCTAGAACCTATTCGGGTTGAAGCCAGATTGACCCTTCTTCATCCAATTTAGGTAGACTGGTTTGAACTCGACAATTGTTCCCAAACACTTTCTTGAGGCACGATACATGGAAAACTGGATGGATTTTTGCCGTAGGTGGCAAAGCCAACTTGTAAGCCACTTCTCCAATGTGTTGAAGTACTTGGTATGGTCCGTAGAATTTTGGAGAGAGCTTTTGACAACCCTTGTCCTTGAGTGAGGTTTGCTTATATGGTTGCAGCCTCAAAAAGACCTGATCCCCTTCTTGAAATTGGCGCTCTGAGCGATGTTGGTCGGCCTGTTGCTTCATGCGGTTCTGAGCTTGATGAAGATTCTCGCGAAGATGGGCGAGCATGGTTGAGCGGTGTTGTAGGAGTTGATCCACTGCTTGTACTTTGGAGCACCCATTGAGATATGAAGTAGGGGAAGGCGGAAGTTGACCATAGACTGCTTCATAGGGAGTCATTTTGGTGGTGGCATGATAGTTGGTGTTATACCACCATTCAGCCAGAGGTAACCACTGTGCCCAAAGGTGTTGCTTTTCTTAAGTGAAACACCTAAGGTAAGTTTCTAGACATTTGTTGACGGCTTCGGTTTGACCATCTGTTTGTGGATGATATGAAGTACTGAGTTTGAGTTGAGTACCTTATATTCTGAAGAGTTCCTGCCAAAAATTGCTGGTGAAGATTAGGTCGCGGTCAGACACTATAGAAGTGGGCATGCCATGTGATTTGAAGATCTGATCCATGAAAGATTGAGCAACCAAAGTTGGTGTAAACGGGTGGGGTAGGGCGCAGAAATGAGCATACTTCAACAGTCGGTCCAAAACCACCATGATGACTGACTTGTTCCCTGACTTTGGAAGACCTGTTATGAAATCCATAGAAACCTCTATCCAAATTGATGCTGGAATGGGCAATGGTTGTAATGCGCCTAGTGTGTTGATAGTTTCCCCTTTGTGGCGTTGACAGACATCACATTCTTCTACGAAAGTAAGGATGTCCTTTTTCATGCCCGTCCAAAAGAATGATCTTCTGGTGCGAGCATACGTCTTTTGAAAGCCCGAATGTCCTGCAATGGGCGATGAGTGAAATTCTGCCAAAATGCGACTTTTGAGGGTGGATGTTGGTGATATTACGACTCTGTCCTTGTAGCGAAGAATATCATTCTGCCACAAGTAGCCCTTGCTGGAATTAGGATCTACCTGCAATTGAGAAATGAGTTGGGAGAGCCCTGGGTGTGAAAACCATTCCCTGCGAGCCTCTTCAATCCAGTCTGGAATGCGAAGGGAAATTGCGAGCAGAGTACTTTTCTCCTCAAATTGGCGCGATAATGCATCTGCTACACTGTTGTCCTTCCCTTTCTTGTAAATGATCTCATAATCATATCCCAGCATTTTGGCTAACCATTTATTTTGTTGTGGGGAGGATAGGCATTGCTCCAAAAAATATTTAAGACTGTGATGATCTGTGCGGATTTGGAAACGTCGCCCCAATAAGTAAGGTCGCCAGGTCTCGACTGCATGTAAGATGGCCATCATTTCCTTCTCGTAGGTAGATTGGCCCAGATTCCTCCCACTGAGTTGTTGGCTTGTGAAGGCCA